>VDFB02086081.1:171499999-171790164 GCA_007258455.2 Sequoia sempervirens | reverse complement strand
CATTTTTCATCCCATTTTTAAGTTATCCCTTTATGAAGAAGGTGTGAAAAAGGGTGAGTCTTATCTGATAGTTGAGCTATGAACCTCCTGATGGACTACAATCTTCCTTGTAATCCTCTCATTTATTTCAATGTATGCAGTGGTTCCATGTCTAGGATGGATTTTACCTTTGTTGGATCAATTTCTATCCCTCTTTGTGAAACAATGAAGCTAAGAAGTTTCCCTGATGTGACCCCAAATGCACATTTTTTTGGATTCAGTCGTACCTTGTATTCTTCAAGCATGTCAAAGATAGGTCCTAAAACTTGTATGTGTTCACCTCTCTTCTTTGATTTTTCTGAAATATCATCCACATAATCTTCAACTATTTTTTGGATCATTTCATGAAAGATGAGGGTCATTGCTCCTTGATAGGTGGCTCTTGCATTCTTCAAACCAAATGGCATCACATTCCAGTAGTAGGTTCCCCATGGGCAAGTAAAGGTAGTTTTATGTTGATATTCTTTGGAAATTATGATTTGGTTATATCCTGAAAAGCCATCCATGAGTGAAAACATTTCATGCTCAACTATTAAATCTACAATGAGATCAATGTTGGGAAGAGGGAAGTCATCCTCCGGACATGCCTTGTTTAGATCTTTGAAATCAATGCATTTTCTGATGCCCCCAGTGGGTTTTGAGACTGATGCCAGGTTTGCAACCCACTCAAGATAATCTATTGATTAGATGAATCCAATGTCAAGAAGCTTTTGAAGTTCCATTTTCACCAAGAGGGCTATCTATGGGTGCATCTTCCTTAATTTATGCTTGGCTGGTTTGGCCTCAAGATAGACTGCTAAGTGACGCACAACTACTTTTGGATCAAGGCCTAGCATATCTGTATATGACCATGCAAAGTTAGCTTTTCTCTCTTTAAGGAATGTTGCAAGGTTCTTTTGTTCTTCATCTAATAAGGATTCAACATAGAAGGTGATCTTAGGTTCTTCCTTTGTTCCCACATTGACTAGTGTAGCCTTTTCTACTAGTACTGTTGACTTCTCTAGATACATTGCACTAAGGGGGAGATTGAATCCTTCATCCTTGGGCTCCTCAGGGAGGTTTTCATCATCGGATGTGTCCTTTTTTTTTACTATATTGGGATCAGAGAGCACCACTAAGTGGTTTTCACTCAAGGATTTGCAAGTTAATTACCTTTCATTTATTTTGCTACAAAAGGATTCAATCATCTCCCCATAGTATGCCCCTATATCAAGCTCTATGTCAAATCTTTCTTTGTTATCTACCCATGATAAGTTGTCTCAAAGTCCCATGAATTCTAAGATTGCTTCATCATTTTTGAATAAATCTAGAATTGGTGGTCCTTGTTGGTCCATGTCAATGAGTTGTGGGTATACCAAGCATATTTTAATTTTTTGGTCTTTTGAGACGAAGGATTTTATGGATATCATGAAGTGGGTATTGTTTTCAAATAGGTTAGCAACTTCAAGAGGAAATTCATCTAAGGTAGTATCACGCGATGTAGGTGACCAAGAGGAAGCCTCAACTCATTTAGCAGAAATACCTTTGCCAATAAGTGTGACCTTACTAGTAGTACAACCTAAGCCAAGATTTTTTAGTCGTTTCTCAGGAACAGTGGATTCTAGTAAACCATTGTCATTTTGTCCTAGCTTCTCATTCTTATTATACCCCATTCTTTGCATTATTTGTAGACCTTTGTTGTCATTTTTCATGGGAAGAACAGGAACAGGTTGTTCATCTTGATAGAGTATTTTAGAGATATCTTGCTCATGGATGTCTTCTTGATTCAAATCTCCCCATTTGGTGAAGGTAGTAGCTTCCATCTTGATTATTTATGGTTCTTTAGTGCTAGATGTTGGTTTCCCATGGTTTTGAGGAGAAATAGGTAACTCTCCTAAGACAGAGGTGTCCTTCAATATTTTGTAGCTTCCACAACCATCATCTTGGATTATAGCTTTGACATCATGTATGCGTTTCACAATTGGTACTTATGATGTTGAAATAGAGGTTAGAGATGATGGTTCAACAAATGAGCTTTTTGTTGTAGGTCCTTTGTAATTTTTGGGTATTTGTGGGATCTTGCAGAATTTGGCCTCAAGGCTCTTGCAATAGTAGAAAGGCTCAGGATCTCAATGGATAGTGATTTCTCTACCCTCAAAAGGAAACTTCACACATTGATGATAGGTTGAGGCTACAGCTTTCAAAGCATGGATCTATGTTCGACCAAGTAGAATGTTATAGGGAAGATCAAGATCAAGTACTTGGCATGTAGTTTCTACAATAAGATGTCCCACTTGGATAGGGAGAACAATTATTCCTTGTGATACCAATTCTTGATCATCATGTGCTCTGATGGTGGTACTCTTTGTCTTCTCAATAGTATCTTCTTAATAGCCTCAATGTTTGATCAACTACAGGGTACAAATGTTTAGACCAGCACCTCCATCTACCAAGACTCTTTTGACCTTGTTTTTATGAATGAAAACCTCAAGATGTAAAGCACAGTTATGAGATTATTGCAATGGTAAATCCTATTCAGAGAATGTGAGAAGATGGCTAGCAATATTCCCTACCATAGCTTGAAACTCATAAGTATCAATCTTCTCAGGAATAGAGGATTCATACAAGGCCTTTTCTAGTATTTCTCAGTGAGCAAGAGATAATTTTAGGAGTTCCAAAATTGATATTTGAGCAGGGGTTTGTTTAAGCTAATCTACAAGATTTTACTTGCTAGGATTAGATGGGGGAAAAGTAGGTTGTGTCCTAGATTGAGCTGGAACGGCTCCTTGAATGGTTATTTTTCCATGTCTTGTGGTGACTCCACATTCGTACTAGCATCTTTGATGGTGACAACAATGAGAACACTATCATAGGAAGCAACTACATTGGAATAAGTATGTTGAACATTGGTGTAATCCTTAGCTTTTCCATGGTTATTAGCTTTGTTATGATCAAGCATAGGGATCTTGTATATCTTGAGATCCTAGTTTCCAGTCGGTACCTCAACAGATATGGTATCGTTCTCTATGAGATCTTGGATGATATTCTTGAGTTTCATGAAACTTTTCATTTTATGTCCTTTGATTTTATTAAAGTCACAGAGATCATGCTCATTGTACCAGGATGGTTTTTCTTGGGGTTCTTGGTAGTGTTCAAAGTTAGGAAGTGTTTCAAATTTGACTCTACCAATTTCTTCATGATTGTCTCTATGGGTTTTGATAACTGTGTGTACTTGCATTTAGGTTAGTTGTTCCTATTACCGGTTGGCCTTGGTTGCATGTTGGTGTTATTGATCTGATTGTTTTTAGGTGGTACCATTTTTTGTATGGGTTACTGGATATGAGCAACTTGATTGTTATTGGGTCTAGGAGCACTTAGTATGACCTTAGCATCTACCACACCTTCATTTGTTACATTTTTGTTTTTATCCCATACACGAGGTTTCTCATTTGAACTAGTTGAAGGACGGTTGTCTTTGTAAGCTTGAGTGTTTCCTTGTGAGACTAGGGCTCTTGGAACAAGTTCGCCATAGGATGGATGCATTGCATTTTCAAGTGGAATGATAGATTTGGATCAAGGTTGGCTATGATGATTCCCACTTGTTGTTCATCAAGAAGAGGCCACTTGCTTTTACTAGCTCTTTGTCTCCATCATTGTAAGAAATTTGTGAAGGTTTCTCTTGGATTTTGTTTGAGAGTGTACAAATCTTCTAGACTAACGTCCATGTCAAGATTAAAGGAGAAGTGATTGATCAAATTTTCAATGATTTCTTGAAAAGTTTTGATACCATGAGGAAAATGAGAAAACCAATCCATAGCAATACCTATTAAACTCCAAGGGAAGAGGTGCATTAGATTTGAATCATTGTAAGCCACTTCCATGCACATGACATTGAATTCTTTGATATGGTCAACAGGACTTCCTCTCCCTCTCTATTTGTCAAATTTAGGGATTTCAAAACTAGAAGAGAATGGTACCATTGCTATGTTTCAATCAAATGGGTAAGAACACAAGTTTTGAGTATGAGGTTTCTTTGTCTTGCCCACCCAAAGGTCCTGCATTTCTTGTGAGAGAGCTTTTAACTATGATGCGACATGGTCTTGCGGATTGGGTGGAGGAACATATGATGGGATGAGAGATGAGTTACATGGGGTGTATGAATGTGTGAGATTTTGTGAAAGTGATGAGAATTTTCCTAATGTGTTTGGATTGATGATGTTCATATGAGGAAAATAGGATCCTTGTTTTTGTTGTTGAGCATACTGTTGAGCTAGTAAGGCTTGTTGTTGAGCTTCTTGTTGTTATTGTGCCACTAAGGCTTGTTGTTGGGCCTACTATTGTTGTTGTGCTAATAAAGTTGCTTGTTGTGCTTGTTGTTTGTGTGTGGCTTGTTGTGCTACTAAATTTACTTGCTAAGCTTGTTGGGCAATGGTCGCTTGTTACTTTTGTTGTTGTTGTTGTGCTAAGGTTGCTTGTTGAGATGCTTGTTGTTGTTGTGCTAATGTTGCTTGTTGAGCTACTAAGGTTGCTTGTTGTGCTTCTTGTTGTTGTATTGCTAAGGTTGCTTGTTGAGCTACTAAGGTTGCTTCTTGTTGTTGTTGTAGGGCTTGTTGGTAAGTTTGTTGTGCTTGTTGTAGATCTAAGGCATGTGCTTGCAATGAGGGATCAGGTGGTTGTTGAGATATCTACGAAGGATTAGGAACATTGATGTTTTGAGTGGTTAGAAAATTGGTAGTAAAAGGTGGAGGATTCCCTTGGCTTAACATTCCTTGTAAGATAGTGGATTGAGGGGGAGTAATCTATGTTTGAGGCTCTGGTTGACTTGGTATAGGAAAGGGAGCTATCAGAAAGGATGATGTCATTAAATTTTTCAATGGAAATGACACACTAGGACCTTGAGTCCATTGATTGAAAAGATTACCTTGTCCTATGTTGGAAGGATTGCCTTGTGTAAAATATGTAAACAAAGGATTCGTGATCAAGGTACTCCCAGAATTGATAGAACTTGTAACCAATGGATTGCTTTATGGTGGACTATGAGGACATGATGTGGTAATGATGCATGGAATGGATGAAGCCACCAAAGGGTTGGATAAAGATGTCCCTAATTGCGTTGAGGGTTGATTTTGTGATATGGTATTGGCATTCCCTCATGTGTTGCTTTGATTTTTTTGGTCTGTACTACTCTATGTGATGGTAGGTACACTTGTGGTACTCATAGGTGTCCATGAAGAAGGGTTTCCCTGAAATGTCAAAGTGGTGGTAGAATAGTGAAGTTCAAGTGGAGTGTGTATCTGGTTTGGACCTTCGAGAATGGGAGGAGCACCAAAGTTAGGTGTCCAAACGAAAGTGGGAGGTGGATGATTCATTTCAAGAGTACCCACAAGTGTATTACTTTTGAATGGTAAGGTTTGACCAAAATATTTAGCAAGCTTGGTTGCAAGACTAGGTATGTAAGTTTCACTTGGCCCTTGAAATGGATTTGTGAAATCTTGTGTAAAAATTTGTGCTACAAATGTCAGGGATATAGGAGCTACACTTTCAAAAATTTGATGTTCTAAGAGTTCTTCCCTAGTGAGCTCAAACGGGTTATTGGTGACATCTTCAATTTCATATGGTCATGAAGGAGATGATGGTTGTTGCAATGGTGTAACATGACTTCTAGGATAAAACTCTAAAGGATTTGGATCACTTGAGGTAAATGTGACTTTGTCTTTTTCCATGATTCTCTTGTGTTGTGATCCTGTCTTTACCATAAATTTGGTGTCAACAATGGGAGAGTTGTGTTGAGTTTTGTAATGTTTGAACTCTCTAGTTGACTCAAACTTAGGTAAAATGGGTGCTCTAAGTATTGTGGGAGCAATGATGACAATGTTGGATGAAAATATGGGTGATGTGGGAAGTGATCTTTGCAACCATTTTGGGACAACACTTTTGACTTAAGTTTGATGTTGTGATGTTGGGATAAAGGTTGCTAATGAACTTGGAAATATTTAGGGTAGACTCATGACCTTCAAGATGAACTAGTTCAAAGAGGATAACTATCTCAACTAAGTGCATGGAAAAGGATACATTTCACATACAAAGTAGCTAAGTTAGCAAGTTGGTGTGATCTTTTAAGTCCCAAAGTGTTAGTGTATTTGAAATTTTGCAATGATAATGAGATGAAAGATGAAATGTGATGAAGGCATGAATGAAATGTTGGACACAATGTTGACCTAAAGTGAACCTTTTTTTTGACAAAATCACGGTAGTAAGAATGATGCTATACCTCTAAAATGTTCAAATCCTAAAGACTTAATGATTTTTCAAAAAATCTAGTGGATCCTCAAAAATTTGAATGTCTTGGCTTACGAAGAACGTGTATAGGTCGGGATTTCTTCTTATAGCGCATACATAAAATTTTACCAACAATTTGTTTCTATTTTCGTAGACTCCTTCAATGTGATTGTTGATTTTTATTGCGCTACAATGTCTAAGTTTATGGTGGCAACCAATTGACTTTCATTTGGGGATCTTTACTTTGCGTGAGATCATTTGGGAAAGTGAGCTTTTGTTTTGATAAAATCAAGGTAGTTAGAATGATGCTAGACCCATCAAATTTTCAAGTCCTAGAAAATGAGAGGAATGAGGGGAATTTCCCAACCTATTCTAGCTTTCTATCTCATGCATAAAAGTTTCTCAGCAAAGTGTAACGATTGCAGTAAAAGATTGAAGCCCACTTTTGACCATACTCTATTCTACAATTCCTATGTCTGAAATTACGGGTTGGAGAGTTTCTTCTATGAAGTTTGACCTTTTGGTGAATCATTTATAGGAGTTGAGTATCATGAAAAAGACTAGGATTTTGACTCCAAAAGAACGCAAACAATTTAGGACTATACCTTGAAGTGTGTCTAAAAGTTTGCTACCAATTTGTTTCTATTTTTGTGAACTGCTCAAAGGTGTTTCTTAAGGGATTTTGAAGTGAGATGCCTAAGTCTAAAATGAGGTCCTGTAGACTTTGGTTTAGGAATCATGATTTTTTATGAGATCATGTGGAAACAGTTTAAGTTTCTGGAAGAAAGGGAGATATTTATTGCCACGCGAGTGGTGGTAATAGGGGCCTTCTAGCCTCAATATCAGTGTGTTCCTCTTCTTCATCTAAAATGGTTGTTGTGTTTCTCCACTGTGATTTTTTTTCCTTGTTTTAAAAAGTGAAGCTTCTCAAACTACTAATGAGATCTATTTGTTCACCATTTATGAATTCAAAATTTGGCTAAATTATAGCACCTTGAAGATTAGGTTGTTCAATGAGAGCAATCGGTCTCCAAATAGTCATATGGGGTTCATTTGTCAATTTATATTTTCTTAAGTGAATTGATTTTACCACAAACACTTGTCTTTTGATTATGTTTTCAAACTAGATGTTTATGTCAAAAACATCATAACTTTTGAACACAATGTCCATTTCATGAAAATTATGAGATTAAAGGCCACAATTTCCTATGTTGTCTTTGGTAAATATGGGTTTGAGATTAATGTCAAGATATTTAGAAATCACTAAGGATAAATCCTTACGACAAGCAATAATATTGAGGCTAACTCAAGAAGTTTGTAATGTCCCCTTCCTAAGCAGTACAATTATTTCTGAGGTTAGCCTATCATTCAAATCCTCATAGGCTGGTAGAAGTGTTTAGAGGATCACTTGAGGCAGTTATCCAGCGTTGGGGAACATCACTCCAGCAGTTGATTCAGGTTTGGGCCTCTGCGGGCACTTACAGAGTGATTTAGAGGTACTTACTATTTATAGTAAGTCAAGCAGGAAAGAGTTGTTATTTTTGGCAGGGCACTTGATTTAGTTGGTTAGCTCAATTTTGACCCGGTTTGATGATGTAATGAGCAAACAGTAATTATTAAGGCATTTGTTCATTATTAAAAGTTTATTAATTTGACTTTATAATATAAAGTCATTTTAATGAAAATAATTAAATTTAATTATTTAATGGAAAATTATAAAGTATCATTAATACTTTATAATAAGGGATAAATTAATATTAAATTATTATTTTAATGCTCATTTAAGAAAAAGGGACGCCATTATGTAATTAATATGCCTAAGTCATTAAATGGCGATTTAATGATATTTTAATTGTTAATTTAATAGTTTTTTGTGAAGGGTTGACTTTTTGAGAGAAGCTATATATTTCCTCAAGGAAAATCAAACTCATTATGTTGATTATTTGAATTTGTCTTTATTTTCTCTCTGAGAGCATTGGGGTTTGAGAAACGAAGGTTTTTGCAAATCAACGGGTTTTGAAGAATGCCCCCTCTTTAGAATCAGGCATAAAGAGACTATGCAATACCAGTTGAAGCTTGTCAACAGAGTGGCTTCACACAGGAGTCATATTTGGGCATATTTCAAAGTTTATTATTAGTGTACTGGATCGATCTGTCTTCCAGAAGGAGAATATCACTTTAGCAGTGTTTCATTTGACATCTGGCACATTCTTCGAGGTTGTACAAATTTATTTAATGTTGGTTGGTCTGTACATTTGCTGCAACAAAGGCCATACTTTCTTCACTGGATGAGACGCCTTGCTTTTTTTATGTTTTGTCTTCACCACAGGGGAGGCCTAGGTCTTTGGGGGTGCCTGCAACCTTTTGGTGGTGGGAGAAGCCTGTATTTGGATTGGTCGTACATTTTTATGCTTCCTACAGGTGGCTGCAAATAGAAAACCAGGTTCTTTAATATCATATGTGTGCTTCCTTTTTTCCTTGTAAGTTTGACTTTCTTCATTGTATGAATCCAAAAGATTAATAAATATATGCACCAACATCTATGAAGCTATTTGTTGCATCATTTATCATTTATGAATTTTTATTGAATTTAATTGCATTTATTTCCAAAATCGCCTTCTTTCAATATATTGCAAAAAACCTTCAAAAAAATCAAAAACTACATACAAAACAAAAAAATGCATTTACAGTCAGAGGATTTGGGTTGAGAGACACCTGGTCTCTTACAAAGTCCATATTTAAGTCAAAGTGTTTGAGATTTTGAATAGTGAGTGTTTTTTTTTTAATGTTTTGAAACCAAGAAAAGTGTTAAACTAACTCAAAAGCATTACAACCCTAGGATAGATATGGCTTATTTTTTGTATTCCCACTTGGATTTCTCCAGCTGCGCTTATTCAGAGTGGATGATTAGAAGCTTGACCACACTGGCTCCCCCTCCACAACACTCACTTCTACAGATCAGCCAAGCTTCAAGTTCTCATGAATCTCCCATGATAAACTTTTCATCTCTACTAAGAACCACAAATATGTGGGATGGCTTTGAAGGTTCGACCTCTTGACATCAACAAATATTAGGGATTTTTGGCTTCTACACAAAGGTTCGTAATAAGGGCATCCAGTTTAGGCAGTGCAATTATAAACTCCTTGTGAGAGGTCTCCCAACCCTTAGAACAAGGGCTTTACACATCATAAAGATACTGGGGGAGAGCTATCATGTATTGCTTCCCATTGATTACGATTTTCATCAAAACCACAAATTTATATAGCGATTTGGAAGAGCTCAGTTTATGCTTGTTACTACTTGGGTCATTCCCTTGGGGTGAGTACTTTTTCCCACCAAGGAAAGCCCTCTAAAGGTGAACAATAGCAAGTAAGTACATCCTTAGTTCAATCATCTTTGTTTGCATGCACAAAGAGAGAACACATGCTATGCCTTTTCTCACACTAGCATGGTTGTTCGATTTTAAACCCAAATTTGAAGTGTGGAGGTGATTTTGCAATGTGATAGAGAATGTTTTTTGTTTCTCAAGATTGCCAAATAGTGTGAGAGAATTGCATACGCATTCACTAGCAAAGTTGAAAACCACAAAACAAAACAAACAGTTTTCAATTTTATCCTTCAAAGCAATAATGGGTTAATTTCAAACACTAATTGAAAGATGAGTTTTCCTTGTTCAATTTTAAGACCAATTGAAAGATGTGATGTGAGGGTTCATTTTTAGCCAACTTTGAACATTAATTTTAAACCCAATGGAAAACTAGTGTGTTGCCTAAAACCTAAAATTAATAAAGCATGAAATTGGGTTATAATTGCCCCAAAGCGTTAAATGCTAGTTACAATTATAGAATCTTTAGATAGAAGAGAATTTCTTCAATTTCACTCCATGCTTTAAAACTTGCAAAACCCTATTAGTATAACAATGAAAACGCATTCAAACATCAATCAGTGATCAGATAATCAAAATAAATTAAGTCACATGTAAAAAAAAAGCATAAAATTTCTTACCCTGGTTGAGCATCGCTATACATGATGACGTTGCAATTTGAAATTTGTGTGTTGCTCTGGTGAATTTGAGCATCACTCAGCAGAAAGGAAAATGAGCACAATAACGTCATTGTATTGATGGGCGTTGATGTAATCAAGTGCGTCACGATTTGGAGTTTGAAAGTGTTGGTCTGTCAGGGGTGAGCGTCGCCATTCTCATTCCATGATAGCTCAAATTTAAATAAGTGTCGCCATATTTAAATCAATGTCACCCAATTAAATATGCATCGTTTTTTCAAATTTCTTTGGCATCACTATATGGCAACGCTATTGAGATAGTGTCATTGTTTGTGGTTCAAGAGCGTCACTACAATCTGCAAAATAGAAAAAACATGGATTTCAAGCCAAAAAAAAACTAAATGATCAGTTTTCCCTCCTTCTAGCGCTAGAATTTTGATGAGAGGATACTGGTTATGGGTCGAATTATGCTTGATCCATGAAGAATCGAAGCATAATGAGGCAACCAATACTCAAATCTCAACAAGATTAGTCAATCAAAATTGAAAGTAAACATTTTATCAAAAAACCTAACGTGCTAATCTTATGAAAGCTTTAAAGAAAACATCTACTCTAATCCATTGAAATTTATCTTGTTGTGGAATTGGTGTCGCATTGACATGGACCAACGACCATTTCCCAATCCTATGATAGTGAGCTTGTTTCCATCGATTCTACAGAAGAGAATCGATGAAACCATGATGTTCGGTGTATGAAAAACCTAAATTGTGCACAAAATGAACATAATGCAAGCTAAGTTACCATGATTATATGCTATAAATGATCTAATTATGCAATTGCTAAGCTTATTTAAGCTAAAAATGAGCTAAAAGATGAAAACCCTAATCCATTTACAAACTAAGATGGATGCATGGAAGCCATTAATGAAAGTTATAAGCTAATATGCAACTAAAAAAAATTGAAAATAAGCTAAATGTATGCAAATTGAGAGTATGGATGTGGGTAAATTCAACAACATGACTTTGCAATAACAAATGGATTCATTTGTCTCCAAATAGTGATCCATTTATAGGAGAGAAAATGAGGAATGGATGGTTGAGATCAAAAATCTTAATCAATGGTTCAAGATGGAGGAGATGAGAGGCATGGATCATGGATTCTCATCAATGAATGAGAATGCAAGATGAAGATTAATCAAGGGCTCACAATTTCCTTAAACAAACACACTTTAACCTACTCACACGGGTCAAAGATAACTTTCCAAAGAGGTAATTGGGTTTGGATTGTTAAAGAAGCCAAGTGAGTTCATTAAAGGAGAGGGAATATTCCTTAGAATATTCCATTTGGATGAGGAAAAAGAAGATTTTACAAATTAAAACAAATTTTTAATTGTGCAAAAAGGATAAAAAATACTCCATGGGAATATTCCCTTTTATTAGAGGAAAATTAGTTTAATTGCTAATTAAACAAGGTTTAACTCCTAATTAAACAAGGTTTAATTTATGCAATTAGGGGATTAGAAGAATTAAGAGATAATTTAATAAATAGGGGAGGTGTTAAATGATATTTGATTAAATAGGATAGGGTTATTTAATTAAATAAGATGACTTAGAGGATTAAATTAAATATTTTGATCTATTCAATTTAATGAGATGAAGTGTTGGTGTGAAAAGAGGTGAATTAACCCAATTTAATTAATTAGGCTAAACAGAGGAAAATGATGTTATTAAAACAATTAGCTAGGCTAATTGAATTAATTAAGTGAAAAAAGGATGGATAAAGAGGAAATGATGTTAATAAACTTGTTCTAGTGTATGACATCGATTAGGACATTTTTCAGTGTCTACACTACATATATATTACATGTGATAAAGTGATTATAGTTGCAACATGAAGTGCTCAAAATAAAGCGCATATATTATCAAGAGTAATTAGCATTCGGTTACACATTGAAACTATAGAATAAGTGTTGCATATGGGGAACACAAAGCATGATGTAAACAACTTTCTATTAAGAAAGGTATGTGTCAAAATCTTCTATGCCATAATAATACATTTGAATGGAATTTATTAACCATTTTTTGCACCATGATCTAGATCACTTAAATGTAAAGTTTATTGAGTATAAATGAAAGTAAGTCGACCATGTCTAAAAGGGAAATATAGTATTTGAACAACAAATAAAATAGCGATGGAATTGGCATTGTATCGATGTATTTAAAGTGCTAATAACAAGCATAAACCATAAAGCAAGTTGATGGAAATTAAGTGTTTGAAATAAAGTGGAAACTCAATGATGCACTACCATACAAAGTGAATGACAATGCATTCAATTTCTAAAGTTGTATAATTTGGAAGACAAAAATAGCTAAATAAGAGCATAAGACTTGGTCAAAAGTTACGAGTTGGCTAAAGCTAGCGAAAGAATTCAACTTGCTATGAAAATAAGAAACTTGTAGGTAAACATTTTTCTGCTTGAATCAATAATAGAGAAGTTGTTGCAGTTAAAGATTGTAACTCAACCATAGTAGAGAGTTTGAAATAGTAGGAATTGTTTATGTGTTGCATTTAAATTGTTTAAGCAACCACATTGCACATAGATTGGCATAATCGACTCATTTAGAAGGGAAATTGGTTTTTGTTGTTTAGTGGTGGTAGATGGAAAAGAAAAGGTGGAATATTTGAGAACTTAATTGTAGCCATGAGCTTCTCAACATTTTGTATAAATAGGGGATAACCTTTTGGGTTTTGGGTATTCATTCTCTTCATTATTGCAATTTGTTTTGCTGTAGAATTTCTTGAGCATTTAAATGAGTTTTTTAGTGTTATATAAAGGTGTGAGAGAGTGAGTTTTTTATTTAAGAGAGATAGAGGATATGTTTTTTGTATTATTAAGTATTTGGATTTAGAGATAGATTGGTGAGCAAGCTGGTAAGAGAAGGGACAACAATCAAAGCTTTGGCACCAAGATTAGGAGGCAAATTTTGTATTGGGAGCTATTATCTAGGCATGTTAACTCTACTTCTCTATTCTATTTTATGTTTGATACCATGTTTTCTTTTGAATACAAGTTTTTGAGGAAAGAAGATTATATGCTTTGTTGAACTTGCATGATCTTAAGTGATTTCTTATTTTGATGAAACCTTATTGGTTGATTCTTGTATATTATTCATTATGTTGGAATTATGTAAACATGGGAACTAAGGTTTTAACAAAAACAACTAGGTGGATGATAACCCTTCCAGAGATAATTCCCTAAATGAGGATTTCAACATACACCTAACCATAAACTTAACCCTCACAACAACAAAATCACCCATCTAAACAAAAAGGTTGGCATCTAAAATTTATGCAACACATTTCACCAAATCTCAATCTCAATCCCACGTAATTACACAAAGATGATGGAAAATAAAATAGTTTACTTATATAATGCTTTAATGCACAACTCATAAATAGATTATGGCGACTATATTTGAAAACCAAATCAATTCATTCAACCAGGAAGACAACATGGATTGGTCATTTGAGGACAAATTGTATTGATATTATTAAAAAAGTGGTGGGTGTGGACATGTTTGTTGAATATTGGGGAACACTAGAGGAGATGGTATACTATTTGAACTATTATATGGGGGCCTATCATGTCTTCAATTTAAGTTACATAAATTTGATCTCTTGTTTGTTTTTGTTTAGTCAAAAGCAAAAGAAACAGAAACCATGCAGCTAAAATATTAAAATCCATCGAGCTTCCCAATACTGGAGAACTTATACAGTCAAAGGAAGGCTAGATTTCCTTCCTTCTCCTGCATTGTATTTATAATAGAAGAAAGAATCATTTGACTACAAATAACTTTTGACGTCCATGCTTGTGAAGAGTGCTTAATAAATACTTGAAAATCGCCTCACACATATGTCTAAAGCCTTACAAAAACCAAGTCTACCAAATTCATTCCAAAACACGAATTCAACCACCAAAACACTTGAAATGCAAAAGACTTCAAATTTCACCCTAACAAAAACAAAATTGTTCCATTACCACTTGATGTGAAAATTGTAAAAACACCAATTATCTCAAATTTACAGTAAAAAGCACAAATTCAACCACCAAAACCCTCAAACTTAATAAATACCTGATTCAATTGAAGAAGCTTGTCCGTGAAATCAACACAATAGACACTATAAGCTATTTATTCACAGTAGTTTTCTAAATTCTGTGGATTTAAAGAAAAAACTATGAAATTGCTAGCTTTAAATCAAAAAACTATTTTTACAAACATTACAAAAGATTTTCACTTCAACACGTTCTTATCCCTGCAAAAAAAAAGGCTTTTCTTTCATGGCTTGCCAACCTCTATAAATCAAACAATAGTCGACTTATTTATGAGCCAATAGAAAAAGCTCTGATAAATCTGTCCATAAGACTCAAACTTTGTAAGTCAATCAAATAGATGGAAAATATTTAATAAAATTTATAAAGTTAAAAAACTTGCAACTTGATTTTAGAAAAGGAAAAAATATTCTCATACAACTTAACTTCTAATTAGTTATCAAAAAAATTAATAACAAATTAACGAAAATACAGAAAAAATCAATTACAATAAGTACTAACTAATAATCATGTTACAAATATGAAAAATATATCATTAAAAAAACCTTTAAAAAATCCAACATTCAAATATGAAAAATATATCATTAAAAAAACATTACAAAAATCCTACTTTCAAAAATATTCACACGTATTATTTAGGTCAATATTTTTGAAAGATCAAACTCCTTGAGACATGTATCTCATACCATACTTCAAATAGGGGAGAGGGCCTAGTAGTTGTGTGGGGTCCAATAGTCGCGCACCCAATCATGATTATAATACCCAGTCTTACCGCATATTTATACTATATATTGTAAATAAACAATGCAAATGTAAATAAAAAAAATAACCAAATGTTGATAAAAAATGGACCAATATTTGAACACATGAGAACTTCTAAATGTTATATGAAAAAAACATAAATACATTCATGAAGAAGTGAAATAAATATTTTTTTGTTTCAAATAAAATATCATAACTCTCCACTATAAGTATATCATTTAAAAAATAAAATGTTCATTTACTAAAATAAGACACTCATTTAAACAAATATTGTTATCATAGTGAAAAAATATTGTTCTTATGTATACAACAATTGGGGTAGCAATGTACAAGCATTGGATAATTTTATATTAATAGTTTGTCCTATCACAAATATAAAAGGTGAGCACAATAAATAACATATATTTTTTTCATTAAATGTGAAGGATTTTTAAAAAGTTTCACTGTTCAACTATTGGTCCATTTTTGTTTGATATAAGTTGTATTTTAAATAATTATGTGTTGTTTTTATAACAACAAATAGTTTTTTTCTGTTCAACTATGAGTCCATATGTGTGGAATATAAAAGATAGAGATATCAAGGATATATAGTTATCAATAAGTATTTGGTCCACTTAGGTTGTTTATTTATTTTATTTTAAATAAAAATATGATATTTTACAAGTAATAAATAATATTTTTTTGTTCAACTATTGGGGGTTCCATGATTTAGTTTTGGTGGAACCTTTAAAAAGTCAAATTTTAGACACTTCTCAAAAGATGTGGTGATGTGGCAAGTTGCAGAAGAGTCACACCTCCAAACCTTAGTTATAGATAAATAAGAGCCCAGTTTACATTTCAAAAAAAATGAAAGTTCTTCACTAATCTAGTCAATCACTACATATTGACAAAGTTAGCCTACGCTACTACTAAGCCCTCTCCCCTATACACTTCAAAAAACAAAACAAAATACTTAGTGTGGCAAGAACCCGCCTAGTGTTCGACAAGAACCCGCGAGATTTTTCTCGAAATGTGTATAACTGCCTACTCTTTTCCAGAAAGTTCTGGTAGCAGAAGTTAGAAAGATATAAAACGACTTCCATTATCAAGTTTATAGGCAATCTGAAGAAATACTTCGAGCAAGCTAATTGCGATCCGTTAAAGCATTAAAATTATTTGTTTTTTGTTTTCTAGTTTGTGAGAGATTTGCGTGAAGTGGTAACTATGGCGAAGGGCGGAGGAAAGGCCGTGGGAATCGACCTTGGGACGACATACAGTTGCGTGGGCGTGTGGCAGCATGACCGCGTGGAGATCATTGCGAACGACCAGGGTAACAGGACGACCCCGTCGTATGTAGCGTTCACTGATACAGAGCGGCTTATCGGTGATGCTGCGAAAAATCAGGTGGCCATGAATCCCACCAACACTGTTTTCGACGCCAAGCGGCTCATTGGGCGGCGCTTTTCTGATCCGTCGGTGCAGAGCGACATGAAGCTCTGGCCTTTTAAGGTAGTCGCTGGCCCCGGTGAGAAGCCTATGATTAAAGTGCAGTTTAAGGGCGAGGAGAAGCAGTTTTCGGCGGAGGAGATTTCGTCCATGGTGCTCATCAAGATGAAGGAGATTGCCGAGGCTTATTTGGGACAAACGGTTAAGGACGCCGTTATTACTGTTCCGGCGTACTTTAACGACTCACAGCGGCAGGCCACAAAGGACGCCGGCGTCATTTCGGGGCTCAATGTGACGAGAATTATCAATGAGCCGACGGCGGCGGCCATCGCTTATGGTCTTGATAAGAAGGCTTCTTCTGTTGGGGAGAAGAATATTTTGATCTTTGATCTTGGTGGAGGGACCTTTGATGTGTCGCTGTTGACAATTGAGGAAGGGATTTTTGAGGTGAAAGCCACGGCTGGTGATACGCATTTGGGCGGGGAGGATTTTGATAACAGAATGGTGAATCATTTTGTTCAGGAGTTTAAGCGAAAGTATAAGAAAGATATTGGCGGCAATGCAAGGGCGTTGCGGCGGCTGAGAACGGCATGCGAGAGGGCGAAGCGGACGCTTTCCTCGACTGCGCAGACAACCATTGAAATTGACTCGCTTTATGAAGGTATTGATTTTTATTCTACAATTACGAGAGCAAGATTTGAAGAATTGAACATGGATCTGTTCAGGAAGTGTATGGAGCCTGTGGAGAAGTGCCTAAGGGATGCCAAAATGGACAAGGGAAATGTTCATGAGGTTGTCCTGGTCGGGGGTTCGACTCGCATCCCCAAAGTGCAGCAGCTTTTGCAGGACTTTTTCAACGGGAAGGAGCTCTGTAAGAGCATAAACCCTGACGAGGCCGTTGCGTATGGAGCCGCCGTCCAGGCGGCGATTCTCAGTGGTGAGGGTAACGAAAAGGTGCAGGATTTGCTGTTGCTTGATGTTACTCCGCTCAGCTTGGGGCTCGAAACCGCCGGCGGCGTGATGACCACGCTTATTCCGAGGAACACGACGATTCCGACTAAGAAAGAGCAAGTCTTCTCCACTTATTCAGATAATCAGCCTGGGGTTTTGATCCAGGTGTACGAGGGCGAGAGGGCTAGAACTCGCGACAATAATCTGCTTGGGAAATTCGAGCTCTCTGGCATCCCACCGGCGCCCAGGGGAGTCCCACAGATCAATGTGTGCTTCGACATCGACGCCAACGGAATTCTGAATGTCTCGGCGGAGGACAAGACCGCCGGTGTTAAGAACAAGATTACCATTACCAACGACAAGGGACGGCTGAGCAAGGAGGAGATCGAGAAAATGGTTCAGGACGCCGAGAAATTCAAGGCCGAGGATGAGGAGCTCAAGAAGAAAGTTGAGGCCAAGAATTCTCTGGAGAATTATGCCTACAATATGAGGAATACCGTCCGGGACGACAAGTTCGCTGGGAAGTTGGATCCGGCGGACAAGCAGAAAATCGAGAATGCCGTGGACAAGGCGATTGAGTGGCTGGACGGCAACCAGCTTGCAGAGGTGGACGAATTTGAAGAGAAATTGAAGGAGCTGGAGAGCCTCTGCAATCCAATTATTGCCAAAATGTACCAGGGAGCTGGCGGCGCGCCCATGACGGAGGAGTTCCCGACCGGCGGCTATAGCGGCGGAGCGGCGGATTCCAGCAGCGGCGCTGGCCCTAAAATTGAAGAAGTTGATTAAATTGCCCGAAGATCTGCCCTGTTTTGTGCTTACTCTTGTTTTAGTGTGAAGTGTTTTTTTCCCCAAATGAGGGGAAACGAAGTATAAACTTTCTTAGACTGAAATCCATTTAATGTCTAGATATATGAGCAAAGTTTTTTATCCTCCTCACAGGAGAAGCTAGTGTTTTTAGAGTTTATAAAAACCATATTTTTGTCAATATCTTGTTACTCTACTCTTAGTGTTAAATATTTTTGTACCGAGCTTTTGGAATTTTTTTTTTGGGAGTTTATAATTTTTTTACTGTTATTTGTTTGGCATAGTGGGAGTTTATAATTTTTTTACTGTTTATTTGTTTGGCATATGCTAATATATGTGATGATAAAATACTCAAATCTGAAATATTGATGCAAAATAAAAATATATATTCTAAAAACTGACCATACATTTTGTGGTGAAGGTATTTCCACAACTGTAAATTGAGAGTGGACGAGTAATTTAATTATAAAACTAATTATGTAGTTTTGCGTATGCAATTTTTTATTTGACTAGAGAAAAATTAGAAGTGAAAAAGTAATGTTAATTACAAAATTAATTATATAAAAGGGATTAAATTGCACGTAAACAATCTTTTTATCTACTATGAAAAACAAAATTATGGCTAATTTAATATTTAAATTTGAAAATTGCAAGTTTTATCAATTTTTTATATTTTCTTGTTTAGTTTAATTTTATTTTGATAATGGAGCATAAAGTGATCTGAAATGTTGATGTTACTAAATTGTTTTTTTACTAATTTTTTATTTTCTCTTCTCTATCTTGATTTCATTTTAATGATGGTAGAATGATATAAAATATGTATGTTAATAAATGTTACATCTTCACATATTGATATGATAGGTTGAAAAAATTATAATTTGTTACTAATTGTAGACCATTCATAAAGGATATGCAATTTGTGAGCTATGCGATAAGAGTGGGGGATACAAAATCTAATAGTGCTTTGAGAGTTATTTTTCAATGTTATCATAAATTATGGATTTGTCTAGTATATAAGGTTAATTGTATTGCTATCTAAATATAACAAGTAACATTGTATTTTATTTAAACTATTATAAGTATCTTAAAACTATCTATATGTAAAAAGTTAAAAAGATCAATCGTAAGCACCTATATTGAAATTGTTATTGAGAATAGTTAAGTGTCTTTAGAAAGATATTTCTAGAGGGACTAAAATGTTGACACCATTGGTCATAGTCCATGAGAGAACTATGACCCTTTAGAATGACCCTTGTTATTCCTAAGTGATTTTGATCTCATTGTGTAACTTGAATTTATTTGATTTGCACTTTGTTAATGTTTCAAAGTTTCTTGATGTCTTTTTTGAACACTCCTTGACAATATTTGGTCTTTTATGAAGTAAAGAGTGTAAGGCTTGGTTTGGACTATTGATGGGAAATACTCATTTAGGTTTGAATTTTTAATTGTAAAATTTTGATAAAGTTATAGCTTGAAAAAAAAAATGTATTATAGAATTTAATAAAGATCTTTGGTTGTATAGTTATTGCAAGTCTATAAAAATACGCATATATCCATATATACATATGCAGATACACACACATACTTGTTTATATTGAAATAAAGTTTCAATAATTGACTCTATTCACCTTAGCTATAAGAAATATAAAAATTATGTGTATATACATGCATGCATACATACATACATACATATACATACATACATACACACACACATAAATATAAGGCATGTGTATATATGTGTGTGTGTGTGTGTGAATATATATATATACATATATATGTATATATGTATATGTTTATGTGTGTGTGTATGAATATGTATATATGTATATGTATATGTGTGTGTATGTAAATAATGTGAATAAGCAAATAAAACCTATACAACACACCAATGAAACATTATATCAAGGAATTCAAATAATAATCAAATTAAAACAACAATTCCTCAATGGTGTCTCATTGTCCTCTATCTCCAATAATTTTTTAAGCCATTTTTCTCTCAGATTGTTTGTGCACATGACTTTCTAAATGACAACTTGAAGAATGAGAGATGTTGGAAATGCAAGAGATGTTTCCTACATTACATGATTGATAAACTAGTTGTAGATGATATGCAAAGATAATAATGTTGCTATGATGTTGCTAACGAAAATGATATGATGAAAATACTATAATGAAGATGCTGCTAATGAAAATGCCATGATTAAACTACTTGATGCTAAAATGCTCACTGAAATGACAATGCTAATTAAAATGTTGCAATGTGTAATTGCTACAAATGCTCAGCTCTCTCTCTCTCTTTTGTTGTAAATGAGGACCTATTTATAGATTTTCCAAGGCATGAGCCTAGGTGGTAGAAATCAATGGTCTAGATTCGATCTGGAGAGATGGATGGTTGAAGATGAAGAGGTTAGAGAGAAAAGGGGAGTGTTTCCTGCATAAGAACAAACTGTCAAGTGTGAAGAGAAATAAAATGGAGATGAAGGCCAAGTGTCCCTAATTAGTTAGAATTTTTTGATGATAAATGCCAAATTAAATATTAGAAATATTTAATTCTTAAGACACATGATGAGGTGGAAGGTGGGAAAAAGTAAGTAGACATGTGCTTAAATTCAAATTTAGTGAGAGAAGGTTAATTAAATAAAATTAATTAATTAAATTTGTTCATTAATTAAGATATAAAGAAAATGATTTAGGATAGAAAGAATTAGAGAAAAATGAACTATATAAATATTTTTTTCAATTTATTTATAAATAGAAGAATTAAAAATTATTAATTAAATAACTTGTATTTAATTAATCCTCCAAACCAAATTTGAGTGTATACAATATGTATATGTGTATGTGTATGTATATATGTATGCGTGCGTGTGTGTGTGTGTCTATATATATATATATGAAGAAATGTATGTATGTCAAGACATCTAGCTAAAATAAATAGAATATAAAAGGAAAATAAATCAATAAATATGTACAATAAATATCATGGTAGTGGATGAAAACAAAAAAAATTGATGCATTTTGTCAAGAAGTTCACATGCCTTATCTATGTCTTACCTTCTTTATACATGTCTATAGGAGATACAACTACAACATCTAATAATAAGTATTGAACAAATAATTATTCTTGTATTTACAACATGTTATTTAAGCTCATGAAAACTTTCACACCTCTTGTTAAAAAATATATAAAATTAATTAGATTTGAAAACAAACAAAGAAAAGTTCTTGCCACCAAGGTTCAAACCCTGTTGGGGTGGTATTGTTGAATGGTTGTATTCTGGTTCATAGCTCCGGTCAAAAGCATTTACCCCTTGAATAAAAAAAAAAAACAAACAAAGAAAAAAATATTGAAATCAGCATTCACATTGCTAATCTATTTGCTTGAAGTTTCTAAATCCGTCAAAATTAAAATAAAAGGTAATACATATAACAAAAATAATTATAATATACTTTTATTTTGAAATTTAGTCATAGAAGGTTTGGCCAACTGTCTCCTTAGAGGGGCTCACCCTACTACATGGGTCACGAGGGGCCATGGAACCCATACATATTCATCCCCCTTATAATAGAGGGTGGCTCCCTTGAATATATTGGTCAAATAAAATAATATTAATATAAAGAAGAAAAACATCAAAAAAAAATTTACACTTTTATGTAAAATTTAAAACTTTAATACATAAATATCTATTATATTACTATAAGATACAATCTAATTTTTATCATATAAAATATATAATATAATATGAAATATAAATATTACTTACAAAATTGTGTAGTATTTTCAATAAAGCTATTAAAAAATATTAAAATGTTTATTCTTAAAATATTTTATAATAATTTAATGAAAATTAAGGTTTAAATATTTTAATTTAATATCTATTATTTAATTTTTTATCTAAAATTTATAAATTTTTAATGATTTTTTCCACATAATTTTTTTTAAATCTAGCAGTATCCATTCTATTATTAGCAAATATATAAATCTAATTTCAATCATATAAAATATATATTATAATAAGTATAAATATTATATATAATTATATTGTGATATGATATTATTTTATATATTATATTTTTTTATTTTTTTTGATACGTAAGGTAGTATTTTATTAGATTATTAAAAAAATTGCATATGTCTGCTAAGTAGGAAAATTACTTTGAACCAGACCCGACAATATCAACTATATTCAACCATACAGGACATAGCGTCATCCTTCTAAAAATGCATAGTTTCAACCAAAAAACGACCAATAGAGCTGTTAGAACTGTAAAATTTTGAAATTTTTACAGTCTATTGCATCCAAGAGTTCTAGCATTGAGTCCTCATCATAAGCATAAAAGTCCCTCTTTGTATTGTCTTGCTTATTTTCTGTCATAAAATCCATTGAATCCATCAAGTCTTTCATATTTCATTATAGGACCTAAATCGGCAAGACATAGTAAAATTCTCCCCAACCTGATTTTTCACTAATGTATGTTTGTTGCAAACTATCGACAGGACAATTTTCTTGTTTTGGCGACAAAAGGAGTCATTTCGGCAAAGGGAATCATTGTCGGAGTGAAATCATAGCGAATACATTGTGTTTCGCCGACCGGCACATGTGGAAGTATATCGGTCAAGCTAAAGGTATTCGGGAGAATGTCTTGGCGAAGTATTTTTTCTTGCCGACAGGCATATATAAAAAATATATCGGCATGTGTTGTGGCATCAATGTAATGTCAAGGCGAATACAATATGTCATACCGATTATTGCACAAAGGGGTTGTTTCGGCCAGATTGATTGGTATCGGCATAAACTCATAATGAAATCATTTTGTCTTACCGAACGGCTTGCAAACAAATGTCTTGGTAAGACTTATGTGCATCAGGGAAGGTCTTAGCAAAGTGGCTATTGTTTGGTCGAACCAAGTTCAAGGGTATTCAAAGGCTATCGGTGAGAAGTCATAGAGTCTTGCCGATAGAGATGCGCATCACCAGGAGAAAAGGTCTTCGGTATGAGCTTCATCGAGGTTTGAAAGATGTACTGACAGGTAGTTTGGGGTGAGTCTTGCCAATAGGAGTAATCTGGAGGAGTGATTCCGGTAAGACATTTGTTTTCGATATGAGTCTTCTCGAAGGTTCATTGTCTTGCCGAAGGTATTGTTTTATTGGTTGGGTTTATTTCTTCGGTGAGAAAGCTTGGTGGTCATGCCGAAATGTGATTTCATCAGTGAAAGGGTGATTTTGTCTTAGCGACTAGAAAATGCTTCAAAGAATACATTTCGGTAAGACACAAAGATATCTATGAGACATCTCCCCGACTCAAAATTGTTACAGCGACATGAAAACAGAAGCGGTAGCCATCAAGTTGATTCCAGGTGTCGGTAAGACCACAGAGTGTCCTGGCGAAAGGTTAAGTAAACGTTGCAAAAGGGCTTCGCTTCAGATTTGAAATTTTCTCACTGACGAGACATTTGATGCGACAGTACTAGTTTCAAATGAGCCTTCATTCGTGCTTCATTAATGGCGCGACGGGATATAACAACGAATTTTTAATTAATTCTTCAGTACCAAGTTGATTGCAGAAGAATTGACATGTTGAATAAAGAACCGAGACATTTTTTAGTCTGTGGAGCTCGAGCAGAGTACTGTAAGTAATTGCTTCTTTGTTTTTCACATTTTGATTCTGTAAGCTTTAAAATGGAGTCTTCTGGTTCTGGAAAGGGTAAGGGTAGAAAGCTTGGTGAGAGTAGTCAGTCGAAGGGAAAGAAACAAAAGACTGATACAGAATATGAAGGCACTGAAAGGAGGTTGAACCAAGACCTTATTGATCAACTGCCTGGCTCAGGGCCTGGCTCGGGGCCTAAAGCTAGAAGGTCCGCACAACTTAGGGCAGAAATTGATAAGTTGGATGATAAATGCAAGTTCATTGGTGATGTTTGGACTGTTGTGAGAGGGTATGAGCTCTTCAAATTCCACTACCATTGGAGAAACCATTTTGAGCTAGTCTACAATCCATGGAAAACCCTAATGTATTTGTAAATGCAGAATTGGTAAAGTTTCTTGTTGATCATTATGATCCAAAACATAAAGCTATATGTGATCCTTCTAGAAAACCATAGATATATGTGTCAAGAGAAGCAATAGGTGAGGTTTTCAAATTGGAAGGGTTTTGCAATGAGGAAATCAATTGTGAGGAGTTGCAGAAGGAATTTTCAAGAATGGATACAACTTATAAGGGTTGGAGGTTACCAATTCACAGGGTCAAACAGGGTAACAAGCCAGAACCTCTAGAAGATAGTGAGGGGCCTCCCTATCATGTAGATTTATTTGAACTTTATATGAAGTACACTTATTTTTTAGTGTGTCAGGTGTTGGGGATGGATGCCCCAGAATTCATGTCAATGGTGCCAATGATCATCACAGTAGATATCCAATATCACAACTCCAAGCCATTTGACTATGCTTCATATATTTCTAAGGAGCTTGATTCAGGGTTGATGGCTATAAAGAGTGGAGCCTCTATTGTCCATCTCAGAAATTATTCATTGTTGATGCACATGGTGTTATATTTTGGACAGGAGTTAGGGGTATGGCCTCCTAAAATGAGAATTTCTCAAATTGGTAAGGAGGGTGAAGCATTGCCTGTTCAGTTGTGGACTGCTATTTAAGATAGCAGGTTTGCTGGTTCTAGTTTCATTCATTTTGAAGAGTATTTTGTAAATACATTGTATAAATTGTATCATTATCCTTGTAATTATTCATTGACTGATGAGATCAAAAGATTCCTTCAGCCAAAAGACTTCAATGGGCCAATTGATCATAATTGGGGAGACTGGTATTGTTTGGAGGGAGCTACAGTAATCAGAGTATATGGATTTGAAGATGCTCCTTTCATTTTTCCAAGGACAATTCCAAATAGGGTTGCATATTTGGAAATTGTCAGACAGATGGATTACTACAGTGTGATGCATTTCAGCTCTTTTGGGAAGCAGGCTTTTATGCCTAGTACTTTGTGTTTTGGTGATTTCACTGTGTTGGCCAAAGAGGGATATAATTCAATCCTTGATAGATTGTTGCATTATAATATGAAAAGAGGACCAACCAGGAAGAACTTTGATCCTGAAGGATATATCAATTCAGCCAAAGAAAGGATTAACTTTGGAGGGTATCCACATGTACCCTATTCTTTTGATGATATGATCAGGAATATGGATGAAGATGAAGCAAAAATGGTGGTTGAAAGATATAACAAGGGGCTTCAAGATATTGAGATATTATCTTCTGGAGATGAGGAAACACCAAGAGCTAATGTGCCATAGGATAGATCAGGAAAGGTATCCAGGATGAGGACTCAGCAGTATGTCTGCCCAGTTAGAGAACAGAGTATTGAAAGTGGTGATGTTGATGCAAGGCAAATGGAATATAGATTATTTGTCTCTGATGATGAGTTTATACATTCGCCAAAGTTCAAGGCATTCTTGTACAAGCAGAAGGGGAAGGAAATTAGAGAGAATGTTGATGATGTTACTTCAGGAAATGAGGAACAATTGTTGGCTCAACTAAGAAAATGTGTGGATGATCAAATGACAAATATGACTCCTGAATTGGGGAGGAAAATGTTGGAGAGTGTTGGTGTCATGATATTTCCTAGCCTTGATTTGAATTCTGCATTGGTTTTTGATAGTTTCTTCAAGGACAGTCATGCTACACACAAGCTTGACAAGGAATAGGTGACAAAAGTATATGCAGGATCCAAGTATAATACTGATGAGGGAACATTGATGATATGGGATTTGTACCCACCCCAGAGGAAATCAGTGGTAATTGATATACAGAAGGCATTTGGCCATGTAATGACTCTAAAAGTTGGAGAAGTTGATCATGTAGCTACTGCAGATATTGGGGTAAATATTGCAAAGTTGAATAAAGCACAAATTCAATTATTGATAAAGGAAAGAGAAATGTACAAAGTGAATAATGAAAAGTTGTTGAGAGAAAATGATAGACTCGATGACTTGGTTGGTGTTTCAATGGGGACAACCAAAATGATCACTCAAGGAGAAAGCTCTCAAGCAAAAGATCACTGGGTAGGATCAAGTGCTTATTCTCAGGGAAAGCATGATACAATTGTTGCAACTATCAAGAAGAGGTAGGATCATTTGACATCTTGGTTGAATAAATTGTGGGGAAAATACTCTCATACTCTTGCTACATTGAAGGAGCATACAATGGTGGATGGACAAATCATGGAGAAGTTTCATGAATTGGCCCAAAGTAATGAGGCTAACAGTACTGCACTTGAAGCTGCAAATCATATAATTAATCGCCATTGAAACTTCTATGATGAATTGCAAGGTGATAAACAGGGGTTAGTTGTTGTTGCCAAGAAAACTATGATTACATTCTCTGATGATAAAAGTGAATTGAAAGAAGTCACCAGGTGGAAGAATGAATGTGAGTCAATGCTAAATGAAATCATGAAGACTGTTTCTGCAGAGGATACAGCATTGGAAGAAGTGAGCGAGCAAAATGAGGAAATGGTCAAGATGGAAATCATGATCCGGAATGTTGTTGGAGATGCGGACACATATGAGCGTCGGGATTATTTGGACCACCTCGCTAAGACTCACTTGTGGCTAAATAGAGCCTAATTATTCTCTATCTTTTGTTTTGTAATTTGTATTTACTATTTCCAAAAGGATGTGTCCTTTCTTATTCTCAATGTATAAATGTTCATTTTGAAAACAATATACGCATAATAGGTAGAATAGGATAGAGAATAAAAGAGACGGTGGAACAATATGTTTCACAGGGTTGAGACTCTGATGTATGTTTTGAGGCTATGGAAATATCAATGAAAATCATCTGATTTGTTGGCGTATTCTGGTGTCAATTGTTGTGTTGTGCCTATTGAAAGAATTATTTAAGTTGTCTCTAAGATTGATGTTGCTTGGTTATCTAAATAAGCATAACATGTTTATTTCTGGTTTATCGATACAAATTTACCGTATCTGTGTGATTGGTTGATAGGTTCTTTCAAGGAAGGATTAAATTCTTTTAATTAATCACATTAATCATGGAATTTCATTTAGATCGGTAAGAAGAGCTTAATAATCACAATCTTGCATGTTTATACTAGTTATAAACAAAATATTCCAAATAATTTGAATGACCTACAGAAAGAAGTTAGTTGTTTAAGATTTCATTTGACTCTGTATATTATATAAGGCACTGGTCTCACCATTTCCATCATTTAGTTTCTTTCATATTTTTTACATTTGTTGATTGAGCATATTAGGGTTTAGTCTTCATTTTAATATACAATATTTATCAAATTTGTTTTATCTTGTCCATTCCAATCTGCCATCGTGGACAAGTCATGGCATGAAGAGAAGATCAATAGTCAAGTCTACTTCATTTGTTATAGGTTCACCTGCGTAGGTCTAGCAGCGCCTGGAGAGTAGAAGGTTTAATTGTTTCAAACTTTGTTCTGTTACCCTAAAACATTGTGAAATCTTGGCAACCTTTCATGGTTCAAACCTGCATTTTTTAGAGCTAACAAGAGCGATCTAAAAGGAGTCCCAAAAATATAGAGCATACCCAGACAACCAAACCCTAGCTAGAAACTACCACCATTAGCCAACAAACTTTATAGCCCCAAAAAACTGTGTACCCCAATTATAGAAATCCATTCATTTTAGCAAATGATTCAAAATCACTAACCCATTTAATTCCTCATGCCGCCATCAAACCCAACACCTTCTTCAGATACTCCACAACCACTGCAACTATCATCATGTGTCGAATAAGGGCAAGCCCACTTAAATCAAGCAGAAACGAGTAGAATTTGACTACTTCATTTGTCTTCGCCAAAAGCTCCAAGTCTGAAGTCCATGAAATCCTAGTTCCAATTAAAGTCCACTTGAGCACCATGTCCAAGCCACCAACCAGGTCCTCCCTAAAATCCAAACAAGCAACTCCTTTGTCATATCCTTTTGAATGCTATTATCCAACAAGGAGGCCAGAAAACGTGACGAAATGTGTGCATTGTTGCATGCATACTCCTTCCTCTCCAAATTCCCATGACCCAACACCATTTTTACCACTGCCACTATAATTTGATCATTATTGGCCAAGATCCTTTTCAGCCTTTGGTCTATCACTTCTCTAAAAGTGGCTTGGCATTCTATAGCCACCAGAGATACCAATGTATCTGCACCAAACCACACTAAACCCTCCACCAAAATGGCAATGAAGAACTTTGACTTCTTCTCCATTAATTACCTCCTTCAAACTAGAAAAACTAGGTGAGGAGAACAAACTAGTTTGGCACCTTAACAAGCAACCACCCAAATTCTTTGAAAAGATAAACAACTGCAACCACAATAAATAATAATGCCTCAAACCAAGCAATGATGTCGCCACATGAATGACATCACCACAGGAACCAAACTAATTATCCAAGCTTGCCTATTTGTCCATTTGTTAGGGATTTTGTCATGCATCCCCGGCTCCCAACATGAGGCAATCAAAAAAGGATGTGTGATTAAATGTTTACTATTAAAATTATACTCTCCACTTCCTCCGTCCATTGCCTCCAATTTAAATTGGCCACCTCAACTCCCTTTCATTCTACATGGATGCCACCCATCTGGTTACCCAGTGCCCTCTACCAGCTTGGAAGGTCATCCACCCATCCCCCCACAAAATTTAAACTTCAAAGCTACCAATTACCTTACTGTCGGGGCCTACTACTCCCAAATTAGAAAGATGATCCGCCTCAACATTCCCTTCTCTCATAATATGGTTTATCATTACTTGATCGAACTCTTCCAACCAACCTAGAGTGACTTCCAACTTTTCACTCAACTTCTAATTCCAATTTTTTTTTTTACCTCAAAGCATTGATGACTAAAGAAGAGTCCCCCTCAATGACAGGCTTGCTCACTTTCAATTCCCTGGATAAATTCAAGCCAAGAAGTAACGCTTGAAACTCGACTGCATTATTTGTCCCCTTTGGCAACCTAGCAACAATTGATCCCATGGCCTTGCCTTTACTATTCTTTACTATACAGCCAGCACCATATGGACCAAGGTTGCCCTTTGAGGGACCGTTGATATTCAATTTTTCCCACTTCGGATCTAGAGGAACCCAAACTACCTTGCTGTGCTCTTCTACCATCGCCACACCACCAGATCCTTTAAACACAGGTGTCTTAATACCAAACCAATTCTTCAGCATTAAGGAATCCCAAAGGGTAAAATTTTGACCTTTGGAGTTCATTTCCTCCACTCTTGCATTCAAGCATTCCACTATACTTCCCTCAACTTTGCATTGTAGACAAGGGATAGACATTTCTTTTTCTTGAAAAATCCTTTTGTTTCTTTAATTCTTGATTTCCCACAAAACAATCAAGGGGTACATTAACCATAGATCACTAAATAATGAGAGCTTTGGTGGGGATGACCAAGAATTCAAAAATTCAAGCAAGGAGACAAGAAAGGCAGATTTCCACTGAAGCTTCGAACAAAGCCAATCCCACAAATCCTGAGAAAATTGACAGCTTAGAAATAGGTGATCAATCGATTCCTTTGCATTTTTACATAAAGGGCACCTAGAAGGACCATAGAAGCCCAATTTTGCAAACCTATCACTCGTCAAGATTCTTCCCTGAGCTGCTTCCCATGTGTGGATGCCCACCTTAGGACGGTAGGCCTTATTCCAACATAATTTGATTGGGATTTTTGACTCCACTTCCCTTGTAGAAGCAAGAATTGCATAACCCACCTTTGCAAAGTAAACCCCATTAGCCGAAGCACTCCAATGGAGTTTATCTTTACCAAGCTTTCCCTAGATGTTACACTCCTTCAAGATACTCTCAAAAACTTCCACTTCCTAAGGATCTAAACCTAGTTGTCCTGATGATTTCCATCGATAATTAGGATAGTTAGATTCTCAAAATAATCTCTTACTTTCACCCCCCACATTTTTGTTCCTTCTCTTTGATCCTAGCTAATGAAGCATCCAAGCTAAAATGGGAAACCCCTCCCAAGAGTCTCCCCAAAAAAGAGCCTCATTTTTGTCCTTGATATCCCAAGTCAGATAATCCAGAATGAGATCTCCCACATTTCTGATGAAATTCCAAATGCGTGAACCTTGAGGGGGAGATTTGGCCATCAAAAAATAATTTTCTTCATTGTCCAGATACTTGTCTCTCACAATTTTAACCCACTTGAGCTCCAGACGAGAGTGAATTGACCATGCCATTGTTGCTCCTAAAGCCTTATTTTGTAGGAGAAAATATTTTAACCCTGCATCGTCTTCTTCTCTTCTTTCACACACCTTCTGCCATTTAATTAATGGGAACTTCTTCTGATCTCCACACCCATTCCAAAAGAAATCCTTCACAGACCTATTCAAAGATTTTCTCACACTCACCGATAAAGGAAGATAGAAAATCAAGTAGATTGGAAGAGCAGCAATGACAGACTTTAATAATGATAATCTTCATGCCCAAGACAACCACTGAATCTTCCAAGAAGCAAGTTTATCTTTAACCTTTTCCAATAAAGTGTTCCATGTGCCCCCATGTTGAATGCCTTTAACCAAAGGGAGACCCAAATACTTACAAGGTAACTATCCTTTCCTAAACCCCAAACATCTCAAAATTTGAACTTCCATAGCATTTCCTGTGTTGAATAAAAAAGCTTCTAACTTAACCAAATTAAGCTCCTAACCTCAAGTTGAAGAGTACTTATTCAAAATACCCTTAAACCTTTGAGCTTCCCTAGGAGAAGCAACGCTGAAGAGCATAGTATCATCTGCAAACTACTTATGAGTTATTGAAGGTAAACTGCTTGTGACTTGGAGGCCTTCCACCCAACCATTACATCTTTCTTTGTCAATCCAATGACCTAGAGCTTCCACCATAATTATGAATAAGAAATGGGAAATAGGATCACCCTGCCTTAGTCCTCTCGAAGCTGAAAAGAATCCTTTTGGTGAACCATTAGTAAAACTGAGTACCTTGAACTAGCTACCCAACCAAAGAGCTAGTCCAACCAATTCCTGTGGAATCCAAATGCCTCCAACACCTTAAATAGAAAACACCAGTTTATCCTGCCATAAGCCTTCTTTATGTCCAATTTTAATATCATAGTTGGTTTCTTCATTTTTTGAACTGAATGGATTACTTCTTGCGCTATCATTACCCCATCTAGGATTGATCTCCTAGGTACAAACCCTATTTTTTCTTCTGAGATGATAAAGGGTAGAATTTTCTTAAGACGATTAGCCACAGCCTTAGGTAAAATCTTATAGAGAGTATTACATAGAAGGATAGGACAAAAATCATCCCAAGAATAAGGTTTCTCTTTCTTTGGAATGAAAGCAATAAAGGTGTTATTGACCTCCCGGAGAATCTTCCATGAGGATCTTGAATCCTCAATTGCCTTTGCTATTTTTGTTCCCACAATATCCCAACATTTCTAGAAAAAAATCGTTGCAAAGCCATTAGGCCCAAGAGCTTTCTCTGGATCAAGATTAAAGACTACAATTTTGATCTCATCAATAGAAAATCTAGCATGCAAAGCCTCTATTTGAGCAGTTGTGACCAAAGAAGGAATATTCCTGACAATTATCCTTTGAGCTTCCAACTTAGATCCCTCCCAATAATTTAGAAGATTGCAAAAATAACCTACCACTGAATCCTTAATTGCCTAATGATCCTCCAAAAAGTTGTCATCCTCTTCTTTAATGGTTGCAATCCTGTTTATTTCCCTTTGAACCTTAGTTGAGTTATGGAAGAATTTACTGTTTCTATCGCCCGCCTTAAGCCAAACCTCCCTAGATTTTTGTCTCCAGAATAATTCCTCCTTGGATAGAATTCAACACTTTCTCCTATTCAAAACTATCATTATCCATCCCTTGGGTAATTATCACATCGGCTAACTTTTCCAAATCAAATTCAACCTTTAACCTTTCTTCAAAAATATTTTTGAATGTATCCTTATTCCACTACCTTAATTTTTGCTTAACATATTTTAACTTGGAGACAATATTAAACATCTTCGTCCCACCCAGATTAAAATCTAACCACCATTGTTTAATAAGGCCCAAAAATATTTGATCCTAACCACATCAATTCGAACTTGAACGAATAATGAATAGGGCCTCTCTTGCCTTCAATAAGCAATTGTATGAGGAAATGATCAAAGCCTACTCCTATGTAAATTTTGCAGTCCAAAGTGAAAGGAAAGAGCCCCATATTCCCTTTAAAAAAAAATCTATCAAGCTTTTCCACTATTTTGCAAAAATCCTTCCTTCTATTGGTCCAAGTGAAGTTTCCATTCCCTGTTTGCAATTCTACCAAAGAGTTCCTATCCACAAAATGTTGAAAGTCTGATTAGGATTGAAGAACCCTACTTACCCCACCGTGTTTATCTGAGGGTCTTAAAATAGCATTAAAATCACCCCCCACAATGCAAAAGTCCCACCCTGGATGACTTAATATTTGATCCAACTCTAGCCAAACTTGTCTGCCATAAACGTTGATGAGCAAAAAATGGAGGTTTGAAAGAAAACCTCTTACTTGGAAATCCATCCAATTCTGATTTGAATCTACCTCTTCCAAAAGCACTGAGCGCGACTTCTAGATTGCAAACATACCTCTCGAAGCCTCTTCGGCTCCCATACCTAACCATTTCCAAAATTTCAATTTGCTACTGAACTTTATCAAATCCTGATCCCCCGATTTCTTCTCTTACAAGAGAACTAAATCAACTTGACAAGTTTCAATATGGAGCCTAATTAGGCTCCATTTTTTAGGCTCATTAAGGCTCCTAACATTCCAAGTAAGGAGCTTCATTGTTGTTTGGGAAGAGTCTCTCTCTTCCCTACTTTCATCATGTTGTCAATCTTCTTTTTCCCGTTAGCTTCACCATCCCATTTGAGTTTTTCCCAATTTGAAGTTATTTGCTTCTTATTCTCTCCACAATTTGGAGGTCTTAAACAATTCCTTCTGACAAATGCCCAACTTTTTGTGAACGAATTCTAAACCAAGAGTTGATTTCCTCTTTTTGCCCGACTAAGAACCAAGCCCCTCACCACTGCCAACCATTTCAAGCACCTAAGGATTGGGAGTGTCCTCCAAAAATTCCCCTTCTTCCACTGCCCAGGGGTTATTCTTTGTTGCTTCCACCAATTCCTTATCAACTTCAATCAAAGAGTTTGGCTCAACATTTTGGAAATCTTCCCCCAAATTTTCCATAACCTCAAAAATATCGTCTCCCAGAGCCATGTTTTGTTCAAGGTTGTGTTCCATCACATCCTCTTGCAATGGTGCAGATGGAAAATTTTCCTTCTCCGCCAGCACAAACGAAGGGGTGTTCAGATCTCCTCCCTCGTTTGCATCAGGAAATGGAGAACTTCAAATCACCACTGACCCAGGAACCTTACCCTACTCAAGAGGCATTGATTTAGCTAAACCATTTGTTGCAGGCTCCTTAATCACTAAAGATGAAGAGGATCCCACCTCCCTAGCTTTCCTAGCATTTTTCTAAGATCTGCATATCAAAAGATGGACCAAAAGGTGATTACTGTGAGAATCAACCCTAAGATTTTGGACCCAGTTACCATAATCAAAGATTAACTCAATCTCTTCCCAAATGTGTCGCATTGGGTTATTTTCCACACAAATCCTCACAAAGGAAGAGGCTTTATTTGCATCTTTCCTTTCTTCTGCACATATAAAGGTACCCAAACGATTACCAATTTCTTCAAGAATGCTTGACTCCCAATATTGTGAGGGGAGATTTGAAAGCCTATACCAATCTTGGACTGTATCAACTACATGTGTAGACGGATTAAAACCTACAACCCACTAATGCAGGTAAAAGCCACACCTGTCAAAGACCCAAAGGTTGTCCACAATCTCATCTCTCAATTATCTGGATGGACAAAGTACCATAAAAAAGCCATTTTGAAGGGTTTTAAACTAGAGATTTGAGCCCCACCTATCTTTCCACCATTTGACCAAACACTCCCAGTTTAAAGAAGATGCATACCATTTTGTGATAAGCCCTAGATTCTCCAAATGCAAAGCCTCCACTTGTAGCTTGTTTGAGCTAACTACCAATGTTGCTTGACTATCCAGAATATTTTAGCCTTCTATAGAGCCTGCGACCTAAGAGTTCTCCTCAAAATCTTCCCTTGCCTCCTCCCATTCTGAAAGTGGTTGCTTCCTACACCATACAAATTTAGTTTTAGTCGGTCTGGGATTGGGGTTTCACCCTCGACCATGATCCTCTTTCCTTGCACCACGACCATTGCCAGTATAACCCCTATCTTATTGTCTAGGCCTTCTAAACACTTCATTTCTATAAGCACCTCTCTCCTGACAACCTTGAAACTTGGGTCTGCCACGTTGATGCCCATGCACACCAACACCTCTATCCACCTCCTCCAAAGGCAGATGATTGTTATTTTGAGGTCTTTCCCATCTCTCTACATGCCATATTTTGTCCACATTCGCCTGACGAGGATCTCTAGGCCCATCCTGTCCTCTTCCAAAATGGTGCCCTACACCTGACCGTTGTAGTTGACCATGACCATTGCAGACCACTTTGGCCATCTTCAAAAGAAATTTATATTATATTGAATATAAAACATGATGAATATTATATTTTATTTGAATATATTTTTATGTAAATTTTAATTTAATTGATTATATTATGCTTTAAAAAATATATTCGTGTCTACATTAGCATTCAATTGTTTTGACATTGTCAATGATTATTTTTTAATTTTTTTAATTATTTTTAATATTGAATAATTATCAAACATTTGTTTTGTATAATATTTTCATTATATAGTATTATCAATAATATAAATTAGAATTTATTATAATGATTTACCATTTTGATCATATGTTTAATAAAATACTAGTGTAAAATATGATAAAATCCTTACAAGTTCAAAAAATATAGGATATATATTATTTTATAGGAAAATTTTGAGATTGATCAAACCATTTCCTACTTAATCTCAGGAGAGAAAAATATATGCACATTCTTAATAACCTTAATGCAAATATCAGACATTCCACAAAATACACAAGATATACTTTAGAAAAACCTTGGAAAAATCCAGCCTCCAAAGGTATCCACACTCAATGTATTATTTAGCAATAAAAATATTACAATATACTTATAGAGTCTACACGAATATTTTTGAAATATCAAGCTCCTTGAATGCATCCATCATGTGTCCAAGCATGTATCCATGTATCTCATGCCATACTTCACATATGCACTTAAATAGAAAGCTCTCTGCTAACATGTTCTTTTTTATATATAATCAAACTCCATTGACCCCAACTTTTAATTTTTGGTACTAATTTTTTCAACAACAAAAAAAAAACATTTGCAATCCACATATAAAACATTTAACCAATATCACATACAACTTTACAAGTGAATCCAAATAAATATTTAATGTAGCTAAATAGTTCTCCTAAATATGCACCACAAATAAATATTTATTTTATATAATTGAAATAATTATTTCTTATGCAAGGTGTACAACACATTTTTTCCTAACATTCTTCTACTTATTGTATACATTGCATAATACTCAATCAATCAAATAAATTGTCATTGCTATCCATGAAACCACGTGAATCTCTAACATGCTCTCATACTCCATGAAGATACCTATAATAACATCCAAAATATTGAGACTTAAGTAAAATGGCATTGAGCAGGAGTCATTCAAGCTGAGATTAATGGGAAAGCGAGTTTTTGAAAAATGATGCTAAGCGAGAATGTTTGTACGTGCTATTGCAAGGAATGGTTGGTATGTCTCCTATGCCTATAGATCCTAGAGATGTTTGCGTGTCCTGCGGGGGCCCTTCTCCTCGGTTGGTTGGGGTTTTGATAAGTGCTAACCCCTCTGCACCTAATTTTTTTTTGAATTCGTCTTTTGTTCTGGATTCTGGTGGTATCCTTGTTGTTGTCTTTAGGTTCGCTTCGAGCTACCACCAAAAATATTTTTTCTAAAGTTGTTTTTAATGATCATGCTCAGACTCTTCCTACACTGGATAGGTTAGGCCTTTTCCCTATGCCAATGCTTCCCCTATTGTGGTTTGTGGACCAAAGATCGTTGAAAATAAGGTTTTCTATTTGAAACAGGGTGTGTTCTGCAAGTTTAATAGCTTTTGGCCCTCCCTTTCGGATCTCCATGATTGGGTTTTCATCTCTAGAAGCCTATTGTCTCTAGGAAGATTGAGCTCTATCCCAACGCAAGGGGGTTCTTCTTTGCAACCTCTGCTTCCTCTGCGAAGAGAGACAGTGTGCTAGATAGGGTGTGGATGTGGGGTGTTCATTTTTTATCCATCAGGCCTTGGTCTTGCTCTTTCAATCCTCTTCTGAAGCTGCTAAATACCAGACCAATTTGGGTTTGACTTTCGAATCTCCCTCTCTATTTCTAGGAGGATTCATGTTATGAAGTTATTGGCAATGCCACTTGACTCTTTTTGAAGGTGGACTCTACAACTCGGGATCTTAGGCATACTACGGTCACTCATATTTTAGTAGATTTGGACATCTCCAAACCACCCATGGTTATGTGCTCTTCATGGTGGAGGAAAGACCATGGAAGCAACTACTGGACTATGAGGGCCCCCCTTTTTGATGCAGGAGATGTTTCTCCATTGGTCACATGGCCTTTGTTTTCCCTCATGCTCGTCGCAAGGGAACTGCTACCTAGTGGAAGGATGCTCTCATAGACCATCCCACGGAGGGAACTCCCTCTTCACATGGTTTCTCCAGGGAGGACAACCCTTCCTTGGTTGATTCATCCAAGGAAATTATGTCTCCCCTAGATCCTCTATTGGCTATCCCTTTTGTGGAATCATTGATTCCCTAAACTACTATCATTGTTCAGGTAGAGCCTTCCCGACTCTTGATGAATGCCTTTGCTAGTCCTTGGAATGCTCCTAACTCCTCTTCTACAATTTTGGCTCCCTTGCTATGTGGTGGCTCTTTGCTCATGGTGATTTTTGAGGATCCGCTCCTTTGCCTCGCTCAATGGAATTTGATTCGAAGTCTTCCTTCTATTGTATAGAGAAAGAAGAAGGGACTCCCCAAATTTGTTGCTACTTCATGGCCTAGGGTTAAGGGAGTCAGATTAATCCTCTCAGGTTTTGGGGTTTTCTATTCCCCGTCTGTTATTTGATAGTTGGTTGTTAGTTGTTCTTCTATGTGTGGCATGTATTAGCTTGTTCTATTAGGCCCTAGTAGCTCTTATTTGTAAAAGGATCAGCTCCCTTCTAATCTAGCTTATTTTTCCTAGTTCATGTCCTAGTTTGAACTAGCTTATTTTTGGCCCTAAGGGCTCTCCATGTAAAGGGTACAACACCCTATAAATGTTGCTTATATTATCAAAAACATCTAAAATATTTTCCATCTCAAACAAGAAATCCTCTCATCCTCTAACATTCCACCTATGCAAGAAAAGAAACAAACCAAACTAAAGATGTACCAATCTAAAAAAAACAAGCATCAATCCAAGTGATAACAAAGGATCTAAGCTATTTTCAAATGAAAACCCCTTATGATTAGAAATAAAAATAAAAACACTTCCTGATCTATCCAGTCATTCATATCTCTAAGATATCTAAAAATCAATAGAACTTATGTCAACAACATATCCAACCCATAAACCACAATCAAAAGCTCCATTTATAGAACTTTTCCATGATGAACACACACATCTAGGAACTCATTGTATGGGTAATTCCAAATATATAAAAACTTCAAGGCATATCAATTCTACCAATCAACACTCATACCAAGGTGTGGATAATAATCAAACCATGTTGTAGCAAAGAAAAATCATAATGATCTATAAATATCACAAAAATAATTTCATGCTACCACACAACAAGTCACCATAACTCTCCCGAATCTACACACTAAATCTTGTGAACATGAACCTTTAAGAAGTAGCCATAGAACAAAGATTATAAATCATATCACATAGAATGTTCTTTTACCAACACCTCAAAGTGATAAGATGTGTTAGATAAGACCTCCTTCATAATGCTAACTAAAATGCATTAAAGCAATACCCAACCATTAAATCTCATAGATCAAATTAAACATATGTATCCTAGATCACCAACATGGATGTAGGCCTCTCTAAAAAAGGAAAATAAAACTCAAATCCATTCCCTAACTAATAATAAGCCCAATAACATCTCCTAAACTTATTTATCATAAATAACATCATAAGTCAAACTCATATGCACAAGGAGATAAACTTCCATACAATCCTCAAATAAATTCTCAAGAACTAAATAATCATAGTTCAACATCTATATTTATGAGAAGACAAAGCATAAAATGCAATGCATCTAGAAACAAGATAGACAATACCTCTCAAATAATTATTCATCTGGTAGACCAAGAGTGGGAAATGAGATTGTTCCTCTCAGATACACCAAGCCACAATGACTCCCTTCAAGAACAATCTCATCTATAGGTCATAATGAACTCACATCCATATCTAGTTGAATGCTTCTTAAACTTCCTACTAAAACCTTTAAAGAGTAACCATCTCAACAAATATTTCTAAACTCAATAGAACTCTAGCTTCATTCAAGTCTCCAAGTATCCATGAGCACATACAACTAACTGATCCATGTTAAGATCTAAATACAACATTCATCTCTCATGAATCTCCCAAGAACATCACCAATGTACTCAAAATCAAGATAACTAAACAAATAATTTTCAAATATTCAACTACAAAATCAAGAACATATCATGACATCATGATCTAACATCTCCTCCAAAGAAGATCATATGCTCCAATAAATATATACTACTCCCAAGAGCACCTATATCATGTCAAAGCTCCAACTACTATCCAAAGTAAACAAAGACACAATACCAAACCAGATCCTCTCCACCAAGGATCATTTTTCAAAATTGACACCTCATCAAAATCATGAAAAGTACTCTATGACTAACAAAAATGTCAACATATGAAGATGGATATATCTTGTCAAATAAATTCAAGATGTTAATGAAATATCAATGTAGCAAAAAAGATCTAAGAGATCCTCTATGACACCAGCAACCACTGCAAAATATCATCCATCACTAGACCATCACTATCAAAATATCACACTAAATAGTGTAACCAAGCTATCCATGACATCATGATAAACATGTTACAAGTCTTAGTAACTAACTATACAAACACTCTACTCTTTTCATCCCAATGCAACATACCAATATCCAAATGACCACAAACAAGAACAACTAATTGAATAATCCAAATCCAAGTCATCCCACTCCAACTAAATGGGTGGCCAAACCACAACATTTCATAACTCATAGATCCTCAATCAATACTCCTAACCCTATAGTATGTTTTGGGTTATGTGTAGTCAGCTTGTGGTTACCTTAACTCTTAAATAAGTTACATAATAATTATTATCATCATATGGAGTATTGGTTCTTAGTAAAGACTATTGGAGGTATCCCCCTCAAAGTGGATTGGAGGTTGTCCCCTTAAAGTGGCATATTATTATCAAGTATTTATAGCATAGTTCCTATTATATTACATATTGCAAGCTATTTTATTACAAGTTGTATCATAGCATGATCTTGGCACTGCGAAGGCAAGGGATTTTTTCAATTTTGAAGGTAATTTTGGGAAGTGCATATCTTTCATATTTGGAAAAAAATTATTAATTTTTTGATGGCTTTTCAAGGACATACTAAAGTGTCTGCAATCCGAATTTCAAATAAATTAGTGCAGAACCAAATGATTTATTATAGAATTAGGGTTTTCATCAAATTTATTTGGGAAGCACATATCTCACATTCTAACAATTTGTTAATTGATTTTTGGAGGATTGCTCAAGAGCATATTGAATTGTCTATATTCTAAATTTTAGATAAATTGGAGCTAAATTAAGAGATTTAGGGTTTCTAAAAAAAATCTCTCAAGGTTGTAAATAAGCTAGTTTCTTGGATATTTTTCTTGGAAAGTGAGATCTAGGCCCTAGTAAGTTATAGTATGAAAATTTAGATCATTTTGATTTCATTTGTGGGATTTATTGTAAAATTATTATTTTTAAACTTCTTCACAATGAGAATTAGCAAAAGAAGAAGAAAAAGAACAAGAACAAGACAAATATTAAATAAAATATATAATAACTAGTAGAAATTCATATTAACATGAATCTAATGCATACTAGGATGAATCCAAAAGTTTCAATGTGTCAATCCCTATTATTATACTCTTATTTGTGAAATTTTTATTGTCTTATGGATGTAATTCAGTGCATCAAAATCCATGTTTACTCTTAAATGTGTTAGTTTTGAGAATTATTATGACCATATTTAACAACACTTACATATTTAGGTGTGATTTGTGGTTAAATTTATAAATTTGAAATGGGCTCTCCCACTCCTTCTCCCACTCATATGATGTATGTCATAGGAATCGATGCTTCCTCTGCATTTTTTGCTAGTGTATCATTTGGCTCTATTACTTATGTTAGAGTTTCGCCTATTGTGGGTGTGCTCCCAATCTCTATGTTGACTAATGTGCTATTTGGATCACTTCTATTTTTTGTGGGTGGAATTTATATCTTTAGTGTAGCCATGATTCCTCTATTGTTGTGGCTGGTGTGTGGTCTAATACTATTATTGTTGCACATTCTATGTTGACTTTTATTATTGAGATTTATGGTGTTTTTTTTGTTGGTGCATCTATTGTTGGTACGTCATTAGGATCTTTAATTCTACCACTAGAGTTTCATCCATCATGGGTGTTCTCCCTACATCCATGTCTATTGCTACATCATTTGACTTGGTTTCTTTTGTTGTGGGTGGAAATTTTATCTCTAGTGTAGTCACGAGTTCTTTTTTTGCTCCAATTGGTGTGTGTTATGTTGTTGTCACACCTTCTGTGTCAGCTTCTACTAGTAATGGATGTAACTTCCCTCAGGTTGTTGGTTTTGGTGTTACCCACCCTTTGAAGAGGAAATAGCATCCTATTGTGCAAAATCATCCTCAGTGGGAGTTTGTGGTCAAGATGTGGTGGAAAATGAGGACTTCTACCAATGTAGGGTTCTGGTGTACAGATTCTCCAATTTGTGGCCTTCTCTTGTAGGTCTTCACAAATGGGTTTTGGATTCTTGGAAGCCTCTTGTGGCGGGTAAGATTTAACTCTTCCCCTTTTCTAAATTTTTTTTTCATTTCATCCTTTACCTCCTCTAAGGGTAGGGATTTGGTGTTGGGAAAGTTGTGGACTTGGGGAGAACACTCTCTCTCTGTCAAGCCTTGGACAACTTCCTTTAATCCTCTTACTGAGTCATTAAATGTGTATCTGGTGTGGGTCAAACTTTTGGACCTCCCTCTATAGTTTTGGAACCCTTCTTGTTATGAGGTCATTGGAAATTTGATTAGTCACTTCTTGAAAGTTGATGATATTACTTCATGGGGAACTCCATATTTTTGTGTATTCTAGTGGATATTGACATCTCCAAGCCCCTTCATGGATATGTGGTTTTAATAGTTGGAGGAAAACCTTGGCCTCAGCCTCTTGATTATGAGGTCCTAAATGTGGGTAGTACTTCTCTATCAATCACCTAGCTATAAATTATCCTCTCTTTTACTACAAGGGCTTTGTTATGTGGTGGAAGGATGCTATTGAATACCATTTATCTAGCCACGCTTTTTGTTGTTTTTTTAAATGACTCCTCCCAAAATGACGATGTGTCTCTTGCTTCTAGTGTGGCTCCAACACCTTCAAACTCTATCGTGGAACCTCCTTCCTTCCCCTTGAAAACCAATTTTCCTTTGGCTTTGGAACCTCCTTGTTGTTCTTATCATGTTGTTTGACTCCCTGTGGGGGAATGCCCTCCTATGAATGTGACTTTGTGTGTTGATGGGTCCTTTGTGGGGTTTATCCTCATGCTTCCCCTTGTAACAATAATTTGGATGACAATATTTCTTGAAATGATGTTCATAGAAGGAGGAAAGGCCTTCCTTCTTCCTCTTCCTAATCTCACTTTCGTGTTATGGGTGTTGAGTCAACCCCCTCTTGATTTGGGGTTTTCAAAGTGGGACATTGGTGGTCCTTTCTCTCTCGTTAGTAGTTTTGTAAGGCAACTTAGTACAATTGTTTCTCTTTCTCTATTGTACTACTCTACAATTTTTGGCTTATTTGAGCATATTCCATCGAGCCTTTTGGCTACCTTTGTATTGATTTTAGTATGTGTGAATACGAAATTCACCGTTCTCCCTTCAGGTTTTGTTTTTGGCTAAGTACCAGCCCATGCCTTCAAATGAATATCATCAGCCCCTTTTCAATAGTCACCACGGCCTCTGCCACATGTCCGCTCATCACTCTCTGAAGGAATTTTCTCCTTGCTCTTCTATCAGCCCCTGCTATGCTCCCACATGTCTTCACCATGGGTTATTTTGATTGTCTCCTTTCACTTCTTTGTCGATCCCACCAACGTGCCATGTAGCTTCCATTCGCATAAAGATTCAGCGGACCCCACAGGCAGAATCTATCAAACATTATTGCTATGTGTCATCTCAACACAAGCTTTTACCAAAGGAAGGGTAAATCAACCGCGGGCAACAATATGCTACCATGCATCTCTTTAGTGCATGCTTCTTCAACGCAAGGAATGAAGCAAACAAAAGGTTGCAATATACTGCCACGTGTTCTAACTGTCTATCCAAAGAGGTGGAACTTGTCTGCATGAGACTTTGTTGGGATCACTACCATCACTCACATGGGATGCACCTGAATGGAGGGCAGCTAGATGTTGTGGCCCGAATCTTTTATGTTCCAACAACCAAGGGAAATCATTGCCTCAACATCATTGCACAGTATTTTGAATCTTTTTAGTTGTTGCTCGTCAGGCAGTGGAAGGCTCATTATAAATACTGCTCTTTGCTTCTAAATAGATGTTCCAGGTTCCAAGTTCCAAGTTAAAAGATTACATGCTACATTTTTTTCAATTTTCACTAGTTTTAGAATTACAGGATTTTTGGAGAGACCAGGCCCTTTTATTGTTTGGATTATTGCAAAAACTCACAAACTGTGCCATTGTTCAGCCTTTCTATTTTCTTATGCTGTTGATAAACTTTACACTGTGCTATTATTGTTTGAATGGTTTATTTTTCATACTTCTATAATTCGAATACAAGTTACTAGTTTAGATCATGTCTTTCGACTCTTCTTTTCAGTAAATGGGTGTGATAATTATTTTATGTCATTAAATGAGTTGTTCAAACTGCAATCCTTAATTTTTGTTGCTCTAGGACATGGTAAATCACTAAGCAGGCCCTTAGATCATATCCAAAAGATAGGTTTATCGTGCCTTTTATCTAAACTCTAGCATATCACCTTAGTTAGATTCTTTATTTTTATATCTGCTTCATTTTCTCATTCCAAAACCCCATTTACAAAAGAAGTTGATTTCTTTAAAAATTTAGAGGTCACTCAATTTAGCACAATAAGTCCCTCATAAACTGAGTTTCCCACAAAGGACTATTACTTTGTCAATTTTTGGCATCAATAATTTTTCTTTTTCCTGGCATGCTCGGTGGGACTAAGCTTAAATGAATCCAATTTTCAAAGGGGTGTATGAGTCATCGGCCTATTACTAGGTCCCAAATAGAAAATAATCATGGTTTATTAGTACCACCCTTAGGGACAGTATAGCCCGCGACCCAATTAGTGAATGTTTCACTTCCTCCTCCCTTTTTGCTAGCCATGTTGCCTACCACTAATAGAAATTATGTGGCATGGGACGCTGGAAGCCCTCTTGTTGCACCAATAGTGCCTGCCATTTGGGTCACTATCCTGATTACCGCCCTGAAGGCTATACCTAAATTCACCAGAGATGGCTCAAGAACACCATCTAAACATCTACAAGATGTTGTAGACGTATGTCTAGTACATGGGGTTATAGCCCAAAATGTGGTTTTAAGGTTGCTTGCCACCTCTTTCAAGGGAAAAGCACTAGATTGGTACCGCACATTGCCAGAAAATTTTTTCAGTACCTGGGATGAGCTTGGGGAACCTTTCTACTAGAGGTTTTTGAATGAAGGAGACCGATCAACGCTATATTATCAAATCTCGATCATAAAGGAGGCCCCACATGAAGCCATGGCTGACTTCAATGCTCAGTTCCATACAAGCTAGCATAGGATTCAAGTTGATATGCATCCATTGCTCAATCCAGCATTCATGTTCTACTTGAATTCTATCAATCCTGACATTTCAGTGATGATCTAGTCTCTTGGAGGAACCACACTATCGTGTGCATATAGCATCGATGTTAAAGCAGAGAACAATTTGATAGACATCAGGAAATTGTCACCTCAACCCATCATTCCTATATTTCCAGAAATATCACTTCTTGCTCAGGATATGCCTTCTACCAGCACACCATCTCCTCATCAATCCATGTACACGTATCCAAGCGCGCCGCAAAATGTTGCCTCTACATTCGACTCTTCAAAGGATGAGATGAACGAGTTCAAGGGAATGTTGCAGACTATTGTTAATGATATAACTATTGTCAAGCATAACCAGGTCATACCTCCAAAGCCTACCTACCCAAATTATCAAGGCAAAAGATCCTCTTACCAACAAAACCAGTTCCAAGGAGGTGCTTGCACAAATCTGTAGGCGTAAACAACAAATCAAATAGTGCTAGTACCCACTCCACTACAAAGCACTAACCTAAGCTTGAGCAAGGAGTTGACCACGAGACAAAATAACTTAGTGGATGACACCAACCCCTGGTGCTTCCCTTGCGGCGAATCTCACATGCCCCAAAACTATTCGTGCGCTAACCTACAACAAAAGGTGGCGGAGCAATGCAACCAAGCCTTCACGTCAAACCCCAAAAGCTATGTGTATACCTCTTCACAAATGGACAACATGGTGCTCACCGCACAAATACAAGGGATATCACTAGAGCACTAAGTGGACATTGCTCCTGACCACACACTCTTCTCATGGATGGAAGAAGAAGAGGTGGTATTTTCCAATGATACATCTACATCTAAAACACTGCAAGTATAATTTGACTACAACACTCGCTCAAAGAGGAGATTTATGGGTGAACCAATTGTCTCGCAACTAGTCAATCTGCAAACTAAAATTGCTTCTGACCAGATGCCTAATTCCTCCACAGTGTTGTTGCAATCCCTACCATGAAGGGAAATTGTTATTACAAGAGCAAAGGAGTAGAAACCTTTGAATCTGCCATTGTTTAATGTGGTGGAACAATTAAAAAAATCATCTGCTAATGTGTCTCTATGGGATATTCTATCCATCCCAGAACAGAAGATGCTACTATAGAAGGCTCTCCAAGAATACATAAGCGCAATACCAATGGAGCAGTTGCCCAAAGCAAGGGTTGTTGATCAACCATCTTCTACCAAAGTTCTTACAAATAGCTCAGCAGAAGCCCCTGCTAAAGTAAGAGATAAGTTGAAGCCTCAACCCTTCTTCTTAACTCTCATTATAGGGGAGAAATTATTACACAATGCCATGATTGATTCTGGTGCTAGCACCACAGTTATGCCAAAACAAATAGTCAAAGTCTTAGGACTTAGCTTTGAACCCTTAAAAAGAGGAGCAATGCAGCTTAATGGAAATCGAGTCAAAATTGTAGGTGTCATCGAAGCACTCCCCTTGATCCTATTCACTTTCCCTAGTATCACAGTGTCACAAGACACTATGATCATAGATGTTCCCCCCATGTTTGACCTCTGTCTATCCCAAGAATTTACTTCAAAGGTGGGCAGATACCTATCCCTAGATTGGTTGCATTTGATCCTTAGGACCAAGCATGGTGCGAAGATGAAGATAGAATCTAAAGCTTCACATTTGGAACATGTAGCCAATGATGCCATGATCAACTTTGAAGTTGTACATACCTCTATCACCAAGCAATAAATGTATTGTGCTAAGCTACTAGAAGATGAAAAAGTGACTGAAAGCTTGGATGATCAAGAAGATGTTCTCTTGAAAGAATATATAGATACTGACCCTTTCGGAAACTACCATGCTACCGAGTTGGGCATCTATGTCGTCTATGATGAAGATCAAGTGCTCCTGAAAATTGTTAAAGAATCAAAAAATGGTCTAACCTCAAAGTTATGGATGTTGCATTTCGACTGAGCAAGATGCAAGAATGGCGCAAGAGCTAAGATATTTTTAATGTCCCCATAGAATGAAAAGACACTGAGGTCTTTCCACTTCTAGTTCGCTTGTTTGAACAATGAAGTTGAATATGAAGGATTAGTGCAAGGTGTCAACATGGTGGAATGGATGGGCATAAAGCAACTAATGGTGTTCAGAGATTTTGAACTAGTATTCAATCAAGTTCGAGGAATTTATGCAGCCAAGAATGTTCACACGCGATCCTATAAACACCAAGTTTGGGACCTGATTGAGGGTTATGAAGCCTTCAACATTCAGATAGTGCCCCAAAAATAGAATACAAATACGGATCACATGGCATCAATCAGATCTTAGTTTGATCTTGCCTCTAATATCATTCACAACAAACACTCTGTACGAGTAATAGCCTGATCAGAGATTCCAAACAATGACCAAAGCTGGCAGGTGTTTGACAGTGATGAACACATTGCCTTGTTCATCCAGTAGTCAAGAGAATTTGTTGACCAACTCCAACAGAAGATTGTTGAAGCCTATGAAGGACAAATCATCCAGTTGAAATCCAACAAGCTTCCAAAAGGATTGGTCACTCTCGAAAACCTTTTCGATTGTGACAATGCAAGAAATGACAAATGAAAGTTTGCAGTAGAAAAAGGTGACTATTCGGACCTTTAGGTCGGAGATGGAAGAAAGCTCAAAGTCAGAAAGGATGTCCCACATCACAATAAAGAAAGGCTTATTGACTTTTGTAAAAAATATGGAGTGGTGGCCTGGTCATACAATGACCTCAAGGGATTTGATCTCGATATCATTCAACACACAATTGAGTTGGCAAAAGGTGCAAAGTCTGTCTGCCAAAAACAAAGGCCATTCAATCCCAAGATTGAAGCGCTAATGGTGTAAGAATTAACAAAGCTAATCTAGTTGCGGATTGTCTTCTCAATCAAGCATAGCACATGGGTATCCAATCTAGTCCCAATCTAAAAGAAGAATGGAGATATCCATCTATGTGTAGACTTTTGGGACCTAAACAAGGCATCCCTGAAGGATCATTACCCGCTACCCTCAATGGAGTCAATCTTACAAACAGTGGCAGGATCAGAGATGTTTTCCCTATTAGATGGCTTCTTTGATTACAATCAGATCCGATTCAAAGAGGAGGATCAACATAAGACAATGTTCACTACCAAGTGGGGAACATTCGCATACATTAAGATGTCATTTGTTCTCTCAAATGCAAGAGCTACCTTCCAGCAGGCAATGGATATCACTTTCAGTGAACTAATCAACAAGATTATCCTAATCTATTTGGATGATTTGATAGTGTTCTCCAAGTCCAAGGATGATCATTTTGATCATCTTGAGATGGTGTTCAAGAAATTCCAAGAGTTCGGGATATCCCTGAACCTAAAAAATGTGTCTTCAAAGTACCACAAGGAAAACTACTAGGGCACATAGTGTCCAAAGAAGGAATTTTAATTGATCCTGAGTGGGTGAAAGAAATCAAAGAGCTTCCTCTCCCAGTCAACAAGAAAGGTGCCTAATCCTTCTTGGGAAAGGTGAATTTTGTTAGCAAATTTATTTTTGATTTTATAGGAATAATTAGGCCAATTAACCTGATGCTAAAAAGGATCAAACATTTAAATGGACAAAAGAAGCCAGAGAAGCCTTTGAGAAAGTCAAGGATGCTATCTCTTCCACTCCTGTTCTAGTCAACCCAGACTTATCAAAGGACTTCATAATGTATGTATTCAGTAGCAAGTCAAGCATTGCTACTGTCTTAACTCAGAAAGATAACAAGGGAAATCGAGAAAATTTGATAGCATTTCACTCCCGAACCTTGAAAGAATATGAAACAAACTACAACTTTGTAGAGAGGCAGGCGCTTGCAATAGTTAAGGGACTCTAGAAGTTTTGACATCTAATCTCTTGCAATAAGGTGATTGTCTATGTTGCACATTCTAGTGTGTGTGAATACATCATGGAAGGAGAAATCACCAAGAAAAGAGCCAATTGGATCACCAAGATCCTTGAGTATGACATTGAGGTCAAGCCTACCAAGACCATTTGGGGAAGAGGATTGTACGAATATCTTGCACAGGATTAAGAAATGACCATCAAAGAAGAGCAGTTGGAGCTAGTCTTAATGAATGAGTCAAAGTCCAAAGGTTGTTGGTTGGAAGATAGAATAATATTTATGTATATAGGAAAGTATCTGTCAGACCTTCCTTCTCAGAAGAGGAGATTCAACCAACTAAAAAATAGTAGATTTGTGCTCATTGAAGGCATCCTTTTCAAGAGAAATTTTAACGACATTTTGTTGTGATGTGTTACCATAGAACAAGAAAAAAGGATCCTTGACACTTACCATAGTAGTTTTGTGGGCAGGAATTTCTCTGCAAAGACAACTACCATCAAAATCATGTGCGTCGGGTACTTTTGGCCAATGCTATTCAATGATTCCTAATCCTTGGTGAAAACTTGCAAGGAATGTCAGTTCTTCACAAGAAGAAGAAAGAATTCTACAATTCCTCTCAATCCAATAGTGGTTGATGAGCCATTCACACAATGGGGTTTGGACTTCATCTAAATGATCAATCCAACCTCCAATGCAGGACACAAATGGATCTTAACAGCCACAGACTACTTCACGAGATGGGTCAAAGTCATGCCACTAAAGAATGCGACAGAGGAAAAGATAGTGGATTTCCTAGAAGAACTGGTGATGATATTTGACCCACCCAAAACTATCATTTCTAAAAATGCTAAAGCTTTCCTAGGCTCCAAGGTAAGTCAATTCACACTTACTCATGGCATATTCCTTAAAACATTGTCAAATTACTATCTGTAGGGGAAAAGCTCAGTTGAGTCTACAAACAAGAATCTAGTCTGACTCAAAATAATTAGGTCAGAATACCAAAAGGAGTGGCATAAAAACCTTCAAGCAGCACTTTGGGTGGACCACATAACTCCAAAGCAAGTCCTCAAGACTTCACCGTATGAGCTAGTTTATGGAATGGAGGTGTTATTGCGTATCTCTATGGAGATTCCAACACTGCAATTGCTAAGATCTCTTGAGGTGGAACAAAACAATGCAATGGAGGTGCAGTTAGCTGAGTTGCTAGAAGTACAAGAAAAAAGGGAAAAGTCCCTAACAGCCATGACTAACCGCCAACAAGTGGTTAAAAGGTGGTTTAACAAGAAAGTGTCCAACCAAGGTCTAAAGTGCAGAGACTTAGTGCTAAAATTTAATGAAAGGGCCGCAAAGTTGAATCAGCATGGAAAGTTTCACAGCCTTTGGGAAGGCCCATTCAAAATAATTCAATGCAAAGAGCACAATGCATATGAGTTAGAAAGCATGGAAAAAGAAGTGTTGAGGATTCCAGTCAATGGAATTCGCCTAAAATTATTCAATTAAACTTTCTTACCATACCCATGTAAATATGTTTATAATGTTTTTCCCTTCTTTCCCTTTGTTTTGTTGGTCGATCTTTTTATTTATGCTATGGTCCGAGGTAGAAAAGAACAAGTGACCCATTATTGCAGAGAGTAAGGGAAATAAACTCATAGTTGAGTATAACAGAAAAATTAAAACACCCACATGCAAAATTGAATTGAAACATACATGCTGAGAAGAAGAAGATGACCCAGTTGTAGAATCCAAAAGAAGACAACAGTAAGATTATATAAAGATATATTTTTATTATATATACTTTGATATTTACATTTTCAAAATGGCTCATAGGCCACGGTTCCAAGAGTATATAATTTTATTCTACTTCTTTTATATATTTATGAAAGCCTTTTTCAAGCATGTATACAAAAATGGACTAATTTTACTATGAGAATTTTAGAAAGCAAAAAGAAAAAATGTGAGTCTTCAGTTCATGGTGTGAGCAGCAACAATGGACACATCAATGGCAGCGTCCACAATATCCTCATCCATAGGGGCATTATCAGTAGCATCAGTATCATCTAATGGAGCAAAATCAGGCAGAGAGAACATTAGGTTCTTGAAGTTTGTGTACCAGTTGATGTCGTAGAATGGCACCACGTTGTAGATACGGAACAAGAAATGGCAGGTTCGAGTGACCCTCTAGCGGTGCTCATCTTGCAACCTGAGGTGAAAGCCACTCAGAAATGGTAGCCACGGCACAACCGTGTCCTCTTCTATAAACCTCTCAAGGTCACTCATAGTCAGAATTCCCCCACCATATGCAGTGTTTGCAATGACTCCCTAAGGCCGTTCAGGTACTTCTTGGGGAAAATTTGCTTTACCAGATGCAAAATCAAAGGCTTGGGAATTCATGTATCCAGTGGGGAGGTGACAAAGTGTGAGAACACATCAGTGTTAACTCTATATTTGTCCTCATACTCAAGGCAGTCCCGTATAAAGACCCATTTTATGGCTATAATGGACAGTGAGTGCTTGTTCTTTGTCATCTTTTTTAAGCACCTGGTAGAAATCTCACCTAAGAAGGAAATCTAAGACTTATGTGACACTAGCCTAATTGGGGTGTTCATCTTTTCAGACTCTTAGTAAATACCTTAAAACTATCCCTGCAAAGCACCTAAGTCTAACCTATGAGAACGCTATGCAACTCCAAATGCTAAACTGCTAAACCAATTACTTAATACCAATTCTGCTCAAATCGCTAAGTGTGATTTCGCTACTGCTTAGATGCCTATTTATAGAAAAAGCGAAGAGATGTGTGGTAATCTACTTACCACAAACATGATGGTAATCAAGTACCAACTTAAAATTTGTGCCCAATCCTTCTCAAATTTCCCACCTAGTTGCATCTGTTGAGATGGTTAGCTACATGCAAAACTAATAAGGGCTAATTAATTAGCTTAAGTTGGTGGTAGCAATCAGCGGTGTTATGTATGGCTAAGGACTAAGGTATCATTCTCCAGGTATTTTTCTTATTCCAAGGCAGAGCTTGTATCTTTTCAAATGCTAAGAGCATCTTTGGCCTAATCATTCCTTTTAGGATATTAATTGCCAACGCATACAAATGCTTAGGTTGCTAGCAAAGCATCAGCTCAAGTTCCAAGAAAATCACACTATACAATATGGTTGCTAATTGCAATTATGAATTCTTGTCACATCAAAATGGAAAGTAATTCATCTCGCACAAGCTAAGGGTTGGCGGTACATGCCGCATTAAATGCAAAAATGTAACTCTTGTCTACCACCTTGAGAGAAAATAGCTAAGTATTGCATGTGAAATTTTTAGGCACTCAAAAGGTATTTTCAAATATGCTACTTAGAGAAAAAGCAATTCCTAGTGCATAGCCAGAGCCGAAGTAAAGTTGCAAAAAAATTCAAGCTAAAGCAAAAAACTTCTTGCAAATTAACAATGGCAGAAAGTTCAAGCCAAGAAGTTAGGCAAGTGATGACACAAAGCTTAGCTAAAGCTCTGCAAGGAGCACTAGCCGTTAAAGTCTTTGAGAATATTTCTTATGCTACATCGGGTATTCCTGAAAAGCCAAAATGAGAAAACACGAGAGAGTTGGACAAGCCCAAAAACTACATAGACCAGAGCTTAGTTCAAGAAGATTGGGATAACATTCATGGTCACTTTCTCGCAAAGAACACTAAAGGGTTGAGGGAAGCAGCTTGCGAAAGGATGAAGATATCTAGAAGGGCATTGTCGACTACAAAAAAAGTATGGTTCAACGAACTTCCTCAATAAATGGTCCCATTTGTGCACTACTACCCAGAATTGGTCGATGCGGCCATTAAGCATTTCAACCCAAGTACCAGCACTATTGAGGGTCGGACTCTGTCAATTAACATCATCCCAGCTGCCATCTAGAATATGTTGTGCATTCCAAACCTTATGCAATTAGGGATGGAGGTGGAGACATTCACTCCTAAACAAGGGGATCATATATGGAGCACCAGGGATAAGGCTCCAGAATTTTATAATGAAGAAACCTAAAGGATTGAAGTAGAACAAGGGATGCCACCAAAAATTCCTATATCGCACGGTGCTTTGAAGGAAGACATGTGAGATGCCTTTTCAATGATGGTATTTGTTTTCGATCTGGACACTGACCAAGAGGTGCAATCTTTTCAATTGGGCTCAGCTTTCCAATTCCACAAGCAATGATCCTACTTTTGGTATGATTTTGCAGAATTCCTCTCAATGAAGATGATAGAGCAAATTAACAAGTACCAAGTTGAACAAAAGTTCAGATTTCTCTCCTATCTTGCTCATATGTTTTTGTATCAAAACCCTGATTTCTTTGATAAGCAGGTGAAGTTGTCTATCTTTGATGAAAAGAAGAGGAAAAAAATAGTTTCTATTTGGACCCCTCTCCTCGCTTCTACTTTTGATTATTACACGTTTTTGGATTATTTCTTGACTCCGATTTCACAAGGTTTGCAAGGGGAGGAGTGTATTAATCGGCTCACCTTGACTCAGATAGAGTTTATGCAGAATTTCACCTCCAAATGTTACTAATTTTTTGGAGCGGATTTTACATTCATCCAAATGTGAGGCTTCACTGGGGAACCATTCCACCTTCCAACATGTGTGACTAATCAAGTGTTGGCCCTTGAATTTTTCTAATAGGCGTGCATTATTGATATTATCTTCTACAGCAGGAAAAATGTCAAGAGGAAGGGATTCTTCACATGTCAACAAAGTTTCAAAACAATGGCCCTGAAAAAGAAGTAGACACACTCACTATTGCAAGATAAGTTGCTCATTTAGGATTGGTAATGATCTGCAACAAGTGGGATTACAACCCTTTCAATGATTTTCCTTATGAGCACCTCAAGGTAACTCACAACCCTCGGCCTTACTAGGAGAGGAGGCACAGCCTGCTAGAGGATGAAGATGAATTATTGGTTGACCTGATTCATATCCCCACGGAAGACAGCAAGTTGCCATGGCATAGGTTCTATTTTTTTGTGGCAAATTATGATGAGAACCGCAAAATGGGAAAAACTATGTACAATAATCTAAGAAATGAAGAGGAATGGACCAATGAAAGGATCAAAGCCTTCTAGGTGTATTTCCAAAAAACAAAACAGCTTGATGATCCTTATGATAGTGTAAAGGAGGATAAACAGTTTGACAAGCTCTAGGATGATGAGCACCATGCTTCCGACTCAAGCGCTAGTGGAGGTGACAACCCCAATGAAGGAGAAGAGCAAGCGAAAGAAAAAGTTGAGACATGAATGTCCTCCACCTAGCAAAGGAGGAAGTCTATAGGGCAGCCTACCTATGTCACTTCAAATGTGCGACTGAATATGTCACGAGCCTTGTGGACACTTAGCTAGGCCTCGAAAACAACGAGTGCCCCAACAAGAATAGCTAGAGACTATAGAAGTGGGAGACACCCCACCTGCTAAATGACAGTGCGCGAAAGCTATTCCAAGAGAAGGATCACAAGGAGCCATTACAAGCCAAGTGCTCGCAATGAGCCAGAAGCTTGAAGTAAGTAAGGAACCAGCAACAAGCGAACCATCGTAATCATCTAGTCACCAGGTAATATTTGCTTCTGCTTTTCTGACTTCCCAATCTTTGGTATCCTCTTCCATTTTCACAACACCCCTTACAACGAGTGTTGGCCCTACTTTATTTGTCCCTACCGCAATGTTTTTGGGGGGCTTCTCCCAATTTTCCTAAACTAGGCAATCTTTTTTAATGCCTCCATGAACCTTAACACCAGTTGTTGCTGCTCAATCTCTCCTCCTATTATCTCTACTACCTCTGGTCCAACCCAATATGCCTAGCAAATGGACTCAGTTATGACTACCCCATCACTACAACAACTAATGAGCCCTTCCACTAGTTTGCAAATCGAACTATGGCAGGTTCCCTTTTTCTCCTCAAAAACTGTCAATCTCCCATCAAAGAAAATGTAGGGGCCTTATGCACTTGATTCCCTTTTTCCCTACCTCCTAGTGCACCTATTGCTAGCAGACTACTTTAGTCGCCATCTGAATTCATATCCCAAGGAGAAGCCACAAAGCAAATGCGGGCCCTCGGGATCAAAAAATGAAAAACAGGGGATGATAAAAGGTGGAGTCTAAGGTGTATACAGTTTACAATAAAGCGCAACAAACGCTAAATTTTTCCACTATGTACCCGAATGTTACCAAACTACAAGGCAAGATGTTGTCGAGTGATTATAACATGTATGCCATGGGGCTTGATCTGGTTGTGGCCTAATCACAGGATAAGGTAGAATTCATGGAGGAAAAACAGTGAGTAGTGATGACCAACTTCCTAAAGTATAGTCATCAATTGAATAAAAAGGAGCAACTAAGGATTGTGAGGGAAAGGGTCAGTTTTCTAGAAAAGAAGGAGAAATCACTAGAAGTAGAATTTGTGCACTTATCTAAGAAAATGTGAGCACAATAGTTTGAACAAAGCAAACTCCAAGAGAAACTCAATAATTCCCAATCCATTAACCCCACACTACTCAACGAGTTACAAACAAGGAACCAGAAATATCAAATCCAATTGACCTCGACAAAGAAAAATCTATAGCAAAAGGATAAAGAGTTGGCAGCTCAACGCGCTCTATATGAGCAGGAATTAGAAAAGAATCATATGGACTTTGAAGGCCAAAAGGCCCAGTTAGAAAAGGAGCTTCAAGAAACAAAGTCCTCTCTTGACACAAAATTGGTGAATGACACCCAAGCCGAGGAGAACTGGTATAAAGAGATAAGTAGCTTCGGGGAGCAAATGGCATCTACAAAAAAGAGAAGTGTGGAATTAACAGAGGTTATTAATTCAAAGGATGTGGAGATTTCCTCTCTAAAGAGCTCTCTCCAAGCCTCCACTGTGCAACCGAACTTCATCCCATTAGCTCAACTACTATATATTTCCTATTGGGAGAAGGTTAAATCCTTTTGCCTAACATTGTATCCAACACTCTGGTTCATCTTGAAGGCAACAAAATTGAGCTAGGAGGTTCATGGAACAATTGATCAATTCCCATGGTTCATCACAGAGAAGGTTCCTGAAGCAAAGAGTTTTCTTAGCAAGCTATATACAGTCTCTAATGAAGACCAGCCAAAGTAGGGATCGAGGATTGGGATATTGCTACCCAGACGAAAAAAAAGTTCATCCATTGCCACTCAGCCTTCTAGTGAACTAAAGACGTCATAGCTACTTTGAACTAGACAATGGGCGGCATGTGGAAAAATTTCTCATAGCTAAGCGAGTTAGGTCTACCATCCCCGTTTCTTGAAGATGGGTCGATCACCACAGCCAAGTAGATTGCACAAAGAATTGAAGAAAAGGAGAAAGACCCAAACGCTTTCCAGAGTTTTGGCCATCCTCCTACCACAACAAACATTGAAGGTTTTATTCCTCTTCTTGCACAGCTACTTTCCATTGCGAGGCGGGGGTCGGTTTACTGGAGGTACTATTGTATAAAGAAACGCTCGACCTAGGTGGAGCGCAGGAAAATCTGTGCAATATAGAGAGACCATCCGAAGATGACTAGCTACCCCTACAAGCAGCCCTCTTTAGGTCTGTGAACCAGAGAAAATTTTGGGTTCCTCGTTCCTCTAAGCAAAATGCCCCTAATAGTCACCAAAAGCTATGAATACGAAATTCACCATGCTCCCTTTGAGTTTGGTTTTTGGCTAAGTATTGGACCATGCCTTCAAATGAATATCATCGGCACCTTTTTATAGTCATCACGGCCTCTGCCATGTGTCCGCTCATCACTCTCCGAAGGAATTTTCTCCTTTCTCTTTTGTCGACCCTTGCTATGCTCCCACATGTCTTCACCGTAAGTTATTTTGATTGCTTCCTTTCACTTCTTCATTGGTCCTTGCCCGCATGCCACATAGCTTCCATTCGCATAAAGATTTGACAGACCCCATAGGCAGTATCTATCAAATATTATTGCTACATGTCATCTTAGCGCAATCTTTCAACGAAGGAAGGGTAAATCGGCCATGGGTAGCAATATCCTGCCACGCGTCTCTTCAACATAGGGAACAAAGTGAACAAAGGGCTGCAATATGCTACCACATGTTCTAACTATCTATCCAAAAAGGTGACACTTGTCTACATGAGACTTTTCTAGGACCACTGCCATCATTCGTAGGGGATGCACCTAAATGGAGGGCAGCCAGATGTTGTGGCCCAAATCTTTTTGTTACAATGGCCAAGGGAAATCATTGCCTCAACATCATTGCACAGGATTCTAAATATTTTCAGTTGTTGCTCGTTAGGTGGTGGAAGGATCGCTATAAATGCTACTCTTTGCTTCTAAAGAGAGGTTCCAGGTTCCAAGCTCCAAGTTAAAAGATTACATGCTACATGTTTTTCAAGTTTCACTAGTTTTAGAATTACAAGATTTTTTGAGAGACTAGACCCTTTTATTGTTTAGATTATTGCAAGAACTCACAAACTGTGCCATTGTTCAGCCTTTCTATTTTCTTATGCTATTGATAAACTTTACACTATTCCATTATTGTTTGAATGGTTTATTTGTCATACTTTTATAATTCAAATACAAGTTACTAGTTTAGATCATGTCTTTCAACTCTTCTTTTCATTAAATGTGACAATTATTTTGTCATTGAATGAGTTGTTCAAACTGCAATCCTTATTTTTTGTTGTTCTAGGACATGGTAAATCACTAAGAAGGCCCTTAGATCATATCCAAAAGATAGGTTTATCATGCCTTTTATCTAAATTTTGGTGCATCGCCTTAGTTAGATTCTTTATTTTTATATCTAGTTCATTTTCCCATTCCAAAACCCCATTTACAGAAGAAATCAGCTTCTTTAAAAATCCAGAGGTCACTCAGTTTAGTGCAATAAGTCCCCCATAAACTGAGTTTCCCACAAAGAACTATTACCTTGCCAATTTTTGGCATCAATAGTACCCTTGTTTATCGCTTAACTTAATCAAAAACACTTACATATTTATAACAATGCTAGCATTCATTTTTCCCATGAATCCAAATACCCCACATGTCAAGGGTTTAATTTGATGAGTGTTTGCAATGTGTTTCTCATCAAAAAATACACATTTCAAACAAAATGTGAATTTTCTTTAAACAGGAAATTCCCAACATCTAATCTTATTTCTAATAATCTTTTTAAAAACTAAGGACCTAGCAACTACTCCTAGAACAAGTAAATATTTGTTACACCACTTGACAATCTTGTACCACTAAACTAATATTAGGCCTTGAAAGAAAGAAAAATAATGGAACTTACAAGAATAAAACAAACATGTAGAGGAAATACAAATGAGTGAGGATATAAGGATTTCTATAGATAAGTATACCCAATTCAAACATGTTTCTTGATGAGTAGTCTAACATCATGTTGAAAAATTAATATTCCCCTTCCCCTTGACCTTAAAGAAGACTTGGTCCTTGAAGTTTATCACTCCCCCATAATCAATGAAAGAGCTTGGGCTAAAATATGTGACACACCTAGCACATGAGGTCAAGGGTTTATTTAGTCATATTTGAGTTTGACTATGTATTGTTTAGTAGCCTTGGCTTTCCTCTTAAATCCCTAGCTCATTGTGTCCCTAATTCACATTTTTCTTGATTATGGTGAAAGTGAAAATAATCTTGTAGATTTCTAAGGTTGTGTCTTCTCTACCTTTAGAACTTAGTTTAAGTAATAATTCCAAATAGTTCATTTGAATGATAAGATTGACATATGAGCATATATCTCTAAGAATTGGATTGTGCATTGAATCACTAATCTACTATAGGTTGAAGAAGGAAAATTAGTTGTTAGCTTCTACAAGATACCTAAAGACTTCTATATAAATAAAAGTTGTGATATTTCTAAGATTCAATAAAATTATTATTGCCCTCTTTTGAATTTCTAATGTTTTTGTTTATGTTTTCTGGGCTTCATAGTCATTTTATTTTATTCCTTTAGGCTTGATTCAAATTGTGTACATGTTGTTTTTATCATGCATTTAGAGTTCATTGTATAATACCGCTAAATAATTTTCTTATTTTTACTTCATATTTAAAGGTTTACAACTAATATTTGGCTTTCAATAATGATTTATTCACACTTATATTGTTTCCTCCTCCATCTTGCATTAACTCTTCCATGAAAAGTGAATATTTATTATCAATGGAGAAGGTGACAACTTATTAAAATTATTTTTCGTATTTCATTTGATCATCTATTAAAATATTTACAAATAAACTTTTCATATTTCAGCATTAAAATAAGAAATTAGCTATCATGTAACTAATTCAAATATCCACTAAGATACATCCTTGTTCAATTCAATAGAAAAAGAAATTCATTCCTAGAATCAAAATTTCCCCTTAATGTTACCCATCACCAAAGGTTCATCAATCAAGACGACCTCCTTTTTGTGCACTCTTCTTTCTCTCTTTGCTCCTTCATTATGTTATACTCCTTCCAACTCTCTTAATTACAACGTATTCACCAACTTCAATTCCAATGCACCTTTTTCTCTATCAAATCTCAAGGACATGTTCTAATCACAATGATTTATATACACCTTTAAATTCAAGGTGTGCATTGCCATGAATTAGTTAATAGGAAAATCTAGTAAGAAGAATAAATAACCTTATTGCAGTGTGAAAAAAACTTGTGGTTATTGTGACAAAACTAATCAATCTTTCTTAGTATCCCCCTCTAAAGGAACTATGACCGATGTTCATACTTTGACAATCACAACATTCTATTCAAGTTCTAAATTTGAAGGACCTGACATAGTGTGGTTGAATAAGTCACTAATTGAAACAAACAAGTGTGAAGTTTTTGTTTTGAAGGCACCACAAAACTCTTTACATTAAGAGACATCCAGCACATAGTCGAAGAACAAAAAAAAGTAGCCAAAAAAGATAAGCTATTGCAAAACAACAACACAAAAACAATTGAAACCAAGATGCCAACAAATGTGAAGTTAAGAAAGTACAAACTTGATATTTAAAAATACTTATTCTCTTTAAAGGAAAGTTATTCACTAATTGAAACAAACAAGTGTGGAGTTAAGCAAGTAAAAACTTAAGAATGTTTTTTTTATCTAATCCTCAAGCTACCAAGATTTTCTTATCAAAGCTCCAAAACCAAATCCAATCCTCTATCACTAAGGTGAAACACTAATCACCAAAGGCATCCTAGTCGAGGCCATGACCCAAAATATCACATGGAAAACCTCATTGAGCATGAATTTGAGGAGCACCAAGCATGTTGTAGTGAGGAATAAGAAAGAACTTGAAGACAAATTGTCACATCTCATTTTTGGAATAATTATTGAAGACATTTCAGTTATTTAAATTATGATAGTTAGATAATGCTATGAAAAGACATTATTTCTTTTATATATTTTTTGGATATGAATTATTGTAATGTGATGATTGTTCTTTCGTGTACGCATGTGAATGTAAAATTTAATACTAGATATAAATGTTAGAATGATTGTGAAATTTAAACTTTGACGGTTATCATTATTAGAAAGAACAAATAGATAAATGATTTTAATGAATGAATATAAATGATTAATGAGACTCCATGTTTAATATTATGATGTTGCTAATTCATACAATATGGTTATCAATTTTATATACATAAGTGCTTAGATTTGACTGGAATAACTACCTTGATGTTGTAATGAGGTGAATGCAAGATAAAATTCAGTCTCCCTCCCAGTTGAGGAGGGAGACCATCATTGGGAAGAAAATAGAAGATCAAGCAAAGCCAATATTTTGTACCATGTATCAAGAACTCATTTATGCAAACACCGTTGGTCTAAATATTACATCTTTATTTGTTATTATGTATAACATTTTTTGTTAAAGTCCAGTCTAGTCATGTTGCCTACTATAGGTTTTTGGTCTAGAGTGAAGAAATATCAAGGTGGTTATTTTTGCAGCCCTGATTGCTAATAGATTTGTCAAAATATTATCCTTCTTTTTGAAGTCCTTGACATCGGTTTGAGATTAAAATAACTCTCTCTCATGGGGGTAGAAGTCTTTCCTCTTCTTGTGTCATTAAGCATGTTTCATTGTTGAGTTAAAATCTTTGCAAGTCCGTATGTCTTTTTGGTTTCAAGAGAAATAGATTTTTATTCTAAAAAATAAAAAAGTATCTAGAGTTGTATGACAAGTTGCAAGCAACAAAGTCAATGCCTCACACTCAATTCTTGGTTAACATGGTACATTCGTGAATCTCTTTATCTGCTACCCTCACAAAGGGTAGGGCCACTTCTAGTAAGAAGGTGTGCTTCAGTCTATGGATTGATATAAAGCATTTTGATGTTGATCTCCCTCCATGTACCATCTTAGTACACCATAGGCTTGATACTCAAGGACACATTATATATTGAGACAATGGTTTTTCATTTGTACATTGATTATTGTATATTGTACTTTTATGTAAATGAAAAATTGGTTAAATCATTTTGTAAGAATGAAAATGAACGAATATGTTTACATTGAGTATACATGCAACTATATGAAAAATAGAAACAATGTATTCTAATCCTAAGAGGAAATTGAAATGAATCCTAAAGAATATTAAGATAAAATTGGTTTGGATGTTTTTTTTTCATAAAAATCTTACTCAAAATATTTATATTACTTCTATGACAATGATGTGCTCTTGTTTATATATATCATTGTAAATAAAATAAAATAAAAAATTGTAATTCTTTGGTTGAAGTGTTTTTTGATATGAACGGTAGTTTGTTATATAAATAACATGGTATGGTATTACTTCCAAGGATTATGAGATTATTTACAAGGAAAATAGTTTTTATCTAAGTTCTAGGGTTATAATATAACCAATATAGAAATCCATATCACCAAGTTCAAAGAATGGTCAAGCAACTTAAAAGTTGAATATTTTTTTGGAAAAATGCATATTATTAATAAAATTAAAGTTGAACATGAAATTGTTCACTATTAGCACATATCCCCCAACTCACAAGACTAGGTGTTAATTGTTAGCAATAGCCCCCAACTTGCACAATTAAGTGGAACAAAGCTAAGGCATGGTAGACTAACACATTTATTATATATCTAAACTACGCAAATTAGGGGCCCAAATTATTTTTTGCTATATTATGATTTAGCAAATTTCCCACCTGGGGTTGTAGACATTATGCATGGATGGAAATAAAATAACATAGAACAAAACCATTGGCCAAACAGTTGTGGAAAGACAAAAGGATTCAAGATGCAAGATTGGTATTCTTCTTTGACTAGGAATTTATGTATACAACAATATAGCCAAAGAATGTAAAAGGAGCACCAAAATACCAAACATCTAACCTTTTGAGTCATGTAGCCAGCAATCGTACTACACTATTCATATTCTTGGCCGATTACATTATCATTTTTTTATAGCTTCCTTAGAATTTGCACATGTATAAAAAGTCAAAATAAAATTATTATAAAGAGCATTTGCAACAAAATTTCTTAGCTCAAATATAGAAATTAGCTAAAAAGAGTATTGAACAAAATTAAAAATGTGTTACACAATATTTCCAAGACAAGCAAGGTTGGGAGGACAAAAAGGGGCAGCAATTGAAAAAATTGGGATTTTTTTAAGGAAAGAAACTTCACCTATTCATATATAAGACATTCATCATATACATTATAGAACCATATTATGTAACATGAGTGCTTCAAACTGAACATTATCAAGTGCATATATATTATATAACAATTACAACAAAATGCCTCAAACTACAAGCTACTACTATTATAAGGTAAATGCCTTAGGAAATTCAATTTTCAAAGTTGAATCTTATTTTCCAAAAAAGATAAGTATTAAACTTTAAAGTGACATAACTATAGATCAATAAATGTGTAGAGGAAATTGTTGTTTCTCCAGGCCTTGGTTTTGTAGGTAACGCACAGGCTCAGTTTGGTCATTCCAATGTAGGTTGTGGTTCCCTAAGGTCCTATTCAAACATTATTGGTGTGGGGATTCCTGCCTCCCCTCCTCTGCAAGATAAACTCTTGCTACTTCCCTATTCACAATCTTCCCCTATCGAGTTTTGTGGACAAGACATGATCGAAAATGAAGATGATTATCTTCATCATGACTTGGTCTACAAACTTAACAATTTGTGCCTTCTCTTCCCAATTTATTTAATTAGGTTCTCAAACCTTAGAAGCCTCTCATTGATGGCAAGATCAATTTTTTTGCTTATGTTGAGGGCTTCTTCATTACAACTTTTGTCTCTTCAAAGGATAGGAATTCGGTGCTTAACAAGTTATGGATGTGAGGAGTGCACTCCCTCTCAATCAAGCCTTGGTGTATCTCCTTCAAGCCCTTCTTTGAGCCTCTCCATATCAAACTAGTTTAGGTTATGCTATCAAATATTCCTCTCCAATTCTAAGAAGATTCTTGCCATGAGGCCACTAACAATTTAAGTGTTCATTTTTTAAGGTTGAATCTACAACTTCATGGATCACTCTGTGTTTGCATGTACTCTTGTTGACATAGATATCTCCAAGGCTCTTCATAAAGATATTGATTTCATAGTAGGGGATAGGCCTTGGAATCAGCTCTTGGACTATGAAAGTCTTCCCTTCAAATGTAGGCGATACTTTGCCATCGGCCACCTGACTTTAGAGTGTGTGACCTCTCCATGCAAGGGCACAACTATATAGTGAAGGAATGCCTACAATGATCACTTGATTATTAATGCATCCAACTCTTGCTAATGGTTCCTCTCAAGATGATGGGTCTTATCTTCTCATTCCCCTTGCGGTGAGTCATGCTCCCAAGGGGATTTCTCATGTGGTTGGTGCGACTCTAGTGAGTTCCACTCCAACAAATCTTTCAACTCCTATTGGTGACCTCCCCCCAACTCTTAAACTAGTTGCTCAACTTCCCGTTTCCACTATTCTTGTTATTCCCTCAACTTTATTGCATTCATCGACTCTTAAGGCAATTAATCATTAGTTGGCATCTCTTGCTAGACATTCCTTCGTTTGTGTTGTGCCCATGGATAGACCCTTTGAGGGGGCCTCTCTCCCCCCTAACTCTTGATTTGATTGCTCAACTTCTCATTTCCACTATTCTTGTTATTCCCTCAACTTCAATGCATCATTCATCGACTCCTAAGGCAATTAATTATTAGTTCGTATCTCTTGCTAGACATTCATTTGTTTGTGTTGTACCCATGGATGGACCCTCCAAGGGGGGCTCCCTCTCCCCAACCCCCCAACCCCCCTCACCCCACCTCTCCATCTAAGGACTTGGAAGATAACATTTCTTGGACAATTGTTCAAAGTAAAAAGAAAGGTCTTCCCAAATCTATTTCCCAAGTACACACTAGAGTTAAGGGTGTGAGATTGAACAAGATAGGATTGAGCATCCTTTAGGATGGGTCCTTGGGTACTATTTTGTGATTGGCAACTTGATTTCAATTGTGTTTGATCTTGCTTAGCAACTTGGTTGCACTTGTATTGTTTTGTCCCATCTACTAATGTATTACATTAGTGTTCTATTTGATGTTTAGGGTTTATGGTCCCCTCAAAACCAATTATCTCTATCAAAAGGTATAGATCAAAGTTGCTTGGATACAAATATAGATATAAATATGAATATTGTATTGGATATGGATACAACCACTTTGAAGACTACTATTATGGATATGGCTAGATACGACATTCATAAAAAACACATATATTTAACACAATTTTCTAAGTTATTAGAGGAGATTTTCATTACATTAAAAGCAATATAGACATGTAATTGCTACCTAAGTAATTATAAGTTGATCTAACAATTCACTATATACAAAAAAATATACAAACTAGGACCTATAATAAAATTAACAATAATGTAATTTAAATCTAAATTAAAATAAAATTTAAATATAAAGAACTAAATAAACAATAATAAACTAAACTTGAAAAATAAAAATTCACTTTCACATTTAATTTTTTAAATCTATAAGAATTTAAGTAAATATAAATTAAAATAATATTAATAATTTAGTAAAGAATAAACAATTAAATATATAAATTATTTATATTTAAATAATAAATTTTAATTTTTTAATATCTATAATGTTTGAACAACATAATATAAATATTAATTACAAATATAAAAAATAAACAATTAAATTTTTTAAATCTATAAAAATTAAAACACCAAAAAAACTAGTATAGTTGTGTTGGAAGAAGACCCAAAGAAACGGGTCACTAAAATAAAAGAACATTTCATTTGTCTTCCTCATTTGGTGTGGGCATTTTTTAATACAATTAAAAAAATTGCATGAGTGAAGTTTTTTACATCAAATTTTTGAAAAATCAAATCACATAGTATCTGACACGACTAGAAAATCAAGATTTTTTGGACACACATAGGTATGGTATTCAACATGTATTTGCATCGTGTCGAATATGGATATGGTGGTACATGCCCTTGGGGAGGGACATGGGCATATTCAACTATCTGCTATAGATCAATCTTATTTCATGGTATTGATATAAGGTCTCTCAATTAAGATAATGTATATTTCTAGCACATGTGCCTCATCAAAAACATGTCCTAAATATGTTAAGACACTTGAATCTACACTATCTATTCCAAAACCCAGGGCAACATTTCAATATTGGTCATAACATTGTGTGTGTTTTTTTAATCATATATATTTATATTATTTAAAGGAGAGGATTACAAACATCAACTGCTTGTGATAACAAAGATCACACAATGTTATACATCAAAACATTTTGACACATTACATCCAATGGCAGATCTTAGATTTCATTCTTTGATTTACATTCCTCTGGACCCAAACCTACTATTGATCATTAAATGTCTAGAGTTGCTATTTTCTAATGTCTTTACACTAATAATGAGATAAGGAGACCTGAAATAATGAATAGAGATTTGCAACAGCCTTGACCTGTGTTTTCTTTTCTTTTTTCAATTTCTGAATCTTTTTTGCTGGGTGGTGGCCAGCCGTCCCCTGCAAAAGAAATGGCATTACCGAGATGTCCCCACATTTTTTGACAATGGCCCAGGGATGTTTCTTAGCCATCCCCACATCCCCAAAATGTCTTGAGGATTGGAAACGGCTTGAAAAGTCCATGGAACACACCCCCGTGTAACACCGGATTAAATGTTAACACAGTCGGGAAGCCCAAAAGTAAGAGAGGTCAAGGGACAACTTTAAATATACTGAACAGATGTCAATTAAGCGCTCAACCAACAGTCGCTTTGGAAAGGTTTCTTCGTGCCAAAGGTAAAGGCTCAACGTATCATGCCAATATGAGTTTTTCGTTCAACGTAATTTACATGATTTTAATTATAAAACTAATTCCCATCTTTCCCCACAAACCTCCAAGACAAATCCCATGCATGATGCATACTCTTTCCATACACGAGAATAATACAACCTCGAATATCTTGATCAACCTATCCGCTTTGCAATCATAAAAAGGTAAAGGCCAAAGGATAAGAATATCCAAGCAATTGAATTGATCATTTTTTCAAAGGCAGAGTTCTAAACGAAACAGTGATCCACTCCTCTCTAACTCCTAACTTGGTTTGAGAGTAAGTGCTGTGCATTGTTTGCATCAAGCATTAAGCAGTACTAAAGACGAGCTTTCCAGTGTTCAAGAAACCATCATGTTCTCATCTGTAAGAATCCGATAAAATCTTATATTGTGTAGCAATATATGCAAAGAAGTTTTTGGGTGTAAACAGCATAAACAATAATAGAGACCTTAGTATGTTCGGCCCTTCTCCCTTATTATTTACTTGGCCAATGATGCTTAACATTTACTCAATTTCATAAACAGTAACTTACCAAAACATCTCTGAAGAATTTTCTTCCTTAAATGCATAAATATCTTCTACAGATTCATATGGTGATCAAATTTCAATATGAAGGAAAACACTGCATACTGTATAGCAAATATGGCAACCCAAACTGTCAAAATGACAGACTTCTCTACCACCATCTTTGTACTGATATAGAACAAAATAGTATACATAAAACATTACCAAACGCATTTCACTCAATAATTTCAACATTAGACTGTCCCAACCCAGACTTGAATCTAATTAAATTTCAACTACCAATACTATCATTATAAGGAATAATACTCCTGTAAGCCAACTTTAAAGAAGTGATGAAGAAATGTATTCTGTATCATCAGTCATCATCACTAGAGTCGCCTCTGTTCTCTTGCTCATGTTCTGCAATAACCTTTTCTATGAAGCCCTTACGAACTTGTTCCATAACAGCCTCCTTATCAACATCATCTTCACGACCCATAAGCACTACGTCTGTTTGACACAAGGTCAATGCAACACCTAAAACAGAGCATACAGATTATTGAGAATCAGAAAATTTTAAAATACTAAATGATATAACAAAGGTGTACTTAATTTGTCTATAGAGCACAAACATTAAATCTTTAAAGCATCATTAGATTATTCAGTAAAACAAGTATACAAAGTGACTAAGAATTGTTCCAGCTTGCTTGATCCCAAAGACATACTCTCTGAAAGTAATATTGACACACAGGATACCAAGTACCAAAATCTGGAAACTTTCAAGTACCAGTTGGTACCATTTCTTATGTGAACTATTACTCAGATTATTAATGACAAGCTGGTACCACAAATAGGATCCTATTATAGAAAATGCAGTGGAACCCTAACACAGCTCAAGGTCATAATAAAAATGTATACAGTGAAAATCTTGTTCAAAACAAAGCTAATTCTAATAGCAGACCAAAAGGATTCATATAGTGATATGTCATAAAGTGGAAAAATTGTAACTGCCCGATGTCAGTATCTGCAGACTGAGTTTTGTTCCATTTTCTTTAATAAGACTATTTAAAAACTTAAAGAGTTGTGATTCTTTGAAGTTGTAACGCTCAATTCAAGCATAGATAAAGTTTATGATCAATCAGCAATGTCAAAACATATAGACAGCAAGAAGTTCTTGTAAAAGGTTTATTCACAGAATAGCAGATTATAGATCACACTCAGAATAAGAAATTTTGAGATTTTGTATCAAATTTTCTTGCTGTCGGTATGATCTAATCAGTCATTATATAGATAAGCAAAACTCACCAATAATATCGTATTCTAGAGAAAAAAGAAAATTAGAGTATGTTTTTACCCCATAATTCCGAACTTTCCATGTGAAAAGAAAACAAGTTTTAATTGTACTTAACCAAAACCTAAAATTTTGAACCTTCTGTGTCTAACAGAAATATCACAAATTGTGCACCAACACGAAAGTTAAAAGAATTCACACAGAAGATCTGTCTTGCGTTAGAAATTCCATGCCACAAAATCTGGAATTGATTTTTGTTGTTTCTTTTACACTTTGTGAAAGAAAACACAGATGATCTCAATTTGGAAAAATCAATACTATGATTCATAATTTACAAAAGAGCTATAATGAACTACTTCATTTCTGCCATTGAAAATGCCCCAAAATGGTGCTCACTGATTTGAGGAATTTTTCCTTATGTTCCTTGGTTCATTCAAGGAGGGGAATCAATTTGGTTGGTTACGTACACCTCTTATCCACCAATGTTATGCTGGCAACTAAGGAATGTACAACTGGTCCCTTCCATTATTTCTAATTCATTCACTAAAGAATAATCATCACTGACCAAATATTGAATGAAGTTACAGACCATTTAGATTGACCAAAATTTATGCTCATTTATAACAGAACCATATTATAGCATTGTATCCAGTAGAAGTCTCCAAAATTGCTGGCAATGTGTACAGCTGGCTCTGGCAATGCCCCCAGAGGAAAGAGAATAAGCAATGAGTTGGCTTGTCTCAACACACACCAAAGAGGTCTCCACATTGAACTTCAGCCAGATCAACTTTGCTACCTCTGTGCCCACTAGACACCCTTTCTTTTACTTTTTTCCCATGAAAAACTTCCAATAAAAGTTTTTACTTCGAATTTTCGGACAGATTTTAAATCCAATGCAGATTAGATCTCCTTCAAATGTTGGAAATTCAAAAACTCTTAAAATTTTCTTCTTCTAACTCAAATAGGTAGTTATGCATATTTCATGTAATTTACGACCCTGATTGCCACTACGTTAGGTGAACGTATGATTCTTTAGAGAACATAAACACTAGCTATACAGTACACTACAACACATATGTGAAACACAGTTAAGTAGACAAATGATGGAATTTAATTATTCATCGACTGATCTATTTGCTCAACAGTAATTTTAACTGCTAAAATTCTCCCTACTAAAAAGATTCACAAAAATTAAAACTGTTTATGCTAAAGGCTAAACGGCCAAGCATATGTATGTTTTATCTGGCAGTGTGAATTTCAATTGGCCATTTAATTATGAATATATACCTGAATTTTGACCTGGGACACAGCGCCCTTGTCTCTCCAGTCAAAATTAGAGGGCATATCATTGAGAGGCAAAACCTCAGGTGCATGCATGCCATTCATAAAATGGTGGGGAACATTCAACACACACATGTAACAAGATTGAAACTTTCCCTCCATCAGATCAGAAAATGCATTAACCCATGAACAGCAGTGGAATGCAATGCCTGGTCTTCATTGCCCTCATCAAATTCTTCTCAATATTCTTATCCTTTGAACATATTCTCCTCCACTTCCATACAACTTACCATTTTCAGATATGAATTTATTGAAGAGAATCCTGAAAATCCATGGATTGTTTTTGTCAATTTGATCAATGATCTCAGAAATGAAGTTGTTGTCCGCAAGTGTGCCATGAAAGAATAGGGATGAGATTCTAAGTAAACACATACATCTATTATTTGATTCTGCATGGATAGTGATCATTATGAAAAATAGCAGTTCAAATTTAGCTTACCAAGCAAATAATATGTAGTGAAGGAGCAAGACTTGTCATCCTGTTGTACATAAACCAAGGGTTAATATGAAGATATTCATTTTTATGATACGCATGGCAAAATATTTTGTTGGCAGTACAACAACTGGCATCAACAGTGTGGTCACAATTGTTAAGGTACCACCTTGTATATACAACTGCTTTATTCTTATTGAAAGAAATGCATGATCAAAAACTTAATTATAGTTTTTCTATGCTTGTACATATTTAATCCTTTGCAAATGTATGTAAAGGATGAAAGTGTTAGCTAATATATATCAAATTAAATGGAATATGGGTCTGTTTTGCTGCAATTAAAAACTGTTTCTATTGCTATAACATATTGGAGGCAGGTACTAGTCACTACATGGCAGTTGTTAAGTTGTTATTATGAACTTCCATTCATCCAAGGGCTCAACCTCCTTCAACACTTGTGCCAACAAGGAAAAACCAACTCTACTCTGTCATCTAGTGATTATTCTATCAATTTGTGTGCAATGCATCGCTTCCAAAGCATAATTCTTCACAACAAATTTTGGACCCTTTTACTAACTCCGGTTTGACTCCTGCAAGTCTATCCTTCGACCTCTACTTCCTTGCCTTCATCTCCACCTAAGTCATGCTGGTAGATACCTATTTTATCACATTATCTCTACTCACAGCATTTGTTTTTCTTCTCAAACCATTCAACTTGTATGCTGTGAACTCATCAGTATAATAAATGAAGATACAATAAGACTTTTATCATATAAATTTGACCTTTTTTTACTTGGAACATGCACCTAAATACTCCAACTTCACTAAAAGCCTAAATCCGGTGCATGCAATGTAACTATTTTCCGCATTTAACTGTGTACTGAAATTAGAATGCAGCATAATTGTAGGAAATAGCTGGCATATATGTCTGTCTTTCTCCAGCAGAACTCATCTACTCACAAGAAAACATTGAAATAACGAAATGTGAGCTCTTCCCAGCTCATATGTCATTAATAATTATTGATATGAGATAAATGCAAAGCAAAGATAATCAGACCACATGTAAGATGTAGCAAACTTGGGGACTTTGTTAAGTCATCACATATGTACCAAGATCTTTCCGTGTAAGGTTTCTTTGAATAAAACATCCACAAATGACAAACCTTCCAACGTATGTTCCAATACATATCTAAGTACATGTAGATAACAAACACTGCAAAGTCAGTTATATTACACATCTTAAGTGCTCAAAGAGCTACATAACAAATAAGATGAACACAATTAAAGATTATTGATTGGCCCGATAAGGGAAACCACTCCTATCCTCATGTCACTGATACGGGCAGTTCAGCACATGTTTCACATCTAATAAACTATTTACATAAACATCTTACATAGTGCATCAAGTGGTGAATTGTGAATTCTGTGAACTGTGAAGTCTAACAACAAATAAGAGACACTGGCCAGGCAACAAATTTATCTGATTCAATGGTACCACCTAAGGACCAGAGTCTGTACTAAAAAGAAAAATCCAAGAATTTGTAGATTATACTGCCCATGAGTCAGACTTAATTTCTAAAAATAAGATTTTGTGATTTCAGATTTTAAACTGGGATTGGTAATATCAGAATTTATCCAATTTAAGCAAAAGAAAATAATTGCAATGCCTATGACAATAGTTAGATTGCAATTATCAAGTTAAAACGGAGTATGCATAGAACACAGCTTAATCTCCCTGCTGAATTGATTTCTGGTTTCTCCACATAAATCATTGCACTGATTAATGTTGTTAATTATTCTTTGAACAGTTAAAAAAGTTACTGGCTCTCAATTGAAAAAAAAAAAAGTTGATATACTGCACTAATGAGGAAAGGGGAAGAAAATAATACTTTCTGGTGTGCAATGCCGTCCACCAAAATGATGTAAACCCACATACGTTGCTTTAACATTGCTGGCGTTATATACCAGAAGGGTTGGAAGATTGCGATCTGGGTAGTTTGGGATACATTCTGTTGATATTATCTTGACAAATTTTGTTGCAGGATATTTGGAAGCCAGCTCATCCAAGCACTTTCCGAGGATTCCACATTCTGGTACTCTGCAAGAATGCATACATAATTAGCACGCCCAATCTAATGAAAATGTGTTAATAAGAGTATCTCTGAACACAAAATATTCAATAAATCAACTCACTAAATTTTATTTGTATCCTTGGCCTCATTCCATAATTTAATAATATGTTAATTGGTTATTTTAGTCCCCCTTTAACCCATCTACATTTAGGAAAGAAAAAAAGAAAGAACTTACATTGATGTACATGAATAAACAAAATAGTTTAATGGGACTCAAACTAAAATCAGTTATAAAAAGAAGTTAGATAAAAACAGCTTAGGCAGCTTCCTTATTAAAGTACCAAAAAACAAACAAATCAATGTGCGGCAAAACTAAAGTTGTTTAATGATAATCAGTGTCTAGGGAAGTTGCATTTGATGATTGACTTTGTAGTGCTAAATATTAAGCTGTAAAATCTGTCCTGTTTCACTAGCCTTGTTGTTCTTGATAAGAGATCAACAGCCCTCACAGATGCTGCAAATTCCAAGGTAGTCTCCTATAGATCATTCAACAAAATTCTTTTAATTTCAACCATACAAGATAGGAATCTCTGTCTGGTTCAAATCCCAGAAGATTGCTACATGGAGGAAAAATATTATCAAAGTGAGAGAGAACTTAAAACATAGGACAAATTATTATTTAGTTTCCTCCATATCTTCAGGATATAACACCTATCACCTGTTTTCCTTTGACTGCCCAAATAGCAACACTAATGGCATATTATGAAGAGGTATTATTAGTAGTATTGCTGCCACAGAGTTCAGATTTAGCCAGCCCTCTGTTTCCACCAACAATGGACATAAGTTAAAACATCCAACAGGAAACTCACAAGACTATTTATGAAAGCCACTTCACAAGCTTTATTGTCTTCATGTAAAACTATTGCCAAAACATATAAAATAAAGGACCGCAGATACAGTTAACCCTTTATAATTCACATTAAAAAGTGTTAACTTCTCTACAAGGTAAAACAAACTCTAGCTCTTTCTTGCCCATCATCAGGAGTGACAACACTATTAACAAAATTTTGAATAGGGAAGCTGAGATTCCTTAGTCCCAAGGACCTCAATATACATGAACAATATCAAATAAATGACTACCTGTGCTGACTTATATATTACCCAGTAGAAGTGAGAATCATCTCTGTAATTACAATTAATATGTACATCAAGACCAATTGGTTTTCCAATCAAACCCTGCTGACTTATATATTAACCAGTAGAAGTGACAACCATCTCTGTAATTACAACTAGTATGTACATCAAGACCAATTGCTTTGCCAATCAAACTCATAATATCCTCTTCAATCTATTTTCCAAAGCTAATGAATTTGTTACAACAACAGTATTCAGGCCATAAAAAGTAACCCTCAAATGATAATAACATTCTCATACAAACACAAATTAATGCTCATGATGCTCTCGTGCTTTGTGGATCTCCTTGCCTTGTGATTATCCACCAGAATACAAGTTAAAAAGTCATGGTAAATGAATAGTCGTGTAAAATAGTCCTCAAAGTAACGACTTGTATATTAAAAAATATTCCCATGTAATGAAAAATGGCACAAAAGCAAATAAATATATAGATTGGTACAACACTACAGAAGCTCCCATTGCTTATGAGCAATTTAACATGTATGGAATATCCCAAATTGATAATAATTGTGATTCCAAAAAGGTCTACATGGCATAGATACACGAAATCTTTGCCACTTGGAAAAGAGGCTATGAAAAGCCCAAATTGGTGGATTTTCTAAAAATTGTTGTCCCTCCTGTGAACAGTCAAATTTTCTTTTAAACAATGCCTATATTAGCATTTTTATAACAAGTGCCACATGGTAGCAAGCTATGTCACAAGGTTCAAGTTTGTGTTCATGGAATATCCCAAATTAATAATAATTGTGACTCCAAAAAGGTCTACATGGCATAGATACATGAAATCTTTGCCACTTGGAAATGAGGCTATGAAAAGCCCAAATTGGTGGATTTTCTAAAAATTGTTGACCCTCCTGTTAACAGTCAAATTTTCTTTCAAACAATGCCTATATTAGCATTTTTATAAAAAGTGCCGCATGGTAGCAAGCTATGTCACAAGGTTCAAGTTTGTGTTCATGCATTGAGGGTGAGCTTTCATAGTACTCCAATTGCTGTCGAAATGCCTCCAACATCCAATGAACAGCATGACAAACCCTTTCACTTGAGTGAATGGACAGCTTACAGAAAAGGGTTCAAAGGGTATATTTTTAACAACTTTCAACTTGCTCAAGAATTACTTTTTCCTTTGTGGGATGCAACTCAAACTTAATAGAAAAGCTCACAAAAGATGGCCTCTATGCATCAAGATTTTTCTTTAGATGCTAGGCTCATGGAATTGGACAAGGGATGATCTAAGAGAGAGCAGAGTTTCCCATTAGGATTTTCGATGAGATCAAGATGGGATTCAATCTTAAGACAACATTTTAAAAGGTTCTTCACTTTCAAGCGTCATTGCAATGTTCTTGAAAGATCCTATCACCTCTTTTCTGCTCTCACTAGGGCAACTCATCAAAGCTTGAATGAAGCTGTCCTAACATTCCAATTCTACACTACATCCTTTCTTGAAGATGGTTCAAGGAAATTCTTCCCATTAAATACAAGTAGAGATTCTATCTTCCTCAATGTCAGTAGCAATGCAAAGAGATTCCCCTCTCCTTTACTCGATGCAATCATTGACAAAATATTCATAAACGAGGCATAAGATCTCTCAGCACATACCATTCAAAGGATGCAAACTGATTTTCTCATCCTTCAACAATGTCTTCATTCGAAAGAGTTTCGGCCACTTGATCTCACCTCCAGGGGCAAAATCATCAACAAGTAGAGGATTGAAGCTATCATTGAGCTTGATGAGGAATGAAACGTGAATCACATTATATTTTTGCATTGAGTTCATGGACCCCACCTTATGCTTACTTTTTAAAGTGACTTCATGTTGTCACTCAAGTCGTTCAATCTCACTTTGTAATTTCAAAGGAGCTCAAGTGATAATCTAAGTTACTTTAGGATTTTTCGAGTGGTTATGAAAGATAGTTATCTAGGTAGTTACAAGTTGGTTATCACTTATAAATACCCAAGGGTGTTAATAGGTGACCATTATCATTGTAAAGGATCTTTTTCACAATCAACAAAAAGGAGAGGTATTGAGAGCTTCCAAGTTTGAAAAGAAATAACTAATTTTTGCAATAAAGTGAAAATGCTTTGTAAAGGATATTATGCTGTGAGAGAGGTCTATCTTTCCAAAAGCTAATATTGTAGATTCTTTAGTTTATTTATACAGGGTTACATTACATGTTGGTTGGTGAAACAGGTCTACTTCCCATTCAGTTCTCTTGATTATTCTGAATGGATATTTGATATTTGATACTATGGCACTAAAGCAAAAACTGTGTCACTATTTCTCAGCATAATATTATTTCCTTGTTAGAATGAAATGTTACCTTGTTAGAATGAAATGTTACTAAATGATTCACCTAATAGTCAATCTTTGTATGCATGTACATATTCTTGTTTATTCCATTATTTGTGAATTTTTCATTAATTTTAAATAAAGGGAAACCTCCCATGATAATAGGGGAGGTACTTAGTCCCACACGCTGACCGTCACCAATAAGTGTGAAGCAAGAAGAGGACTCCCCCATAATAAAAAATGCTTAAAGAAGCTTGTGTGCTTTTAGGGGACCCTTGCCTTGTGATTAGTCACCAATCTACATGAATTGAGAAATCATGGAGAAATGACTAACCATGGGAAATAGTCATCAATGTGATAACTTGGGTATTAGGAATACTCCCACATAAAAAAATCACCATAAAGATAAAAACATTTAGGCTTAATGTAGCTGAGCAAAGACTTTGGAACATGCTAACATGTGCATGGCTACAAACATCCCATCTGAAGATAATCGAATACATGTTATTGTTGGAAATAGAATGCCATTTAATTGCAATCCTAAACATTATTTATTTCATGTATCTCCTAAGTCCTTGGAAAGTGTTCTCAAACACTAGGATTAGAAAGAGATTAATTTTGAATGAAATAATCATGTTAATTGCCATTTGTAATTAATTATAAATGATAGGAGCATGTGAGGGCATCCAAGATAAGTTCTTAAATAATAGGAGCACATGGGGCACCCACATGGAAGGTGGAACTCACCTTGAGTTAAGTCAACTGTTTGGAGTAAAAGATAACACTTTTGAATGCATGTAAAGATCCTAGGAGTTAGGGATTGATGTTTACATGCATTCAGTTCAGTTCAGTTCAGTTCAAATCAATTCAATTCAATTACGGTTATGTTATTTTTAGTTAGTTTTAGTTGAATGCTAGTTGACTTCAGTTAACTTGGAATGCATGAGTAATGACTTGAATTGCATGACAGATAATAGATGACTACCTTCAATTAACAGGGGATGACCATTCTTGCATGAATGGTGGAGAGATATGTTTCAGTTAACAGAGAATGACTTGGACCCACCTTGGGTGCCCAAGTTGGCTTCTTGGAGTTAATTCTTTTGCTTGCTAAGATATTTCAGAAGGCTGAGTTAAGTGGGCCCATTCTTGGGCGCCTACTTTGAGGATAAGCTTTGAAGATATCTACGGAATCAAGGTTCAGTTGTGACTTCAGTTTGAGACGCCCAAATGGATGAAGCTCATGTTTTGGCATTGTTCTTCATAGTAGAACTCTACTTGCAACAGATAGGCGTACCTTTTGTGAGATAGGGATTGAGCTTTGTAATTGTAACTCTTTGGAGTTTACAAAGTTGATTATTGCCTATTTATCTCAAGCAAGTTGAAGAGAGTAAGTATCAATTTTATTGCAAGTTGTGAAGAAGATTTGGTGAAAGAAAAAGAAGCATTCTCAAACAAGAATTGGAGTTATTGTAATCTACTTCAGAGATTAAATAATACATTGATTCTTGGTGGAGTTTTTTCCCGAAAGGGTTTCTCCACGATATATGCTATGTATCTTTTAATATCATGTCTAATTCTTCTACAACCTTTTGTCTTCATTCTACAAATGATAAAATGAATTAATCAAATAATCACCCACAAAGAATCTGTAACAAAGAATACATATTTAGATCAGCAATCATAAAGTTTTACAAAGTATTAAGCTACATAAACACCTCAATTTTTCAACAGTTATAACTAAAAATAAGTCAATGGCCCTTTTGTCAACACCTTTTTTGCAACTTTCACAATTTCTGATTGCCCAATGCAAATTCACCATACAATGGAAAACACAATTGTGGAAAGCACTCCTTTGAATTTCAATAGCTAATCTGATATTTTCAAATCCTTCAATGATGTTATTGCCAATGGCTACAACATTTACTGTTTGAAGAAGCAACAACTGTAATATGACTCCACAATTATTTGCAAATTCTACTCAAATGGTCATGATGAAAATGCAGTCTGTTCAAATATTCAACAGTCAGCAGAATTACATCAACAACTTTCTATGCACATCACTATGGCCCTGAATGCAGAAAAGAAGGCTTGCAATTTTGTGGATTGTCATGAATCCGATTTGCCAGATTTTGATATTTCATAAAACACTCTCAACTCCAAGATGCAATTTATGTGTTCAACACTAAAAGAATTTACTCTGAAAGCATTCTAACTTAGGGAGCAAACAAAAATTTAACAAACTCTCATAATACCAGTTTCTTGATTCCTAGTGTATTTGGACTACAACTTGTATCTTGGTATGGATAAGTATGAGAAAAAAAACTAGGGTTCTCACAGAACCCTGACAATGATGCTAACATCAAAGTGGAACCAATTCTCTTCCAAACTTCAGAGAAATGGCATCCACTATACTTGCACAATGTTTGTGCTATGTCCTTTTTCTATGAAGGGAATACATCAATGGCAATGCCTCTTAACATTTGAATAACAATTGAAGTTTCTACATTTGTGTTAATGTTGCTCATATAAAGGTAGCCATGAGATGTTTACATTTAATTTTTCTTACAGCTATATATCCTTCTTTTTCTTTAGGGTGAAGTGAGCACACATGAGTATTGAATTGGATTCATTAAAAAGACACTATTTAATCTGCTACCTAATATCAGGCAGCTCTTTCTGTAAACCATGCTGCTTTGGCTAATCTCGTGTTCCTATCTTCGCATCTGTCTGGATAGTTTGATTTAGATCAGTTCTCTCAAGTCATGGGCATTCTTATCAATCCCATGACACCCAACTTTTCCACCAATGCTTTCATAAATATAGTATTGCTTCAAGGACTGGATATCTTGAAGTTTTTACCACAACATCCAGTCCTCCTTACCATCTCTAATTTCCTAGGAAAATTCTTATTGCATTTGAACCTTCAACCCTTTCTAATTGTTGTCTTTAGATTTCAAGATTCTAGCCATTTCCTCTTATAAATATGTGCAAATGGATGTATCTCTGCAAACCTAACTTGTCTCAATGTTGTCCTGATCTCATCTATGGCTCTATGCTAATTATGTTAAAAGGCAGCCATCTCTTCTTGTGTATCAATCAAGTAACCACTGGAACACTGATTTCTTCTTGTACACTTTTTTGCTCATTGAGGCATCTTTCTAGTGAGTTTTTAATGTCCCTTAGATTTATGACAGAAGGAAAACCTCTCTTTCACCAGTCTTTGAATTGTTCCTTGACTTGTCTATTCTACAACAGAGAGGAATCACTTTGTTTTGTGTTTTTTGGACCTACTTCATAACTAAACAAATCTACATTAAATAACTTATTTTATTCACATTTTTGACACCTCTACAGTGTAGGATTACATGGCATCTTTCCTTCGAGTGTAAAATATGTTTTATGAGCCTCAATACATCACATATTAGACAAAGGTCTAGGGAAGTTACGTTTAACTTGTTAATGTTATAACTGGGGCTGTAACAGGGAGTGTCACAACCAACTTCAGTCGTAGAAGGGGCTCCTTTTAGCAAGTTTTTGCAGGTCATGAGTTATACCCAAGTGATTGTCTGAATTTGATTCAAGGTCATGAGCCATGTGCCACGATGTGTTGGAGTTGCCAGTTGAGTAGTTTGCAAACCTCATCAAAGCATTTATTCGTTAGGATGGCTCATATGTGATAGGAGTCATGACATGAATTGTAGGAAAAGTCTGGATAAAGAGGTAACAATATTCTTCAGAAAAAAGGGGATCAAAAATTAATTATGATGAGTGTAGGATGAAATCAAGAGAATAGACAGATGGCCAATCAGCGGAGCCCACAATCATGGCCAACCTAAGGAACATAAGGAGATATCAAAATCTTCACTATGGGACAGAAATGAGAGAAAACAAGGCATGGTCAAGTATATTCTCCACTATAGGAGCAACAACTAAATCTTTTAAAAGCAATGGACTTCAGAAAATTTCAAAATATAGTAAATTGCTCCCACCAAAAATCTTGTGGGACTCACCTAAGAAAATGTTGATTATAAGCATCTAGTTGGCTATCATGCAATGTCTTGCCAGACAATGGCCATCAAAGAGGTCTATCTCACAAAGCTATAAACCATCCTCTGAAAAGCAAATGACTTCTACGTATATTAAAGCAATATGAACATTGATGCCTTCCCATGAGATAATGGCCCCTACTCTAAAAAGCGTGTTATTTACAGGTACAAGTCCAGCTATGGAGACTTACCCTCCATCTCAAGAGAAAACTGAGAACCAGATAGGAAAAAGTGAAAACATAGCACTGAAGAAATCTTTGTGAAGTGGGGGAAGGACACTGCCCAGGGGGATCAACATGTCTTATTTATTTAAAGATAAATATTACTATGAAAGAAAAGAATAAATAGATATTTAGCAGGCATTTTCACTTATCCTTCAAACCATTCAAAATAGTAAAATCAACTCAGCATTCTCTGCTTTGAAAAGAGAAAATTTGCATGGAGTCATAATGAGCAATCAGATATTTGAAATTACTAATAAATTTAAGCATGACAAGTTTATACCCATCCTTGTACAAATGCACCACCACCCAAACTTCAGGAGGAGCTTGTGAAACCTCACGAACAAAGTCTGAACCAACAATAGGAAGTACCGATCCAAATCGCGGCTTCCTTGCTATTTCTTTCAACTCTGCAAGCCGTTTCTTCCTGTAGGTATATAACATCATAAAAAGTAAGAGGCTTATCTATATTCCATCAAACCTCAATCTCCTGCATTTTAACTGAGAAAACTTTTTGATTACAAATCCATTTATTTCTTGAGCATGTCTGACATTACATAGAAGTTATAACAAGTAAAAAACAAAATAGAAACAAGCACATTGTAAAAAGGCATACCAGCAAGATTATAAATTGTTGGCATGAAACTTGGGTATGTAAAACACCTCTAGTAAATTCAAATGGATTTGAATAAGTATCACAATAAAATTATAAATGCAATAATGAAAGATTGGGTTAGCCACAGTCATATTTCTTTATCCAAAAGATTAATTACATTGTGTCATTAATACCTTGTACATACATTCTAGGTTTGGTTTAATTAGCATATGTATGACTTCAAACTGTGATTGTTTTTAATTGAGGCTGATTTAGGGTGACTTTACGCAGACAGTGATATTATAGTAAACCAAACTTGAAAAAATATTTTGCTGATTTTATTCGAAAGGATTCTATTGGATATTTTATAAACACGATAAGCAAAGTTATTGTGTAGATTCTTTATTGTAACAGTTTCCTACATGTGCAAAGTAACACTTATTACTATCTAAAATTGATATATTTGTTTCATTTACTGAATAAATCCCTAGATACATTTGCATACAATATGTCCATGAGCCTTCTCCAAATCATCAAACACCTGCTTTGAAACAACACCCTCTCAGGATTTTGGCAATAACAACACAGATCCACTGGTAAATTTGGTTGAAGGCAATCAACACGCAAATGCCAAGTCAATCAGTGAAAGTACTAATCTGTAAATTCATGGGATGTGACCTTCAATGACTCTCTTCACAGATGGATTTTTTCAAAATGGAGAATAAAATTAGACTTTGGGGTTTGAAATAAGGATCAAGTCTATAGGCTTCTTCATCGTTATCTTGAGTAACTGAGAAGATCTTTGGTTTTACAACAGCTCCAGACTATACGTGCAATCATGAACTTCATTCTCAATCCAGAAGCCAAGAAAATTTCAAGAGTGCCAGTATGAGTAATTTGTATAACCTGTCTGATGAATATCTAAGCCCTTTGTTTCTAAAAAATATTAAAAAATCCTTGAGAGAGTTTGTATCTGTCACACAGGTAACACCTAAATGCTCACATATGTGTTGAAATGATCTTGAAAATCCTATGTTGAAAGCAACGGTTCTTGGCTCTGTAGCATGGAAATTGGTTCAAACAAAAATCATGAGAATGTTCATTTCCAAAATCATTCTTGTCATGAAATGTGGAGATAAATTTCCCTAAGATTCTCTCAGTTACTTAAAAGAAGACTATGGTGGAAGAGGAAAGAGTTTGAAAGAAATAAAAACAACAATTAAACCCTGTCAGATAGAGAGGCCAAAATTCATTAGAATTGTCGATGATGGGATTTGGACTCAGCGAAACCTAAGGAAAAACTAGTAAAGATGAGTTGCAGAAAAAACTTGTCACTCTGACAAGTGGGCAGAGTGGGTCTAAAGTGGAGTAAATTCACAAATAAAGCTCTCCGAGAAAAACTGTATCGGAGTGTTGTCAATGATAACAATTAATTAGAGTAAAAATTGCAAATGAAATACCTAAACTCAATTATTACAGCAAAGATGTTCTCCTATAACAAGCTGATAAATAAATCTCCTGTTTGGAGTTTCATCAGACATGTGGTTCAGTGATCAAGCACTTTCTTCATTGAAAAGGAAAAAGAAAGAAAAGCCTATTTCTAGGACATTTCTTGGCTGAATTTGTGTCCATTGTCTTCTATTTTGGGCATTTATAAGCCCAAGGACACCTTCAGCAAAACGTAGCCAGGAAAAGTCGGATTAGCTCCAAACTGATGAGAATTCAAGGGTGAGACATGAAAATGAAAAGAGCTAGACATATAGGAGACAACAGATCTTCAAGCTGAGAAAAATATATTTTCTACGCTGGTAGCTTCCTTCAATATCCCCTTTAACCAAAGCAATATTGTAATGGTAAAAAGACAGCTCGGGTGATAATTCTGTGAGCTAGTGTTATAACCTTATTCTCCTTCAGTCTGGTTTGGAACAATCCACATTCCCTGGAAAGCAAGATTGGACTAAGAATATTCTTAACCCATAATAATTTTGCCAACATTGGATAAGAAGATTTGCCGATCCATCTTACGGATCTTGCCTCTGCCTCTGCCTCTGCCTCTGTCGGGAGGAAGACAAGTTTGCCAAGAGCATGTGAAGCACCCTCCTAATTATATTTGACTACTGTCTTGGCCCAGAAAACTTTCTCGAATTGTTCACTTGGGATCACTCTTAATAAGTCAGAGATATTGAACCTCTGAAAAATCACTCCAAACATGACAGTAGTGGCTGGGAAAAAATCAACATATTCTTTAAGGGAAATCTACATCAATTGGGAGGGGCTGTGAAAGGTGGAAGCTGCAATTTCAGATGCAGTCAACTCCTGTAACCTGAAGGGAAGGGAAATCACTCCAAACATGACAGTAGTGGCTGAGAAAAAATCAACATATTCTTTAAGGGAAATCTACATCAATTGGGAGGGGCTGTGAAAAGGTGGAAGCTGCAATTTCAGATGCAGTCAACTCCTGTAACCTGAAGGGAAGGGAAAGAGATGGAAGGAAGGAGTCTATGAAGATTAAGAAAATAAAAAGACAACAAAGAAAGGGGACAAACTCAAAAGAAACTGAATTCCAATGGCTGCATGTATTCCCACATGGTCCAAGGGTAAAGTTCAGCTTTACAGGGGGAGCCAGGCAAACCATGGCAAGCGATGGAGTGTTCTGAGATAACAAAGGAAGAATAACAATAATTTTAGTTGGACCTGGGTTAAACCACTATAAATTAAGAAAAAGCCAAACCTTTATATTTAGCATGCATCTGTTGGTACAGAACCTATATAGCTAGAGATGGTAGTAGAGGAGGAAATCTCAAGTCATAGAAGTTGCGACAAGCAGAGGGAGAGTAGGACATAACTGCCAGCTCAATCAGGCTATGTCTGTGAAGCTCTTTTACTTCTTTAGTCATCATGTAAACAGGGAACCTTATAAAATTGTTGGCCATTTAGCTTACCTAGGTATAGTGATAAGTGAACAAGTATAGTGATAGAAAGGAAGCTTATAAAATTGTTGGCCATTTTACAATATGTAAAGAATGGGATCCAAACTCCCAGAGACTATCCCCGGCTCTTGAAGTCATTAGGAATGTGGAAAATTCTCAAAGATGTGCACATGAAGTCACAGATGATAAGACAAGGGATTTGCACAAACAATAGCCACAATCCCCTCTGTTTTATCTTTAAACAAGGGATGCATATCATGTAAGAATTATGTTTAAGTAGTTTTAGGTGTAAAGAAGTGGAGGATGGAATTTCAAGAGCAGAATCTTTTTTGGCTTCAAGGCCTCTCTAAAACTAGAATTATATCCAAAGAATGCCCCAAAGGGCATCATTAGATACAAATCTTGGCTGTACGTTTGGAGATTTTACACGAAACTAAAGGATATAGAAGCAAAGTACAGAACTCAACTGCTGCTAGAAAACAAACATATTTTACTACATGGTGCCATCTTTACATGCTGAGTTGTCAATTGTGTTGGACATTGGCAGAAAGTCATTGGTGATGTGTGCTTTTGATGATAGTAGTCAAGAAACTGCTGCAGAAGATTAGGATAGTGAATGATTTATTTGCTGCTTCCTACTCTTTGAAAGCATCGCGTACACAAGGTCATACTGAAGAACATAATAGAAAGAGTTGTTTTTGGCAGACCCCCCAGATATGCAAAGCCTAGAGAAAATTTTCCTCTGATTGACAGTTCCAAATAGTAGTTGTTTTAAGCAGACCCTCCAGATATGCAAAGCCTAGAACAAGGTTTGCTCTGGATGACAGTTCCAAATAGGTAAACTTATATTGTTAAAATGCTCAGCAGGGAGAATACCAATTAAGAAATGGGCTCAAGACCAGCATGGCTGCATGTTCACATTTTGTTAGACTCACACAGAGAGTGGAACCTCCAAGCCCTGCCTATAGGTAAGGAAATCTCTCAACTACAGTACAAACCTGAGACTTGTCCAAACATTGGTACCAAAGATAGTAAAGTTCATGTTGAATTTATCCTAGAATACCTGGGCCTTAAATATTTTGTTGAGACACTTATAGATTACCATAACAATGCAACTGATTATAATTTTTAAATAGCAAAAACTATTAACATTATAATATAACTTGCAGACAACCCAAACATTCATTTTCTGAGCAAATCCACGTCAGTCCTGGATAGTGTTGATACCACAAAATTTTTGAATTCAATCCAAAGCAACAGGACTGTTATCAGCACATTGTAGCATCTGAGATTCCTCAGTACTTTGTGACACAGAACCCTATAACTTTGTTCTGAATTTAATCAAAGCAAGCATTAGAAATGGGAATTAAATAATCTCCATAACTTATAAGCAAAGCAAAGGATAAGCAATCAAAACTATAAGCAGTTTGCTTATTTTCAATCTTTCAAAAGGCAACTCTTACAATATTCTTGAGGAAACAGGTCTCTCTGGCTAAATCATGCTAATGTTAACAACAAAGAGACCTTAGCAATCCATACAACCAACAACCAGGCAGCAATACAAATAAAGGAGGTTAAGCTCCAGCTGCACGAATTAAAAAGAGACTCTGACCCTCAGAATCAAATGCCAGGATTTTGAGAAGGCAGTACGCTAAGGTTAAAAGATCATGTAGAAACGAACAGAACCAAAAGATGCAGTTCTTGTCATATTACTTTAGGGTCCTGAATGCCCATAACAAACAGCAGATGTTAAGAAGATGAATTCAAGAAAACAAATCTTAAATTATCCTTTTGCAGGAAATGAAACTGTCTGGTGTAGAATGTAAATCATCCATTATTAGATTTTGGAAAAGCAATGAATGTGTAACAGTTGATTTTCTTGAGTACGAGCTGGGGGATGAGAACTGGATCTCAGTTTACGCCAAAGCAACTAGAAGTGTTCCATTGGTCATGATCAAGTTTTTAAGATGGAAAGGTGAAATAAATCACACCAGTTTCCAGCAAGACCAATCCTTTAAACTATCTCAACATTAAGCAATAAATTAGGATTCTATATTCTAGAGGGCTAGTGAAGTTAGTTCCAAAGGAGCCTCAGATAGTGGCATTCCTTCCAAACCTGGCTCCGATAAAATCAAATTTTATGGAAAGGCAAATGATAATTCAGGTCCTACAGTGGGGGCGTCAGTACAATTGATAACAGTATAGTCATTAGCGTCTTTGCTTGGAAAGTAAATCAAATAAATGGCATTTACTCCAAACCTGGTTACTATACACTCAAGTCCTTGCACTTTGTCTGAGACTGGATATTGAGAAGACCATTAAAAAGCCTGATTTGAGGATGATTGTACCATGATCATTGCTGGACTGAAAAAGGAAAGAATTCTTATTTACATCTCACCTAGAAGTCTTATCTCCCTCTTTGACCATACATCCTTTTAGAATTGTTACATGGAAGCAAACTCGACTGCTGGTTTTCTCAACAACAAAGGAGTTGCTCCTCATTCAAATAATCAAAGACTAAAAATACCTAAATTACTGAGGATTGGAACAGCTTAGGCAATTTAAAGGACCACATCTTTTAGATAGGCGTCCTAGACTTAATGTTCCCTAGACCTACCACCCTCCTCTGGTTTCTCCCATGTCCTTTCTCCCCTTCCATCTAATTTGTGTTCATAATCAATGGTGGATGAAAGCTAGCACTATGATTGGCATAAGGAATTGGATAGTGTAATCTTCTCAGAGCTGCCCCCACTGTTCAATGCATGGCACAATCATTCTGTAAGTTGGATTTCTCATGCTCTACGGCTGGCTTTTTCTTTGATGGGTTTCCGTTTACCTCTGGCTTGACTGTTGGCTTTTTAGTTTTGCTCTATTTGGACTTATATAAGTTTTGATCTCAGTTTCGAGCTATAAATAATGTGGAAGCGTGTTTGTTAGAGATTAATCCCATTATGATTAGTTATTAGGAAAAGGTAGATATGTTGACAGGTATAAATTGTTACACCGAGCACCTGGACACCTCCAAAATTGTATAAATTAGCTAATTTGAACCTAATGAAATTGTCCATATCTTGAATTTACATGTTCTTTCAGTGTGAGGCAATAGCGTGCAGTTTGCAATATTTTAGACCTCTCAAGTCTTCAGTAGAGTTTTTCGCTGCTCCATTTAGAATTCTCCGCCCATGTTGTTTTCTGTAGTTTGCTGCGACGAATAAAGAGGTGAAAGAACCACTCGTCTCGTCTCTAAATACTTCCTCCTGGTACTACTATTGTAATAATGAAGACCCGAGTTCAAACCCCTTGCAGGCTGGGCACATTAAATTTCTCATTTGCCCTAACTAAAGCAAACTTCTTTTAAGCATGGCAAATCCGTGTGCAGAACAGGAAAGAGAATGAAGATGACAACCTGTATTCGTCGAGAAAGCGGGCATCGTCGAGATCTGGGTCATCTTCCAAGTCTTCCAACTCCTCTTCAGTTTTGCTTTCAAGCCATTCTTTGGACTTGGAAGGCTTGTCGTCATCAGCGGGAGTCCACGCAGGCGGTTTGAATGGGGCAGGCTTTGGTGGCAGATTACCCAGTTTTCTCTGGATATCATCCCATTGTGTGCTCGTCCCCTCCACATCCTTGTACACGAAATGATAATCTCCCATCGCGCTGCGCAATATAACAGGTGTTCCAGCTAAATCGAGAAAAATTCTGTATATGCCCCAATTTATACAAATTTGAAGTAAATGTTTCGAACTGATCTATTAAGGCTACGAAGTAAATGTTTTGAACTGATCTATAGCGGCTACGCAGTAAATGTTTCCAAATTGATAAGAAATTTTGGGGAAAAAGAAACAATTAAAAGTTGAATGGCAACGTACTGTAATGGTAAATCAAATGTGTGACAAACAGGTCTCAAGAAAAGCTAAGCACAGAAAAATGTCAACCACCGAGGAAAAATCGTAGATTCTCTGTACTTTTCTTGTTCAGAGCTTCCATGAGTTGTCTTGGCAGCGTGAAGTAGTGCTAGTGATGAAGTAGCGTCGAGTAATATATGGTTTTTTTAATTGAAAACCGACAAATCGGTGTTGGTACAGATGGAGTTGGGTCCGGGACGAAGTTCAGTAACTGTAGGTTTTTATGAACATTTTTTAGAGTGGTGTATTAGGTGTGAGTTAACTACCCCATTGCAGGGTGTAATTATCAAATTTGTATATTTAACCTTTGTGTAAGTTAGATTTTTTTATTTTATTTTTTATTTATTCATATTTGTATATATTATTATGTATTTAGCTTTCAATTTATCTTTATATACATATTATGATATATTTATTTCATTCACTTATTTATTATATTTATACATGTACTTATTTCGAGATAATCATTATCTTTCTAAATCCAACAATTTGCTCATCTTCACTCATTTTTGTTGTCTAAATTTGACCTTGCCTTCTTAAAATTCAAATTTTGAATCGACTCCCTTTATTTTATATTCTTGAGTCAATTAAGTGATTTTTTTGTGAAACTTGATGTTATGTGTTAGTATCTAAAGGCATTCAATTACATTCATTTCTTTATAAACTCTTCATTCATTAAGAGCAATATCATTTGCATTTCAAGAAGGAAACACTTTAGTTTGGTGCATCAAAAAGAACCTAGATGTACATGAGCATTTTAGAAGCATATACATGTTTAAAGAATATTATTTGAAATCGTTTGCAATAATTTGCTTGAGTTGACCAATGATAGTGTGTATCCTAGTGATTTAATGGTATCCCTACTAAGGTATTTGTAAATACCAACAGTCTTAAGATATTAGAAAGTAGCAAAGTAGACAAAGACCGTTATAGAAAGCAACAAAGCAAAGTTTTACATTATGCAGGGTCAAGTCTACATGTAGAAGATAAAACTACAACCATAAACTTGATTGAGATCACCGCACTTTATCACAATCAAAGTATAAATCTTGCGCAAGTGTTGAGGTATTCTACTAACGAAGAGACAGCATTTTCTAAGCATACATCAATCAAATTCTGGAATCTTCAAATCCTATGCAAGTGTTGAGGTGTTTCATTAAAAAAAATACATCATTTCTAAGCATATGTCAATCAAATTATAGAATCTTCAACAAGGTCATTTATTCTCTTCTCATATAGCCAAGCATGATCTTATTTGCACGTACTTTTATAAAATAGTTATGTAATTATTTGGATTTATCAATATTGACTATCATTAGTTAATATATGTTTATTTGTGCTTCATTGATTACATTTAATTTATTATCCTAGACTAAACTTGAGGAAAAATATTTTTCTTTAAATTTTTGTGAACTCAATTAATCCTACACAACCCAATCTTATTTCTAAGATTTTCATTAAATATATTTCTCAAATCTACAATTTTTTGAGATTACTTTATACTTTCATATTTGAACTTCCTTTCACATATGTGTGCTTCCTTAATATATTTTCTTATATGTTTGGTTCTTATTCATACTTTTTATAGATATCACCTATTTGACCCATCCTTACATTGGCTTTAGGGTTAGAATCTTACATTTATTTTAGATCTAATTTAGGAATAACATTTTGACCTATAACAAATCATGCCTTATTTTGATGTCATTTATTTGCTCTTGTTAGGTTTTTGAGCCTTTATTTCCTATTCTTGTTAACCATAAATTCTTGGATAGATCCTTGTCATTACATTATGGATTCTTGTGTTCCTTTATTCTTAGTAGTTGTCCATACTTCCCTTAGTAATATGATATGGTTGTACAATTATCACATGTGTCCTTTTTTCCTCGATCCACTTATGCCATTCTATCACACAAATAGTATCACTTTGTTCATGGAAGCATTATATAACCACATAGATTCATTTTCTTCATTAAGGTCTTTGATTGCCACTTCCCCTTCTATATTGGATACTCTTACATCACTCCTCTATGATTACCATGTGTTACATATCTCTTTTATGAAGAGTGATAGTAGCATGCTTGATTATAATTGTATTCTACATTTGAGCACTTTTCTTTCAAATAATTCAATTCATTCTACATTTATTGTTCAAGATACATATGTACTTGCAGCTATTTTTGTAGATGATACATCATATGTTGAAGGTGCATGCCATGTATGAATTATTATCCTCTATGCTTTACATCTCATGCCAAGCCTAATCTTGTTCCTACACTTCCATGCATTAGTTATGCCATAAATTAATTTTACATCTAGGCATGCAAACATTGGGTGTGTTACACATAATCATTCTTAAAATAACAGTACCAATATATTACTTTGGAACTTGGTTTATTGTTTATGCAAGCTTTTGGATTCAACCATGTATGTTTTTGTGTCAAAAAGCAATACACAATTGAATCTAAAAGCTTGTATAAACATTTTTCATGGACTGTGGAAAGCTCATTCCAACTACTTGGTATTTTCCTATAAAAATCATTAAAACATCTTAAAGGACATTAAAGACTACATAATGGTTTCATCTACTCTTACTCCTTAGGGCATAGCCTTGATGTTGCAACCTATACTTCAAGACAGTGTCTTAATTTCTTTTACACTTTACCAATTACCATCTCCATATGCAATTCATAATCATAGACTATTATATATTGTGGTTCAATATGGATATTAGTTAAATGTGCATTAGTAGATAATGGATTCAAATTGAATATATGTGGTAAAAAAATTCTATATGTAATACAAATTAGTTATACTAGTCACCCAAATTTTGAGGTGACCATTAAAGCATTTGGAAATGTTATATGAGAATCCCTTAGTTGTGTCACTTCACATGTCATTTTGGGGCATGTTACTCTTCAAACTACTTTTCATGTGATACCTAGAACATTAGTGTGAAGTATTATTTTAGGGAGTTCATGATTTCATGTAATGGGTTTTGTCTTTATAAACACCTAGATTTTGCCACCTTGTCAACTAAATTCTTCATCATTTTAGTTGACTAACTTTGTTGTTCCAACGAATCACTTCTATTTTTATTTCTTAATCAACTAATTATATTGTCTTCTTCATCTATTCACATCTTTGATTTATCAACTTTTCCAAGTTAATTCACCTTATCAACTAATTGATTACATTATATTAATTAATTAATCATATTCTTCCTTATATTACCCCATGTCTAATAAATTGTCTCCTAACACATCCATGCACATATATCCAATTAAAATAAATAAATAATCACAACTATCCTCACCCACATTTTACTCATGCTAATTTAGTTAGTTTTCCTTTCACTCATCAATCAAATCAATTAACTTAACAATCAGTCAATTAAATAATTAATGAGACCAATAAATTGGTCAGTTAAGTTAGTTAATTTTAACAATCAATTGAGTTAACTCTAAATCAAATATCCAATCCTTGAGATTGATTAAATAAATCTTAACCATTCATATTTTTACCTTGAAAACTATAAATCTGCCATTCCTTTCAAGAATTGGGGGAGATCTCTAAATAATCTCTTATCTATTTATGAATATCAAAATCATGTTGTTGTTATGCTATAAAAAATATTACACAATAATTGAGCATCCACAATCCTTTGTTGAAGTGTAAGCAAATCCAAATCAATGCTCCATATGAGGTTTGAGTGCATTTTGAATATTCAAAATTCACTATATCTAGTCTCATCCACACTTCATCATAAATTTTTCACTCATCAAAATACACAATGAGTGGTGAAATCTAATTATAACCCATACAAATTTTTCAAGGTAGTTGAAAAGGATAAAATGTTGATATCTCCATTGCGACTAGTTATTGATGTTTAGATTTACACTCTCACATAAACTTGAACTCATATGAACATCAAGCATGAAAACCTAAAAGTGTGGGATGTGGCTTATAGGACAACCCCTATGGTCAAGAAGTTGGCTCTTCATTAGATTTGTAATGAACTTTTTTAAACACCTAGTAGGAAAAGAGAAAGAAAGAATTGAAGAAAATAAAATAAATGATATCTAATTTAAGTGAACAACCAAGGCTATCCACCAAATGATATGATTATTTCTCAACTATAAATTCATGGCAATAATCAATGAGATTGTAACTTATGCATAAATGAATTAAAATCCTATTCAAATGAATATATAGAAGAGGGGCAAGGACTAACCATAAATTATTATGTTGATCATTCAATTGTCAATAGTTACAAGCTTACGGTCTAATAAATCAATTTCATATACATGAAGACCACTAAAATTAAGAAAAATGTGAGAAAATAGTATATTTATAGAAGTTAAACAACATGAGCATCATCTTGATGTGTGTGTTGTCATGGTTAACTTAGATAAACTTCACAATGAATCTTACCTCTCTTAAAATAAAACCATATTCTCAAATAGAATTTGATTATCCCAAGGCTTCAAATGTTAGGTCTTGACATACAAGATAACTCAGTGTATCTAATCGCCGAGACTTTCATGATTCACTTTTGTAACACCTCCTAACTTGTTGGTTGACGTGTTGCCCTCAGATTCGACGTGCGAGCAATATGGAAATAAAAGTCTAAGTCCTACACCAAGCTTTGAAAGATTTGATCAAAGTCTAATGCATATGACTATGTGATTAAAATGCCTATGCCTAAATACGCCAATACTTAATGAAATATATGACAATAAATACAGCAATCTCTGTGAAATATCTAAGTATGTCAGTGCATAAGTGTGTGCGTCAAAATGTCTAATCTCAAAATGAGAGCAAAATAGCATTTTATAGAAAATGCCATTTGGATTGGACGGATGAGATCGACTTTTGACAAAAGCCTAAAATCAAAGGACAAGATTAAATCTAATAATCCCTAATCAGAGTTAAGGCAAAATCATTAAACGAGTGGTCAAGATGCCATCCGAGAGAATCGAATCAGTGGTGGAGAATAAATGAGATAATTAATTATAAAATTCAAAAATCAAGAAGATAAAGACTGTTTGATTTGTGAGATTCGAAAAATCAAGAAGATAAGAGTTGAACTGAAGATCAAATTTGGAAAATCAAGAATCTACCCGATTACTTGATTTTTAGAAGATTAGTTACCATATTGAATTTAATTAAATCAAAACATGGATTTTATGAGATAATAAATAATCGATTTTAAGATTATTTACCAAAATGGACTGTCAGTTAAGAATGTGATGACATTTTAAATAATTTCATTTATTTAAAATGAGAGGAATATTAATTTTGACAATCAAATAATTAAATATAATTATTTAATTTAGAAGATAAGATTAATTAATTAAATAAATTAATAAATTTATTTAATTATGAGGATTAGTGACATATTAAATAAATAAATGAAATTCATTTATTTAATAATCAAGAAGTAAATGAAGAAGGGTAATTAAATAAATTAAGAAATTTATTTAATTAAGGGAAGACTTAGACAATTAATGATGTATTGAACAAATAAATAAAATTTATTTATTTAATAATCAAGAAGAATAAAAAGACATGAATTAATTAAACAATTATGAAATTATTTAATTAATAGTCGAATGTGGACCAGGGACATAATTAAATGTCATAATTATGTTAGGACGAAAGTGGTAAAAATGAAGCTTGCAGGCCTAGGTTATTTTTCAGTGTACATTTTGCCCCTCTTTGTCATAATGTAGTATGTCTCATTGTGACAAAGAAAATTAAGTCAAAAATATGCCCCAGTACAAAATAAGATGAAGAAAAATGACGAGGAGTCACAGTATGCCCCCTCGAGAGGACAGACAGGTTGCAAGAACATGGGTGTGTTCTCGAAATTAATGAGAAGACTAGAATATGAAGAGACAAAGAAATGTTAGTGCAAAAGATATGGATGATGATATGGATGCAATGCTTATATGAGATGGGCGAGAGAAGATGATAAGACAGAAGGATATGCATGTTAGTTCCTAGACCAAATCCTTCAAAACTTTATCATAGGACTTTTAGATTTATTGCTCTTAATCATCATTGGGCAAATTGTTGTGATGGCCAACAAACACCATGATATGACATAGATCAAGGTGTACAAGGTTGTACTATCACATAAGACAAGCAGTCACAGACAAGGATAATCATGACTCATATTAAGAGCGCAATTGCCCCATTATTTTTGTCAAGACAATCCACAGACAACAGTCAAATAAAATAGGACAGGAGACGTCATCACACCTCTAAATCCTTCATGGGACATCCTTGAGGTAGCTAGTAACATGACCAAAAAAAAGACAATAAAAAAATAAGACAAAATAGCCAAAAATTAATCAAAAAAGCAGAAAAATTATAAAAAATAAAAATTAATCAAAAATAGCAGAAAAGTCCTGAAAAAATATCAAAAATAGAAAAAGTCACGAAAAATATCAAAATGAGAAAAGTCTTGAAAAATACAAAACATTAGAAAAAGCCCTGAAGAAATCACAAAAATAGCAGAAAATGTCCTAAAAAATGGTTACCCTGGTGAAAACTTGGCAGACAAGCATCTTAGCAATAAAAAAAAAAAAAATCAAAAAAATCGTCATAGGGTGAAAACTTGGCAACAGGCAGTTTATTGACAAGAAAAATGCAATAAAAACAAATAGTAAAATCTGGAAAATAGACGCTATTTGTAGCTCTCCATCTATTAGTTCATGTTTTGCACTTGGCTTCACAGCCTTCATTTCATACATCTTTCCATCATCTTAGGGCCATACCAGCATCACATTGCCATCATTTGCCTAGAACGATAACGTCTTACCATGGCTTGATTATTGTACATATTCATTTCAGCAAGTTATGTTAATACTGGGGGCAAATGTTGACATACTGGGGGCAACCAACTTTTAGGTTTTACCAAAGCGGCTAGACAATGACATCAAATCGAGTCATGCGAACAAACAATCAAATCTTATGAACAACTATCCAATCATTGATTCATATCACAATAGTTTTCAGCAAGTACCATATCCTGACTCATATCTGGATGATCTATAATCTAAATAATGTTTGGAATAGCGGTATTACATTTTGAATAATGGTTGTTTGATTTTTGATATCATCTCTCTGGATCACACTCAATGATGTACTGAACTAGAGTGACAAGGAAAGAGAATGATTTTTCTTTGTCTGTTGTCTTGAGGTTAACTATCAATCTGGTGCAAATATGTCGCGAGACATGATTTCCAAAGCGTATCATTGATGACAGTTCCACATTTGCATTTGAAAGTGGTTAATCTTTGTCTGTTTATGCAAGGAATGCTTAGGTCATCTCGGTTCAAATATACCTCAATGCTTGTGTTTACTTGCTATATCAAAGAATCGTGAAAGTTGTACTCAGGTCATCATTGGTGCTAATTTACCCTTTGATGCTTGTACATACTTCCAACATTTTAAAAGGCTCTATGATGATTCAAGAAAGCTAACAAAAGGCTCAACAAATGGTTCGTTTCATTTAGTTGCATTTCATTTTAGATCAGTGTATATGACTGCATAAGGGAATCACATCAGAGTTTTGAAGGGCTAACAAAAATATCAATAGCCGTCATATCTCTTTGGACTATTTGTGGAGGACATTTGGACATTTGTTTCATCATCACCTTTCATCTAGGTCCTATCATTTATCATTTATCATTCATTTGCATATCATTTAGATCCTTTATCATTTCATATCATTCATCTCTTAGGTATATCATATCACTTTCATATTATCATTTCATTATCATTATCATTTCATATCATTCAAAATTCTTCATCTTTTCATTATCATATCACTTTCATTTTCATATCATCATTTTATATCATCCATTTATCTATTTTGTATTTCCATATCACCTTTATTTTCCTATTCATTTCATTCTCATTTTGCACATTTGCACCCCATTTATCATTCATTTCATTTCCTTTCATTTATCATTTATCATTTCATTTCCATTTCATTTATCATTTATCATTTCATTTATCATTTCATTATCACTTATCATTTCATTATCATTCATTTCATTTCCTTTCATTTATCATTTATCATTTCATTATTGTTCATTTCATTTCATTTCGCTTATCACTTATCATTTCATTATCACTTATTTCATTTCATTTCATTATCATTTTGTTATCGTTCATATCACTTATCATTTCATTATCGCTTATTTCATTTCATTATCATTTCATTATCGTTCATACCACTTATCATTTCATTATCGTTCATTTCATTATCGTTCATTTCATTATCATTTCATCATCATTACAAAACATTATATTTCATCACATATCATTTATCATCATATCATACATCTCATTATTATTAATCATTCCACTTCATATCATTATTCATATCATTTACCATTTGTCACATTACATTCATATCACATCTTTAATCATCCTATCATTTTTCATATCAATTCATATTACAAATTTATGATGCATATCCTAAACACAACATTCATTTTCTATCATATTATCATTATTTACTTGCATTTATTCCATACATGAGTTTTCATATCATTTTCCAAACAACATTTTCATAAAACATATTCAATATCCCATGGCATCATAAGTCATCCACCTACCTGACATCATTAGTACGCATCATCACTCATTTTTCATCATCATCATAAACACATCATATCAAATCATCCTTCATATCATGTTAGTCTTCAAATAATTAGAATGCATACCAAAATCCATAAATAAATGCATATCACATAATCATCCCATAAATGCACATCACATCATCAAAAAACATCGCCGCTGCATATCATCGCTCATCATAAATAATACAAATGTCCAATGTCCAATGAAACTAAAAAGTCCAAAGAGAGATACATGGGATATGATCAAAATCAATATACATGCTCCAAAAATGATATACATGTGGGAAATACATCTACATCACATCGTCATAAACTAGTTGGTCGATGCCCCTAATGGAGTTGGTCTGGAAGAAGGTGGCCTGCCACTAATACCTACGTTTGGATCCCGTCGAGACCCAGTAACCCCCATGCTTTGTGTGGTTGTCTGTGACCTGCTCCTGGTCCTATTGCGAGACCGTGGGAATGGCTCCCTGCACTCAGGAGGACACAACTCCTCATATCTGACACGGTAGTACTCTGCCTCCCTTGCCATCTCCATGCCCTCTGCAATAGCATCTCGCAAAGATGCACTCTCGACAGTGCCCATAAGCCTCTGAGCAACACCCTCGGCCTCCACTGCCCTCCATCGCAATGCATCCCTCTCTGTAATCAACTGGGCTAGCTGTGGATCTAGGGCAGGTTGAGATACCTATGTCAGTGCTAGAACCTGAGCCTGTGCCTATGCAAGTTGTGCTTGTAACTGCGCTATCAAACTCTACACCTGACCCAGCTGACCCTGAACAGTCTGCACCTAAGCTTGCAACATGTCTACCTGTGCCTATTGTGAAGGGGAGGAAACCCTGATAATGGTATGTGGTATGCCACCAGATCTAGGCCACCATACAATCTAAGCACTGACTAGGCTGTCTAACCTCTACCTCACTGCCCTCTCCTCCTCCCCTCCACCATCTCCCCCATCATCCCCATCATCTGAGCTATCCTCATCTCTACCTCCCTCCTCCTCATCTTTGTCCCCCTCCTCCTCTTCTCCGCTCTCCTCCTCCTCCTCTCCTCCACCCACCGCCTGCTCTCTGCCAGCCACATCCTCCTGCCTCTCCACCCCTGGCTGTTGTGCTACTACAATGGGCCCTGGCTCATCTAGGCATGTAAATCGTGGGAATCAATGTGTGTGGAAATAAACTAAGTAATCATCTGACATACCTGCATCTGTCACATCTGGCCTGTATGCCCATACCTCAGGTTGTAAGCTAGAATACTCTGTATATGCCACCAGGTATGTAATACATCACCCCCATCTAGGATCATCCTTGCGTCGCCCATAGTGAGCAACACCCTGCGGCATCCCCTGTGTATATTTGTACTGTCTCTGAACCCACAAGGCCAAAAATCTCTCAATGATGTATGGGGTCCATCTTATCAGATATCGAGGCATACAGACAAATGGCATCTCCAAATGATATGTGTCCCGGGCTCGAATCTGTATACGACCTCCATATAACTGCATCCACATCATCTAACACGTGCCACCAGTACTCCAACTTGCCCAGCTTGGGTTGGACAAGTGCACCTAAATATGCATATACGTACGGCCTGCCTGGTGGCCTAGCCTTGGCACACACTGGCCTTGTAATCGCAATATACTCCCATGCCCAGATTTGGAGTAGAGTCACACCACTACCCAAACTAGTCAGTCCTTGGTATACCACCTGATGTAGATCATGATACAAATGAGCCAAAATGCAGCTCCCCCAAGCATACCTTCACGGCTAAGTCACCATCCACTCTAGCATCCTACCCCACCCAACTGAAAAACCCTTCGACCGATGGTCTGGTCCAAGGAAGCCTCCAATGAATGCACCCAACACAGCAACTAAGGTTGGATATCTACTGAAATCTGCCAACGGCACCCAATATCCTACTATCGACATATCACCACATATCCTCCTTAGTGCCTCAGTCCCTCCTATCTCCTTGTGGTCATAAACCACAAGGGTACCTACCACAGGAATCCCTAGAATCCTATACACATCCTCAGGTGTCACAGTCATCTCACCTGTCAGTAAATGAAAGGTATTATGATCGGAGTGCCACCTCTCGGCCAATGCAGTCAACAGTCCCCTGTTGACTTGAATCCCTCGTGGGATATTCAACAAAGATCTCAACCCATAGTCACTTATCCATTGTATCTATGTTGGAGTCAGCTCTCCTACCTGATCCCAACATATCGGGAAACGCTCTCTAATCTGGAGGTTATCGAAAACCTCCTAATTTTTTTGGTCATCCCAAGGACAATTAATCAGACTCATACCAATGACTCATATCATGTGCTCTATCTATCAAGTGAAGTATATCAGTGACCCATATCATGCAATCAATCATATCATGCAATCACGACTACATCTATCTATCTGACTATCAAATCAATCTACTCTATCATCATTATACTATTTGTTCTTCTTTTTCAAGAAAGCAAGTTTATCAACAATCCAATCACTTTTTCCCATTTGTACTTCAGTCATGAATGCAAATATGTTTGAAAACCATCATCTACTAGTTGGTTTCTATCATAGAAAGCAAATTTATCAGACATTTACTCTTTGTTTTTCATTCATGAGAGGCAAAGTTATCATTTCTATCCATATCAACATGATGGCAACATAATTTCTCTATCTATTGACTAAGGAAGCAGTGTATACATCATCATTTTTTTCATCACAATCGTATTCTACCAAAAAATTTCTAGATGCACTAATCTGCGCCTCCTATGTGCTGAAACTCGAAAGCGCTACATGTTACCTCGAAAGTGCTAAAACTCATTATGCGCGCTTTTACACCCTAAAAGTGCTAAAGTTTTTCCTATAAGTGCTAAAACCCTCCATGCACTAAGATGCCCTGCGGATGCGCTACTTCATACCCTAAATGTGATAATCCACCTCTGTTGCGGCCAATCCCTAAATGCGTGACTCTATGCCCTATATGCGCTAAATTTTTTTAGTCGAACTTGACCCCTATAAGCACTAATCTACAATTCGTATGCGCTAGAAAACCTAATTTTACCCTACACCTATATGCGCTAAAGAACATCCTATATGCGCTACAAAAAAATTTGAATGCGCTAAAACAGATGGATAGATGCACTAAAACTTTATTTTTTGCCCTAAATCTACACCAAAAAGCTTAATAATTGATCAAAATCACAAAAATTTCAACTCATAAAGGGTTCAATCGACTCACTGGTGGTCCATATGCGGCTGGCCTCTGGTATCGGCAGGCCCACTCGAATCTATGCCTATGAAATGAAATCTTCATCTTGCCAAGTCACTCTCAGAGCATAGCAATCACTATAGTCAAAGGGTGAAAATGACTTCCACTTTTACCCCTTTTACCTTATATGGGTCAATTAAGGTGGGTTTTTTGTGGCATTTACTTTATTTTTTCAACAGGGGCATCTTTTACATCACTTATCGGGAGCTAAATCACTAAATCCCCAGCAAAATGTCATCATCCAATCTAGTTTTTTTTTTTTTAATCACATTTTTCGAAACTCATATCATCTTCCATGATTTACCTCTCGAGGGGGCATCATCAGCATCAACATCAAAAACATATCAGGAGCAAAAAATTTATTTTCTTTGAAGTAATGTGTTTCACACATCACTTCAAAGAGGGGCAAAATGTATGTGCATAAAATTGGTCATGTTTAATTAATCCTGACATTAAATTAAATATTTATTATTTAATTAATTTCTCTAAAGTCTTCTACATGTAATTAAATTTAATTAATTTAATTATATTGTTCATTCATTTTATTCTCCCACAGTAATTGAATAAATTTATTTAATTTAATTATTTCGCATGTCTACTTGATTAATTAAATAAATACATTTTATTTATTTAAATTAATTATCATCTTGTGAATTTAATTAAATCTTTTGTTTTAATTAAATTTAAATATTTCTTTTCTTCTATTTAAAACTTTCTTCTAATTAATTAAATATTTTATTTAATTAATTTCATACACATGTCATTTCTTCAAATTTAATTAAATATTTTATTTAATTAAAGATCTTTTGATTTCTTCAAATTAAATATTTCATTTAATTATGAAATCTTCTTATTTCCTCAAAAATTAAGAAAAATGTACATGCACCCCTAAATAAATAATTGAATTTGATAATTCATTATTTATCTTCTCAATATCTTTCCATTATCTTCTAAAAAAAAAAGATGATTTTTTATCATCTCATCTTATCTCTTCCATGAAAATGAAAAAATCTTGCTTTATTCATTTTCTTCTATTTTTCTCTCTAGTCTCATCCATCTACGACCGTTCGATCTGTTAGGAATTATTACACCCGTTGACCAACTCAACCAATCAAAATCCTCAAAAAACGTTATAAATACATGTGTGAATCCAAGCATTGGTTACACACACAGACACACGCAATTACGCTTATGCACTCACATATTTAGCATTTTAGCAATAATCATATTTTAAAATAATCTTATCATAGCATAGCATAATCTTGCATCTTAGTATAGTATGCATTTTAGTTTAAATCTCATTCTCTAGTAGTCCATCTCGTTGAGCTTGGCATACTAAATCTGAGAGCAATTTGAATCAACGAAATGCTAGAGATAGGGAGCAATAAAACGACTTTGGAGGAGCTACAATAAGAGTTTGTTTATTTTTCTTTAAGCTTCTTTGATATAAAATTTTATTGAATGTGTTTTGAATCTATTATGACAAACATATTTTCATACACACACTCAGAAGTTCAGTGTGAATATTATTTAACAAGGGGTATTTATGGTTTAGAAGTCAAAAGATAGGGTTTTAAGGTTACCTATGAACTAAATTAGAAGATTCAAAACATCAAAATATTTTTGATATTTGATTTTCCTTAAACAAAAGGTTTGTATCATTTGATTTATAATTCATTGATATCTAGAAATTTAGGTCAGTCAAAGAAATGAAAAAGGAAGGGGAGAAGGAAAGGTTAGAAATCTTAATTAGGAAAATTACATAAATTAATACACATTTGCAATTGGACATCATGAAATTGGTCTATATTCCACCATATATGGTCACAACTACATATAGACAATGCAAGTTTCAATGGAAATTTTCCAAATCATGAAAGAGACTATGAAATACCCAAAAACATGGCATAATTTCATAATATTTCATAATATGGAAGAATATTCAAGTCAATTTTGATATTTAGAGATAGATGACAAGTGTTGATGTAAAATTATGAATTCACAATAATCTAAAACAAAATTCATAAATCTACATGAACAGAAACCACAAAGGAAACTAAGAAATAATAATTCTTTATTGCCAGTTCCATAATTATAGATAATTTTTCTCATTGTTTGAAATGGCAGATTGATGGCCCTTTAATTAATACAAGGTACTAAGAATTAGTAATAAATAAATGGCCTAGTTTAAAATTGAGAATGAATGGCTGAGAATTAAAATACAATAAAATATAAAAGCATATTCTATCCTTGAGTATATTTTGGGAATTTTGTTGCTTATTTTGGGGTATAGTTGGAGAATAAGATGGTTACCTAACAAAACAAATATAGTCACTTTAATTGCTAATAACATTGTTGGTGATATGGTGAGTTTGGCATAAAATTTATGAGACTTGTTGGTGAGTTTGGCATAAACTTGATGTAATCTCATCTAGTTTATGCCAAACTCACCAGCAAGTCTTATCAAGTTTATGCCAAACTCACCAGATCACCAACAATGTTATTAGCAATTAAAGTGACTATATTTGTTTTTGTTGGGTAACCATCTTATTGGCCAACTACACCTCAGGATAAGCAACAAATATTCTCAAAAGATGTTCAAGTGACTATATTTTTTTTTTGTTGGATAACCATATTATTGACCAATTAAAGTGTCTATGATATATTTGTTGCTTATCCAGAGGTGTAGTTGGCCAACAAGTTTCTACAAAAAGTAAGGAAAAAATCTATTTGGAGCTTATTCTTCTCCATCTAACTTAATTATCATTTTTCCATCATTTTCCATCTCTCTTCAACAGTAATCTCTCTAGGCAATTAGAACCTTCTAAATCTCACTCCAATCTCAATCTTCCATAAATTTCCATCTAAAAAATTAAATTCTATAAGAAGATAAAATTGTGAAGTATCCTATATTCCTCACCTACACATTATTTTCATACTCCTTTATTAAATATTCAAGCTTCATAGTTTTATTCTTGATGCATATTCATTAAATTCCCTTGCCTTCTAGTATAATGTGTGAGTGGTAGTCTTCTTGAATTCCTCTCGCATCATTTCTTCTTAAATTTCATTTGGATTGAAATTGAGGCTAGTCATTTTTCTATAGATGTTAATTCCTCAAATTTTAAATCTATTGAACTTCTTCCCCCAAATATTTTATTTTTTATTTATTTCACGCATTCTTTGATCACGTGTTATTCCCATTTTAATAATTATAATTTCTTGTCTTGGGAATTTTTTCATGACTCGAGATGTTTCCTTTTTATAGTGTTTGATTATTCATAATTTCGATGGTAAGTAACCTAGGAAGTTCTATGTCATTTTATTCTTGTCTAGCTTTACATTTTTCTTCTTGTTTGTTAATTATTTATTCCTAATTGGTTGCACTTTCTCATGGTCTTACTATTTTTTTTATGTTTTCCCCTCCCTCTTATGTCAATTTCTTTATCCACTCTTTAGTAATTTTGAATATATTTTTCATTTTATCCAATGAAGAGGCTTTTTATTGTGACATTAGGACTAGGGTGGCAAGGGCTTCACTTGTATCTTGCAAGGGGCTAGTTAGTTGTTTTATGTATCCTTGAAGTTCAATAATTTGTCTCTTTAAATCCTACTTATTTTTATCCTTTTGTAGCATAGCAATAGTTGCGACTACTTTGGATTTCAACTCCGTAATTTCTTACTCCCTTGTAGAATGTCCTAAATTTATCATAGAATCTTGATACTCCTCTAGTCTTAGTTCTCTTTCATCCTTATCCACTATCAAGGAAGCAATTTGTATAATCCTCATTTTGGAGGCTTCTCTTGTAAGTGGTGATAGTATCTTGGCCTTCTTCCTTGGTTTGAGAGCTTCTATTTATTGTAAAATTCTCTTTATATCAAAAGAGACAACTTTCACTTGCACTTTTTTTTTTGTGGTTTGATTTCTATCCACAAGGAAATAATGATTCCAATTTCATTTGTGTAAGGAAGCTAAGGTAGCGGAACAACTTCCTACACTAATCTTGAGAGGAGAATAATGCCAAACTTTTACAGATCTTTAACAGTTACAGAAACTTAAACAAAAATAAACACAAATATCATGCATACCACAACACAATGATTTATGTGGGGAAAACCCTTTCGAGAGAAAAACCGCACACTCCAAAAGCCACCCAATATATTATTCAAAAATCATGAAGATTAAATAATATACTTGCAGAGCAAGCTTCTCACAGGAGTATCACCAACCAAGGACCCAAAGGTAACGCAACCACTATCAAACTCTTAGAATACATCACAATACACAGTCGTAATATGATACCCTCATAAAATAAAAATATCAACCCGAACCCCTCGTGGGGGGGACCCCTTGCACCCTCCTGTCACTGTCTTATGAATAGTACTTATGTATCAACAATAACTTATGTAATTGCAAGGTTGAGACATATTTTCCCAACATTTTTCACATCTTGTTGCTCAAGTAAAGGTGTAGGAATTGAAGGTTGATTAGGAGTGTCTTCTTGACTTATATTTATAACTTCATCTTCCATGGGTTACTCAGTTTTCTCCTTTTTCTATTATAACCCTTTTACTTGGCTAAGATGATATCATTTATTCAATTTTTGGTTGAGCCATTGCAACTTCCTCAATTTCCAATGTCACTTCCTTCTTTGGCATATTTATTTCCTCCTACTCTTGAATAGCCACTATTGATACCTTTGCAATATATAATACAAGGAAATTTATTTGGACCTATTATTGAATTGTGTCTAGTCCTTTATTAGCTTCATCAACAAAGTGTAAAGTTGAATGAATATTATTATGTCCATTTTCTAGCTCTTCCATCATTTGTTGGGTTTCACACATTCTAATCTCAAGAGATGTTAAAATTGTTGTTTTTTTTTAATCTACAACTTCATTCCCTTTGGAACTGATTGCCTATCTAATACTTACTTCTCCCTATGCTAATTATTTTTCTTTTGTTTCCTTGAATTCTTTCAATATTTGACAATGATGAGAGTGACAAAATTATGTTTTCTTGACAAAGGAAGTAAGAGTAACTATGAAAAGCTACTTTTGTTGATACAAAATTAGTTGTGTGACTAGGATTGGTGGTATGATTGTTGATGGGATAATGGTTGGGATAACAAGGCTTGAATGTGAAGGTGTGGAGGCTATAGTTACCTCAGGACTAAAGGGGATTACCTCAATTACCTTTTTGGAGTTACACTTGGCCCCTATTTTTATCTAGCTATAGTAGCTTTGTGTGTCCTTTTATTTATTAAAAGAGTTTTAATTTCATCCTCTTTTTATTTCCTCCTTTTAGCTAAATGTTTACTATAAGTTAAAGGACTCCTTGTTGCCTTAGTAATTTCACGTCTAGGTAGCCAATTTCCATCATTATCCATAAAAAGTTGAGTGAGAGCCTTTATAGAGGTTACTTTTGGCTCAAAACAATTGGGATCAAGAATTGGTTCCTTGAAGACTCCTTGCATCCCATATGCACTACAAAGGACTAATCCAACATCTTTAACTTGATCAAGAACTTTATTGGTGTCAAGGGTCTTCATTTGTTTAGTGGTCAACCTAAAATAACTCATCTTCCCAACCTCATGGTCATCACTACAGTCAGTAAAAAAGTCTTATAAGTGAGGAATATGCTTTAATGTAGGAGACACTTGTTTATGCATTATGCAAAAATGATCAAATTTTGGTCTAGCCTCATATGGACATAGATTATACAATTTTTTATGTATTAGAAGATTTTGAATTTACCAACCCTACATAAGCATGCTATCTAATGGTGATTGAGAATTCTAATCCAACTCTAGGCTTTGATTTCAAGATATTATGTGATTCAACTCGATGCCTAGTTAGATCCTACATGATGATTTGTTAATGGGATATGTAGGTCCAGCTTATATGGATCATTGGGAAATCCTTCAACTTAGACATATGAAAAATTGGGAAATTGGATATACCAACTACCATGTTCATCCACTTTAGTTGTAGCCTCAACAATAATATATTAGCCTGTTGGGTGAATATTTTGTAATCAACTAACTGATTACAAAATGGTGATTTAAACCACAATTACAATGAGATCAAATCTCTTCTCTCAACAAGGGAAGGCTCCCTTCTCATTGCTTACTAAAAACAACTAACAAAGTTAACTACAATTATATACACTATAATTAACCATGGGTGTTTTAATCATCTTATTCTCTTGTTTCAAAATAGATGTTTTCCTCTTTCACAAATTACAATTATATCTTGTGACAATTACAACATGTAATTCACTTTGAAGTATTTTTTAAGTAATAATAGCCAATATCTAGCTCAATTACACGAAAGAGTAATCAAAGTGATACTTGTGAATGTCGGTAGATTGAAAACCTATAAAAGCACAAAGACTTTTTTTGCCTTTAATGATGATTCGTAAAGATAAACAATGGTGCATCTTGCAGCCCAAAGTCTCCAATATACACCACCAAAGGATCAACAAAACGTTGATAATAACCTACAACCCAAAGTCTTTGAATAATTTCAATATGATATCACGCAACTTATTCAATCCTTTAAAATAAAATGTAATGAGGACATAAGAACAATCTTAGCACATAACAAAGAAGATCCAAGAAAAAGATTGGATGCAATATTTCTTCTTTTATTGATTGAAATTTGATTTGCACATTAAACACAAAGTCTCAATATATTTTTCAAATGGGCAATGCTTCGCTTCACAAGATAAAAGGTATCTATTACAAAAGAGCTCCCTTATATATATAGAGGAGAGCCAAGAGCTAAACTAGGAAAGTTACAACTAACTTGACTTATTCAACAACAGAGTCTGATTTGATATAGGACTTCTTTGTTTTTACATGTAATTGCATATTTACAAAAAGACATATAATATGTCATGAACTAATTAATTAAAGGGAAAAAGTAGGAAAATAAACTAAGTCTGGAAATGACACATTCACTCATTCTTCACCATCTTTCTCCAAGAAGTCTTTGTATTTCTTTAATGTCGCTTGGAATTTTGAATTATCCAGTCATGTGGTATGACTGGAGACTATGAGCACTTGCGTGATCGAGTCCTCGATGGTGATGCAAGTTTTCTTGTGCCTTTCCAATACTACTTTTAGGTTATCCGAAGTAAGTTGAATGTCCACCAATTTGTTGATAGAAGCTAATGAAAAAGATTCATCTTCAAAATCTTTTTGTATCAATGTTGTGAACTCTTGGATAACGATGTTGAAGGGAAGAAATTTTTGGTTTTCATCAAGCACTTGACAAGGTAGCTCTATTATTCTTCATTTTCTCTTGTATGCCAATAAAAATTTCTCTGTTGGGAATTATCCCAATTTCCTCTAACACATCAAGCTTGAGATTCTTCATCTTTTTCCAAGCTTCGAGACTTTTCTCTATCTCTTATTGATTATGGGAAAGTGTGTCAAATGTTTGACTCAATTTTACCTTTGCATTTCCCATATTTTCAATCCATTCCACATAAGGTTTTAGAAGTTGTGTTCCTTGAGCCAATATTCTATCAATCCATCTTGTGACTATTCCACCTAGTGCATGTGTTCTCTCATCCTTCTGAATAATAGGGTCTTCAATGCTTGTAGTAGCAGGCTTGATAGACTTGGAAGATTGAGTAATCTTCTAAAGCATGAAGGTGAGTTGTTCAACCCTGGCCTTATACTGATCTTTTATTTTCTTATCCTAATCATACTTCTCAATTATAGAAGCCAATGATGCTTGTGCATCCTCTTTCGCATAATTGTCCATCCTTTTACTAAGTTCTATCCTTGTGATAGAATAATCAGACAAGTCTACTTCCTATGCAGCTTTACCTGGGGGAGGTTTTGCAACCTCAACATAATTGTAGCCCACTTTATCCACTAACACCCTTGAGAGAGTCTTTAGCTTCTTTTTAGATTTAGTCTTTACTAGCACCAACTGACCAAAATCAAAGTCGTTGAGAGAGACATCTTACTTCTTTCTCTTTAGTTTCTAATAGGCCAACCAAGGGGGAAGAGGAGAATAACCTTCTCTAGGACCTGTTACCATAGTTTGAGTGGATGTCATTGCACCTATAATGGTAGTAGCCACAAGTGGTGGAGTGTTGGTCAAAACCACAAATGAAATTTCCACATTAGATACATTCTAAGAGGTTCTAGCCATAAATTTATCCAACTCAGATTGAGTAAACATGTCAAAAGAAGGAGAAGATAGACTTGGAAAAGTAGGTGAGGAGCTAAAAACATTTTCAAAGTTATTCCTAGGACTCTCAGAAATATACCCGAAAGTTGGGGATGAATGAATAGATTGAATTGAAATGGTAGGGGCAACCAAAAAATGGTAGCAAAAATAATAGTAGTAGAAGGCATAGGTTGTTCAATTGAAATAGTAGGAGAAGTGGGACTTGACAAAGTGGCAGTGATAGGAGAAGAAAAAATGGGAGAATCTTCTAGAGCATCCTCATGTGGAGACTCTTGTACTTCTTCATCTAGACTCTCTTTTGCTTGTTCTTCAACTTGAGTTGAAACTTCTTTTGTGAGAGTTGATGGACTTTTAAATCCTTTCTCTTACCCCCTTTCATGTTATGAACTTGATCTTAGGCTTATGGGTTTTACTTGTACCTAGCACATCACCCTTATTTTTTGTTCTAATCTCTACTTTTTTCCCAACATGTCCCTCAATTTCTTCTTCTTCAGATCCAATATTAAAATACTTCATTCTTATATCCCTTTCTTGTAACCAAACATGGTGTTAGCAAGAATTGGTTAGAATCTTTCCTTGATGGAAGTGATTTCCTTTTTTTGACCACTGGATGGGAGGAAGAGGGGTTTCAACAACATTATTCCTTTCACATACAGGATCTAGGATGTTATCTTCATCCTCCATGTCTTCTAGGATGTCAGCCAGATCCAAATTTTCAATCTACTCTAAGATAAGCTGACAACATTCCAGCTTCCTTATGTCTTCCTTTGTTTTGCAATCTACCCATATGTTCTTCACCCTATGTACATAAGTATAGCACTTCTTGAGCTTGTCCTTCATTCCTCTATAATCAAAGTCAAGTCTTCTATATATCTTCATTGTGACCCGTTGCATCTCTAATTCCATGCCCTTAGCTTTGGGAGATGTAGTGATAGAGTACCTGCCTATTGTGAGAGGAAACTTAAATCTTGGCTTGTGAGATTATGCTTGTCTGCTATAAACTACCATGATCTATCTACACAAATCCATGAGAACTATCTTGTCACTCAGATACCTTGGAAGCATATATGGGTATCTAACAAAGCACCCAACTTAGATATATGTAAAGGTAGGGAATTGCAAGAACATACAACCAAATTTATTGACCACTACCCATGCTTCATCAAATACTCTCCTCTTCTCAAGATCTATGTAAAACATACATATATATGGAGCAAAGAAGGAAGCATTGACCCTTCTGAAATGTTGGATACTTTTCTTCAAGGAAATTTGGGTGTAATACTGATAAACTGGAATATGTCTTGTGTTATCCTTTGATGTTAATCCTAAAAAGTTTTGCATTGATGTAACAACATAGACTAAGTATGAAGTCATATAAAACTTCAATGAGGTGAGCACCTTTATGAGTTGATCATGGATTGCATCACATATCTGCTGACCCCAAAATATTTATTGTTGCATCTTCCTCATAACATGAATATACAAGTACATCATCTCCTAAAAAAGTGGAAGAAGTAGGAAATCCCTTAACTCTACCAAGAAGGGTACAATCAAGTCATTTACTTCATCAATAAAATTGATGTGAGGAAAGCTCTTACGCTATCTTGAAATGTTTGGCCTTGTATTCTTTAGCCACCTTGTATTGATCACCTTCTTGCACTTGGCTGGATTCTCATCATAATGAGCTTATGCACTCTCAATGGTAAGATCAACATATGCATAAAGTCTTGGACATTGGAAGATTTTTTCAAAGAACTCTGCATCTAATCTTATGATAACATTCCCATCAAGATCCTTAAAACTTTTGTCTTCCTTGTGATAATGAGTTGCTACGGCTAGAATGAACTCAGGATTATGTGTTGCTACTAGAAATACAACCACCAATTGGATATTTCTTTCCAGAATGCATACCATGCCTACATCCAAAGGCTGCTCCTTTGCTCTTTTAAAAAATTCACACATATCAACATGTCCAATCTCTGTGTCTTTGATCTCATAAATATTTGAAGCAAGAGAGGTTGTTGCAAAAACCCCTTGATCATTGTACTTCATGGTTTTCTTTCTTAGTGATGGATCAGACATTTATGGAGTAGTTGTATGGCAAGTAAATTGCTCATACCCTTTTAATAATTCAAGTGTGAATGCCTAAAATAACATGCAAGAGCAACTACAAAAAGAAATTTCATGTTTCCCAGTGTTAGAGAAAAATTAGGGTTTCATGCATTGGCAAGAAAAAAGTGAGATATTGCATGTGACTTGGAAGTTGGGATGCAAAGGCAGAGAAAATTCCTATCCCTACATTGGGTTTTTAGTTTTGGATGCAGGGGTGTAAAATTTAGTGCCACTGCATGGCGGTAGGGCAAAAATAATGTAAGGGCAAAGAAAAAATTTGCTCCTACATAGGATAAAACAACTTATATGCACATGTGGAGAAAACATTTGATATTGCATGGTAAGTAATTATGCAATGGTAGTGCATTTAAGGATGCAAGTCAGATTTTAAACCCTGCACTACATCTCAAAAGGTAGTATTGACCATGTAGGTCAAGGTTTAAAACATGACTTGCATGTTGGTAAAGAGACATACCAAGGATGCACCTATGAAGAAAAACCTCGCAAGAGCATCTGAAAGGATTATGCAAATAGAATATATCAATCAAGGTTTAAACCCTAACCTACATGTTGGTTTCAAGGTGTTATCATGAGAAAAAAAATTGTTAAGGGCACTAGATTTCATGGATAAGGGTGTAAACCCTGACCAATAGACACATATTGCATGCAAACTGGTCTTGAATGGCATTTGGGTTTCGAACCTCAATTAACACCATGAATGACATGGTAGTGGTAAGAAATATTGTTCGGGCTTCAAAACCTGAACAATATTCAAGGAAAACAAGATAAAAGGGTCAAGATTTAGAACCTACGACCTCACTTAGAGCATGGAAATATCATTCTACCGATAGTTTCATGAAACATGGGTGTGTGGATGGAAGCGAAGCAGCAATTGGGATATGTGAGTCAGGGTTTAAAACCCATGACATGTAATGAAAATGGTATAAGCAATCACAAACCCAGTTGACAACGGGCTACTCATGAAAAAGAACCAAAAATAAAACCCAAAAGAAATTTACAGTGACAAAATCCAACGAAAACAAGAAAGGATTTAAACCATAAAAACCATAACCACATATCACAAGGGTGCTTAAAAACTTAGCAAAAAATGCAAAAAAATTATCAAAGAAATGAACATTAGATGACTTAACATACCTAAAACCCTAAAAAATGGTGAAAAACTAGGAAGTTTAAGTAGGAATTCAAACAAATCCTTGAAAAAAATTTAGCTTAATCTACACAACAAGCAAATAGGAGGTAAGGGTGCACAACCATAGGGAAAAAGCATAATAAAATGAAATTACAAATGACTAAAAATCAATTAAAAAGCATTGATTTAAACACATTAAAACTTTATTTAATTTCAAACGTGTGAAAATAGGGATGTAGTCACGCTAAAAATCAGTGTGACTAAATCCCTTAATGCAATTTACAAAAAAGATGCAAGGGCACTAAAATTCAGTGCTCCTGCACACGTAGGAAAAAAACTAACTCTTAAAACTAAAGTTTTTTGCAATTTTAACCTTTCACAAATTTTCAAAAGCCAAAAAGTTTAATCTCTTGAAATGAATTTTTGAGAGATCGATTCATGCATGAGGGTGATTAATATTTCCCTCGCTTTATGTTCTTAGAGGACGTGGGCTATGAAATAGACAAGTTTTAGGGGGGTTATCTCACAAATTGAGCACACTAAATTTGAGGATAATAGTTGACTCTAATTAGGGAGCTTCCTTCAATCATCCTTTGAAATGATCAAATGGAGAAGAATCCTAGACTCTAAGTGCCTTCATCCATCCATTGGGCTATAGATTCAAGTGACAAAAAGACAAAAAAATACAAAAGAAAAAGATGGAAAAGTATACAAATATTGTACAAACTTATCTGACGCTTCACTAAGTGAAAAGCTTCAAATGTCATATGTTGTGAGGCAACGAAAAATGAAGTTTCACCCTAGTAAATGAGAAGAAAAATGTTCTCACCACAAAGTTGATGAATGGTGAAAGGTCCTCTCCATAAGGAATCAAAATTTTCATGCATTCCTTTTGGTTATGTTCTTTTATCCCACAATAGAACTTGATCTTTGATTTGGAAATCACAACACTTTTCCTTTGACTTGGTTGTGGTGTTTCGTAATGCAATCCACCACTTGTATGCACTTCTCTTTGAGTTCAACAAGAAACATGATGCACTTGTCAACAAAGTTTTCAAAATTTTCATCTTCAATGGCCTTAGACAATTTCAAAGCAGGTAATTCCAATGTGAGGTATTTTTGCATTCAACCTGTACAAGAGCTGAAATGATGACATGCCAATTGCTTGTTTGGGGATAATACGATCTGCCCACAATGCATCATACAATTCCTTGTGCTAAGATCTTTGATTCTCGTCTACTAGCTTCCTGATAATGATAACCAAATTTTTATTACCCAATTTTTCTTGACCATTCCCTTGAGGGTATTAGCCTGAAGAATGAGAAAGAGTGATCTCATATTCAAAAAAAAACTCTGTTATTTCATTAGATGAGAAAGAAGTAGTATTATTTGCTACTATCTTGTTTGGAAAACCAAGCCTTGAAATGATATTCTCCTTGAGAAAATTGCATACCACTTTTGAAGTAGCATGCTTAACTGGAATGGCTTCCATCCACTTGGTGAAATCATTAGTAGTTATGAGAACATAGTTATGCCCTGCACTTGATGATGAATTAACTGTGCCAATGAAATTGATACCCCACTACTAGAAGGGCTCCTCAATTATCACCAGCTTGAGGGTTAAAGCTGCCAATTTGGGTTTCCCCTCAAACTATTGGCATAACTCACACTTACATACCCAGTTATACACATCTTGAAAAAGTGTGGGCCATTAGTATTTTTCTCACAAAATCATGTGAGTAGTAACCAGTGTTGAAAAGTGTTCTATGCATGCTAAGTTATGAAATGATTCCAACAACTTACCTTGTGCTTTATCCACACAACGTAGAAAGGTTCCATCAAGACTCCTCTTATACAAACTATTATCCCAAAGAAAGAAGTTTATAGCCTTGAGCTTGATTGTTCTCTTTTCCTTGAATGATAGGCATTCAGGAAATTCTCCATAGGTAAGGAAGTTTACAATATTTGAATACCATTCATTAGTCATGCTTACAAACAAGACTGTAGGAACATCTTCAGTAGTTACTTCCTCATAATCAGATAATTCTTTTGGTTTATTATTAGCTATCAGCTGACATAAAAATTTCCCATGAACCAACTTAGTGGGATTAATTTCCATGTCATATTCCTAGATTTTTGTAATCCAATTGCCTCTTTTAGTTCCAAACTCTTGTTGATTCAAGATGGACTTGACCATGGAGTTCGACACCAATTAAACAACATGAGAATTAAGGATATATAACCTAAAAAGCTTAATTGCTTTGACCACAAAATAAGCATACTTTTCCATTGGTAAGTACTTAAGCTCATGGACTTTCAAAGGACAACTTGAGGAATTCTATAGGAGATTCAAACCCCTCATTGTTTTGCTGCACTAGGATAGCGAATAGTGTATGTTGAGAGGCATAACTATACATGATAAATTCTTTCGTGTAGTCTGGGCAGACTAATACTGGAGCATGAGCAATATCCTCCTTAATGGACCATTAAATGTAGCTTTTGCTTCTACACTCCAACAAAAAATTGACTTACCTTTCATCATATCAATGATATGACAAGTCTTCTCTGTGAAGTTGGAATAAGCCTCCATAAGAAATTCACCTTCCTAAAGGAGCGAACTGCCATCTTGCTTGAAGGTAAAGTCAGATTCTAAATTGACTTGACTTGCTTGGGATCAATCTTGATACCTTCCTTAGACACAATGTTTCCAAGGATTTTACCTTATGTAACCCAAAAAATAGATTTCTTGGGGTTGAGGGAAATTTCATTTGGCCAATACCTTTTGAGAACTTGCTACAAGTGATGATAATGATCTTGATGTTTCTTTGAGAAGATGCTCAATTCATCAAGATAAACCATAATGAACTTACCCATCACATCACAAAAATCCAAGTCCATTACTCTTTGAAATGCGGAGCTAGTGTTAATCAAACCAAAAGGAATATTGCGATAAGCAAACGTGCCCCATGGGGTAGTGAAAGCGGTTTTATGTTGATCTTCTTCACTCACCTCCACTTGATTATATCTTGAAAATCCATCTAGCATAGATAGCATTTCAAAACCCATCACTGTTTGTAATACTTGGTCCATTACCAACAAAGGGTAATTATCCGTCAGTGGCAATTGATTCAAGTTTCATAAATCTACACAAATGTGGATTTCCCCAATCTTTTTCCATACTGGAACAATGTTTGCTATCCATGTTGAATGGTGGATATGAAAGATTATTCTTTGTAATTGAGAATTTTGTGGATCTCAAAAAGAATAGTACCTAAAATATTTGGCTTGTATTTCCTTTGCTTTTTCTTGTGAAGAATAGAACCCACCTTGAGGGAAAATTCATGTTGGACCTCCTTCAGACAAAAATATTTTAAATCTTCATAATAATAAGCAAGCACATCCATGTATTTCCACAAAAGTTTTTCAAACTTATTTTTCCTTTGAAATGCAGTATTTACAAATATTTACCATCTTGGGATTTCCTTTATTTCCAAATTCAGTTGTTCAATTTCAATTGAAGAATCGGATCCAAATTATTGTTGCTTCTTGAAATAGTGGTCATGTTTGTCAAAAAAAATTCAAGAGAGACTAAACCTTTAGGAATCTTATTCCCTTTTAACTGCAATATTTCCTCGCAAGTATCCTAATCCACCTCAAAGATTGATTCTCGAGAAGAGGAATCACTTCTCTTAAAATACAACTCACTAAAATTTCCAACCTTCTCTATAAAGGCCACAATTTCATGGTCATCATTAAATATTTTCCAATGATCAGAATTATTAGGAACATTGGGATGAAAAATTAACTCAATAGTATATTTAGTTCCTTTGAAATCTTTGTGGGGGATCATAAGAGTAGTTGATATTGTTAGAGAATCAACCCTATCATTGTATTCCCTTGGAACTAGATAAATATCAAATGCATCAAAACCTTCAATTCCATTATGATAATTCCTTAACCTTTCATTTTTTGTCTAGTACAAATTCCTTACCTAAAAAATGACCAACTTGGCATCACCTCGAGCATGAATATTTTTAATCCCTTTCTTGTGTGCAACCTCCATTCCTAACAACAAGGCATCATATTTTGTAGTGTTGTTAGTATTATCGAATTGAAATATGAAAGAGAAAGGAATCTTTTTTCCTTGTGGAGATATAAAAAATATCCCTGCACTAGATCTCGTGGAAGAGCAACTGTTGTCGAATTCCATAGTCTAAACATCATTTGGAATCCCTACACTGACAATTTCAAAGTTTGAAGTCTCTTCATCTGAAGAGGTATGAGCCATGAGTTACCTGCTCTTCACTTGAATCATTGTTCGAAGACTTAGAAACTTCAAAAGTTTGTGAGAATTAAGTACCCATTCTAGAAGACTCAAAAAGAATTTGAGATCTAGGATCATCAAATTTTGTTACAAAAAACTTAGCTTCCCTTTTTAGAAGCAGTTTTTGCATAACACCCTTGACAGCTATCTTGGCCTCGGACCAATCCATATTTATTTCAACCCCTACATCTTTGCAAAAGTTTCATCCTAAAAATATCCCATATGAGGCTAGGACATCAACTACCAAAACTATCATTTTAATCTTCTTGTCAGAAAATGTAGCAAATGCAAATTGTGCATCTTTGATTTTACTAATTAGGGGAACTTGTTTGTTTTCCATTGAAAAACATCGACCAAAGGTTTTTGTCAAATTCAAACCCAAAGTGTTAGTTGGTTTGGTTGGAATCACATTACTAGAGGCAACCAAATCAATGATGCAATTACTTAATTTATTTAACCATTGACCAATAAGATGTAAAATGAATCTATTTTTCTATGGACAGATGAGGCCTTGATTTGGGAACAACTAGTATATTCTGGGAAGAGTCTTAGCTAGGATGAGTTCCTTTATCCTTGACAAACTTAAAAATTCTATCAAATTGATCAGGGTTGGCCTAAAGATACTCAACTTTCGACATTTGAATTTTTGTCTTCTTTACATGGTCTATGATGTCAAAGGCTTGATAAGGATTTACTAAAGAAGAAGAGATTTTTTAATTTTGGGGCTTGGGAATTGGGGTACTAGTCTTAAACATAGAAGAAAATGTAGGAGGGTTTGAGGTACTTGTTTATTCCTCATTGTATCTTTTGATTGGATTGGAAAAGGAGTCCCTCTCTTAGCAATTGTAACCATTAGATGTGGTAGATCTTTTGCTTTAGTTGCATCACCTTGTTGTTAATCAAGCTAATTTTGTGAGCAAGTGATAACAACATAAGCCTCAATAAAAGTTTCCTCTTCTTGCTCAACTCCTTCATAGTTCAAAAACCCAATGTTCAAGTCACCAATTGAATCTACTTCCTCCTGAAAAATATTGGCACCATCCTCTAAAAGATATTTTGATTGAGGTATATTTTCTTGCTTAGATTCATAATATCCCAATGTTGCATTTGTAGGTGGCACTTCAAGCGCAAGTCTTCCTTGTGGCATAGGAAATTGGTTTTGGTTCCTTGCAACATTGTCAAGATAATTTGAAGCATTCTGATAAGTTCTCCTTTGAACATCCTTGTATGAAGGAATAGACTATCCTTGAGAAATTTGCTTCTTAATAGCTAGCAATTCATTTAACAACTTTTGCACCATAGAATCTGTGGTGCTTGTGGAAGGTTGGGTTGAAGATATCTATCCTTTGCTCCTATTTGATTCCTTTCTTAGCTTTCCAATGAGGATTAAATCATCCTCAACTTTAGTAGCCATTTCTTGAGTAGCTTCAAGGGTGGCTAGGTTAGATCTCCATAAAAGGAAATTACCTTAAGCAACTGCATATTGATGAAGAAGAACTTCAAATTTTGAGTTGTTGTTTGAGCATTAGTTGGAATTCTAGTTTTCAATTTGTTGAACTTCACCATGAACTCATGCATGGGTTCATGTGGTTCCTTCTTCATTTGTGTAAGTTGAGCCAACAAGGCATGAGCATCTTCAACATGCTTGAACCTTTCTTCAAACTTGGTCCAAAGAGTGGCCCAATTTGTGATAGTTCCAACAATAAGATTGTAAAAGAAATCAGCTACCACTCCTTGGAGAGTTTCAATGAACATCCTTACTGATACATCTTCATGTTGTACGCCAAGAATTCTACATGCAATATAGAAAGCAACAATATGCTCATCAGGGTGTTTCTTACCATCTCCATAGAATTTAGGGATGTTCTTATGTGAACCACAAGAAAGTTCATGAATAGATGGAGCCAAAATTAAAGGACCAAAAGTGTTACCCCAAGGATCTTGAGCAACCATGATTCCTTGATTGAATTAAGGGATGATAAACCTTTGAACTAATGATATAGAAAAAGCTCTTTGAACACTAGAAGCTTCACTTGGAATAGATCTTATGCTAGCAGGAGGAAAACTCCTTGCACACTGAAGAGGTGATCTCATCCTTGTAGGAAGAATATCAAAGTTATATTTTCTCGACAATTCAAATGTAGGATCAATATGCCCTTGAGCCCTTTGACCATGTGTATAGCTTCTTTTTGCCACAATGCAAACTTGGCAAGAGAGATAGATCAACAATAAAAGAAATAATTACAAACACAATAAGAAACTAGTATACTTCAACCAAAAGCGTGAGGCTATGGTTGCATATTCGTTTCCCCAATGGAGTCACAAAAAAAATATTGGGTGAATATTTTGTAATCAACTAACTAATTACAAAATGGTGATTTCATCCACAATTACAATGAGATCAAATCTCTCCTCTCAACAAGGGGAGGCTCCCTTATTATTGCTTACTAAAAATAACTGACAACTAACTACGAATATATACACTATAATTAACCATGGGTGTTTTCATCATCCTATTCTCTTGTTTCAAAATGGACATTTTCCTCTTTCACAAATTACAGTTATATCTCATGATGATTACAACATGTAATTCACTTTGAAGTACTATTTTAAGTAATAATAACCAATATCTAGCTCGATTAAATGAAAGAGTAATCAAAGTGATACCAGTGAATGTTGGTAGATTGAAAACCTACAAAATCACAAATACTTTTGTTGCCTTCGATGATGATTTGTAAAGATAAATAATTATGTATCTTGCAACCCAAAGTCTCCAATATATGCCTCCAAAGGATCAAAAAAGCATTGATAATAACCTGCAACCCAAAGTCTTTGAATAATTACCAAAGTGCACACATAAACATAGTATCAAAATATAATAATGTAGCTCAAAGTCTAAAAAATCAGATTTTAAATCCCTTTCTAAAAAATATGATATCACGCCACTTATTCAATCCCCTTTACAAGAAAATGTAATGAGGACATAAGAACAATCTCAACACATAACAAAGAAGATCCAAGACAAATATTGGATACAATTTTGCTTCTTTTATTGATTGAAATTTGATTTACACATTAAACACAAAGTCTCAACCTATTTTTTGAATGGGCAACACTTCGCTTCAAAAGATAAAAGGTATCTATTGTAAAAGAGCTCCCTCATACATATAGAGGAGAGCCAAGAGATAAACTAGGAAAGTTACAACTAACTTGACTTATTCAACAACATAGTCTAATTTGATTTAAGACTTCTTATTTTTACATGTAATTGCATATTTACAAAAGAAATGTAGTATGTCATCAACTAATTACATAAAGGGAAAAAGTAGGAAAATAAACCAAGTCTGGAAATGACACATTCATTCATTCTTCACCATCTTTCTCCAAGAAGTCTTCATATTTCTTTAATATCGCTTGTGATGAGGTAAAAATAACCTCATAAATATACTAAGCCAATTAACCTTCCTTGTTTCTCCCAAGTCATTTTCACCCTATCAATTATTTATCTTTAGGATTAGTAATTGCTTACTTTTTGTGAAAAAATGTAAATCTTTATTTCCTGAAATTGATTGAAATAAGTTGACCAACGCTAACATAATGGTATAGTTTTTAGTATTGAACAGGTCATTATGCATGGTCAGTCATTATGCTCAACCAAGTGGATTTAAAGCAGACTTCAAAGAAACTAAAGACAAGCGTCGCAAGTCTAGGCGCTAGAATTTTAGGAAGTGCATGGTGGACCGAGTCTTTTAAATTTTTTCTGTTATTTTTGTTTAAAGACTTTATGGCTCACTCTGAGTCTTTTTAATGCTTTATGTTATGGACCTAAGTTCGTTAGTTAGTTGAATTCTATTGAAGACTTTTTTAGTGGTAATCTTCACCATCTAAATTATAGGATTTTGTTACCAGTTTTTGTATAAATATGTAACCACCAGAAACAATGATATTGGATATCGTTATGCTATCATAATGTGTTCTTGAACTATGTTTTTTGAGTTATACTTTTGATATGAATAAAATAAGCTTTTCCCATCTCATTTTGAGTTATTAGTATTATGCAATGGAATTATCTTGGATGAATTGATCTTGAAGAAGTAGAAGTTCATGTGATTTGAGTTAAGCATAGTAGCACCCCAAGAGCTGGCCACTCGAGGGACTATATAATAGAAAGATAAGTATTCCATTTTTAATTCTATTGTTTTTATTTTATACATGATCAGTGTGAGTAAATGTTATTTATGTGTGTCGAGCTCTATTAAGTTATTCTTGTAGGTTGTATTTTGAGTTTATAGTCTTTAGTTTTGTTATTTGAAGTTCCAGAGCACCCACTCTGGTAATTAGTTGTAGGTTGTTAAATTTGTTATTTGTTGGCAGTTAGATGTTATTTAATAACTGTTATAGTTTCATTACAAAAATTTCAATTTTAGTATGCTTTCTAGCTTAATCATTTATGCTTTCTAGTTTAAACATTTCATGCTTTCTAGTTTAGTCATTCTATGCTTTCTAGCTTAATAATTTGTTGCTTTCTAGTTTAGACATTTTTTACGCTTTCTAGTTAAATGGCCTTTAGTTAAGTTTTATTTAAAACTGTTCCAAACATTTAAAAATCCTAAGAGAGTTAGTTGAGATGTTTCCTATTGCATGTAGCCTTCAAACACTACATGGTCTATACATTTGATGCATTTTTCAACTAAAGTGATAGGACCTAACAACAACCTATCACTTTTGGCACTGTTGTCGAGGACCCTTCTTAGGAGATTGCTTGAATACCTCTTTTAGGAACAAAAATAGTCATCAAGCTTCATTTTCTGCATGGTTGGGAAATGAGGCCCCCACAAAAGATATGTACCAAAAACTCCCCAAGAGACGTTCCAACCACAAGTAGAAAGGAAGAAGTCTCAACTAAAGAATTTATCGAAGAATTGATCAGGCAAGATCAACTTGAGACCTTCCTATATACCCAAGAAATTCACCCATCAGAACAAACATTTGTAGAGGAAAGTATCCCTTTGCATACTCCAGAGCCTCAGTAATTAGAACAAACCTTTGACGAAGAGAATTTTTTTGAAGAGGAACACATTCCTTTCAACATTATGGGTGACCAAAGAAATAGCGCTAACCCAACAGGGGGAGCACAGACATTCACTTACCCTATTCATATCGATGCAGATGATGATACACCTATGAAAAACATTTCACTAGCCTTTTTTCCATCTTTCAAAGGTTTATCCTCTAAAGATCCTAACTAGTTCCTATTTAAGTTTAAAGTTTTGTGTCAGACATATAACTACAAGAATGATAACCAGAAATTGAAACTTTTACCCTCCACCTTGAAGATGTTGCAATGTGTTGGTTTATGGGATTAGCTTCAAGGTTAATAACCTCTTGGGATGAAATGGATTCTGAATTCTTGGGAAAATACCAAAGCTCCTATAGAGTCAATGATAGGAAAGAGGAATTGTTCAAACTTAGGTAGAACAAGGATGAAATCCTAGAAGATTACCTAGATAGGTTTATCTTCTTATCTAAATGATGTGGAGGAGAGGCCATCAGTTTGGAAATTCTGAAAAACCATATTTTTTAAGGGACTTGATGATGATGCTAGGAGAAGTCTTGATTTAATGGGAAAAGGAGATGTCTCCCAACTTGGACTTAATGATATCACTAAATTATGTCAAAATTTCTCTCGTACTCGAGGAGGTATCTGTAAGTCTACTCTTTTTAAAGGTTCCAATGAAATAGGACAACTGTGTGAGGGCATATTCAACCTCAAAAGTGACATTCTCGTTCAACTAAACACCACACTAGATGGAATACAATCCAAAATGTGTAACCCTGAGACCTTATCCATCTATTTTCCTAGGTGTCAAAAAAAACATTTGTTAAGAGAATGCCCCTTAGACAAGGTTGATGTTTTCCAAGTTTCTGAGAAGAATCATGCTACTAATCAATGTGAGATCCTTAGTGCAATCAAGAATTAGACAAGAAAAGGACAACTCAGGTTTAAGAAGAGATTAATCTTGTGAACCAAAGACCTAGAGGAAATTTCTCTTAGGGCCAAAACTCAAATCCCTCCTAGAAGCTCCAAAACAACTAGAATAACAATCAATGGGAAGCACCTTGGCCTCAAGCTCCTCCACCAGCACCACCAAACTAGGGAGCTTACCCTTGGGGACAACCTAAAGTGAAAAATCAATCCTGGGGAAATCCTCAATGGAAAAACCAAACTCAACAACAATGGTATCCTCAAAATCCTGCTCTTGAATGGAATCAACCTCAAAATCAGTATTACAGTAGGCCAAGAAGGATGCCTAATCAACAACAAAATCTTTTATCGGGCCCTTAGAATCCTCAAAAAAATGACTAGGTTAACCAATCCCAACTTACAACACAACTTGTCCCTAATCCAAAGAATAATTTTCAAAATACCCTAGTGTATTCTATGGAATAGGAAAATGTGATTGGATTGAATGTTATTCATTATGGAAACCTACAGTTAAGGTCGGGAAAAACACTCCCGCAACCAACCATAGTTAATATCTTGGATGAGCCCATTAAAGAGTCTATTGAGATGACTAAGACATCTTCCACATCTTAAGAGAAAAATATTGTTAGTACCCAAGACAAGACCTTTACGCCAACTCCTGCTGGAACTTCCAAAACACCTCACGAGGAGGGTGTCCAATCTCCAACTAATCCTTTAAAGAAGGACTCTACTCCTAAAGAGGAAACTCAAGCACCTTTTCTAGAGCGTCTGAAACCTACCGCTTTGAAAAATCCTCCAGGAATGTCCTTTTCTACCAAAAATATGCTGATACAAGAGATCAAACAACTGAAAATTGAGGTCCCTTTGTTACAAGCTATTGAGGAGATTCCTGAATTAAACCAACTGATCAAACAATTGTACATCAAAACTCTAGGAAGAAAACCAAAATAGATAAATACTATTCACATAAATGGTTACCTAGCTAAATTTTTAGTTGGAAAGACCGCAACTCCGAAATATGATGACCCAGGCAGTCCACTTATAACAGTAGCAATCAATGAGGTAGCAATACCCAATGCACTTGTGGACTTAGGAGCAACCATTAATGTAATGACTGTTGATGTGATGGAAAAATTGGGACACTAATTTACATCCCATAACTACAGTGTTACAAATGGAAAATCAATCCATAGTTATTCTAATTCCAAAGGGTGTCATCGAAAACATTCTTGTTAAGGTTGATGGTTGAGAATATCTAGTGGACTTTCAAATAATTCAGTCCCTCACACCAAAAGACAGTTATCCAATAATCCTTGGAAGACCATGGTTAGCTACTGTCGCAGCCAAGATTAATTGCAGAGAGGGAGGAATGACCATTTCACATGGTCCTAATAGCAAACATTTATTCTTGTATCCTCATGCCAAGCCAGCCAAATATAATAAAGTATGGGTTGATGAACTAGAAGGTCCCAACGGACAAGAAAATCTAGCTTCACTTGCTATGGTAGTCATCAAACAACATGGTGAAGATTTGGAGGATGAATTGGAAAATAATATGGAAAATCTTACCATGGAATCAAGTGGTGAAGAGATTTGGACGTAGAAGAAATTATAGGACAACCAATTAATGTAAACCATGTTGATTTCAAAAACACCAACTTCATGGGATTACCTTGTCCTCTAGCTAATATAATCCAAAAATGGATCATTTCTTTGAAGATATTGCCAAAATTCATAGAACCATACCACATAGCTTCCCTCTTAACACTTTGACAAGACCAGTGTATACTATCACCTTCAACCATCCAGGTATCAAAACCATCATGTTGTTGCCAAGGAAAACTTTGAATATTAATAATTGGCTGAAAAAAACTAGAAGAGCATAATTTTTTTGATATCTTGGTGAATAGATCTAAAGATTTTTCTTGGGACTACATACACATGAGAGGAATACGCCCAAGTTTTTGTATTCATCACATCTATACAAAGGATGTTCGACTTGTTCATCAACCACAATGAAGGCTTAATCCTGCCTTGTTAAAACTGAAATTGAGAAAATCCTGCAAGTGGGATTTATCTATCCCATTTCTGACAGTAAATGGGTTTCACCTCTGGTTGTCGTTCCAAAGAAAAATTGGAAGTGGAGAGTGTGCGTTGACTATAGGGAACTTAAAAAAGTGACCCATAGAGATTACTTTCCCCTACCATTTGTAAACCAGGTCTTAGATAATCTTTTTGGGAGAAAGTATTTCTCATTCTCGAATGGATTCAATGGATATAACTAGATACAGGTAGCAAAAAAAGACCAAGATAAAACAAATTTTACATGCCTCTGGGGAACATTCGCATATCGAGTTCTTCCTTTTGGGCTATGCAACGCTCCTGCAACCTTCCAGACAACTATCCTAGCAATATTTGTTGAACTGATGAATAACTATGTGGAAGTTTACATGGATGACTTCGCTGTGTATGGATCAACTTTTGATGAAGCCCTTTAAAGTCTAGACAAAGTATTGAAGCTATTTGAGGAACATCATCTATCCATGATCCATGAAAAATGTAATAATAGTGGAACAAGGAATAGTTTTGGGACACCACATTTCAACTGAAGGGATTGTCGATCCTAAGAAAATTGAGGTGATACAACTTGTGACCCCAAAAACCCAAACTAACATTAGAAGCTTCTTAGGGCATGTTGGATACTATCCCAGATTCATAGAAAACTTTAGCAAGATTGCAACTCCTATGTTTTCTCTCCTTCAAAATAATGTAGAGTTTATCTAAACACCTGAGTGTCAATCATCATTTGAAACCAGTAAGGAGAAACTCATCTCTGCTCCCATCCTACGTGGACCTAATTGAAACCTCCTGTTCCATATTTATGCTAATGCTTCTGATGATGCTATTGGAGCAATTTTAGGACAGGAGGATGAGAATGGGGGAAAACATGCCATCTAATTCATAAGTAAGAACTTGACTTCCATTGAATGGAATTACACCACCACACAGAAGGAATTTCTAGCTATAGTGCATGCAATTAAGAAGTTTCGACATTACATTATAGGGTATTAAGTCCATATGTATATATATCACTCAACCATTAAATACCTAATGAACAAACCAATAGTGAATGGAAGGATAATTAGATGGTTATTACTTCTACAAGAATTCGATGTAACCATTATTGACAAACCTAGGGAGTTCAACATAGTTGCATATTTCCCATCTCAAATGAAACAAGATGATGGTGATCTTTCTCCTATGCAAGATGAATTCCTAGATGAAAATCTATTTGCAATCTCCATTAAGACCCCTTGGTTTGTTGATATTGCCAACTACTTAGCCACCTCAGAATTGCCACCTGATTTCACATCAAAATAGAAGAAATGCCTCATTCAAGAAAGTTCTCCATTCAAATGGATTAATGGGATATTATTTCGACATGGTCATGACATGGTTTTATGACGTTGTGTTAGGGCAGATGAAACCTATAGCATCCTTAGAGCTTGCATGATGACCCTTCTGGAGGCCATTATTCTGCCAAGAGGATGTCCCATAAGATTTTAGGTGCAGGATATTATTGGCCCTCTATGCATAAAGATGTCAAGAAATATGTTTGCCACGATGATGAATGCCAAAGGGTAGGGAGACCTACTGTATCCAATGAAATGCCTCTACAACCTCAGGTAGTCCTTGAACCATTTGAAAAATGGGGATTGGATTTTATTAGTCCTATAGACCCTTCACAAGGAAAAGTGTATATCATGGTCTATACCAACTATCTAACTAAGTGGGCAGAAGTCCAAGCTTTAAAAGTTGCTAGGGAAGAACATGTAGCTTATTTCCTGTATAATAAAATTTTCCTTTGATTTGGAGCCCCTAGGACAATTGTCACTGATCAGGGACCCCAGTTTATGTCTAAGGTTCTCTTAGCCTTCACTAATCATTTATAAGTAAGCCATAAGAAGTTTTCACCTTATCATTTGCAATCAAATGATCATGTAGAAGTCACTAACAGGGAGCTAGAAAAAATTTTAACAAAAAAAGTTTCATCTGGAAGGAAAGACTAGGCTAGGAAACTACCTGAAGTCATTTGGGCTTATAACACAACTTGGAAATTAACCAGTAGTTTTAGTCCATACTAGTTAGTCTTTGGGAAGAAACCACTTCTACCCATTGAATTTGAACTCCAAACCCTGAAACAGTAATGGAGTTAGGTTTAGATCTCAAATGATCCTAGGTTGAAAGAGTCTTATAGCTTAGTGAGTTGGATGAACTTCGTCTAGATGCTATCCACCAAACTAATTTAGTGCAACAACGGAAGGTTTGGCATAATACACATATTAAGGAAAGAGAGTTTCATAATAGGTATTGGGCACTGTTATTCGATTCTCAATACAAAGATCATTAGAGGAAACTGAGGACTCATTGGCTAGGTCCATATGAAATTTATGAGATATTTTCGAATGGAGCAATGTAGCTCAATCCCATTGATGGTGACACTCGAGCTCTACTAGTTAATGGACATCGGTTATGCATCTACCATAAGCCAGTTAACAAGGAGGAATTTACAAAGATGGTAGAAATGCAAGGAGAAGTGCAATGCATTGACTCTGCTACTTCAGAGCCAATGGAATGCTCTAATTAATAGTAAACACTTATTTTGAAAAAAAAAGAGAGCATGTGCATGTGTTTGTAATTACTTCAAGGCATTTCTTTTCAAATTTTCATCCTTTGGACTTGGCTAAATTTCATTTCCATTTTGCAAGACTTCATTCTAATCAAACACAATTTTTGGCGCATCTTGCTAAGATGCTTCGGAACTTGTTGACTCAGTTGATGTGATGCTCTGAAACTTGTTGGCTCAATTGTTGTAATGCTCCAGAACTTGCATGTTTGACTAGTCCTATTACTTGTTTTATTCCTGTGGTCTGCTACATTTTACATTGATGCTCCAAAAAGTCTAAGTCCAAAGTCCTTCATTTTGCTTCTTTCTTTCGGCGACGTCTTTCAACGATGCTCCAAAAAATTTATCGCTGCATTATAGCTACATCTTTCAACGATGCTCCAAAATTTTGTTGTTTCTTCCTTCCGAGGACATCTTTGAATGGTGCTTTGGAAATTTTGTTTTCTTCTTCTAGCTGCATATTTTGACAATGCTTTGAAATTTTTTGGCTGCTTCTCTGACTGCATCTTTCAACGATGCTCCAAAAATTTTGTTGCTATGTTTCAATGGAATCTCTTAGCGATGCTCCGAAATTTTGTCACTTCACTTTTTCACTTTGTGTGCATCTCTCAACATGCTCTAAAATTTTCATTCTTCACACCGGTCACATCTTCCAGTGATGCTCCAGACTTTTGTACATTCTTTTCCTCTCTGAATGCTTTAATTTTTCTAGTATCATACACATGCCCATTAATGCATCTCTCAGCATGCTCTAGAATTTTTCGTTCTTCACAACAGTCACATCTTCCAGCAATGCTCCAAAATTTTGTACATTCTTTTCCTCTCTTAATGCTTTAATTTTTCTAGTATCATACACATGCCCATTAATTAAATTTTGTCATCACCTTGGCATCCATGCCCTACATTACCATTTTTCTAAACATTACCATTTCCTTTCATAATAAATTATAATTATTATGACTACTTTTTCATCATAGTAATTATGCCATTAGTTAGTTGCCCCGTCCACGTCATAATAAATTCACCGCCACTTTCGCCAAATCATACAATTATATCGTTACATCAACAAAGGTAAGTGATGTTCAAATTGATGACATGACATAAGGTACACACAATTTTTGCTTTAAGTAGGTAATTATTTTGAATAAATATAAATTAATTGGCACGAGCCATCCCCTTTCCAAATTTAGTAAACTATGCCATTGTGCAGTTGCTTGAAGTACGACAACATTTGCACTTTTTTCCCATGCAAAATCATCATGAGAATACAATGAAGCTCAAATGATACAATTAATTCCTCTCCCATCAGTTGTATCAAAGTTATATTTTCCAATTCAGTTTGTTTAAAAAAGTTTCTTTGAACACCATTGTTGAGAATGTGTTGAGATGATTTAGCATTGTTGTCATTGATATCAAAATATGGATCCAAAAGGTCATGCTTTGGATGAAATACAAAAATGATCTATCCTATTGAGTGTTATGTTGTTATGTAGTATGAATGTTATCTTTGATCTAGATATGGTAGTACTTTTTTGGGAACATTTGTGGAAGTCAGTCAATGTAGAATAATGAAGACTACTCTTTTGATGTTGGATGTTGTGCTCAAAGCTTACTCCAGATAACCTTTCTATCTAGAAATTCATGTAGCATGTTACAATTTTTGGTATGACTCTTTGGTTGATACTGAAATTGATGATAATCAAGATTTGGTCTTGGTTGGGGCATTCCTATCGGCTCCAGAATATATTTCATGTGATTCAAATTTTGTTATCTTCTAATAATTATGTTATGTAATGAATTTATCTTATGTATGACCTATTTATGGGTCTCTTGGTAAGGTGATAAGAATATCTTTTACATGTGACCTATCTTTTGTGTCTGATGCTAGTGTGCAAGGCCTTATTAAATATCTCAAGGTTGTTCTTCATGCCGATGTGTTTTGTGGTGATCTAATTCAAATTGTATTTTTCCAACTTGGAAGACTATGAAGACATTGTGTCTGGCCAACCTAGGAGATTATGATGGCATCGAATGGTATAAGTAAAGGTTGTTTTTGTTTGATAAGATAAGAAGTGTGGAGTATGATGTGTGCGAGCAATTAAGAGCGTCCAAAGGAAGAAGTAATATGTTTTGTAGAGTTTGTGCAAAGAAGTTGTGTAGAAGTTTCTTGATCAACTATGTTGCAAATATATATTATTCTTTTAACCAAAACTGAATTCATGTATATATAGATGCAATTTCATCAGTTCACTTTTTTTAATGAGACTATTTTATAATCAGTTGTATTAATTAGGCAGTGATCCCATCGGTAGTGAGCCTTACCTGCAGTGAGCCTTCTCTAAAAATCACCTTAACTGATGTTCTATAATTGAGAATTAGCATTCTTTATGGTTTTTTCCTTCTTGGGTTCCACGCAAATTATGTGTTCATTATGCATGGTGTTGTTATGTGCTTTCATGTTCATTTATGTTAGATGATTATCTAATTGATTTAAGTTTGCTCTAGACTAATTAAAGCTAACAAAATTATTTTATGATAACTGATTCACCCCCCTCTCAGTTATTCGAACTGTTCAACAACTACAACATTTCAACAGAATTAAGTAGAGCAATAAGAAAAGTGTAGAATGGGAGGAGCTAAAAATAAATCAGAACCAGCTTCAGCAGACAAATTACTGACATTGAGGAATATTGCAGGCTTGCTCCAGAGAGTTGGGTGGTTAGAATTTATAAAGAAATTTGAAGGGCAATTAGTAAGGAATTTGTGGAGAAATTTGTAGATGGTCAATCTACAGTGCATGGCAAGTGATTCCAAGTGAGTTCTAAGATTATTTCATGTCTTTCTAGTCTTGAAAATAGAGGTATTAATTTATAAGAAACTACCAATATCACTTATCAGAGAATGGTAGAAATATTTCATAGAGAAGGAGAACCTCAGCCTTTGATAACTGTAGCTACTGGAGGACAAAATAAAGGTTCCAAAGAATGTCTATCCTAGAACCCTGGAGAACAGTTGTAGCCTGGATTATCAAGTATTTTACTTGTGAAGGACAAGTAGCAGTGATAGTAATTTCACCCTTTCACTTGCTTACCCATTTGCACCATGGCACTGAAAACCCTACCCTCAGGGTTAATTTGCCTACATTCCTTTGTGACTCTATTACTAGCATGATAAGAAAAATACAAAATTGGTGCAGGGCCTCTTAAGCACCATGGTCTCATTCAATTGATATATAAATATCATTTCCAGAAGAAACTAGAAAAGAAATGGGAAAATTTTCTACAAAAATTTAAAAATCAAGAGCTTGAAAGACACCTTGAAGAAGGTGAATCATCTGGGTGGGTGACTCAACATTTGGAAGAGCATTCCCATAAGCCTCTAGAAACTTCTGAACCTTAGCATGCCACAAGAGCTCCTAACGGAGAAGTACTAGAAAATTTACCTCATACTTCAAAAACCTCAAGTCAATCAAAGAATGTTGAAATCATAAATTCAGGAGATGAAGGAGAGCCTCCTCACAAGAGGAAAAATAAAACTAAAGTGACATTACATGTTAGAGTAATAAGTTATTTCACTTAATTAATCTAATCATATCGGTTAATTAATTAAGTCACTTATCACTTTAATTACTTAAGCTAAACTTAGGAACATTAATAATTAATTGTTTATTAATTATTAAGTATGCACACTAGGGTTTCCTTTTAGGGTTATGCATACATTGATTTTATAAAGCAATTCATCTCTTGTATTTACTCAATTCTTGAATATTATACATTTGGACATCTTCATGCAAATTGCTCTATGTTTCTCTTATGGAAGGTATTTTCTAGTTTGCATGTCTGATCTTGGATTCTAACATGGTATCAGAGCCTTGATGTGCAGCCCCTTCTCAGTTTTTGGAGAAATTCATTTTAGAGCACATTCGGGGTTCCTCGAGGGTTTCATACCTTGAGCTTATTTGTGAAGTGTTTTGGATTAGATCGGGCATCTCCATTAAATTCAGAGTGCTAGAAAAATTCAGGATTGGCTTTTGTTTCATTGATTTTCATCACCATTTGTCAGATCTGTGAGGGTTTGAAGTTTATGAGGGTTTCTAGATCTAGAGTGTACCTACAATTTTGGAGTGTTTTGAGCCCAAACGGACCTCACCATCGCATTCAAAGTGCCTAAAAATCCTAAAATCAACTGTCAAATCATCAAAATCAGACATAGTGACTCCGAGAGGTAAAAAAAATTCATTTCTAGGTCGTATGGCTTGGTATGACACACAATCCAAGAATTTTTTTTTTAAAACTAGAGTTAATGGGCGTCATCGTCAATTAGCCGCTAGTGGTTAATGCTAGTAGCCAGTGTAACAACCAGTTTTTTCTTCCAAACCTTTTTGGAGGAGTTTTGGTATTTTGGTCATAACTTTTGCATCTGAACTTAGATTTTCAAAAGTGAAATATCATCAAAAAGCTGGTTTTGAGCCCGATACAGTGGTGCAAGTTTTTTTTTTTGGTTTTTCTGTTATGTTATAGTTTTTTCTAGTCAAATTCAAATCATCTTTTTCACACTTCCAAGGGCATATCTTTTGCATATGGTCTTTGTTTTCGAAAACGAATAGGTGTTGGAAATCAGATTCAGTCCTTTACACAGATTGGAGGTCAATTTTAATCATGGAGGTAGATGTGAACATTGGTTTGTGCATGTACTCTTTTTTGTTTTCATGCACTAGGTTTGTATTTTCTCTTTAATTTATGCATGTTTTGCATTCTCTCCTTTTATAATCATGGGGTATTGTAATAAATGAACTTATATAAATTTCCATCAGGGGGGCTTCTTGCATAATAATTTGATTAGAGTGTAGTTTCACTTTGATCTCATCTTCATATTGATGACAACTCGTATGACTTGTATCTAGATTATGTAGTTTCTTTTGGCCACATCTTGCATATGGCTTGACACATTTTGGTTCACATCGGTTCACATCTTAGATTGAGAGCCTATGGTTAATAATCCTGAATCACATTAGATTCACATCAGGTCACATCTCAATTTGAGGGCCATTCATTTTATGTTTAATGTTCCAAAATCTTCATGGTACTTGCTCCTATGGATCAATTTTAGTCACAATTTGGCATCAGCATTGAGATACATATAGCTTCCAAATTATTTCATCAAATAATTCCCTCTTATGGGGGGCATCATTTATTCATCTAATGTTTTTTCATAGATTCCAGCGTTGTTCTAGTTTGTGATTTTTTCGGTGTTCTATGGCATCGGGTCTACTATTGCATTATCATGATTCTGCTTGAGTCCTTCATTGACTCTCATATGGTTTCTTGTAAACAGAGGTATCTTTCCTTGCTTGTCAAATTCAGGATTCCAGTATTACTCCACCAAATTTTTTCTAGTGCTTCCTTGTAGTAGGTCATCTCATTGAGGGGGGCTTTTGTCCCACTGGGTTTTCTCCTCTTTTTCATTCGTTGCATTTGTACATGGGTACCTGATTAGGCCTTGTTTCCAAGACCCATCTTTTCTTTCATGCATATTTAACTTAGTGTTTTAGCTACTTCCTAAGTTCATCTTAAGGGAGGGTGTGAGAGTAATAAGTTATTTCACTTAATTAATCTAATCATATTGGTTAATTAATTAAATCACTTATCACTTTAGTTACTTAAGCTAAACTTAGGCATATTAATAAAAAAAAATTATTAATTATTAAGTGTGCACACTAGGGTTTCCTTTTAGGGTTATGCATGCATTGCTTTTACAAAGCAATTCATCTCTTTTATTTACTCAATTCCTGAATATTATACATTTGCACATCTTCATGCAAATTGCTCTATGTTTCTCTTGTGGAAGGTATTTTACTTAATTAATCTAACATTATAAAAAACTCCTCTTTTAAGGAGGAGTAAAAGGATATCTACTTAAACTAGTGAAATTGAAGCTTGTGACACATTGAGTGACTCTAAAAAGAGAAGACATAATATTGAAGCACACTCACTAGGAATTGAAAATCAACCTCCTGAGGAGACCTCAAAAGAATGTGAAAATAGGCTAATCAATCCCATGAGGTTGAAAAGGAGGATATGCCATCTCAATCAAGGCAAGAAGAAGAGAAGGGAAAATCTCCACATTATGTGGATGTTGAGGATGAACCTATGGGACGGTTATCTCCCTTAATTGATAGAGTTAATGAGTAGGGTTCACTTGATGTTCCTAATGAGGAAAATGTAATTAGTGCTAAGGAAAATATAATTAGTGATGATGTGGAAATCCCTAATTTTCCTTTTTCTGTTAATACAGGGGTTGAAGAATTTGACCAGAGAGAAATGGAACTAGAGAAGTTAAAAGTATAAATTGTTGAGTTGAAATGTTAGATGAAGGAAAATAAAGAGCAAATTATCCAACAAAAAGAAGAGATGGAAGTGCACACTACAATTTTAGAGAAAAGAAATCAAGAAATTATGATTTTTAAAATGCAAATAGAAGAAAAAGATAAGATTATTGAACAATTACAATCTCAAATACAACAGTGGAATGAGAAACAAGAAGTATGTGACTGATTTTACTGAAAAAGATAAACAAATCAAAATCTTAACAAATAATTTTATGCAATTATTTACTGCTTTTGAGGAAGAAAAGAATAAACATAAATCTGAGCTTCTTGCTTCCATAAGAAAAATTATTGAATTGGAATTGGATTTACATGAGGTTAATGCCAATCCCATAATGGAGTCCAAAGGTACAAATTGAACCAACCATAATGGAATGGTTCCAAGTTCATATACCTCCATTGCTAATGACATGGATGGAGAGATTTTATTTTCTGAGGCAAGCAGGAATAGAAAATGCTAGGTTGAAAAAGGAGCTAGTTTTGTTAAAAGAGTCATTTGATAGGGTTTATCAAGATAAACAAGATGCCTATAAAATTGGTGAGTTACTATTAGCTTGTAGAAGACCATATAGATTGTACTCCATGTTTCTAAATGAGCAACTCTTGAGATGGAAGCTATTAAGAATTTACAACAATCAGCCACATGATCCTAATGACAAAGAGTTTGTAAAAATATTCAAAGAATCAACTCTTGATCATCAAGATTTTTTGTGTGAATTCTTTGTTCACAATCTATTTTTGGATAAATATAAAAATTTCTATGTTAATTTCTTTGTTGGTGAAGTTCAACTTAGGTCATTTTTTTCTACCATGCGCAACCAAAGTCACTCACAAGATAGGATAAGAGAATATGCACAGGTAGAGAAGACTATTGGTCTCCAAATGTGGTACCCTCATAGGAATCCTTTTGATTTTAAAGCACAGTTTAGAAGCATTACGATTAAAGAAACTGTGAAGAGTAAATATAATAATAACCTTTGGCTATGTTTTGAGCATTTTAAAAACCAGGGGCCAAAATTAATAAGAAAATATTGGCAAGATTATGAAGAGAGGTACACTCCTCTTTCCATGCACCTAAAAATAATAGAGGTGATTTCACCTAGAAACATTCAGTGGTCGTATAGAAGAGAAAAATCCTTGGAAAAGATTCTACAACAACTTAAAACTGATTGGATTGGAATGAGATACAGGCCCCCATTACTTCTTTCACCACCCCTTGCAGTACATAATACTTTAGATCATAACTCTGAGGAATTTCAAGAGTGGAAAGCAAGGGTTAAACTCAACAAATGTTTCCTAAGAAATCTTGAGGATTTGGATACAAAAGCAGACAATTTTTATGACCTCAATGCTAAATATGAAGGGTTAAACAAAAATAGGGGAAATTGAAGTAGAGAGCACAACAAAGAGCAGGAGAACTTTCTCAAGCTTAGGAAGGGGAGAAGTGATGAGGTAAAAATAACCTCATAAATATACTAAGCTAATTACCCTTCCTTGTTTCTCCTAATTCATTTTCACCCTGCCAATTATTTATCTTTAGGATTAGTCATTGCTTACTTTTTCTAAAAAAATGTATAATCTTTATTTCTTGAAATTGATTGAAATAAGTTGATTAGTGCTAACATAATGGTATAGTTTTTAGTATTGAACAGGTCATTATGCATGGTTGGTCATTATGCTCATCCAAGTGGCTTTAAAGCATACTTCAAAGCAATTGAAGACAAGCACCGAAAGTCTAGGCGCTGGAATTTTAGGAAGTGTATGGTGGACGAGGTCTTTTAAATGTTTTCTATAATTTTTATTTAAAGACTTTATGGCTCACTCCAAGTATTTTTAATGCTTGATGTTATGGACCTAATTCCGTTAGTTAGTTGAAGTCTATTGAAGACTTTTTCAGTGGTGATCTTCACTATCTAAATTATAGGATTTTGTTACCAGTTTTTGTATAAATATGTAATCACCAGAAACAATGATACTGGATATCATTATGCTATCATAACATGTTCTTGAACTATGTTTTTGAGTTATACTTTTGATATGAATAAAATAAGCTCTTCCCATCTCATTTTGAGCTATTAATATTGTGCAATGGAATTATCTTGGATGAATTGATCTTGAAGAAGTAGAAGTTCATGTGATTTGAGTTAAACATAGTAGCACCCAAGAGCTGGCCACTCGAGGGATTGTATAATAGAAAGATAAGTATTCCATTTTTAATTATGTTGTTTTTATTTTGTACATGATCATTGTGAGTGAATGTTATTTATGTGTGTTGTGCTCTATTAAGTTATTCCTTTAGGTTGTATCTTGAGTTTATAGTCTTTAGTTTTGTTATCTGAAGTTCCAAAGCACCCATTCTGGTAATTAGTTGTAGGTTGTTAAGTTTGTTATATGTTGGAAATTAGATGTTAGTTAATAGCTATTATAGTTTCATTACAAGAATTTCCTTTTTAGTAATTTGCATTCTTTCTAGCTTAATAATTTATGCCTTTTATTTTAAACATTTCATGCTTTCTAGTTTAGTCATTCTATGCTTTCTAGGTTAATAATTTCCTACTTTCTAGTTTAGACAATTTTTATGCTTTCTCATTAAATGACCTTTAGTTAATTTTTATTTATAACTATTCCAAACATTTAAAAAGCCCAAGAGAGTTATTCAAGATGTTTCATATTGTGTGTATCCTTTGAACACTACCTAATTGATACATTTGATGCATTTTTCAACTAAAGCGATAGGACCTAACGACAACCTATTAGCTTGGACTTCTAAATTATTTGATCCTATGGTATGACTAGAGACTATGAATACTCATGTGATTGAGTCCTTGATGGTGATGCAAGTTTACCTATGCCTTTCTAGTACTACTTTCAAGTTATCCAAAGTCGAATGTCCACCAATTTTTTGATAGAAGCTAATGAAAAAGCTTCATCTTCAAACTCTTTTTGTATCAATGATGTGAACTCCTAGATAATCATGTCATAGGGAAGAAATTTTTGGTTGTCATTAAGCAATTGACAAGGTAGCTCTTTTATTCTAGTGACAATATTTGAACCTTTATCTTCATCAACCTCTTGAGCTTCCTATAAATCTCTGATCAAATCACCGATGACATTTTTCTTATGCTTCATTGTCTTCTATACTCCAACGAATATTTCTCTATTAGGAATTGTCCCAATTTCCTCTAATACATCAAGTTTGAGATCCTTCATCTTTTTCCAAGCTTCGATACTTTTCTCTATCTCTTGTTGATTATGGGAAAGTGTGTCAATTGTTTGAATCAATTTTATCTTTACATTTCCCATATTAATAATCCCTTGAACCACAAAAAATTTCAAAAGTTGCGTTCCTTGAGCCAATATTCTAACAATACATTATTTGAGTGCTCTACCATGTGCATGTGTTCTCTTGACCTTCTGAATAATAGGGTCTTCAATGCTTGTAGCAATAGGCTTGATAGACTCAAAAGATTGAGTAATCTTCTAAAGCATGCTGGTGAGTTGTTCAACCTTGGCCTTATATTGGTATTTTTTTTTCTTATCCTATTCATACTTCTCAATTATAGAAGCCAATGTTTCTTGTACATCCTCTTTCACACTCTTGTCCATCCTTCTACCAAGTTCTATCCTTCTGATAGAATAATCAGAAAAGTCTACTTCCTGTGCAACTTTACCTGGGGGAGGCTATGCAACCTCAACATATTTGTAGCCCACTTTATCCACTAATACCCTTGAGAGGGTATTTGGATTCTTTGTAGATTTAGTCTTTATTGGCACCAACTAACCAAAATCAAAGTCATCAAGAGAGATGGCTAGCTTCTTTCTCTTTAATGTCTACAAGGCCAAGGGGGAAGAGGAGAAGAAGCTTCTTGAGGACTTGCTACCATAGTTTGAGTGAATTTTGTTGCACCTACAATGGTGGTAGCCATAATTGGTGGAGTGTTGGTCAAAATTGTAGATTTAATTTCCACATTAGATACATTCTAAGAGGTTTCAACCATAAATTGATCCAATTTAGATTGAGTAGACACATCAAAATAAGAAGAAGATGGACTTGGAAAAAAGGTGAGGAGCTAAAAAAAAATTCAAAGTTATTCCTAAGACTCTCAAAAATAGACCCCATTGTTGGGGATGCATGAATAGATTGAATTGAAATGGTAGGGGCAACAAAAAAATTGGTTGCAGAAATAACAATAGCAAAAGGAACAGGTTGTTCAATTGAAATAGTAGAAGTGGGACTTGGAAAAGTGGTAGTGATAGGGGAAGAAGAAATAGGAGAATCTTCTAGAGCATCCTCATGTGGAGACTCTTATACTTCTTCATATAAACTCTCTTCTACTTTTTTTTCAACTTGAGTTGAATCTTCTTCTATGAGAGTTGATGGCCCTTTTGAATCCTTGCTCTTAACCCCTTTCATTATGAACTTGATCTCAGGCTTGGGGGTTTTACTTGTACCTGGCACATCACTCTTATTATTTGTTCTAATATTTGATTTTTCCCAACATGTCTCTCAGTTTCTTCTTCTTCAAATCCAATATCAAAATACTTCAATATTATATCCCTTTCTTGTACCCAAACATTGGTATTAACAAGAATTGGCTAGAATCTTTCCCTGATGGAAGTGATTTCCTTTTTTGAACACTCAATGGGAGGAAGAGGGGTTCCAACAACACTATTCCTTACATAAGAAAGATCTAGGATGTTATCTTCATCCTCCATGTCTTCTGTGATGTCAACCAAATTCAAATTTTCAATCTGCAATATACCCATATGTCCTCCACTCTATGTACATGGGTATAGCTCTTCTTGAGCTTGTCCTTCATTCCTTTATAGTCAAAGTCAGGTTTCCTTCTATATTTCTTCATTGTGACCCACTACATATTTGATTCTATTGACTTAGATTTGGGAGATGTAGTGATAGAGTACCTGCCTATTATGAGAGGAAACTTAAATCTTGGCTCGTGAGATTCTTCTTGTCTGTTATGAACTGCCATGATCTATCTATACAACTCTGTGAGAACTATCTTGTTGCTCGAATACTTTGGAAGCATATATGGGTATTTGAAAAAGCACCCAACTTAGATATATGTAAAGGTAGGGAATTGCAAGAATGTACAACCAAATTTATTGACCACTTCCCATGCTTCATCAAATACTCTCCTTTTCTCAAGCTCTCTATCAAACATGCACAAATATGGAGCAAAGAAGGCATCATTGAGCTTCCTAAAATATTGGATACTTTTCTTCAAGGTCAATTGGGGGTGATATTGATAAACTGGAATATGTCTTATGTCACCCTCTGATGTAATCAATTAATTTATTTCCTTTATGTAATCATTGTAAGAAAGCTCTTAGGCCATCTTGAAATATTTGTCCTTGGATTCTTTAGCCATGTTGTATTGATCACCTTCTTGTACACTTGTCTGGATTCTCATCATAATGAGCTTATGCACTCTCAATGGTAAGATTAACATATGCATCAATGCTTGGACATTAGAATATTTTGTCAAATAACTTTGCATCTAGTCTTATGATTACATTCGCATCAAGATCCCTGACACTTCTATCTTCCTTGTGATAAGGAGTTGCTACAACTAGAATGAACTCAAGATTGTGTGTCACTACTAGAAATGCAACCACCAATTGGATATTGCTTTCTAGAATGCATACCATTCTTGCATCAAAAAGCTGCTTCTTTTTCTTTTCCATAAATTCAGACATATCAACATGTCCAATCTTTGTGTCTTTGATCTCATTCAATATTTGAAGCAATAAAGGTTGTTGCAAAAACCCCTTAATATTTGTACTTCATGATTTTCTTGCTTGGTGATGGATTAGACATTTGTGGAGAAGCTATATTGTGAGTAAATCGATCGTACCCTTTTAAGAATTTGAGCATGAATACCTAAAATAGCATGAAAGAACAACTACAGAAAGAAATTTCATGTTTCCCAGTGTTAGAAAAAAATTAGGGTTTCATGCATTGGGAGGAAAAAAAATGAGATGTTGCATGTGACTTGGTAGTTGGGATGTAGAGGCAAAGAAAAATCCTACCCCTACATGGGGTTTTTAGTTTTGGATGTAGGGGTGTAGAAATTCAGTGCCATTGCATGGTGGTAGGACAAAAATAATGTAAGGGCGAAGAAAAACTCGCCCCTACATAGGATAAAATAACTTATATGCATGCTGACACTTAAAAATGTCTTGAATGATATCATGCACTTGAATAAGATATACTAGCATCATTTGGTCCTAAAACCCATCCTCTTTTCACTGAATTGATTAAATTAGCCTAGCTATTTAATTAATTATGTTATTTTCATCTATTGATCTAATTAATCTGATCTAGTTAATTCACCCCCTTTCATGCTAACATTTTGTCTTATTAAATTAAATACATCAAGTTATTTAATTTAAATCCCTAAGTCCTCTTATTTAATTAAATAACCCTAAGCTATTTAATTGAATATCATATCACTTTCCCCTTTTCATTAAATCATTTTATTTAATAAATATTATCTAATTCCACTAATTTTCATAATTCAAACTTTATTTAATTATCAAATTACTAATTATCCTCATCTTCCCACTTGCAAGGGAATATTCCTCCTTTGCACATTCCTCCAAAAGGAATATTCTCATGGAATATTCCTTCCCCTTTGCATAATTAAATTTGGTTTTAATTAACTAAATATATAATTTTCCTCACCCATGGGAATATTCTTCCTTATAACAAACTTTCAAAACTTTCAACAAGACTTCTTGTGCAAGTTTTGAAAGTGCATTTGTTTGGAAGAATATGAACCCTTGATTCTTTCCTTGACCCATGTGATCATTGATTCTCATCCATTGATGAGAATCCATGACCCATGTTTCATCATTCCTCCAATTTTGAATGTTGATTAACTTTTTTATTCTCAACCCTTTATTTCTCATCTATCCTCCTATAAATAGGTCACTATTTGGAGACAAATGGATCCATCTATTAAGAGAAAACTTATATTGTTAAAATCACTTTCACTTGCACTCATATTTGGCACTTATTTAGCATCCTTTTAGCTTAATTTACTTGCATTATTAGCTTAGCTTCCATTAATGGCTTCCATGACATAGATGCATACATTTAGAATATCTTGAAATTAGGGTTTCAATCTTTTTAAGCTTGCATACATTTAGAGTAGATTTGTATACACCCATATCAATCATCTTAGCATTCATCATGTTAATTTAGCATTTAAATAATGTTTTATCACACGTATTTCATTAGTTTTGTCAATTCTCTTCAATAGAATCGATTGAAACAAGCTCATTTATCCACATGATTGGGAAAAGGTCACCATTCCACATCAATGCAACACCACTCCCCCAATAGGATAAGTTTCAATGGATTAGAATAGGTTTTTTTGAAGCTTTCATGATTTAGAATGCTAGTTTTAATGGATTCTTAGTTTAGTTTTCATTGAATGAACTTATTGGACTGATGTTTAGTGGCTCAATTATACTTCAAATCCTCATGGATCAAGTGTATTTGGCATATACTAAGTCATCAATCACAATGCACATACGAAGAAAAAAATGGATATTTCACGATAAGTAATTATGCAAAGGTGGTGCATTTAAGCATGCAAGTCACATTTTAAACCATGCACTACATCTCAAAAGGCAGTATTGACCATGCAAGTCAAGGTTTAAAACTCGACTTGTATGTTGGTAAAGTGACATAGCAAGGATGCACCTACAGAGAAAAACCATGTGAGAGAATTTGAAAGGAATATGTAGATAGAAAATGTTGATTGGGGTTTAAACCCTAACCTACATGTTGGTATCAAAGTGTTATCACAGGAAAAAAATTTGCAAGGGCACTAGATTTCATAGATAAGGGTGTAGGTCAGGGTTTAAACCACGACCAACATCCTATGGTTAGACACATATTGCATGTAAACTAGTGTCGAATTTCATTCGAGTTTCAAACCTTGATTACACCATGAACAACATGGTAGTGGTGAGAAATGTTGTTCAAGTTTCAAAACCCAAACAACATTCAAGAAAAATAAGATAAAAGGGCAAGATTTAGAACCTACGACCTCACTTAGATCATGGAAGTATCATCTTGCTAGTAGTTTCATGAAATTTGGGTTTGTGGATGGCAGTAGAGCAACTATTGGGATATATGAGTGAAGATTTAAAACCCACGACCCACAATGAGAACAATATAAGCAATCACAAACCCGACTGACAATGGGTTACTCATGAGAAAGAACTAAAAATAAAACACAAAATAAATTTACAATGATAAACACCAACAAAAATAAGAAAGGATTTAAACCATAAAACCCTAATCACATATCACAATGGTGCTTAAAAACTAAGCAAAAAACACAAAAAAATATCAAAGAAATGAACATTAAATGACTTAACACACCTGAAACCCTAGAAATGGAAAAAAAACTGGGAAGTTTGAGTAGGAAATTGAATAAATCCTTGAAAAAAATTCAACCTAATCTGCACAATGAGAAAACAAGAAGTAAGGGTGCAAAACCATAGGGAAAAAACACAATAAAATGAAATTGCAAATGACTAAAACTGATTAAAAAGCCCTAAGTTAAACACGTTAAAACTTCATTTAATGCCAAACATGTGAAAACGGGGGTGTAGTCATGCTAAAATCAATGCAACTACACCCCTTAATGTAATTTACAAAAAAGATGCAAGGGCACTAAAATTTAGCACTCCTACACATGCAAGAAAAAGCTAACTCTTAAAATTGAAGATTTTTGCAATTTTAGCCTTTCGTAATTTTTCAAAAGGAAAAAAGTTTAATCACTCAAAATGTATTTTTAAGAGATCACTTTATGCACAAGGGAAATTAATATTTTCCTCATTTTTCATGTTTAGAGGACGTGGGCTACGAAACAAAGAATTTTCATAAGGGTTATCCCATTAATTGAGCACATTGAATTCGAGGTTAACATAGCCTTATCTCCCATTGTTCTACCTAGCCACATAGAGAAGGCTTCATTTACCCTCCTATAATGTTTCATTGATTATATGAATTCAAGTTGGAGGGAATATTCATAGTCCAATAACTATCCTACCTTCAATCCAATTTTTCCTTTTCTCTCTACGCCTGGGAATGTGTTTTTGTTGGCCAATACATAAATAAGATAAGAATTCATATGGAAATTTTGTGTAATTTTCAATTAAGTTAGTTGATCATGCATATTATTTCTAATCATTTGAACCCAATGTATCATATTGTCTCCATAGTGAATGATTATGATGTAGAAGTATATTCATGATTCAAATGTGGCAGTAGGAAGTAGTCATGTTACTATATTCAATAAGGTGACGATGTCACCAATTTTTTGTTGGAAATTACTCTTGTATAGAATCTTTGGTAGCTTGTAAATAGTATTATTATAATTTTCCATTCACATGGAGTTCATATTCTTCTCACATTGATCTACATCATCATTAAATTTCCTTTTTCAAACCCAACCTTCATAATGGAACCAACTTTTTTGTAGTATGGATGTTGAATATATCATTGATGGAATTCATGGAGAAGTATACCTATATTCTTCCTTCAGTAACTATCAAAATTCTTTTAAAATCATAGTGCTTTAACCACTCCATGACTAACTCTAGATATTACAGTGAGGTAAAGAATTTAACTACTTTGTCTAATATGTTTAGGACTATCTTCTTTGCTTGTCCGCTAGCATATGGACTTGAAATTATCTACCATCCCATAGTAATTTGAGAATTAAGGGTCACAACTTGAAATTCATACTTTATGCTCTTCACCCTATAAGTCATTTAATTCCTATAATATAATATATTAAATGCATGCATTATGTCTTTGTAAATTTAGTCATTAGAGATATTATGCATTGTAAATGAAATTCTAATCTTGATTTTGAAGTATTTTAGGCATTCAACAACCATAAAATTTCATTCCAAAAATGTAATGATTTTTCCTCTTCAAATTTTTCTCTACCAAGAAAAGGAATTTCCTGCAATTTCTTCCGATTTTGACATTTTTGGTTACGAGATTTTTCATAGCCCTATCATTTTCCCTAATTTTAATGATCTTTCACATTCAAATTTAGTGCATAGTGGGAGCCTTGGATTTTAATCTTTAAAACTATAATTTTAAATGATATTACCATGCAAGATAATTTGTTTTTAAAAAATCATCTAAAAAATAGGTGTTGAAAGGGGCACTTACTATTTTAATTGTTTTCTCAAACTTTTTCTCATTGAGATTAATAATGGCAATGTTAATTTTGCCTCTTAATTTGATATTTTGACTTTCTAGCTTTGTGCAACTTCAAAGGTGAGTGTTTGGGTGCTTGAACTCGTTTCACTCACTTTATAAGCTCTTTAGAATGTTTTAATCTCATAATAGTTGATTTATAATAGAAGAATTGATGGTAGTATTAATTTGCACTCAATTTGCAGAAGAATCAGATGGGCATTCAATGTTCTTAAGTGAGAAATATTTTGTGAGGTTTTAGTGTTCAATTTCAACTTAAGTTTTTCAAATCATATGTCTTATTCTAATACAGGGTCATTATTTTGTAAAAGAGAATTATTATGTTTTAAAATGAGTCTACAAGGAATTCTAAGTGAACCTAACATCTTAGTATAATTTTGGTGCATTTTTCCTATTGGAAGTTAATTATTCATAATGCCTCATATTTTTCTTTACTATTCACATTTTATGAGACAAACTTGTGGGAAATTTCAAGTAAACATGAAATTTGGTATAGAGGGTAAAATGTCCAATTTGGATGAAAATTCTAATGGCAGGCTAGATGATATCATCATGACATGAGCATGATGTCATTAGGGAGGAGGGTCATGTGGAAATGATGATGTCAACATGATGTTTACAAGTAAATATGACATCAACATTGTATGGTTGTTTGAAAGGGAATTGAATTGGATATTGGAGTGCAAGTCAAAAAAAATAGTTTAGCAATGAAAGGAATTTTCGTAATGATGCAAGTTTACATTAAAAGTGAAGTGAATTGGAATTTTCCTCACTTGTCACAAATCATGTTCAATTTAGTATCAATTTTCTTCAATAAAAATTGTTACTATTTATTACGGGGATTTGTAAGTGAACTAGACTATGTGGGAAAGGTTATGTGAACACTATTTTGTTCACTTGAAAGTGTAAATTTTGCAAGATGATTTATTTCTTCTTTCAACTTATTTTGAAAAAATTCCAAAAGAGACTTAGGCTTATTTTGCATGCCACCTCTAATAATGGGGAAATCAAAGCCTATAAATGGAAGATTTTGAAGATTTTGGCCCAAATTGAAAAACTAAGATTGGTACTTGGGAACCAAATTAAAAGCCAAGCAAAAGAGGGGGTCCCTATTTTTCCAAAAGAAAAAATGGGGTGTGTTGTAAAAGAAACAACATATCCCTAAATATTTTACCTTCTAATTGAGTCCACAAATATTTTTTGTATCAATTATAACAACTTATCTATGAAATTAGATAAAATGAACAATAAACAGGTCAAAAACATGGCAGAGAAAGATTTGTTGTGAAATGACCCTTTCCACTTTGTTATATTAATTCTCACCAATTAGATAAGTAATATGAAGATTATTATTCAATAATGTTTTGAATGCATCTTCAATGTTAGGTGCATGTCATTTATGATCTTTGAATTAAAGGTCCATAAATGTAGTAGTTATTGAATCATAAAATGATTCCCAATGATAATGGTGCAAGGTAAAAATGAATGTTAAGTGTTGATGTGGATACAATTGATAGAATCAAAACCAAGGAAAATGGTTTGTAGAACCATTGGATTTGTTGAATTAGATTGAATCTACTATCATGTGTTCTCTACTCTTTTGGATATACTCGTACCACGTGATGGGTAAGGAGAATTGGGGCCACTTTGTATGGAAAAAATATCCAATGGCCTAATGACATTGTATTTTAGGTTAATAACCTCAATATGGAGCATAAATTATTAGATTTAGAAAAAGTGGCAATAGATCACATAACTTAACAATAGTTAGAAGTGTAAGAGTCTTCTTTGGAAAATTCTTCTTAGATATGTGACACACCTTATTCCATTGGCTCCAAAAACTTGGACCAATGGTGCAACATATTCCACTAACTTTACTATCTCACATAGATGTGTGGCCCTTAATGTGATTATGAAGTAGATGATAATAGGTTTCATATTATTAACAACATATATTGAACTCATTTGAGATTCAAATCCCATTAGATCAAAAGGGAATTGATGACCCACATAGGTTTAATTTAAATAAAAAATGTTAAGAAAAAGATATAAGAGTAATGGGAAATCAAAATGCGAAGGAAATAAAACACACCAAGGAGAGCATCTAGTCATAGTGATGACCATAAAGATAAAAAAATTCCTAACCTAGCAATACTTTTCTTGCATAAGGACTCAAAAAACTTATTCTCAACCTAATGAAGAAATCATCTAGATGTTAGCTAATTATCAGCACTAAGCAAAAAATATTTAATTTTTTCAAAACTAGTGCAAAATCATCCAACATACCTATAGCTTATTGAGAGGATCTTTCAATGGTGGTTTATCCTCCTTATTTGGTAAATACTTCCTCTTAAAAATCTTAAAGGTCTTATCAAATTGAATAGTGTATCTATAGGAGGTGTTTAACAAGTTCTTGATTATGGCCTCAACTTGGACTTCAAGTTGAGATAATGGCTAAAATGTTGCTTCTACTTTTATAAAGCTCAATATCGATGTTAGAGAATAATTATATAAGAATGATTAGTTGGGATGTTTTTACATGAGCAATGTCTTGAATCTTTCTTCACTTAATTATTTATAGTTGTCACCAAAAATTAGCAACATTCCCTATTGTACTAATGAGATTACATGATATCTTGTATCCTATGTGATTTAGCCTACGATGGTAATTGAAATTTACAATTTTGGTCCACATTATCTTTGGTCAATATCTCATTTATCATCATTGTTTTAGTTCTTTTATTATCAATCATTGTTAATAATAGCTTATCATTTGATAATTCATACAACCTCTACACAAAACTTTGGTATTTATTCATCTTTGGGGTGAGTGAGTCCATGACTTTATCAATTCCATATTTACTTCCACATTAAGGACTTGGGAAAAATTAGTGAATTTCAAATCAAATCCTAGTTCAATAGCCATTTCTAATATTTTGGTTAAGTAGAATGCATATATAATTATTGGATAGGGTGTATATCCTAGAGTTTGATTCACCTATAGTATATCTTCATGTAGTTGATTTATTTGTTGATCCCTTGAGGAAAGAGTATCTTTATCATTAGCAAATTGAACCTACATCTTGTCAATAAAAGTTTTAATTTATTTTAACTTGTCCTTCATCTAGGTGTTTTACTTTTTAGATGCACTTTTTTAATCTAATAGTTCACTTACGTTTTTATTCAAGTAAATAGCTTCATTTACTCTTCCCCTCCCAAAATCCTCTAACTTTTCAAGTATTTTCCTATAACCTTGAGTATTCATATTAATAAAGTCTATCTCTATTTTTAGTTTTTAGGTATTTACCCTCTTAGCTTGAATTTATTTACTAAAAATAAATTATACTATAGATCCATGGTTACCTTGAAGAGTTGGCACTAGCTTAAATACTTGACTTGAGTTTGGTTCTCTTTGAGAGTGCTCTTGATCTTGATGAGTTTGAATTCTCTCTTCGCTAGTTTTCTATTGACCTTGATGAACTCCATGGTTGTTATCTTATGGGTTTCTTCCATTAATCCAACTGTATCCTTATCATAAGCCTCTCTCAAGTTTATACTAATGAAATTGATATGTTAATATTTAAGCCTCATTTGACCCTATGGCTAATAGTAACTAGGGTTCATATTTGTAATCATCATGGATTATTGTGTTGGGTTATGTTGAGCTCTTATCATTTTCTAGGTTGGAATTAAATCAACTTTTCTTTTTTACTCATTGACTCGAGCTTATTGGAATTTTGTGTTCATCTACATCTAGTGAAAATCACCCAAAGAACTAAAATAACCTCTCATAAATAGAATTTTAGAGAGCACCATATAGGGATACATTATCATCTACTATGAAGGTGTCATTATTTCTCCAATGAGTAGTGAAGGATACATCATCATGGTTGAAATAAAGAAAGGGGAAATCTTGGAATGAATTCTTAGGTTGGTTATGATTTAGATGGAGACTATTCCATGGATTGTGGGAAAAAAACAATTGGTAAATAGATGGTGCAAAGAAGGGGTCTGATGATTGAATTTTAACCATGACTATTAACTAAGGAGCATTAATTTCTAGAGTGAATAATGGGATGGTTGAAATACAAAATTTCACTATTCTTAAAGACAAGATCCTACACATAGCAGTCAATGAATCTTGTTGTGGATGAGGGAGTAGAAAGAGAAGATATGACTATGAGGGGAATGTCTATAGAATTTGTAATACAAGGAAGCCTAAATGACATGGTCCACTATGTGTTATTTGAGTTGAGGAGATGGGTAGTGGAGTAGTGAAAATAATAAATCTTGTCTCTTATGGTATAAGAACAGGGGTTGAAGGAACAATTAAAATAGGAAAAATGAAGCCCATTGGGGCTCATTTAGAGAAACTAATGTAACCAATAAGATAACAAGAGGAAAAGGGGAAGGGTTATATAGATGTATAGTTGAGATTATATATTATATGGGATATATTTATATAAAATGTTTTCTTGGAGGCCTAATGATTGTTGTGGTTCTAAATTATAATAAGTACTTATGATTAGCTTGTACATCTTAATTGTGTAGCTTAGGATGGAGACCCAATTTGACTTTACATGTGGCCTACTACCTATGGAGATGGAAACTTGCCTATTTGAAGTTGTAGTAGTAGGTTAATCCACCTATTTATTAAATATTCCCATATCCTTTACAAGGGTTTGTTGGGTCTCTCAATGTATTTAAAATAATAAGCTCACAATACCCACATATGTTGAAGGTTGATGAACAGAGGTTCGGGTTAAACTTAAAATATTAATATTGTGTTTGTATAGTATGTAGGGAAGGGGATCACAAAGACCTAACAAATATGTTTGAGATAAGGTAAAATTCACTTAATTTGGAGCTTTGATTAAGTTATCACCACTACTCTATCCTTACAAGTTCTTATTCTCTTAATTAAGAAGAATAGGTAGCCTTGATCTTACTTATATCATAATTAGAGGTTGGGGAACTTTGTTTCCTTCCTTAAATCTTATCCCATTTTTTATTTGTAGTAACATATTGATGCAATTATAGATGGAGGATCCAATAAAGGATTATCCATCCATGCATCAAAATGAAACAACACATAAAATAACTAAAATGAAATAGGAAAATAAAAACATTATCTTTACTTATTTTTATTCCCTAATGAATTACAATTTGTGGTTGTAGGATTCAAACATGCTAGGCCTTATCCATTTGATTACAAACATAATAATTATATAATTCAAAATATATTATAATACAATGCAAATACCAAACTACCAAAACCAAAAATATATATTCTTCCTCATGTTAACTAATTTTTAATAGTGATGAACAATGTTTAAATTGTAACTTCTTGTAGACATGTAAAATTGACCTAACACTTATCACGCACCTTAAATGACATTTTTGCATCATCGGTATTATTATCATCAAATATCATTGCATTTCACATCAAGAGTATCAAAAACCCTAATTTCCTCTATTAACTGAATAATTACTACATTATTTAATTAATCCACTTTTCCATCAATTTCAAAATTAAATAAATTTCATTTATTTAATAAAGTCTTAATCTAACTTTATTCCTCTTGATTAATTAAATAACATCAATTATTTAACTATGTCGCTAATTCACTTTATTCCCCTTAGTCAATAAAACTATTAAAACATAATAGTTAACTATATCACTTTCCTATCATGGCCTTTTGCTTGCTAAAGAGGTGAGGGTGACTAAGCTCTGGTTAGATGGGGACTCCCTCAATATTATAAATTGTCTCCTAAAAGTTGTTTCTCCATCTTGGTCTATCGTGCATTTAATTGAAGATGTCCTTTCCATCATTAGATCCTTTGATGATATTAAATTATCACATGTTTTTTGAGAGGCTAATTCTCTTTTTGATGGTTTCACCAATTTGGGGGTGTGTCACATAATCATTGGTATTCTTATGACACCATTCCTTTTAATTTGTAGCATATTTCTAATCATGACCAATTATCTTGTCATGACAGTGGATAGTTTGGGAGATAAGTTATTTTATTTCCTCTTCCCTTGGTTTATGAACTTTGAGTTTAGAGCTTGTTTGATTAATTACTGCAAATCTTATGAAAATGATATCATATATTGGGATTTAATTGTTGGTTGTACTAGTGTCAGGCTAACATAGTTTATGGGTGTGATTTGGATTTGTTTTTGGATTGTTCGTCTAACTCTTTTTGCTCATAGGAACAAGGTGAAGGTTGTGAATAGGCTATTTCAGGTAGCCATGGGAGGTGATCATTGTAGAGTTGAGTCAATTTCCTGTGAAGAACTTAGTGGGAATGAGGTTGTCTAGGAGTATCTAGAGAAAGGTGGTGTTTACCCCTACTTTCTCAAAATCCATGGTTCTAACTCGGAGGTGACTGAGGACTTTGTGAATGATGGAATAATAGAATGTTGTGTTACCAAGGTGTGGAGGTGAATATCATCAAGGAGTTCATTTCCAAGATAACTGGTTTATTAGCAAAGGGAAAGAAGTTTTACAAGGATTATGTTGCTTCAAATACTTCCTTAGCAATTTATTTCAAAGGTAAGGAAAGGGCGAGGCTTAGGGCGTGAGAACCGGTGGGTATGATTGGAAGTCAATCAAGCTACTGTGGAGAGACACAACACTAGCTATAATGAAGTTATTCACGCTTGAAGGTAGGTACTTGATAATTTATGGTTACCACTTTATGTTACTTAATCACTTTAGACACAACAATTTAGTTTCATTCCCTTATTACTTGATTGTATCTACTGAAACTGGTATTGAGGATCATAAGAAGAATCCTAGTAAGGCAATCCTCCATGAGGGTCTAATGAAACTTATTATTGATCATATTAAGTTGAATTTTTTTCCTAAGATTCCTAAGCTTTCTTTTGCTCACAAAAAGAGGGGCATTGTGCCTGGTTATGATACCGATGAGTTGATGGATGAATGGGATGGTGACTATGAGGAGGAAAACTCCAATGATGCTATTTTGTTGGATGATGAGGGGAATTTAGAGGCTTCTAATTCCTAGTTGAAGGGTTACAAAACTAATATTGAAATGAATGAGGTTGCTGCTCCTTGTGGTAATAAGAGTTTAAAGGGGAAGAAAAGGTGCTCTAAGAAGGTGAAGCGTGGTCTTAATCCAAGGGAAGCTAGGAGGAAAAGGGTGGAGGAGGAAGGGATGAAAGGTGTGGAGGAGTCCCCTTGTTCCTTGTGTCAAGGGGTTTCAAAAGAATGTTCAGGAGGGAAAAAAGCAGGCATTAGTGGAAAATACTATGGAAGGCAAGGGATTTGTGAATGCTGGGCAGGCTCCTCTCAGGCATGGTGATTTGGAGTCCCTTGTTGTCAATTTCGTTCTTGAATTCTTGATTTTATAGTTACATTTTGTGACTAATGGGCATAAATCAATTAGCATTTTGTTGTTTAGATTAGTTTCTAATCATCAATCTGATCTATTGCATCTTCCTAATTTCCCCCTTACACATTTTGGCATGCCCAGTGGGACCATGATCCTTAGCACTAATCGTTTCATGAGCTAACTTTGAAGTTGTAAGTTTCAGAAGTGCATTGGGAAAAGTTTCACGCATAAGATACAGGGATTTTGTGCACTTGATTTCATGTTTTTCATGTACTTGACACCTTTTTGGTGCTTCTGACTTTTTTTGCACTTTTGCAAAAATACGGAGGTGCACTTGACTTTTTGTTGCACTTCTTCTTAAAAATAGTGGGTGCTTCTGACTTTCTCATGTGGATTTGCTATTTGATAGAGGTCGATTTTGATTTTTTTGTTCACTTTTCCTCTATCAAGTTTTGGCCAAGAACTGAATGCTAAATTTTGATTTCTAACACATTAATGGGTACTTGATTTGACTATTGGGCAGGTGTTAATGTTGTCTATGCAAGATTTGCAGAAGTATAACTGGTGTTTATCCAAAAAAAATTAACACATTTATTGTAGGGAAGATGAACAGTTGAAGAATTTTTAATTTTTAAAGCTTTCCTAAGAAAAATTCAAATTGGTGCTTAAAAAGAACCCCACAAATGAACATTTCAATTTTGGTGCAACTAAAATTAATTTTCAAAGCTTTCATAAGAAAATTTTAATTTGGTGCTTAAAAAGAACCCCAAAAATGAATATTTTGATTTTCGTGCAACTAAAATTAATTTTCAAAGCTTTCATAAAGTTAGAGAATTTCAAATTGGTGCTTAAAAATAACCCCATAAATGAACAATTTGATTTTGGTGCTCTAAAAAAATGTTTGATTTTTGTTGACCAATGCTTTTATGTTTGTTGACAAACAAGCAATTTATTTTGTTGACCATTAAGACAAGGTTTAGAATGAACACTTTGGTTGGTGCTTAAAAATGAACAAATCAAATTCTTGTTTTCCACACTGGGATATTCTTTTTTGAATTCTAGAAATTTTCAATTTTGGTGAACATAAAAAGAACCATTGATATCTTGTACACACCTTATTTCAATTTTTTTGGATAGCACCGATGGAGGGGCTTAAAAAGAACATTGCAATGAAGTGTATATTGTGTATTCTATGTTTGACAAGCTAGGTGTCTATCCTCTCCCCTCACACCTTTCAATGATCTTGGATGATGAAAAGCATCTTGAGTTTCGCACCATCTGTTTTAATTTCAAAGCACTACCTTTAGAGGGCCTGTCTTTTGAGACACATCCCATGCTGGAGAACTCAAAGGTGACCCAAGTAGTACTTTGTTTTGGTCCACTATAAATTATTGTGGGTGTGAGGAAAGTTCTCACCCACTTGGTGTGGATGTTCTATATCGACGAAAGTCTCCCCTAGTATTTGTGTGATACATAAAAACCCACAAGGACTAGGAAGCCTCTTAATTGAGTGAATCGTCGCATGTATAGACACCAATTATCCCGAAACATGACTAAGAACCAATGTTTGTAGAAGTGACCCATTTTATCCACAACATTCTCTTAAACTTGGTGCATCAAAACTTTGATTCTGAGAAGTTACTTACCAAGTCCAACTTATGGTTGAGCTTAAAACACTCTCCATTCATTGCATGTAAAACCATCCCTTCATGGCATGAGGTAACCCCATATAGGAGGAAGTATCTATCCCTAGGATGTACTTTTTCTTCACGAATTTGTCAAAATCTTTCGGTTACTTTGAAACATCAAACATTGTGATTGAATTAAGATAAACACATCAAAACAAGCATTCAACATGGTTCTCAAATGTCAAACCCCTCAAATCTAGTGCGAATACTTTGAAAAGAGCCCTATGTTTGCACTCCCTAAAATATATCCTAAACAAATATCTTTGAAGGTTTTTGAATGTTTAGGCTCATATTTCAAGTCACATTAAGAATGAGGTAAACCTTAGAAACTATAACTTTGGCATTTCTACCTACATGAACTTTGAGCTTTCGTGGAGAGAAACATGCTTAAGGTATAGACATTTAGGTCACACAAGTTTTGATTGTGGTGTTGCATGATATCACTTGTTGAATCTCTAAACAAATCAAACCAAATCATCCAAAACTACAAAAAACATCAACGTTGTTGCCAAATATTGAAACTAGAAAACATAATTGAACAAAGGTCATTTTTGTTGCTATTTCTAACACACTTTTCCAAAAAATGGTCACACTTTCCCAAAACAACTCACTTTTTCTCTCTATCTCATGACATATACTAATGAAAATCTATCACTTTGGACAAACTTAGTGCACTTTCTATAAAACAACCCGCACTTGACATTTTTTGTGTCGTATTTGACAAAAAAATTCCAATGCACTTGCCAAAAATTTGGCCGCATTTGCTAAAACAACTCGCTTTTGACTGTGTAATTCACCACATTGAAAAAAATACATACAAAGGCCGCACTTGCAAAAACTAATCATTCTTGCTTCTAAAAATTGAGTGCACTTGCCACAATTTAGACTGTAGTTGACGAAACTGGTCACTTTTTGCTCACAATTTGCTGCTTTTTCTCAAAAATTACCGGTTTTGCTCTATTCTATTGAAAATCAGAAAAAATGATACAAAACTGGTTACAAGATCCTTGTTGAAACAAAACAATTGAAAACCCAAGATATTTCATTCCTTCATCCATTTTCAACATTCCATCCTACTTTTAGAAATCAAAATCAAAGCAAACCAACTTGGATTATTCCCTCACCCACACTTCTAAGATATCAACAATTACTTGAACCTCAAGGCTAGTTCAAGTAAGATTTTCCGCAACATATCCTCTAGAACAAGAAGTGAAATATCGATCCAAGCCTTTTAGCATTTTGAATTCCAAGAATAGTGTCATCCCAAAACATTGCTCAAACCTTAGGGTCTTGAAAATCATAACAACATATCAAAACACCAACACTTTCACCTTATGACCATTTGGTGTCTAGTTGCTCCAGTTCAACAACCAAACCTTGCACCAACTATCGTACAACCAAATTTTGAGCTGATTGAAGGAGAACAAATAGACTATTGTACCCAAACCAAATTTTTTGCTTCATTAAGGCATTTTGCTTAAAATGGTCTAAATCTTGTAAAAGTGTCGTCCAAACTCAGTTTTTGGGAAAATCAAGTATGGGATTTTAGTCAGTTTGATGTTTGTAAGATACTAGAAAATTTTGAAAAAATTAAAAATTAGGGTTTTTGGACCCCTATTTTTAGACAAAAAACCCTAAAAATTGAAACTTGTCAGAATTGATTGAAAATTATTTTGATTGGCTTATTTCACTCCACGATCACAATGGTGAAGTCATTTTAAGCTTGGTGGGTAATTTTTACTTTTTCAGGAGGAAAATTAAGACCTTTGAGGTAATCAATGGTAGTTGGCCAGTACTACGTGCTGAAATCTAAGCTTGAAACTCATCATAGAAGATTTTGTGGTGAAAGATGTTGAAAAAGATGCTTCGCAATGTAGGGGATTTTCAAATGGTGAAAATTGTAAAAAATATTATGTCTAGAAATACTTCACTTTGTAATGTGGGAGATACTTGTGCAATCAATGTGCTAGTCAACTTTGCAGTGTTCGTACACGTGAAAATGGTGAAAATGGTGAAATACAGTCACACACTCACATCAACAGCAATGATGCTTCAACGCAGTCAACTCAGCAAGTGACATGATGACCGCGAGGCATGAAAGTCGTGAAAATCATCCAAAAACTACCAAGTCTCGTGACATTTGTGCCCCTGAAGGCTAGGGCGTCCTTCAATTTGAAGGCTCAAATGCAGTTATTAGTGGTTGAAATACATTTATTCTCTCAATAATTTTTTCAGCTTTCTAGCAAGCCATCAAATGAATCCATTAGATTTGTGAAACTTTGGAAAATGAAGGTGGAAGAAGAAGTTGCAAAGGTTTTACATGTCAAAGATGACAGTCAAATTTTAGAATCTGCACCCCTATAGCCCAGGGGTGCCCTTGAATTAGTCCCATCAAATGTCAAAAATTATAGAATCCATTTCTAGGAGATCTTTTCAAATTTAGCCTAGCTTTGCAATGAATCCATTCGTAAGTCCATAGGACATGCTGAGCGACCATGGCAGTTAATCTAGCAAACATGTAGAATGGACGGAAAACAATAGTGAAAATATCAAATTGTACCTCTACAAGTTAGAGGCGCCTAGTGTTTTGGACAATTAATTAAGGTTTTCAACAACTGTCACCTTCATGGGATTTGTGTAGAACCCTCCTAGCTACTTAGTGAATCCAACCGTTAGCCCTCGGGATCTGTCAAATGCCCATAGATGAAGAATAAATGGAAAATAATAAAGAATAAAGACAAGCAAAAAAATGGTGAAGTATGGAAAAATGCACCTTTCTTGAGAAAGGCGCCCTTCTACTGGAGGTCTTAGAAGCAATTTTTTGGCTTCGTTACTCCCAAGAACATCTCTTCCAAATTGTTCTATCTCTGTGATGAAAGCATCAACATGCACATCAAAGCAATCCAACTCCCGATAGCAAGGGTCCAAGTGGAGCATTCTATTGAAAGTTACAAATTTCCAAAATCATTCTCAGAAGCTAAAATAGCCCTTGCAAGCCAGACATGCCCTTGCATTTGAGGGTCTTAATCTAGCTTTCAGGAATTGCACATACAATCAATCTTTGCAGAATTCTTCTAGCTACGTGGTGGACTCAACATCGAGTCGATGAGAGTCATTAGTCACTGATAGTGGTAGATTGAAGTGTGGGGAGTCATAACTAGGAAAATGGCTAAGTTTGGTGTCATATGCACCCTTTTGGGAAAAGGCACCCTAATTTTTGAGGCATCATATGAAGTTTTTAGCTCTCGCAACTCCCAGCTAATCTCGTCAGATTTGTTCCAGCTACATGATAAATGTGTCAACTCAGCTCCAGGATCAATTGGGCATCTGAAATTCAGGGTCCAACAGAGGCTGCAATGACGTTTTCAAAGCTAAAAAGTAGGAGCTTAGCTAAAAATCTCAAAATTGAGAAATGGCGCCCAAAAAGTCAAATTTTGACTTTTAGAATTGAAGTGCATGCTATGGTCACCCTATAAAGGTGGAATCAGCTAATTAAATTTAAAATATTAAAACTTCAGTTTTGAACGTTAGTTTTACATAGCATGCGACGTATTTTTGACTTGCATGCTGGGTGGAACCCATTTCAAGGCTTAGTTATTTATTTTTGTTAACTAATTATGACCCAATGAGATAATTGCATCCTAAATTTAGGGTTTTCTCCTAAATGTGATGCCTAAACCTTCAAAAAATTCTTTAAATATGCATAGAGGTGTCCATTATTTTCACAACAAGTGGAAGCAAACACAATTTTCATCATACAAGCAAGATCTAAAGGCGCTACAGGAAAAAAAATTAGTGTTCTTCACATCTACAGGTCCAGATTGGTAAGTAGGATAGTTTTACATGCTTCATTTTTCTAGCAGATTTTCGGCAACTTTCATCAAATTGAGGCAAGGGGGTGAATTTCTTGAAGTAGAATATAACTTCTATTTTCTCACTTCATAATTCTTCTATCCTTGTCTTATGTTTTCTTCACATGTCAAAGTAAAAAGGCATCTTTTTCAGTATCAGATCATTTGGGTTTGTTCAAAATCTTTTTCTCTACAAAACCCATGCGGTAGAATTTTTCAGGAAAAATTTCCTCGTAGCTCCATTTTTTGAAGCTTTTCTTTTTTCCAAAGATTCCTTCGCATGGTTGAGAAAAAGTCCTAATTTTGACAAACAAAGAATCTGGGTGTGATCAACTCATCAGCGGTAACAAATCCCATATGTCAAAAAAAATCATTAGAAGAAGTTTCTGAAGCCCTGTTTACCCTACTACTTCTATGTTGAAAAGTCTTTGCATGTCAAGTAAAAAAGTGTTTTTTTGAATTTATAAGGTTGTGGGTTTGCTTAGAATCATTTTATCTACAAAACCCATGTCTCATAATTTTTTGTAAAATTTGCCCCTTGGCAGACTATTTTTAGCCTCATTGGGAGCTATTTTAGCTTTCCAGAAAATGTTGTCAGAATATAGCCATGTTCATAGTCAATAGGTGAGTTTTTCATAATGCATTCACTCGGATTGAATTCAAGACCAAATCAGTCTTAATTCATTATTTCATCAGAATGACTAACATAGATTTGCATCAAGCACATCTAGAGGGTTGATTCAAACAATTTGGTAGGCGCAGACAGTCAAAGTCCACATGATTTCATACCTCGTATAGCTAATAGCCTTTCAAGACCAGTTTAGAGGATTGATATCGTTGGAATTCTACGTGTAGTGATTCGTGTGCATTTCTCACAACTAGAGTGTTTGCAGTTAAACTTTGCAATTTCATCATGCAACACTCTTCCATTAAGAATAATGTGAAAAGAATCAAAAGCATCAAAAGTGTTAAGTTACAGAGGAAACAAAGGCCATCACTCCCATTGCAAAGCCGCTATAGTTACCAATCAATGAACTACCAGTTGAAGTGTGCAGATATTTGCAAGATTGCTCAAGTTACTAACAAGTAGTGAATTGACTGTTAAGACGTGATGATCTCTAGATGGTGATGTGATCAACAACCTCATGGAGAGGTTAATTGCTCAAGATCATGGCCAATGAACTATAGATCAGGATGTCCCACCTTTTTAGGATATACATTAAATATAGGAGTTAACTTGATGCCTCTTTCCAAGTTAACTCATCCCATATATCATAGCATGTCTATTTTGGAATCATTTATGTACAGTTGGAGTTATCATTTAGTTTTCAATTTCAGTTAATTGATATTAGTTGTCAGTTAACTTTCATATCAATAAGGACTTGCGTGTTGCATAGTCCAATAATTTTAGTTTAAAATCAATTAATTGAGGTAGTTTTTCTAGTTAACTGTATAGTTGCATACATTTAGGTTTAGCAATAAATCTTGCATGCTTGCAAGACTCATGTTAACTCGAGGATATTTTAGGGTTCCCTACTCCTCTGAGATTTTATAAATAAGAGCACCTTACTCATTTTTACTTTAACTTTTTCTCATGATAGCGAACATGTTGTGACCACCTTGCCTTTAGTATTGCTATTCAGTATCTATTCACTTAGTTAAATATAATTGTTGGTTTGATCATTCATTGCGTGTGTGTCTTGTTATGAAATTTGTTGTCCCTATAATTATTCTTGTTGTGATTAATAATATTTGTTTCATATCTACACCTCAAATAGGGGTTCCTTCTCCTTGGGAATTTAGAAGTAGAGTTTATTGTTTGATGTTGTGATTAATAGTTTTTCTTTCATATCTACACCTCGAATAGGGGTTCCTCCTCCTTGGGAATTTAGAAATAAGGATTGTCATTTAAGTATTGTTTCCAATAATCTTGTTGCATATCTACACCTCAGATAGGGGTTCCTCCTCCTTGGTAAATTATTAATAAGGTTTATGGTTTGATGTTGTCACCAATAACCTTCATATCAACCTACACCTAGGATAGGGGTTCCTCCTCCTTGGCAATCCTGTTATAAAGTTTATCATCTAAACATTCCCTGCTCCTAATTCCTCTTGCTTTGTTTCTCTTGAAGAAATATGATAGATTAAGCATTAAGTTAGTGGTATTTAAGATCTACAAAACCAGAGAAAATCCTTAGCTACAGTGCATTGGTTTTCTTAACCTTGTGCCTCTTCCAGCTGAGTCAAAAAGATAGGATTTAGATTAATTTACTTTTTCACGCATATCAGCAAAAGAGGGAGCTTCCCCTCCTAATTTGAAGAGCAATCATTATGCACTATACATAACTATCTATTGTCAATACACACTCTAGAGGTGTGAATTGTAATGCCAACATAGACATAAACAATAGTTTGAGACAAAAGAGGCACCAAACTAGTGGAGAAACACAACAAACATTCTAGATAAAGAGGAGGAGAAAGAAAATCTCGTGGTTGGGAGACCCATATTACCACCTCCTACATAGAAATAGTTATCCATCCTTCATGATCTCTAGCAAGAACAAAATCCTTCAATGAAAATCCATATTTTGCCTTTCAAAGAAGCATCGTAGTCCAAAGTTTATCAAGGGTCACATCTTCAAATCTTACAGCAATTGGGACATCTTGCTAAGAAATTTTTATAAACAGTTTTTAATGGGCTAACCAGACTTGCATACTCAATAGAAAATTCCAAAAAAATAAACAAAATTTCATTTTCCTTAAAACAAAAGCATTATTTTTCATAGTTAGGAGTAGCAAAACATTCACAAAAGCTTGGTAATTGTTTATGACAATTACGAGATCAAAAAATAGAAAGAACATGGAAGAAAACAAAAGCAATGCCAGTATACCACCAAAAAACACCACAAATGATGAAGGTGGCCCATGGGGCTATAGGCCAGATGACCTTGAAACACCTTAAAAGAGACCCACATTCAACACAACACCTAGTGAGGAAGAGGTAATTTGTAGACAACAAGAAGCAATAGAAAGAGAAAACAAGAACCCAAAGGATATGGTTATAGAGGAGGGGGATAGTTACGAAGAAATAAACGATGAAGAACTATTTCAACATTCAAACAATCCCAAGGTACTCAAGTTTATGGACAAACTCCTCATAAAGGATCCAAACACTTACTTTTTCAAATTAGCATAAAGTGGTGCAAAATTGCCTATAGACTTCAATGTAGGAGGTCTCAAATATCCTCATCTTATTCCCTTAGGAGATAACTAGGTTGTGAGAGAAATACCCAAACCTTTGGAGATCCCAAACATGCCACCCATATTTGCACAAGGAAAAGATCAACCAGTGTAAAACCTCTTGTATAGAAAACTAACTCAAATCGAACAAGTGATAGTGGCCCAACATTATCAAGGAGGTCCATCGCACTATGTACCACAAAGTAGAAATTCGCTAACAGAACAATGCATGCCTCAAAAAACTTCATATATTGACCTTTCCCAAAATGTACAACATCAAGAAGGGAAATTCTCACAATAGTACCACCAACAAGGAGGGTCCTATGGTCTCCTTCCCAATCAACGATACCAACAACAAGGTGTGCCAAAAGGCACCCTTTCTAATCAAAAATTTGGACCACATAGTTCCCTTCCCAATCAATAGTACCAATAGCAAGGTGTGCCACATGGTACCCTTCCCAATTCATCCCATCAATAAGGTAACCCACCAATGTGCCATCAGGGAAACCTTCAATATAATTCACCCCAACTACAAGGTGTGCCACATGGTACCCTTCCCAATTCATCCCATCAACAAGGTAACCCACCAATGCACCATCAAGGAAACCTTCAATATAGTTCACCACAACAACAAGGTGTGCCACAAGGTACCCTTCCCAATTCATCCTATCAACAAGGTAACACACCAATGCACCATCAGGGAAACCTTCAGTACAACTTGTCCTAAGAGTAAGGTGTATCACTAGCGCACTACCAAGGTACCCCTCTACAACAATAACAACAAGGAGCTAACCCTCCTTACATCCAATAAGGAGCTAACCCTCCTTCCATTAAACAACAAGGAGCTAACCCTCCTTATATTTAATAAGGAGCTAACCCTCCTTACATTCAACAAGGAGCTAACCTTCCTTACATTCAACAAGGATTTAATTCTCCTTCCACCCACCATGGTTACCAAGGTCCTATACCTCAGCAATACCCAATTTATGACCAAAACATGATAGGACAACAAGGTCACTACATGCAAGATCCCCAAACAAACATACCAAATACAAAGATAGAAATACAACTACAAGAGATGAACCAAAGAATATATGACATGCAGATAGGGAAACCAAAAAAGACTTATACCCTTCAAGATATATGTCCATTTCCTTTTGATCATTCCATCACTATCTTCCCTTTCCAAAAAACTTTGAGATACCAAAGTTTGATAAATATAAAGGAAAAGGAGATCCAATAGAGCACGTGAGAGATTTCTTGGTAGCATGCATGGAAGTCCAAAACAATGATTCCTACCTAATGAGGCTCTTCCCATGTAGTCTTACTGGTCATGCCATGGAATGGTTTTCCCATCTACCACCCGAAATTAAAAGATTTGATGAATTGTCTACCAAATTTGTAACCCACTTCTCATTCAATATAGAACAAGACATCACCATCATGGATCTATACAAAATTAAATAGATTCAAGGAGAATTCTTCACCTCCTAGCTTCAATAATGGCGACATAAGGCTAGTTGATGCAAATCACCTAATCCCGATAAGGAACTGGTAGACATATTTGTTTCCAATGTCTAAGCATAAGTCAACTACCAACTTACCATGCTATGTCCCACAAAGTTTGAAGAGGCCATTGAAAAGGGATTGCACATAGAAAGGGACCTCATAGAAAGAGGATTGATCAAGCTAAATAACCAAAGAGACAATTCCTCTAATTTAAATGAGAAATCAAAGATTTGGGCCAAGAACAAAAACATCATAAACAATGGAGTGTTGGATGTAAGGGTAGTATGAAATATACAAAATCCTCTTGTACCTAAAAAAAAACCTAAAGTGGTGCAAACAAGCTATACCCCTAATAACACACAAAAAAATTCTTACCTATCCCCAAAACAATCAAGTAGTTAACCAACAGACATATTAGGGAGGGAAGCAAAGGCAATATGATCAACCAAGAAGGAAGTTCATAGTATTAGGATAACCACTTAAGATGGTCATGCATAAACTAGTGCAAAAAAACCTCATCAAGGTTAACGATCTCACAAACTATGAGGAACTGAGCTTCAAAACACCATGGTACAACGAGGACTTGTTCGAATTCCACAAAATTAAAGGACATAAAACCAACCATTGCATGAGACTTAAGCACATCATACAAGACTTTATAGACAAAAGAAAAGTGGATGTCAAACATCATCCAGGGGAATAAGGACCTCTAGATATACACAAATCCAATTCCAAACCATGCTAAAAGGAATGACAAAGGAAAGGACCAAGACTATCACAATGTGAACTACCCTCTCTCAATTGGATGATAATAGGGTGGATGTAGTGACTATACGGGTTAGAGACAACAACCGTAACATAACTACCCATCAAGGGAGAGTTACAATACAAGGATCCCCACCTAAGCCCATAGCTAAGTCATCAAATGACTACAATATCATAGAACAGCTGAAGAAGCCTCCTGCCTTGATCTCAAACCTAGAACTGCTAAAACTGTCACTTGCACATAGGGAGATACTTGAAAAAGCATTAGAAGCATCAATTCCTAAAGACCTCAATCTGGATCAATTTCAAGCCATGGTTGGAAAAATCATGGCCAATCACCATTTAGTCTTTTTTGAGAAAGACCTTCCTCAAAATTCATTCCACAACCAAGCTCTCTACATAGAGGTTGGTGTCCACAAATATGTGGTCAAGAGAGTGTTTATAGATAATGGTGTGGGTCTAAACATCTATACCATGAAATTTTTCAAATAGTTGGGGTATTCAAATGATGTGATAGACAAAGGAAAGAGCATTACTATAAGGTCCTATGATGACCTTGAAAGTAATTCAAAAGGGATGGTTAGGCTACCAGTACAGATAGGAATAGTCATCACATAAACTACATGTCAAGTACTTGACCTTGAGTTGTCATATAACCTCCTCCTAGGATGCCCTTGGATTCATGCATTACAAGTGGTTCCTTCAACCTTTCACCAATGTCTAAAGTTTCTTCACGAAGGAAAGGAGGTCACATTATATGCCAACCCTGAACCCTTCCACTTTTGTGCAAAATTAGAGGATAACTATAATAAAGTCCAACATATACCCAACAATGACATATCCTTTCATTCATTTTCATATGTTGACCCTTCCACACTCCCATCAACCTCAATTAAACGAACATCTAGTGAGAAACAAAAACCTGAAACCAAGGTTCAAGTACTTAACAAGGGTAATGGAAATTATCGCTTCAATCAAGCATTTTTTATATGGATGCTTCCACCAACACCTAAGGTTTATGGAAAATCGAAGGAGATCAAATGTGCTCAAACAATGAAAATGATAGCCAAACCCACAATTTTCACCAAGTGGGGAGGTATGAAGGATGAAGAGATATTCAAAGAAGATTTGTCATCTATGATCTACATAGAGGACCAAAAAGAACCAAAATAGACAAAATACCTTCTAATCAATCCTAGCAATAAAGGCTACTGGGTGCTAAACAAATGGGATATACTGGAATAGGTGGCCTTTGGCTACACGAACAAGGCAGGTGGGAGCCTATCATAGTAGAACAGAGAAAGAAAAACATGGGACTAGGTTATGATTCAAAAGACGTTGTAACTCCAATTATTAAAATGACCTCTTTTAAGAAATGAGTGCCCTCTACTAGCATTAAGGCATTGGATATATACCACATTATGGACAACGATTTACTTGTCGAAGACTTATTTCAAAACTGTAGCATTGACAGGTTTCCTCTCCAATTTATCAAAACTATTCCTAATGACTATTATTATTTTGGAATAGAATCTAATGACTATGAGTGGGATTCTCCTTCCTTTTTCACCTCAAGTGATGATGACCTAGACACCCAATGGGATAACGATACTCGATCCATACTAACCATTTCAACCACTACTATAAGTTTTGTAGATAACGATGATAGCCTACCCCTCTTCTACCCATAATTGATAGATTGGGACCAACAACAACATACACCTATTCTAGATCAGTTCCAGAATGATGAAGTAATTATAAAGTTCATGGGACTTAAAATGGACATACCAACAAGAGATCACAAAGTAGGGTTCGTCATGGAACTTGAGCAGGATGTGTACTTCGATGGGGAGATTGTATCCTCTACTTGCAAAAGTGAAAAAGATAATATAAAAATAAAAATGTGATCCCCTAGAGAGGACCACAATGTGGCTCTATTGCATCCTAAAAAGAAGAAAATAAAGGACGCATCCAAAGGTGAAAACCTCCGAGAGGCACTCGAGGATGGAGGGTTCAATCTCCACATATCTGAATATCAAGAAAAGTTAATGCTCCTAATGGAAGAAATTGAATCCATCAATGTCGACACAATAGAAAACCAAAAAATCAGATACCATGCAACACCGCTTAATCCTGAAGAGAAAACAAACTTCACAACATTCATCAATGATAGAAAGATAAACTTTGCATTGACCTATGCAGATATGCCTAGACTAGATCCAACACTAATTGTACATCATTTGGCCATATCTCCTAGAGAAAAACCTATACTAAGGAAAATGCATCCTCAAATAGCACTATTGGTAAAGGTAGAACTAAAGAAGTTACTAGATATGGGTTTCATTAGACCCATCCATTATCCAAAATGGATATCAAATCTAGTACCAGTGTCAAAACCTACTATGGGCATAAGGATTTGCACAAATTTTGAGACCTAAACAAAGCTTGTTCGAAGGATGACTTTCCTCTTCCAAGTATATACATGATCGTAGATTTAATAGTGGGACATGAGATGCTATTTCTGATGGATGGTTTCTCTAGGTATAATCAAATAAAAATATCCCTTGATAATCAATATAAAACATTTACTTGTGCCTGAGAAACCTTTTGCTGGAATGTCATACCATTTAGTTTAAAGAATGCAAGAGCAACATATCAAAGAGTAATGACTACCATCTTCCATGATATGCTACATACAATTATGGAAGACTATGTGGATGACATTCTATCAAAGTCCATTGAAAGGGAAGATCACTTGACCAATATTGCAAAGGTGTTTGATTGGCTAGAATAATATAACCTAAGACTCAACCCAAAAAAGTGTGTTTGAAGTAACATCTGGAAAGCTACTAGGGTACATAGTGTCAAGAAGGGGTATTGAAGTAAATCCTATGAAATTAAAATCACTACAAGAGATTCCTCCACCAAAGACATTGAAGCAACTAAGAAGTTTGCAGGGAAAGCTACAATCTATCAGGTGATTTATCACACAACTAGCAGACCAATGTCACCCATTCAACCATCTATTACATAAAGACATCACCTTCAAGTGGGATGGTATATGTGACCAAGCATTCTAGTAGGTTAAGGAGTACCTACTCACTCCTCTAGTCTTGATGTCGCCTATTCCAGAAAAAGAAATAATACTATATGTATCTACAACACAAGTAGTGTTGGGAGCTCTCCTAGCACAATGGGATGATAATAACAAAGAAAGAGAGGTCTACTACATCAACCCAACACTAGTGGGCTATGAGTTGAACTACTCGCCTATAGAACGAGCATGTCTCTTGGTCATGTTTATGACACAAAAGCTAAGCCACTATATCTTAAACAAACAAGTGAAGTACTTATTAGAAAAAGTAACCCTAACATGCAAAATTGTTAAATGGGTAATAATTCTAAGTGAATTCGACATAGAGTATGTGGACAGAAGAGCCATCGAGGGACAAATCATAGCAGACTAGCTAGTTGATGCACCAATAGAAGATCACAAACCTCTTAAAATAGACTCCCTAGATGAAATTATATTGTTGATAGTATAGATAGGCCATTGGACCTTGTACTTTGATGGTTCCCACACTCAACATGGCTCTCGAGTAGGTATTTTATTTCTTGCACCATAAGAAGATAGTATACCCAAGGCATATAGAATTTATTTCCCTTGTATAAACAATATATCAAAGTATGAAGCTCTAATTATAGGGCTCAATATGGCTATTGAATGGAGGATAAAATAACTATAGATCTTCAAAGACTCTCAGCTAGTGATCTAACAAGTGAATCACGAGTACCAAACAAAATACAACAAGCTAATATTGTATAAAAGAATGGTGGATAGCTTCAAGGAGTATTTTGTCACAATAACCTTTGAACAGATTCCTTGAATCAACAATAGAGTTGTCAATGCAATGGAAACAATAGGTTCACTTCTGGATATTCTATAGAACATTCCTAAGTATGAGTTCCTTGTGGAGCAACTGCTCGTACCAACGTTTGACATCATGAAATCAAAACTAGTGTGTGTTTTTGTTGGTCCTAACTCCCCATGGTACCAAGAAACATTTGATTACATCCAACACAGTATCATACCACTTGACCTAACAATCACCCAAAAGAAGACCTTTATCCGTAGGACTTCCCAATTTATGATCTTAGGAGATACATTATATCATCAAAGCATATATGGTATGCTACTCTGATGTCTTAATGCAAAATAAGCACAAGCTGCCTTACAAGAGGTACACAAAGGTATTTGTGGGTCCCACTCTAGTGGACCTAACCTAGTCCAAAAGTTGTTAAGAACATGGTACTATTGGCCCTCCATGGAACAAGAGTGTATTCAGTATACCTAAAAAATTTGTCAATGCCAACATCACAATGACCTTGTTCATGCACCAACATAGGAATTGAGACTCATCAAAACACCATGGCCTTTCTCGTAATGGGGATTAGAGTTGGTAGGTAATATTTCTCCTACTTCCTCTAACGGGCCTAAGTTCATTATTACTGCAACTGAGTACTTCACCAAATGGATAGAAGCAATTCCACTAACCTACATCACTAGAAAATAGATATCAAAATTCATTTTGAATTATTTGATTTGTAGGTATGGGATTCCCCAAATGATGATAATGGAAAATGGAACCCATTCAAGAATCAAGACATCCAAGAGCTTTGTTTCAAATTATCTATCCAACATAGATTCTCCACACCTTATTACCCCCAAGGAAATGGTCAGGCTGAAGCATCTAACAAAACCATACTAAAAATACTAAAGAAGACTATTAATGATGTTGACTGTGATGGGCATTTACAACTGAATCCAACTCTATGGGCTTATCAAACCAGCATCTGAACACCAACAAGTGCCACACCTTTCTCCTTGGTCTATGGATCAGAAGTTGTCTTACCTATTGAAGTTGAAATCCCCTCATTGTGAATCTCACTAAAAGACATGTTCAACAATGAAGAATATCAGGTATCTAGATTAAATGAGTTGGAAATCCTAAATGAAAGGTGTTTGAGTGTGTTAAACCATCTTCAAGTTTATCAGAATCGGCTCAAATGAATTTATGACAAAAGGATCAAGGACATAAAATTTTAGGTTGGTGACTCGGTACTCAAAGAGAATCAAAATGGACAGCTAAAACAAGATGGAAAAGGAAAGTTTGAACCAAACTAGTTAAGTCCATTTATTGTCACAACAAGCTACAGATTTGGAGCTTATCAATTAGCTACTCCCAAAGGAGAACCCTTAGTTGAACCATTGAACAACAACCACCTCAAGAAGTTATACACTTGAAGTAGGTCATAATACCCCAAGAAAAAGGCAAAAAATCCAAAAAACATCAAAAACATCAAAAAGCAAGAAAAATAGTAAAGAGAAATAAACATTCTTTTAGTGAAAACCACTTTGCGGTGCTTCCAAATTAGGCACCACGGTGAAAACCTGGAAAATAAGTGCTATGTTTGAATAATAATTGTATCATTATCGATGGATACTATCCAAAGCATTCACCCATTCATTCCATAATAAAGCATGTGTCCAACCATGGCTTGTTACTAATTTAGGAAAGTAGTCTTGTCTCAAATTGGGGGAAACTTCCCAAAGTTGGTCACAGATTAGATCTTTGTGTGTTTTATCATGGTCAAAAAGTAGAAAAGCAAAAATATCCAAAAATATCAAAATCAAAACAACATTGGATTATTCCTTCACTCAACATTCTAAGATATCAACATTTTCTTGAACCTCGTGGCTAGTTTAGGTATATTTCCTGCAACATATCCTCTAGAAACATAAATGGAATATCAATCCAAGTTATTAATGTTGTTTAAAATTCAAAAACAGTTATGCTTTTAGTCAACACTGATTGAACCACATGGTCTCTGCATGTACAATGTAGGAAAGACTTATCTCTAATCATCCCCCAAGGCCTTAGGTCAGTCCCCTTAGGTTTCTATCATGCTTCCTTTCAACTTATTTAGAATGGTCAAAATTCAAAAAAATCAAAAAACATTCACAAAAATTTAAAATCCAAAAAAAATCCACAAAACAGAAAAGATCAAGAACACGTTCTTATCAAACCAAGTGAACTACGAGCCTCTACGTGTACAAAGTAGGTAAGGCTTATCTTTGATGAGCCCCTAAGGCCCTAGGTTAGTCCCCTGAAAACAACAAAAATGACATCATAAAACTTACAAATTTAAAAAAAAAGACCTATTCCATCACAAATCTTCAATAAAATTTTCATCCATAATAAACAAATTGTCATCTTCACCCTTTGACAAAACAAACAAAAAAATAGAGAAAACATCAAAAGCTAGAACTTTCAAGCAAAAATAATCACAAAGATTTGATTAAAAAATAAACAAAAACAAGGACAAAGTGTTAACTACCTACTTTTGACAATTCACCAACATCCTAAGATATACCTTAACGGATTCATTCCTACGATAGACATGATCAACAATGGATAACAACTTGAAACCTCAAAATAGATACGGAAAGTGATACTGCAACTTTGTTTATCTTTTCATAGCCTTATCTTTATGATTTATTTTATTGACCCATTCCCAGGATCTCTCGAGGATGTCCATAAGGATTTAGAGAAGAAGGAATGGAGGCAATTGAGTGTCATTTCAGATTGCTATTTGTAAGAATTTTTTGTGATACTACCATGGTGAATACTTTGTTTATTGAGTGTATGGAAGTTTTTTTTGAAGCAATTCATGTAGCAGTTACATGTTAGGTATTTCATACCTTTTTGTGTAACTAGTTTGAAAAGTTTTAAACACAACCCAACTATATATTTTAAACAAAGTTTTTGTATGTTTGGTATGAGCAAAAATATTATTTGTATGTTGAGTCAAATTCCACACAATGGATACAATGTCACCTTGGTCATTAATACCCTGGTGCATTGTATTTTTTTTCTACATCAAAAAGGATTGTTAAAAATGTGAATCCTCCAAGCAAAGCGAAAGCAATACTCGTCAACAACTAACAATATCAAATTTCTATCCATCATCAAATATATCTTCTAACTAACATCCATCCTATATCATAATTTCATTAGTACCATATCCTACATCCACAATGTCGTCAATGCATATCATGATGATAATAAAACAATGAAAACATCATGTATCAAGTATAAGGCATGCATCCATCATATACATAATAAAACATCATATGAAATAGAATATGATGAATCCTTCCATCCACATCATATGCATTATCATACATTATCATCCATAAACCATCACATAAACATATAATGAAGCCAAATTGAAGCATGTATATCTCGTATATATCATCATCAAAAAAGAAGAATGTCATGGTACATCATGAGTAAAACATGTGCGATAGGATAATGCAGAAATATACATATATACGAGGCCTCAATTGGGCTGATGAATATATATACAAAATAATGTCTATAATATAAGTCTCTAAACTTGAATATCATAAAGATCAAGTAGAAGTAAACTACTACATGGCCAGAGGAGGAGGACTCTAAAGATATGGTTGTGCATCAGGATCAAACTATCTAACTGTGTGTTCACCTAACTCAGCCCCTATTGCAATACTGGGCTCTCCAAATCATGGACGTCGCTATGCTCTGGAAACAAAGGCCTCATATAGGGTCTAATAATATGTCAACCTCTGTAGCAACTAATCTCGATCAGCTCATAGACTATCTCGTTCTATCCTAAGACTGTCCCTCTCAATAGTAAAAACCTGTAACTATGTCTCTACAACTAGATGACACCCAATCTCAATGTATCTCTCTTATCGAGCTATGTCTCACTCTATAGTGAGGGTGACAATTTGTGCCTATGTGGCTTGTCGTCACAATATCTTGGCATCCCTCACAGCCATCATCTGTAATAACTATACAACTCCATCCCTAGGTGGTGGAGGGGGACCTAGAACTTGTCCATAATCTTGTTGCATCTGATCACCTTATCTACCCTACTCACCATCTTGTTGATCCCTAGCAAGCTGCTCTATAATGATCTCAACATGTTGTCTCTCTCCTCGACGACTTGTGATACTTGCTCTACCCACTACGGGAACACCAATAGGATTTGTGAATCTCAAAGGAAGGCATCGTGCCCACTACTGATCATAATCAGTAGTCCCTAGATCGGCTAAACCCACTGGCCAACCCCATCTGAATGGGGCAAGAGCTCTAAACACAACAACAGCAGCATCTCGATTAGCCTGTAGACCCTAGACATGAACCTCTTTGGTGGTCCAACCAAACCAAGCCTCATAGGCATCTAGAAATTGACCCTGTCTCTCTCCAAACTACCTGCAAACCCTGTCAAGTAGATATCTCTCCAAAAAAGAGTGCACTCAATCAATCAACCATCTATTCTATCTACAATATACCAACTACTCCTGACCACTAGGCCATGCCTCACAATCCATATATGGTCTCTATACAAAACCTGGCATATCATCAAATAGACGAGTCCAGTAGGAAAGCTATCCAAGTAATGTATAATGCAAAAAGTCTTTGTAACGATAAGAATATGGATCCCTAGTAGTATAATCCAATATACTATTAGGTTGCATAATTAAGATGTGCTCCCAAACCCATACATGAAGAAGAGAGATACCGACAGAAATAGATTTCCCACCATGATATGCAACCTCATGCATATCTCTGTATAGGTGGGCAAGGACACATGGACCCCATGTGTATCTAGTTCCATGCTCAAACATCTACTCTATACACATCCCAACCAATAGGAAACTTTCGACCCCGCCTATTAGGAATGATGAGCCCCATAACCAAACGACAGAGAACAAGTGAAACATGATCAACATTGCCCACAAAATCTAATAAGTTTATCTCAGTTTTTCGAACCTCCAAATGTCTCACTCCAAGAACGTGACGAATAGCACAGGTTTCCCATCGAATAGAATATGTAACAAGCTCTCCATGAATGGGTATGCAGAGGATCCTCCACACATCCTCTAGAGTAACAGTGGCCTCCCTAGTAGGTAAATAGAAAGATGAGATCTTTGAATGCCACCTCTCCACAAGCACATTCATCATCGCGCTATGACATCTAATGGTGGGCATGTAGTAAATGTGTCACAACCCGACAACATCTAAAATATCTCATTCTAACACATCAAAACCAACGATCAAATCAAACAAATCACGTGATCATCACTCCCTCAACTGGAGCGGATTAAGAACCACCTGCAACCATTCAACCTACAATGTTAAGGATTTTCTATGAAAAACACAAAATAAACCTATGACGGAAAACAAATTGACTTAGGATTCCAAAAAAAGTAAAAAAAAGTGAAACATTTTTGTCAAAAGCAATAAAAATATGCAAAAGCAAAAAATTGATCCTCAAAATGAAATAAAATTTAAAATGTGAGAAAATTCAAAAGCAAAAAACTTTTCCAAAAGCGCAAAATTACAAAAAGTGCACAAAAAATGAAGGCAAAAATACAAAAGTGCAAAAATAAGGCAAAGGCAAAAACAAAAGCGAAAATCAATGTCAAAAGGGAAAATTTATAGCAAGTGCACAAATAAATATCAAAAGCGATTATTTACAAAAAGAAAAAGCACTAAAACTGATGCAGAAGCGAGAAAAACAAAAGATTCATGCATTCACCTAATTTCTCTTCGTGCATTAATTACACAAACATGAAAAGACAAAAATGAAAAAAAATGAAAAAGAACATACCAAGGCACCGACTCTTGCAGGTCGTCCAAACTCACAAATTGCATATGCGCGATGTGGGGCTCCTTGAATCCTCACCATAGCTCCTCGACAACTGACGAAACAAGAAAACCAAAGGAAAGAATTATCTATAGGCTCAAAGTGCAAATGAGGAAATTAGAACCCTAATTACCTATTTTAACCCCCCAAAACCCTAAGTTTTACTTAGAAAACCTTCCTAAGTTAAAATTAGGACCTCCTGAGAACATTTGAACAAGCAACAAGAGACCTACAGGCTTTATTTTTTGCCCTTTATGCATCTGAATTGAAATGAAATAGGGTCATGAGCTTGACCTACAAAGTGATTTTTTTCAATCAACCTCTTGAGGGGGCATCCCAAAGTCCTACCATCATTTTGCTGACCGTCGGAGCACAATGGGGCATATAATTTTTTTCAAATATTGATCTTAACATCAGAATCTTTAAAATAAAGCAACCAATACTTTGTCTCAAAGAGGGGCAAAATGTAGACATGTAAAATTGACCTAACACTTATCACACACCTTAAATGATATTTTCACATCATCGAATATCACTGTATTTCACATCAAAAGCATAAAAAGTATAAAAAACCTTAATTTCCTCTATTAATTATGTATCTTATAGGATAAATGAAATGATGATGGATTGATATGTTTTTTTGAGATTCATGCCAATAATCTCTCATTGGTCTCATGAATGTAGAAATATCTTCCTTTATTATTGCAAGATTCAAAAAAAGTGTTCCAAACTATGAACAATGAAACTAAATATATTCTTATTATGCTCAATAATGAGTCTAGGAGTAACATGTATCTTTGTGGTGATTAGAATCTCCTAAAATTTTAAATAAAACATTGTACACTCAATGCTAAACAAATATTCCCAACCACAAAATAAGATTAGAAAGTGTGAAAAAAATGTGATAAGATTTGTGATGACTAGCTGTGAATAGAATGTAAATAAAAACCTAAAAAATAAATAAAGTGAAATGAAATATTTTGGTTGATGAAATATTTATCTTATGCCCTAAGATGATTCTAAGTTAGGAACTTAGGGTAATTAAAAAAGTGAGTCCCTCACTTTTCAATAGCTAAAAAAAAACCATGATAGTATAAATTAGCCTTTGAAATTCAAGATGAATCTTCATTAAGCCTACCTCTCCAGATCACCAAATAATCCTCATATTATTTTTTCTTGGTTATCCTACCAATCCTACTATCCAAAAAATCCTCAATCTCTTTTCTTGGTTGTTGTAGAATATGATTATTCTATTCTAATTCTAAATCATCATCACCTAACTCTCTTTCATGATATTGTTACAAATGTATAACATTGAATATTGGTGATACTATTAATCATTCTAGTAACTCCACTCCATATGCATTTATTGATTTAAACATTTTTATAATATTGTAAGGTACAAATATCTTCATCTTCAACTTATTGTATGTCTCTACTAGACATCTTTCTTTTTTTAGATACATCATTACTTAATCTACAACTATTAACTCTTTATAAATTCTCTTCCCATAAAAAATTTCCTTATATCTTCCATTCATCATCTTAAAGTAACTCTTAACTTGTGCATGCACTTCATTTATGTGTTCTACAAATTATTTTTCTTCTACACTCCTTTTATCCTCTTTACTGATGCTCCTCAACTTTAATATATTGCTTGGACTATTGCTACATGCAATTGCAAATGGTGTTTTCCCTATGCTCATATTTATTGAATTATTTGTGTACAAGTTATGCTTGCACAAAAGGAATATCCCAATTTCTTGTCTTCTCTCCTACCAAACATCTTAGTGAATTTCCTAGACTCTTATTCACAACCTATGTATGTCCATTTGTTTGTGGTTTATATTCTAAAATAAATTTCAAATTCACCTTCTTCCATAAAATATACTAAAATTAACCAACAAACTTAGTGTCCCTATCTGATACAACAATGTTTACAAAAAATGTTTTATTACTACTCTAAAAAATAGATCATCTACATGTTCCACATATTTTTTCTTCTTACATGGAATGAAATACACCATCTTACAAAATCTATCCACAAAAAATATAAAATCATTACATCTCTATTTTCTTAGTAATCGCAATACAATAATCATACTTGTGTCTTCTCAAGGTCTCTATGGAACTAGTAATGGTTGATACAAACCAAAATTTTGACTACTTCCCTTTGAAACTTGACAAGTTTTACAACTTCAAACAAATTTTCTCAAATCCTTATATGCTTACAAAATATTTCTCATTCACTGGAATACCACTATCTTATCTATTCTAAGATTTCCTACTAAACTACCACTATAATTTTCCTTGATCAAATTTCTCTCATTGAGCCTATAGGAGTACATAGCTAAATACCCTTGAATAACATGTCATTGTGAATCACATAACCAAGCCACTTACTTCTACCTAGTCTTATTGGTTCCTTGCATGCTTTCCATAGTTCCATAAAATAAAGATAAACTTCATATAAATGCTTCAACTCTTCAAAACAACTACCATTTATTCTCACTTCTACTAGCAAGTTTTTTCTTTTACTCAGCACATTGGTAGCTCAATTTAAATTTCCACTTATATTATATAATATAAATAAATCTATATTAATTTAACACATCTCAAATTTGTTAGGATTAGGTGTTGTACACCTTGCACAATGCAGATTAATTTGATTATATAAATTAAATAAATATTTAGTGTGGTGCATTTAGGGGATATGTTTAGCCACATTTGATATTTATTTGGGGTAATGTGTAAAATTGTATGTAACATTGGGTTAGTTATTTTATATGTGAGAGACAAAACAATTAATTATTATTTGGGGAAAATTATTTAATAATATGTACCAAAAAGTAATTGAGGGATCAATGGTTTTGTGTACTCGTGGTTTTATCTTACTACTTTTTTGTATTTATGTGAACTTGGGTCTATTAAATAAAATATATGTTTCGTGGTTAAGGTTGGTTGGGTGAGTGGGTTTTCATAGTATCGAGTCTTCTTCTAAGGAGTGAATATGAAAAGCATGGCATGGGACATGTGGATTCATGCTTGGAGACATGGAGCATGCATATTGGAGGCTTTATGTTTCAAAAGTATTCCTTATCTTTGTAAGTGTGTGTTGTTAGAATTGTAAAATTTTAAAAAATTTATAGTTATTTATACAAAATGGTCCTCATCATAAACAAAAAGTCCTCCCTTCATAACTTTTGTCCATATTTTTCCATGTGTTTCCATAGAATCCATCTAATCCTAAATATTCCACTATATAATCCATATCGGCAAGAGAGGGTCAGGGTCTACCCGATCTATAATGTTTTTTCACTAATATATACTTGTTGCAGATTATCGGCAGCACATGTTTATTGTCTCAGCGACAAAAAGATCATATCGGCAAGAAAGTTGTTATCGGAATGAGTCATAACGAACTCATATATGTGTCACCGATTAGCGCATGGAGTGATGTATCGTCCAAACAAAAAATTATCAAAGTGAGGTCCTGCCGAAAGCATCGAGTCTTGTTGATAAAGCACAAAGGGATTCCATCAGAAGACTATCGGAATGAAGTCATATAGTCTTTCTGACTCAAATGTCACACCAATAAAGATATGCATCGGTGAGAGAAAAGTCATCGGTAGGAGTCTTTTAGAGTTTTCAAGGTCTTGTCGATAGAACTCACTTCGTCGGTAAGACTAATTTCATCAGTGAGAAGCTTGAAGGTCACGTCGAAGTGTGGTTTCATCGGCGAAAGAGTGGTTATGTCTCAACGATTAGAAAAATACCACGGGGTTCATCTCGGTAAGACATGATGCAGTCTATGTAACATCTCCCCGACTTAAAATTGTCACAGTGACACATAAAACTAAAGCGATACCTATCGGTGAGACTTGAAGGTTTCAGGGAGACTACAGGATGTTTCGGCGAAAGGTCTGATGAACGTTGCAAAAGGATATCACCCCAGATTTGAAAATGTCTCATTGACAAGACATTTGATGCGACAGTGTGAGTTTCAAAAAAGGACTTCACTCGTGCTTTAGCTGGCACATTAATGGCGTGATGAAACATAATAGGGAGAATTCAATTGAAAGCACTGGTGTTGAATTTGTAATAGAAATCAGCAAGGTGAACGAGGAACCAGGGCATCTTCTAGTCTGAAGAATTTGAGCAAAAATACAGTAAGTGATTGCACCTTAGCTCTTCAAAAAATTTAACTTCTGTGACTTTGAAGAATGGAGTCCCCTAGCACTGGAAAAGTTAAAAGTAGAAAACATAGTGAAATTAGTTAGACAAAGGGAAAGAAACAAAAAACTAAAGGGGAACATGAAGGAACGGAACGAAGATTGAATCAGGACCTCATTGACTAGTTCCCTGGCTCTGGGCCTAAAGCTAGACAGTCAACACAACTTAGGGCAGAACTAGATAAATTAGATGATAAATACAAGTTTATTGGAGACGTTTGGACTCAAATAAGGGGATATGAATTATTCAATTTTCATTATCATTGGAGAAACCATTTTGAACTAGTTTGCAATCCATGGAAGCTGAATTTGGGAAAACTAGTGTGCCCTAACGTGTTTGTAAATGCAGAATTGGTAAAGTTGTTAGCTGATCATTATGACCCGAAGCACAAAGCTATATGTGACCCATCTGGAAAACCACAGATACATTTTTCAAAGGAGGCAATATGGGAGGTTTTCAATTTGGAAGAGTTTTTCAATGAAGAGATCATATATGAAGAATTGGAGAAGGAGTTCTCGAGAATGGACATGATTTATAAGGATTGGAGGCTGCCAATTCACAGGGTTAAACAGGGCAGCAAACCAGTTCCTCTGCAGGATAGTGATGGACCTCCTTATCATGTGGACCTATTTGAACCTTATATGAAATACACTTACTTCTCAGTATGCCAGGTATTGGGAGTGGATGCCCCGGAGTATATGTCAATTGTGCAAATGCTAATCTCAGGAGATATCCAGTACCACAATTCTAGGCCATTTGACTATGCCTCGTACATTTCCAAGGGGCTTGATTCAAAGTTGATGGCTATAAAAAGAGAATCATCTACCTTCCATCTAAGGCATTATTCACTATTGATGCATATGGTGCTATACTTTGGACAAGAGTTGGGACTATGGCCTCCGGAGATGAGAATTTCTCAGTTTAGTAAAGAAGGTTTAGTATTTCCAGTTCAATTGTGGACTGTTGTTTGGGATAGCAAGTTTGCCAATGCTAGTTTTATTCATTTTGAAGAATAATTTGTGAAAACATTGTACAGATTGTACAATTATCCTTGTGATTATTCATTATCTGATGAGATAAATAGATTTCTTCGGCCAAAATATTTCAATGGGCCAATTGATCATAATTGGGGAGATTGGTATTGCTTGGAAGGAGCTACCATGACAAGAGTTTATGGGTTTGAAGATGCCCCTTTTATTTTGCCAAAAATGGTCCCAAACAGAATTGCATATTTGGAAATTGTCAGACAGATGGATTATTCCAGTGTCATGAATCTTAGTTCCTTTGGGAAGCAGGCCTTTATGCCTAGTAAATTGTGCTTTGGTGATTTCACTATGTTGGCCAAAGAAGGATACAATTTGATCCTTGACAAATTGCTTCAGTACAATATGAAGAGAGGACCACCCAAAAAGAAATTTGACCCAGAAGGGTATATTAATTCTGCTAAAATGAAGATAAACTTTGGAGGGTATCAGCATGTACCCTATCATTTTGATGATATGATTCAGAATCTGGAAGAAGAAGAAGCTAAAATGGTAGTTGAAATATATAATCAAGGGCTGCAGGATGCAGAGCAATTGTCTTCTAGGGAAGAAATACCTGAGGAAAATGTGCCACAAAGCCAATCAGGAAAGGTATCCAGATTGAGAACTCATCAATATATTTTCCCAACTAGAGAGTTGAGTGTTGAAGAAAGTGGAGAGGCAGATGTAAGGAATATTGAGTACAGATCATTTGTTTCAGATGATGAGTTCATAAATTCCCTAGAGTTTAAAGCATTTTTGTATAAACAAAAAGGAAAAGAAATAAGGGAAAAGGTTGATGATGTTATTACAGGAAATGAAGAGCAATTGTTGAACGAATTGAGGAAATGTGTAGATGAGGAAATGATAGGTATGACCCCTGAAAAAGGGAGAAAAATGTTGCAAAATGCTGGTGTCATGATCTTTCCCAGGCTAGATCTCAATTATGCACTTGTCTTTGATAGTTTCTTAAGGGACATCAATGCTACGCACAGGCTTGACAAAGAAAAGGTAATAGAAGTGTATGCAGGATCCAAATACAATACAGATGAAGGATCATTGATGATTTGGGCCTTATATCCATCCCATAGGAAATCGGTAGTTATTGACACTGAGAAGGCATTTGGGCATGTCATGAATTTAAAAGTTGGAGAAGTTGATCATGTGGCTACTACAAAAATTGGAATTAATATTGCAAAACTGAACAAAGCACAAATTCAGATGTTAATAAAAGAGAGAGAAATGTACAAAGCAAACAATGAAAGGGTGTTGAGAGAAAATGATCGGCTAAAGGATTTGTTAGGTGCTACTATGAAGACACCCAGGCTGCTTACCCAAGGTGAAAGTTCTCAGTCAAAAGATCATTGGGAAGGATCAAGTGCTTACTCCCAAGGAAAGTATGATGCACTTGTGGCAATAATCAAGAAGAAGCAGGCCAGTCTAACATCTTGGTTGAATAAACTCTGGGGAAAATATTCTCAAATGCTTGCTGCATTAAAGGAACATGAATAGATTATGGAGAATTTTCAAGAAGTGAACCAGCAAGATGTTTCCAATAGTGCAGCAATTGAAGCTGCAAATCATTTTATAAATCGACATCGAAACTTCTATGAAGAATTGCAAGGGGATGCGCAGGGATTGACAAATGTTGCTAAGAAAAAATTGACCTCATTCTCTGATGATAGAGGAGGACTAAAGGAAGTGACCAGATGGAAAGGTGAGAATGAGTCAATGCTGCGCAAAATCCTGAAGGTTGCTACTGCTAAAAATATGACATTGGAGTATGCAAGCGAGCAGAATGAAAGAATGATAAGGATGGAGATTTCAATCCGAAACGCAATTGAAGATGGGGATACACACGAGCGCCAGGATTATGTGGATCATTTGTCTAAAGTTCATTTGTGGCTAAATAGAGTTTAATTATCTCTTAATCTATTTTCTAATTTGTGACATTTCCAAAAGGACGCATCCTTTCATGATTTTGATGTATAAATATCTATTTCGATAGCGAAATAGAAACAATAGAAGATAGGATAGAAAGTAGAATAGAAGAGATACAGTATAATACAATGTTTCACAAATATGAGACTATGGTGCATGTTTAAAATCATGGAGATATCAATGGAAATATTTTAATATGGTGCAGTTATTTCTGGTATCAGTTGTTTATTGTGTTCATTGAAAGCATTATCGAAGTTGTCTCCAAAGTGGTGTTTTCTGGTTATTTAAATTGGTTAACAAGTTTATATCCAATTTCTCAGTGCACATTTGTTGTATTTGTATGATCAATTGATCGTTTCTTTCAAGTAAAGATTAAATCCTTTAAGTTGATCATAGTAATTGGAAAATGTCAATTGCATCATTAAGAAGAACTCGGTAATCATAACCTTGCATGTTTATACAAGTTATAAACTAAATCATATGTTGAATGACTTGAATACTTTCCAGAAAGAAGTACTTGTTTTAGATTTCTTTTGACTCTGCATACCCTATAAGGCACTAGTCTCTACATTTTCATCATTTGGTTTTATTCATTTCTTTTTACATCTGTTAACTGAACATATTAGGTTTTAGTTTTATACAGTTTACACCAGATCAAGTTTTATTTGTCCACTCCCATCTGCCATTGTGGGTGAATCACAGGAAGAGAGATAATCATAAGTCAAGTCTTCCCAATTCATATAGTTACACCCACCTAGTTCTAGTAGCACATGAAGAGTAGAAAGCTTAAATCATTTGGCTTTGTCTATTACCCTAAAACGTACCAAGAGATTGGTAGCCTCTTGAGGTATTCTTACCTGCGTTTTTGATAGCTAACAAATTGGCGATTCCATTGGGGATAAGAAATATCAAATATTTTCTCACTTTTAAGAAAGTGAGTGTCGACTCTGACAGAAACAGTGCATTTGTTCAAACATGAATGGAAGAAGATCTCAATACAGGGGAGGTCATACTGGAGCTCCTGTTGGCAACACTAAGTGGACACACAAGGATGACAAGGTTGATAAAGGAAAAGGGATAAGTGAGGACATGTGCATAACAAACAAAGACAAAGCATTAAGGGCACATTGTGAAACATGTGATCGCTATGATACATGGAGAGATAATTTGAGTGCAGAGCTTTGTACCCCTGAAGAACAAAGAAATCCATTTCCATTTTATGATCCTCAAAAACAACCAGAGTTTGATGCTAAACTCGAAGCAAAAGGACTCAGATATCAACAGGAATGTGAACAAAGAATGGAGGGTAATCAAAATGAGTTCAATGAGGATACAGTTCCTCAAGAAGATTATGAATCTTTAACTTATGAAGAAGTAAAAGCACGATTTGAATCTCAAAGAAAGGAAAAAGAAGAACAAGAGAAAGCCTAGATGATACAAGAAATGAGAGATTTTAAATTGCAGAAAGCTCAAAACATTGCTCAGACACCTGGTTGCCCAAAGTATGTACCACCTCATAAGTAGGGTAATCATAGTGCAGGGCCTTCTGATCGGCCAAAGGTTCCTCACCATCAAATAGGGAATCAATACAGACAACCAAATCGTCCACCTCATATTCCCACACAATATACAAATATGCAGCCACCTCATGGTCAACATTATATCCCACAACATAATACACAATACAATAACCCTATGTACCAATATTAGTATCCACCTAACCCTCCCCCTCATCAGTATACAACAATGATCAGACAATTTGACTTAGCAAGGTTTCAATTATACCCTTACCCTATGGATGGCAGTTGGAGAGGTCTGGTGCCTAAGTTTACAGGGAGTAGTGCAATTTCTCTTGAAGATCATTTAAGGAGTTTCAATGCCTTCATTCATGATTTGGATGTACCTTATGAAGATTTACATATGAGGCTATTCATGATGTCACTTACTGAAGAAGCTAGGGATTGGTTCAACAGCCTACCAACAGCCTCTGTTAATTCTCTCCAAGAATTTCAGGATCAATTTTTAGAGCAATATTGAAATCTAAGTGCACCAGATGTTGCTCTTCATGAATTAATGTGAATTCAAACAAATCATAATGACTCAATTTATGATTTCAACTGGAGATTCAATAAACTACAGAATAAAATACCTCCTGGATCAAAGTTGCAAGACTCTATAGCATTGAGTGTTTATTTGAATGCATTTGATCCAAAAATAGGGTATGAATTAAGAAATAGGTTCCCAAGAGATTTGGCTGAAGCCCAGAAGATAGCATTAACAATTGAAAACAATAGGAGGGCTGTTGGGATAATTGATAAAAGAGACAACCCTAGGGCTCCTCAACAAAAAAATAATTACTAGTACAGACAGGAGAACACATACAGAAATGAGAGGCCTAGGTTGCATGGCATGCCCTATAATACAAACTGGAAGGATGGAAAACCTGTAACAGATAGGCCTAGAAACAAGGAAACTCTTGATCCATTGAGAAAAAAAGGAACCTATATGGTAAATAACAATTATTTCTGTGAAGTTTTTGATAAGCCACATTCCCTAGATTATTGTGTTGTAGCCCAAAGAATGCAAGAAGAAGGAATGTTGATGGGAAACAGAGGAGAAGATCACACAGTGTATTTGACTTCAAATACTTTTCACCATGTTGAGGAGAGGTACTCATCTTCAGAGGATGAAGGTTATGAGTATGATGTTTCAAATCAAAGATACAATGTCCATATGGCTGAACAGCAGGTCCTTTTTGACTCTGAAGAAGATTATACATAACCACATTCTATTGAAATGCCTACTCAATGCAGTATGAGGAAACTTACCGAAGAGGAGATAGAAAGATTAACTGTTGCTGCAATTAAAGAAGCAAAGAGTAAGTACTAGTTGAGAAATAGGATAGTAAATGAGAAGGAAGGTGTCCCTAGGGGAATCTTTATGAAGGATTAGAAGGTGACGCAAGGAATTGTGAAAAAGGCAGAAAATAAACAACATGATAAAAGTGAACAAAAGCCTGTCCAAAAGGAGGAAGTAAAGGAATTACACAAAGAAATGCAAAAGCCTGATCAGCCAAGTAAAAGAGAAAAGGAGGAAAACAAAGGAGAAATGTCAGAACAAAAGAAAATGGTTAAAGTGGAGGGTCCCTCTTTTGACTTCACTCAGGCTTTATCTCAGGTAAAGATGTCTATTCCACTACTTGAGATGGTGAAAATTAAGGAATACAAAGACAGTGTTTTTCAATTGATAACAAGTGGAAATGAAAAACATATGAATTCTAAAAATAAAGTGGCTACTAAAGCAATTAGTAGGCAAGAGAAAGTAAGTATCCCAAAAATTTGCTTGAGTGATGTATTAACAAATCCCCCACAAGTTGATCCTTTTTTCACTACATTACTCATAAATAACAAATTGTTGAGGAATTGCATGATAGATTCTGGTGCCGCCATAAATATTATGCCAGTAGGAGTGATGAAATAGTTAGACATGTGGATGGATACTAATGGAGGGAAGTGATATGCAATGGACAACAGACCTATTCCTATGATGGGTATAATGAAAGATGTTGAAGTCAAGCTAACTGCTTATCCTCAAGTGGCCTATAATATTGATATAACAGTAATTGACACCCATCCTTAGTTTGGCATGCTTTTATCAAGACAGTGGACAGCAACTGTTGGTGGAAATGTCCAGTTTGATCTGTCTTATGCAACAATTCCGATAAATGGCCAGGAAGTGAAGTTGTGCAAGGAGCCAAGGATGAACCAGCTTGTTGACTGTGTACCACAAGATCAAATCAACTATTTTTGTGATGTTGATCTTGGGAGTTTTAAGATAGAACTAGCTCAGCCAGAATTAACCAATAGTAATCCAATTGAGAAGCATGCTGCACAAAATTGCAATGGTATTGGAAAATGTACTTTGATGGAGCATGCAGCCAAGAAGTTAATGGAGCAGGGATAGTATTTGTTTCACCTGAAGGTATTACATTTAAGTATTCATTCCTATTAACATTTGAATGTACAAACAATGTAGCGGAATATGAAGCTTTATTAATAGGTTTGAACATAGTTGTGAAACATAAAATCAAGTTGATGGCTGTTCTAGGGGATTCTGAGTTGGTTGTTTCACAAATTAAGTCAAAATATGCAGCAAAACATAAAAGATTGAAACAATACAGGAATGTTGTATGGGACAAAATTGAGTTGTTTGATGCTTTCTCAATTGAGTGGATTGACAAGTCGAAGAACATAATGGTAGATTTTTTAGCAAATGTGGCGCTGAAAAGAGATGACATTACATTGGCTAGAGTATCACAAATTGAGTTCAAGACAAGGCCTGTTGTGCCTGATAACATTTATAGTTGGAAGGTCTTTAATGATGATACTGACCTTTTGAAATTCCTCCATTATATAGATCAATATGAAGCCCAAGAAATTGATTTCCATGCCTTTGTTGAAGAAGTGGATGGGAAGCAAACAGTATTTGGGAAGGAGATCTTACAGCTTAAAACAATTAAGCTTCCTAAAGGGTTAGTGGCATTAGAGAGTGTGTATGATGGAAGTGATCGGTCCCTCATGAAACAAGCACCTGTCAAGAGGGAGGATATTGAAGAGATTAACTTGGGAACTGAGATAGCACCAAAAAAGGTGTACATAGGGAAAAAGATAAGCCCGACAATCAGGAAAATGCTAATAGCACTACTGAGAAAGTATAAACATGTGTTTGCATGGTCTTATGAAGATCTAAAAGCATACAGGGAAGATTTGTTTCAGCATGAAATACCATTGAAGCCAGATGCTAAGCCATTTAGACAAAAGCAAAGACCCATAAATCCAACATTGGAGCCTAAAATACAGGAAGAATTGGAAAAGCTCAGAGATGGTGGAATCATTAAACCAATCAGGCATTCAACGTGGGTCTCAAACTTGGTCCCTGTGAGGAAGAAAAATGGTGATATTAAATTATGTGTGGATTTCAAAAATCTAAACATGGCATCCCTCAAAGATAATTATCCTCTACCCAATATGGAGGCTATATTACATAAGGTAACAGGGTGCGAGTTACTATGTATGATGGATGGGTTTTCAGGGTATAATTAGGTTAAAGTTAAGGAATCTAAGTAGTATAAGATGACATTTACAACCCCATGGGGGACATATGTTTATTTGAGAATGTCGTTTGGTCTCACGAATGTAGGAGCGACCTTCCAAAGAGCTATGGACGTAGCATTTGTAGACCTAATTAATGCTATCATGGTGGTGTATCAGGACGACCTTACTGCTTACTCAAAGAAGGCTAACGATCATGTGGAACATCTGGAAAAGGTATTTATTAAAGCCTTAGAATATGGTATTAGCTTGAACCCTAAGAAATGTCATTTTGCAGTTACAGAAGGTAAGCTCTTGGGACATATTGTCTCAAAGGAGGGGATTAGGATAGATCCTGAAAGGGTTGAAGCTATAGATAAAATTCCAATTCCTAAGACCATCAAAGCCATCTAGTCATTCTTTAGACAAATTAACTTTGTTAGGGGATTTGTTTCTAATTTTGTTGAGATCATTAAACCCATATCAAAAATGTTGAGGAAGGGACAAAAAATAGAAGGACTGCATAGGCATTGGAAGCTTTTCTATCCATCAAAAGGGCCATCAAGGAAGCTCCTGTCCTTAAATCTCCAGATTTTGCAAAACCTTTTCAGATATTTTCATTCGCTTCAATGCACACTATTGTTGTTGTTATGTTACAGAAAAATGAGGAAGGTCATGAACAACCTGTGTCTTTCTTCATTAAGTCATTGCAGGGGTCAGAACTGAAGTATGATATAATGGAAAAACAAGCATTTGCATTAGTGAAAGCTACAAAAGCTTTCAGGCCATATCTTGTTGGAGCAAAGGTAATTGCTTATGTACCTCATGCAGCTGTCAAGGATATTCTGACATAGTCTAAAGTAACAAGAAAAAGATGTAGATGGATTAACAAAATCCAAGAGTTTGACATGGAGATACAAATTACTAAACTAGTAAGAGGTCAATGCTTGGCTAAGTTAATGGCAAAAGCGAATATTGAAGCAAATCAAATTTGCAATGTAGAAGAAGGGACTGCAGTTGTGAGCATTGAGCATACTCCTTGGTATGCAGATATCATGCATTACCTTAAGTACATGAAGTGTCTAGAGGGATTGAGTGATAGCTAGAAAAGAACTCTGAAGTTACAAGCATCTAAGTATGTTTTCATGGATGGAGATCTGTTTTGGAAGAACAAGGATGGTATACTATTGTTATGTTTGGATGAGTCACAAGCTAGGCATGTCTTGAGTGAAATGCATGAAGGGGTTTGTGGAGGGAATTACTCTGCAAAGACAACTGCACATAAAATTCTCAGGGCGGGTTATTATTGGCCAAAGGTTTTTAATGACTCTTTTTCATATGTAAGAAAATGTGAAGCCTGTCAAAAGTTCTCTGGGAAATTGAAGCACTCGAGAGCTTTGCCACTTCGACCCTTGCAGGTTGATGCCCCTTTCATCAATGGGGAATTGATTTCATTGGAGAGATACAAGAAAAATCAAGTGGTGGACATAGGTGGATACTGGTGGCCACTAATTATTTTACTAAATGCGTAGAAGCAGTCCCAACTAAACAGGCTACAAGTAAAGTTGTGACAAATTTTCTAATGGACAACATCATTACCAGATTTGGTACACCACTAAGATTGATCACTGACAATGGGATGTGTTTCAGATCAGATGAATTCATAAATTTATATAGCACATATGGCATTACCATTTCTTATGCAGCTCCTTACCATCCACAGGCTAATGGTCAAGCAGAGTCTAGTAATAAAAGTCTTATGAAGATTATAAGGAGGATGCTAGGTCAAAATAAGAAGGCTTGGGATTCAAAATTGAAATTGGTTGTTTGGGCTGATAGGATTACTGTAAAAAAGGCAATTAGAAAATCCCCATTTGAATTGGTGTGCGGAACACAAGCCAAGCTGCCTTTACAGAATTTGTTGCCAATTTACAAGTTTATCCTTTAGGAAGACTTGGATATTCCAGAACCTATGGAGGAGAGAATGGAGCAGCTGGCTGAACTTGATGAAATAAGGAGAATAGCTCAAAACCAAAACATGAAGTTACAGACTTAGATGAAGTATCTATTTGATAAAAAGGCAAAAGATAGAAAATTTGAAGAAAATGATTTGGTACTGATGTGGAACGCAAGGTGTCAGGAGAAGGGAAAGCATGGGAAATTTGAAGCCTTGTGGCTTGGACCTTTTGTGGTTGTTGGAAAGAAAGGTGAAGATTCTTATCATCTACAAAATATGGCTGGTGAAAATCAGGAGTTCCCTGTACATGGGAAATTTTTAAAATATTTCTTCTCTTGAGCAATACAGAGGATTAAGGGTTGCCAGTGCATGGACAACTCATAACAATCCTCTCAAAATTCTATCTTCCATGCACAGTAGTCTAGGAAATAAAAGGAACATGAATTGCCAGTACATGGACAATCCTAACTTTCCTTCTTTCAAAATATTTTTTTTCCATGTACAGTAGTATAGGGTCACATTCATTTCCATTTATTCCATCATGCTCACATGGTCCATCACATTGAGTTTGGTCTACTCACACAAAGATCTAGATCCTTGCAATGATCTTACAATCATTCATCCCCAGACGGAGCCACTATTTGAACTGTAAAATTTTGAAAATTTTATAGTTATTTATACAAAATGGTCCTCATCATAAACACAAAGTACTCCCTTCATAACTTTTGTCCATATTTTTCCATGTGTTTCCATAGAATCCATCTAATCCTAAATATTCCACTATATAATCCATATCGGCAAGAGAGGGTCAGGGTCTCCCCGATCTATAATGTTTTTTCACTAATATATACTTGTTGCAGATTAACGGCAAGATATGTTTATTGTCTCAGCTATAGAAAGCTCATATCAGCAAGAAATTTGTTATCGGAATGAGTCATAACGAACTCATATATGTCTCACCGACTAGCGCATGGAGTGATGTATCGGCCAAACAAAAAATTATCAGAGTGAGGCCTTGCCGAAAGCATTGAGTCTTGCCGATAAAGCACAAAGGGATTCCATTAGAAGACTATCAAGATGAAGTCATATAGTCTTTCCGACTCAAATGTCACACCGATAAAGATATGCATCGATGAGAGAAAAGTCATCGGTATGAGTCTTTTCAAGTTTTCAAGGTCTTGCCGATAGAACTCACTTCGTCGGTAAGACTAATTTCATCGGTGAAAAGCTTGAAGGTCACGCTGAAGTGTGGTTTCATCGGTGAAGGAGTGGTTATGTCTCAGCAATCAGAAAAATACCACAGGGTTCATCTCGGTAAGACACAATGCAGTCTATGTAACATCTCCCTGACTTAAAATTGTCACAGCAACACATAAAACTAAAGCGATACCTATCGGTGAGACTTGAAGGTTTTGGGGAGACTACAAGATGTTTCAGCGAAAGGTCTAATGAATGTTGCAAAAGGATATCGCCCTAGGTTTGAAAATGTCTCATCAACAAGACATTTGATGCGATAGTGTGAGTTTCAAAAAAGGACTTCACTCGTGCTTTAGCTAGCATATTAATGGCGCGACAAAACATAACAGTGAGAATTCAATTGAAAGCATTGGTGTTGAATTTGTAACAAGAATCAGCAAGGCGAACGAGGAACCAGGGCATCTTCCAGTCTAAAGAATTTGAGCAGAATACAGTATGTGATTGCACCTTAGTTCTTCAAAAAATTTAACTTTTGTGACCTTAAAGAATGGAGTCCTGTAGCACTGGAAAAGTTAAAAGTAGAAAACATAGTGAAATCAGTCAGACAGAGGGAAAGAAACAAAAAACTGAAGGGGAACATGAAGGAACGGAATGAAGATTGAATCAAGACCTCATTGACCAGTTCCCTCACTCTAGGCCTAAAGCTAGACAGTCAACACAACCTAGGGCAAAACTAGATAAATTAGATGATAAATGCAAGTTTATCGGAGACATTCAGACTCAAATAAGGGGATATGAATTATTCAATTTTCATTATCATCGGAGAAACCATTTTGAACCAGTTTGCAATCCATGGAAGCAAAATTTGGGAAAACTGGTGTGCCCTAACGTGTTTGTAAATGCAGAATTGGTAAAGTTGTTAGTTGATCATTATGACCCGAAGCACAAAGCTATATGTGACCCATCTGGAAAACCGCAGATACATTTGTCAAAGGAGGCAATAGGGGAGGTTTTCAATTTGGAAGGGTTTTGCAACGAAAAGATCATATATGAAGAATTGGAGAAGGAGTTCTCGAGAATGGACACGATTTATAAGGGTTGGAGGCTGCCAATTCACAAGGTTAAACAGGGTAGCAAACCAGTTCCTCTGCAGGATAGTGATGGCCTCCTTATCATGTGGACCTGTTTGAACCTTATATGAAATACACTTACTTCTCAGTATGCCAGGTATTGGGAGTGGATGCCCCAGAGTATATGTCAATTGTGCCAATGCTAATCTCAGCAGATATCCAGTACCACAATTCTAGGCCATTTGATTATGCCTCGTACATTTCTAAGGGGCTCGATTCAAAATTGATGGCTATAAAAAGAGGATCATCTACCTTCCATCTTAGGCATTATTCACTATTGATGCATATGGTGCTATACTTTGGACAAGAGTTGGGACTATGGCCTCCGGAGATGAGAATTTCTTAGTTTAGTAAAGAAGGTGCAACATTTCCAATTCAATTGTGGACTGTTGTTTGGGATAGCAGGTTTTCCAATGCTATTTTTATTCATTTTGAAGAATATTTTGTGAAAACATTGTACAGATTGTACAATTATCCTTGAGATTATCCATTGTCTGATGAGATAAAGAGATTTCTTCAGCCAAAATATTTCAAAGGGCCAATTGATCATAATTGGGGAGATTGGTATTGCTTGGAAGGAGCTACCATGATTAGAGTTTATGGGTTTCAAGATTCCCCCTTTATTTTGCCAAAAAATGGTCCCAAACAGAATTGCATATTTGGAAATTGTCATACAAATGGATTATTCTAGTGTCATGAATCTTAGTTCCTTTGGGAAGCAAGCCTTTATGCCTAGTACATTGTGCTTTGGTGATTTCACTGTGTTGGCCAAAGAAGGATACAATTTGATCCTTGACAAATTGCTTCAGTACAATATGAAGAGAGGACCACCCAGAAAGAACTTTGACCCATAAGGGTATATTAATTCTGCTAAAATGAAGATAAACTTTGGAGGGTATCAGCATGTACCCTATCATTTTGATGATATGATTCAGAATCTGGAAGAAGCTGAAATGGTGGTTGAAAGATATAATCAAGGGCTGCAAGATGCAGAGCAATTGTCTTCTGGGGAAGAAATACCTGAGGAAAATGTGCCACAAATCCAATTAGGAAAGGTATCCAGATTGAGAACTCATCAATATATTTGCCCAACCAGAGAGTTGAGTGTTGAAGAAAGTGGAGAGGCAGATGTAAGGAATATTGAGTATAGATCATTTGTTTCAGATGATGAGTTCATAAATTCCCTAGAGTTCAAAGCATTTTTGTATAAACAAAAAGGAAAATAAATAAGGGAAAAGGTTGATGATGTTACTACAGGAAATGAAGAGCAATTGCTGAACGAATTGAGGAAATGTGTAGATGAGGAAATGACAGGTATGACCCCTTAAAAAGGGAGAAAAATGTTGCAAAATGCTAGTGTCATGATCTTTCTCGGGCTAGATCTCAATTCTGCACTTGTCTTTGATAGTTTCTTTAGGGACATCAATGCTACACACAAGCTTGACAAAGAAAAGGTAATAGAAGTGTATGCAGGATCCAAATACAATACAGATGAAGGATCATTGATGATTTGGGCCTTATATCCACCCCATAGGAAATCAGTAGTTATTGACACTGAGAAGGAATTTGGGCATGTCATGAATTTGAAAGTTGGAGAAGTTGATCCTGTGGCTACTGTAGAAATTGGAATTAATATTGCAAAACTGAACAAAGCACAAATTCAGATGTTAATAAAAGAGAGAGAAATGTACAAAGCGAACAATGAAAGGGTGTTGAGAGAAAATGATCGCCTAAAGGATTTGTTAGGTGCTACTATGAAGACACCCATGCTACTTACCCAAGGTGAAAGTTCTCAGTCAAAAGATCATTGGGAAGGATCAAGTGCTTACTCCCAAGGAAAGTATGATGCACTTGTGGCAATAATCAAGAAAAGGCAGGAAAGTCTAACATCTTGGTTGAATAAAATCTGGGGAAAATATTCTCAAACGCTTGCTACATTAAAGGAACATGAACGAATTATGGAGAATTTTCAAGAAGTGAACCAGCAAGATGTTTCCAATAGTGCAGTAATTGAAGCTGCAAATCATTTTATAAATCGACATTGAAACTTCTATGAAGAATTGCAAGGGGATGCATAGGGATTGACAAATGTTGCTAAGAAAAAATTGACCTCATTCTCTGATGATAGAGGAGGACTAAAGGAAGTGACTAGATGGAAAGGTGAGAATGAGTCAATGTTGCGCGAAATCCTGAAGGTTGCTACTTTTGAAAATACGACATTGGAGTATGCAAGCGAGCAGAATGAAAGAATGATAAGGATGGAGATTTCAATTCGAAACGCAATTGAAGATGTGGATACACTCGAGCGCCAGGATTATGTGGATCATTTGTCTAAAGTTCATTTGTGGCTAAATAGAGTTTAGTTATCTCTTAATCTATTTTCTAATTTGTGACATTTCCAAAAGGACGCGTCCTTTCATGATTTTGATGTATAAATATCTATTTTGATAGCAAAATAGAAACAATAGAAGATAGGATAGAAAGTAGGATAGAAGAGATACAGTATAATACAATGTTTCACAAATATGAGACTATGGTGCATGTTTAAAATCATGGAGATATCAATGGAAATATTTTAATATGGTGCAGTTATTTCTAGTATCAGTTGTTTATTGTGTTCATTGAAAGCATTATCGAAGTTGTCTCCAAAGTGGTGTTTTCTGGTTATTTAAATTGGTTAACAAGTTTATATACAGTTTCTCAGTGCACATTTGTTGTATCTGTATGATCAATTGATCGGTTCTTTCAAGTAAAGATTAAATCCTTTAAGTTGATCATGGTAATTGGAGAATGTCAGTTGGATCATTAAGAAGAACTCGGTAATCATAACCTTGCATGTTTATACAAGTTGTAAACTAAATCATATGTTGAATGACTTGAATACTTGCCAGAAAGAAGTACTTGTTTCAGATTTCTTTTGACTCCGCATACCCTATAAGGCACTAGTCTCTACATTTTCATCATTTGGTTTTATTCATTTCTTTTTACATCTGTTAACTGAACATATTAGGTTTTAGTTTTATACAGTTTACACCAGATCAAGTTTTATTTGTCCACTCCCATCTGCCATTGTGGGTGAATCATTGCAAGAGAGATAATCATAAGTCAAGCCTGCCCATTTCATATAGGTACACCCACCTAGGTCTAGCAGCACCTGAAGATTAGAAAGCTTAAATCATTTGGCTTTGTCTGTTACCCTAAAACGTACCAAGAGATTGGCAGCCTCTTGCGGTATTCTTACATGCATTTTTGAGAGCTAACATGTGTATTGATTTATTGTTGAATAATATATGGATTATGGATGCTTTTGGAGGCTGGGTTTTTCCTATTTAGTGTTTTCCCAAGGTATATATATTATGTTATCCTATGGATTTTTTATTTTATCTTTGCATATATGACTACTTTTTAAGCTTGTATGCATTTTTTTTGACATGGGGTTATGTAGGAAATAGATTTAACATTCTAGGTATTATTCATTATTTCCTAGCATTTTAAATTTTATAATTCAACTTACCTTAGTTGTTCAAATATTGCAATGCTTGATGGTTGATATACAATATAGATTCCTTTGGTAACAAGTGATGTCTCTAATTCTTATGCTATAATTATGGTATAAAATTCATGACAATAGAATGGTTACCTCTTTCTTTCATCATTCAACTTCTCAATAAAATATGCTACTAGTTTTCCTTGTTGGATATTACCCTTATTACAATTCCACTTGCAATACCTTGTTGAAATCTAGTAATGATAACACTATTTATTCTTGCACCTTCTTATTCAACAACATAAATCTTTTATTTGCTTCAAATATATAATTTAATTCCTTCTTATCTTCCCTCACTATCCAAGTTAATGGTGCACAATTGCCACTAAATTTTTTTATGAACTTTCTATAGAAAAATTTTGAACGATGAATGATCTTACCTTTCCAATATTTACTAGTGTAGGTGTTGGAAATTCCAAGTATTCAAGTTATAAAAATTATTGATGATAAAAATGATATAAATTGATATTTAAATAATGAAATTTAACTAGAACAACATTACACAACACAAAAAATTATGTGGAGAAAACCATTGCAAATAAAAAACCCAAAAATAACATATTTTAACATAAAAAACAATTATTGGGCGTGGTGGCACTCCCATTGGTAAACTAGATTAATGATTGCGTTGAGGTCAAAGCTACTTTCATTAGCATCAAAGTTGCATTAGAAAGGGGTGTTTCTAAATTATGGGTCGAGGGTGACTCCCTTAATATTTTCAATTGCTTGAATGACAATCAAAATTTGAGTAGGACGATTGAGCCACTTATTTTTTATTCCATCATGATGTTGAGATCTTTCAATGAGACCTGTGTCACACATACTTATAGGGAAGGAAATTCCCTTGCCAATTTTTTTGCTAACAAGGTTGTTAGTCTTAATAATTTCAAGGCATGGGAGGAGTACTCTTCCCTTCCCAAGAGGGCTAATCTTTTATTGCGAGATGACAACTAGATTTGGGGTGATGGGTAATTATCACTCCCTTGTATATCACACATTTTATGGGTTATGTTTTTCCCATTCTACTGTTCAGTTGTATCCTCACAAGTGTTGCTTGGCTCTGGTTTCTAATAGTGTTTAGTATTATTGAAATGAGTGGAGATAGGAGTAGGATTGAGCCCATTTCTTGTGGTAAATGGAAGAACAAGCGCAAAGTCTAGCAGATTTTTAGACATGGGCATTTCACGCCCTATTTGGAAAGGCTTCATGATTATGACCATGAAGCCTCTGTGAAGTTTGTTCATTGTTGGCATAATAGGTGCTTACAAGTGAATGGTATAGATTTTAACATCAATGAAGATTTTATTTCCTTTATTATTGGATTATTAACAGAGGGGTGTAAATTCTACAAAGAAAGGAAGAGTAATGAAGATGTTATGGACCAATTTTTTAAGGGCAATGAGAAAGATGACTTGGTGAAGCTTCCCTCATGAGGATATGAACAACTCTCTCTTAAGTGCATCTGGGCCAATGTAGTGGAAGTTATAATGTGGTATGTAACTCTTGATGGTCAGTTTACTGCTATCTTAGGGCATCATTTTACTTTGCTCAACCACTTCAAACATGATTTGCATGTTTCCTTCCCATTTTTTCTTCTTTATTCTCTAGAGGTTTTGGTCCATTCCCACCTCAAGAATCATAGGTCTCTTGTTCTCCATGAAGGGATCATCTTGCTCATCATGGAGCATGTAAGAGCTAACACTCTGACTCAGTCAGTTAAGGGTAAAGAGAAGACCATTAGTGATGATTCTCTTTCTTTTGGTTTAGATACCAGTGCTGATAGGGATGAAGAGTTAAAGGTGGAGGAGGATAAAACTATTGGGGTCTCCTCTTCCCTTGTGGCCTCCCATTCTAGAAAAAGGAAAAAGGGGGAACTGATGAAGAAGGGATTTTCCAAGAAACTAGTCATGCATGGGTCGAATTCTCGTGGGTCCTTGTCTGCTAGGGATGATATAGAGCAGAATTCAGGTGGGTCTCATTGGCAGGCAACCAAGAAGAAAGCTAAACTTCATGTTTTAGATTCCAAAGATTCCAGGAAAGATGAGGATGAGTATTCCATTTAGTTGGGGGCCAATGTGGATGAGGGGATTCCTCGAAGGGCCTCAAAAAAACTTGCTAAACTACACAGGTCAATGTCTAAAGGTTGTGGAAAGGGTATGAAAGTGGATTTGGAATAGGTAAAGGTAGATGTTGATAATGTCATTGATGTTGAGGATTCCTTTGCTCGGTTGACTCCTCCCCATGTGGACATTGATGGGGATAAGGTTAGTGAGGATGCTTTGGGTGAAAGGGATGTGTGGTAGGTTACAGGTGAGAATCTAACCCTCAACAAGCCGAAGATAATAAATGTTAATCCTTTGTCTAGGGATTTTTCCTATCTTGATGATGATAACACTACAATGTATGAGTTGTTGGAAATGGATAGGTTTGGCACCACATGTACCTTTTAACTTCTTAAATGGGTATTGAAGGAGTTCAACAAAGTCAACATAAAAATCAAGGGTTTGAAAGAGAACATGACTAATCAACCAAAAGGGTCTTCCTCAGACCTACTCATTGAGAGGTTGGTGGATTTAGAGTGCTCATTTTCTGATTTCAAAGCCTAGTGTGAAAGAATCCTTGGTGTATTGGAGGAAAATATCAAGGAAATATATGAGGATATCAAAAAGCTCCTACATATTAGTCATAGCTTTGTCAAAAATAGTGCAGACTCTCTCAAGGTTCTCTTTGACAAAATCAGTCAGCTCTGTGAGGATCAAATGTATTTTGCAAACATGTATGAGAAGGATTAGAATTCCAAGGGGAAGGGTAAGAAGAATTTCAAAGAGGAGGCTAAAGGCCTGAGCACTAGAATGAGGGGGAGCCTAAGGAAGACATTTCAAGAATAAAAATAAGAATTTATGGATATGGTTAACCTGCACTACAATCAAGAGATTGAGGTGGCCAATACTCTAAAGAATCTGAAGTGGTTTCTTTGTCTATTTTTGGTCTGTCATGTCTCTACTTTCCTGCTATTAGTTCACTATTTTTTGGATGTTGGTTGTTGCTTATGTTTTATTGTGTCTTCTCTTTCTCAACAACATTTTCATGTAATATGATGTAAAGGGTTTCAAATCTCTTCAAAACCTAAATTTCCCATATAATTAAAACATTAAAAACACTTACAAAATTGTCTATTTATAATAGACTAAACATGGGGATACACTTCTCATTTCCACAAGCCTTTTTCCTCTTAGTGTAGATTCTCCAAATTCATATATATATATATATATTTTCTTGAATGTAGAGACAAACCTTCCCTTCAATATAGGGAGAAGGGATGGTACAATACTTGAAAGGGCAGTTACCATACCATTTCAAAAAACTACCTTGTTTAACAATCAATGAATTTATAACTATTCAATAATGTATTAATTTATTAATTGTTACAAGGAGTATTTGAAGAATGCATTTATAAAGTATTAAACAAAATAAGAACATTATAAATCTTATAATGGTTTGATCCTATAGACAATTAAAAATGTCTTGAATGGTATTACACACTTGAATCCAATATGTTAATATCATTTTATCTCGAAACCCATCTTTTCACTTGTTTGATTAAATTAACCTAGTTATTTTATCAAATGACTCATTTTCACCTGTTGATCTAATTGACCTAATTGGGTTAATTCACTCCCTCTCACACTAACATTTCACCTTGTTTAATTAAATAATGCAAATTATTTAATTTAAACCTTGAGTCCTCTTATTTAATTAAATAACCCTAAACTATTTAATTAAATATCATATTGCATCCCCCTTTTCATTAAATTAATTATTTGATGGATATCATATTATTCCTCATCTCGCACATTAAAATTTAGTTTTAATAACTAAATTTTCTAATTTCCCTACCATCCACTTGCATAGGGAATATTCTCCTATTTTCCTCTAAAAAAGGGTAATGATTATTCCAAACAAACTTTGAAACAACCTTTTAAAGTTGTTGCAAAGTGTGTTTGTTTGAATGATTATGGGCCCTTTATCTTTTCTTGATCCATGTGATCTTTGATTCTCATCCATTGATGAGAATCCTTGATCCATGTTTCATTATTGACCATTGATAGATTCAATCAATTTGAGCCCCTGATATTTCATTTGCTTTCCTATAAATAGATCACTATTTGGAGAGAAATGGATCCATCTTTTGATAGCAAAGTTATGCTATTGAAACCCTTACTCAATTGCATCCATATTTCATATTTGATAGCATTTTAGATTAAATTTTCAACCATTTAGCTTAAGCATCCATTAATGGCTTCCATGGTAACTTAGTTTGCATCCATTTTAGTATAATTTGCATCAATGGCTTATATCTTTGAATTTTATTTACATTTAGCATAGATTTCATCCATTTTATCAAGCATTGTAACATTTAGCATCCATATTTATCATGTTAAACTAGTTTCTTATCATTTTTTGTTCATATCTCATCAGGTTTTGTCGGTTTTCTTCAATAAAACCAATTGAAAGAAGCTCATATTATCCAAGGGATTGGGAAAGGGTCTCCATTCCACATCATTGCAACACCACTCCCCCAATAGGATAAGATTTGAGGTCTTAGAATAGGGTTTTGTTAAATTTCCATACTTGTATCATGTTAGTTTAATGGCTTCCTAGTTTTGATGATTTTGAATATCTTATTGGGATCATTACTTAAGGGATTGAATAGACTTTAAATTCATTTGGATCTAGTTTATTTAGTTTGTACTATGATTTTGGTCACATTTTGGCACTAGAAGGAGGGTTGTACTAACTGAATCTAATGAATTCTTGTGTTCTTATATTTTCAGATACAATGACGCTATTAATGGATTCAGTGACACATCTGATATGCGTTGCTATATAGTGACACACTTTGGTTTAAATCTAGTGATGCATAATTAATTCAATGATGCATATTTTAATTTCATCAATGCATATTTAATATGGCGACGCTAAATTGTTTTTTATTAACATCATGATTTTCATTATAGCAACACGTGCATTATAGTGATGCAATTGATGTTACTACTTTACAGCAAAGTGACGCACGTGATTTTCACCAAAGTGACACACTTCTGATATGGTAATGCATTTGATAAATTTAGTGACACAATTGATTTCAACAATGCTTTTTATTGGTAAACAAAGCATAGAGCTAATTTTCACATGTGCTTTAAATTTTTAATTTCATATGCTCTCTAACATTTCACTGACATCTAGTTTTTATTTTTTAGGCTAACTAGTTTTGCAAATTTGAAAACAGTCGAAGTGAAGAAGCATACTATCATTCATCCATACATTGTGAAAAAGTGTTTTTACATTTATGGGACAATTATAATCCATTATATACTACTTTGCTTTATGTTTTAGGACCAACTAAACTTCCATTGGGTTTAAAATTTACGTTCAAAGTTGGTTAAAATTGGATCCACACATCCTCATTTTTCTATATCAATTAAAATTGAACAAGACAATCAAACACTTCTATTTGGTACTTAAAATGAACTCATTGTGCTTTACAAGGTTAAAATGAATGAGTTATTGCTTTGTTGTGACACACTTGTAGTTTGTATCCACTCCCCTTGCACTTCATGCGATCTTGGGTGAAGAGAAACACTCAAGCGTACTTCATTGCTTGTGTGCACTTCTAGTACATATCCTCTCCCCTTGTGCTTCATGCGATCTTGGGTGAAGAGAAATACTCAAGTATACTTTCATGCTTTGTGTCATCCTTAAGAGAGGACTTAATATGAGATATATCTTGCAACAAAAAACTCATAGGAAAGTTCTTGCAAGCACGTTTACTGGCGAGATTTAAATAAAGGATGTGAAATCATGAGAAATTAGCATCAATCTTGGGAATATAACATGTTGCACCTAATCCCATGCCTTAAGTGGAATGGGAATGATTGAAGAGCCTTAAGTGGCCAAGTGGGTGTTCTCAATTTGTTGTCATTAAGAACCTTGTTTAAGTAGTGGCCAACTTTGTCCATCCAACGAGTTTTTCAAAGTGGTGCATTGGAACTTAGATTTCAAGAAGTTACTTTCCATGTCCGAATTTGGTTAAAGTGTAGAGGTTAAGACTTCATTCTTAACACACCTCTACACTCTTTCCTTAATTGCATGTAAAATAATCTCTTCTACTATGAAGGGCATGAGGCAAGCCCACCAAGAAAAATGTACCCACTTGAGCTAGGGATGTTATATTGCTTGCAAGTCAGTTTAATACTTTTCTTGGTTCCAAAACATCTCAAACACACATCAACATGATTCATAAAACTTCAAACTCTTTGGTTTAAGCATGGATGCCTTTTGAAAATTATTGATATTATTGCTTGTCCCTAAGGATTTTGTCCTTTGAGACTTCTAAGTATTTTGGCTTATATCTAAATCCACACTTTCCAAAGGTTAACATAAGGAAATATGTTCTTAGCTTCATAATTTTCATGTAATGGTCTTTTTGAAATGGGGGTTTCTTAGACATAAACATTTTAGTTTGAACTTTAACTAAAAAATTCTTGATGTGGTAATGAAACAATCTCACTTAAGCAAAGATTAAATCAAATGAACACCCCACATTGATGTATGTTCAAACTTTGACACCCCAAAAAAGCAAATTGAGACAAGGAGAATATTGCAAACATTAAGTCCAAATTTATTTTTCCAAACCATTGGGTTCTATTCCCACAATCATTGAGTTCTATTTTACCAAAATATTTGAGTTCTTGGAGTATTGTCACTTAGAGGTATAGCATTTTTCTCACTACCTTGGTCTTGAAAAATAAAGGTTCATTCTAGGTTAACATTTTGGGTCAAACATTTCATCCACCCTTTATCATATTTCACCTTTCACTTCACCAAACTTTATAAACTTTTCAACACACCAACACTTTGGACTTAGGCATCTATCAACTAAAACCCTAACTTAGCTACTTTGTGTGTGAAATGGATCCTTTTCCATACATTAAGTTAGTTATCACATTTTTGGACTAATTTATCTTGAAGGTAACAAGTCTACCTTAAAGATTTACAAGTCCATTGACACTTTTATCCATGATATCAAAACAACAAAACCTATAGTCAAAAGTGTTGTCCCAAAAGTTTAGTAGAAAGATCACTCTCCCCATCATTCACCCATTTTATCTTTCATTCACATCATTGGTCCAAAACAACTTAGAGGGTACCTTATACCAAAAATTGAGTCAACCAAAGAGTTTCAACATTACAAATCTCAACATAACTCTCCCATAAGTGACCCATAATTTATGGTTACAACAAGATCACAATACAAGAGAATCACATAACAAACCAAAGTCACATCTACCACAAGTGAACCAAACCCACAATAATTTGATCCAAGGATCCATTCTACCCCCTCTCAACAAACACAAAAACCATTGGGGACATATGAGGTAGAAGATGCCACAAACAACCCACTTGAGCTTACTAAGGAAAATTCCTCGAGTATGAACAAGATCATCAAACCTTAGAAAATGTGGCTCCTAATTTTCTCGCACAAAACTTGACACAAGGATTACCCCAATCTATGAATCAACCAATCCATCCTTTGTGCCAAGTCAAACATTAAATCCTAGTCTTGCAACTAGGATTTCTGCCAATCTTGGTCACACTCTCCCTTTAAGGGGGAACATGCTTTTGGGTACCCAAAACACCAATCTTCCCCAAAGCACTACTTGGACACCAACATTTGGGGCTCTACCTTCATCTTCCACCATCATTCCAAAACACCCTCTATGTCCACACAAACCCCTTACATTCCATGACACCACGATGGCCTCAACATTTGAAGTGTAACCATCTTCATCCATCACCACAAGTACCCAAAATTTTCCAAATGTTACACAAGGAAATGTGAACCAAGTGCATCAAGTAGGGAATCAAGGACAAGTTAACACCCTCACACAAGGGAAACCCTTAACAAATGGTTCCAACGACCCCATTGACACAACAAAACAAGTGGTTACCCAAACTACTCATGTCAATCCACCATCAACATCAAACCCATCTATCATCAATCCTAATTAAAACAAACCATTGATCACAAACCCCATCAACCAAGGTAATACCTTGGTCCCCCATCAAACAAAACAATGGAACCCTCAAAACATCAGTCAAGGGAACCCTTCTAATCAATTGATCCTAGGTTAGAATGTGCCACTGACATCGCAATACCAAATGGCACTATCATCATCTTTACCATGGGTCCCCCAAAACATGCAAAATAAAATGGGGCCCCAACCTTACATTCCTCTATCCCAATTGGCTATCTTATAAGGAATGCTAAGCCAAAACAACCCGCAACCACCTCAAATCAATCCACAACCCATGATCACCCAAAATCCATCCCAACATCAAAAAAATTCCATGTTGTAAGTGCGACAAGCTCACACTCTAGCTTTTAAACAAGCATAATAGGCCTATCAACAAGTGTTGCAAGTGCAACAAGTTCAAGCTCAAGCATTGCAACAACAACAAGCCCAACAACAAGCATTGAAAGTGCAACAATATTACCAACAATAGCAACAACAACAACAATCCCTAATAGCACAAGCACAATAACAAGCCTTAATCATTTGATAACAACAACAAAAACAATATCAAGCTCAACTACAAGGCTTGGTCGCACAACAACAAAAACAATCATTTATTACTCAAAAATACACCCAACAACAACAACGACAAGGTTTATACTATAATCCCCAACAAAACATCATTAATATAAATACATTAGGAGCATATACACCTCTACCACCCTCACCTTCACAATATCCAACACCACCCTACACACCATACATCACCCCATCATATCAAAATCCCACGTGCAATTCATTCACCATCCCACATCACACAACAAGTGTTATTCCACTGAACCCACAAGATGATATGGCATCGCAACTCAAGGTGCTAACGCAACAAATGTAGGACATTCAAATGGGAAAAACAAAGAAGCCCCATGCACAACAAAACTTATGTCCATACCCATTCCGTAGAAACATCACAATGGTACCTTTCCCTCCCAATTTTGAGGTCCCTAAATTTGATAAATACAAAGGGATGAGAAATCCTATGGATCACGTCAAAGAATTCAATGTCATGTGTATGGAGGTTGCATATAATGATTCCTACTTGATGCGCCTCTTTCCACAAAGTTTGACAAGACGAGCCATCAATTGGTTTTCACAGTTACCTCTAGGTATCAAAACCTTCCAAGAAATCATCAATAGATTAATAGATCACTTCTCCTTCAATCTTGACATGGATGTAAGCTCAGAAGAGTTGTACATTCTCAAGCAAAACAAAGGATAATACTTTGCTAATTTCTTAAAATAATGGAGGAAAAGAGCTAGTAAGAGCAAGTGGCCCATTCCCGATAAACAAGTGGGGATTATCATAGAAAATGTTGATCCAAATATATCCTTCCACTTAAATATGTAATGTATCACCACTTATTATGAGCTTGTCCCTAGGGCCCTCAACATCAAGATAGCCCTAATTTCATAGGGTAACACACAAATTGTTTAGAGACAACCGCCCATCAACCAGTTCCAATGATAAGCCCTGCATATGGGCTAAGAACAAGAACATAAAAAATGATGGTGTTATGGATGCTAAAGTTGTCATAAGTGCTCCTAGGCCAAACATAAATCAGCCAACCAATGTGCCACCAACCATACAACAAACCACCCCACCACCACAGGATAACCAAATCAATAACACCAATGCACAACAAAGAGGACCCCCCAACATGAATAACTACACTAAGCACAAATACACTCCCTTGGGGGAACCTATTGAATCTGTCATGCAAAACTAGTATAGTCTAACTTGATCACGCTCCCCAAATTTTAGAACTACCAAGAAACTCAAGATAAACCACCTTGGTATAACGAAAAGGACATTTGTGACTTTCACAAAATCAAAGGGCATAAAATGTCAAACTGTATGAAATTAAAGAATATTATCCAAGACCTCATAAAAAATGGAGACATAACTATTGATGTGCTAGTAGGAAACCAAGATCTCAAGATATACAAGAATCCAATGCTAGATCACAACAAAGGAAATGATAGTGGCAAAGGGAAGAGTTACAATAACGTACAACATGTCTATTCTAATGTGGTCGCCTCTTGTGACCATATCATAACAGTTGTCACCATCAAAGGGCCTAATGTAGAATAGGGAGTCACCACATGACGTGGAAAGGTTACAATCCAAGGAGCTTCATTTCAACCTAGGGCCCAACCTACATTGTTGACATCAAACCCTAGTAACTACAATCTCCTCAACCAACTAAAGAAGACCCAAACATAGATCTCTATCCTTGAACTATTGAGGCTATCCCCCCCACATAGGGAGATATTAGAAAAGGATTTATTGAAATCCTCTTTCCTTGATAATATTGATACTAATTAGTTTCAAGCTATGGTAGGGAATATCACTACCTCTCATCTTCTCACCTTCTCAGAATACCACCTCCCAATGCATACATCTCACAATCACACTTTGCACCTTGAGGTCATTATTCATAAAATATATGGTTAAAAGAGTCTTAGTAGATGGAGATGTTGGTTTGAACATTTGTACCCTTCAGTTGGTCAAGAACTTGGGTTATTTAGAGGATGCCATTGAAAATACAAAGAGTACAACTATAAGAGCATATGACGACCAAGAAAGAGTATCTCAAGGAATCATCAAGCTCTGTATCCAAGTGGGACCCATCATTGCTGAGACCACATGCCAAGTGCTAAATCTTAATCTCCCCTACAACATCTTGCTTGGTTGACCATGGATTCATGCCATGCAAGTTGTAGCTTCTACCTATCACCAATGTCTCAAGTTTCCTTTTGACAATAAAGAAGTTACTATCCATGGAGATCTTGAGCCCTTCTACTATTGCAAGAACCTTGAGGCTAAGTTCTACATGATACCCCAAATACCCAAGAATGATAAAGGCCCTACATCCTCATCCTCATTTGTTGACCCATCTTCCCTTGCATCTACATCAAAATCCAAAACATCCATTATTTATAATATACTTGACATCAAAGTAGTTATCAAAGATAATGGTTGTGGGGATTATAACCTAAATGACACTTTTGTGTTAGGTGAGCTACCTCTTTCCCCAAAATATCATGGAAAACCCACACCTATGAACAAAGTGATTGAAGCATTAAAGCTTGCATCCACCACTTTCACCAAGTGGGGGGATTTGAACAAAGAAGATGTTAATAAAGAAGATGTATCTAAATTTTTCTATAAGGAAAACTTACCCATGCATGTTCTTTCCATGGAAGAAGACAATAAAGGATTACAACTAATGATGGGAATGAAAAGTTGGGACAAAATGACAATGGTTTTATAGAACTCATCATTTCTGAGAAACATCCAAAGAATCTTGGATTAGGATGTACTACTAGTAAGGTGCACATTCTTGGAAAGGGTACTTTTAATAAATGGGACGAGGCTTCTTCTTGGTTACCAACATCACGTGATACTACCCTTGATTAATTTCTCCTCAATGTCACTAACTTATTTGAGAATACCTCTCTCTTTATGATATCCACAACATCTTTCACCCCAAATAGCCAAACCACTGAATTAAGCCTAGTACACCCCTAACTCATCAACTAGGACCAACGAGGACCACCAATTCTAGATATATTCAAAAATGATGAAGTAATCTCAAAATTCATGGGACTATGTGACAACTTACCATGTGGGGATCACAAATCAGGATTTGATATAGAGCTAGACACACAGGTGTACTATGGGGAGATGATTGAGTCCTTCGGTCACAAAATTGATGACATGAGAATAACATGCAAATCATTAAGTGAAAACCACATTGTGGAACTTTCAAATCCCAAAATAATAAAAAGAAAGGACGTATCTGAAGGTGAAAACCTCTCTAAGGTGCCTAAGGATGAGGGATTCAATCTCCCCCTTAATGCAATGCATCTAGAAAAATTGGTGGTACTAATAGAGAAGGCTACTCTAGTGAATGTAGGAAAAAAATAAGCACCTAAGATAACTTTCTATGTTGAATCCTTATTGGATGAAGAACAGAAAAACAAAGCAGTGTTCCTAAAATACAGAAAAGAAAACTTTGCATGGTCATATACATATATGCTAGGGCTTGATCCATAAGTGGTTGTGCATCATTTAGCAGTCTATCCTAAAGCCAAACTAATCAAACATAAATTGAGAAAAATGTATCATCAAATTGTATGACTAGTCAAACTAGAGATACAAAAGCTCCTTGACATCAGATTTATTCAACCAATTGACTATCCTAAGTGGGTTTCCAATCTGGTACCAGTCTCCAAACCCATTGGGGGCATCAAGATATGCACAAATTTTAGAGACTTGAACAAAGCATGTCCAAAGGATGATTTCCCTCTTCCCAACATTGACATCATTGTCGATCTAACCGTAGGTCATGAAATTCTATCACTCATAGATGGATTTTCTAGTTATAACCAAATCATGATCACCAAGGAGGATCAACATAAAACTGCATTCACTTGTCCATGGGGAACATATTGTTGGATCATGATTTTGTTTGTGCTAAAGAACGTAGGAGCAACCTATCAAAGGGTAATGACCCTGATCTTTCATAAAATAGCTAAAGATTATGTGGATGATATTTTGGCCAAATTAAAGAAAAGGAATGAGCACATAGAAGTATTAGGATCCATCTTCGACAGACTGGAAGAGTATAAGGTAAGTGAATCCAAAAAAGTGTGTTTTTTGGGGTAACATCGGGTAAGCTTCTTGGCTACATTGTGTCACAAAGAGGGATAGAGATAGATCCATCAAAGGTAAAAGAAATCCTAGATATGGAGCCACCACTGACATTGAAAAATATGAGAGGGCTACAAGGAAGGTTGTAATCCATTAGGAGATCCATAGCGTTGTATACTTCTAACGATTCAAGTTATGTCATAATAAAAAATAGACAAATTTGTAAGATTGATTAAGAATAAAGAAATGATACGATTTTTGTTAGAAGGGAAATAAATGTACATATTTTACTACAAATCTTGTTTACTAATCTCCTCTTTCTCCCAACACATCATATGATTGTAATGATGAACTAGATGAATTTCTAGATTCACTTAGAATGGAGACACAAAAATAAATGACAATTGTTGGCAAAAAAGAGGCTTAATTACAACAACAAAGTCATATGCTTCTTGATAAGATGAATGTGGATAAAAACAATAATACCATTTTTTTCTTAGGTTATTAGGATGTAGAAATATATGATATTTGAAAATAGCCCCTTCCTCCCAAGATATCATGCAAAGAATAAGTTGAGCATGATAAGGTGTTATATCACCTCAAACAAGAACATCAACAACTTCTTTCAAACATTAGGTCACACGAAGCTCAACTTTCCACCATCAAGAATCCAAATTCCCTTTATGTGAGTAGAGAAGGAGGTCTTCCTTGTGAGGAGGATTTCTCTTAATACTACAAAGAAGAGGATGATCACTATGATGCACTAGGATATGACTTCATGGATGGATAAGATGAGTATATAATGATTATGATGCAATTGATCAGGGTTTTGAATCTATACATAATGTTGATGAAGAACAATATGAGTTGCCTACTCCCAAAATAGAACACCCCAAGGAACTCATCCAACTATCCCCACAGTCCAAGATATCATGTGAAGAGATGAAATCCTAGCTAGATGTAGTAGTGGTGTAAATAAGAAATGAGTATCAATTGAGAGTTGAACATGTGCCAACACTAAATAATGATACTATTTTTACATCAAAGGAAATTTCCATGGTGAGAAATAAGAAATCATAATGTGCAAAAGATAAGGTTAATGAAAATATTGTGTAAAAAAGGTAACATAGGGAAAGAAGGATCCAATGCAACAATCAGTGGTGAAGAAGAAAGAGATGTTAGGAACTCATGAACAAGAAGTTATAAAAGGAGAAAATTTGAATGATGAAGCATAGTTAATTCTATCCCAGTCACTGGAAATGTAATGTATGGAAAAAGTGGACGATGTGTGTGTGATTGAATAATCAAGTGAATAAGTTCATGAAAATGATTATATGGGGTATGCACATATTTATGATATCAATGGTGATCAAGATACTAGTTTCTTGTTTGAAGTATTGTCCTCCTTTGTTCCTATTATTAATAATTAAGCTATTGTTATTTGTTTGCATGAATGTGATATAGACATGTATGTACCTATTCATGAGATTGTTGGAATAAATTATAATACAGTAAAGAATATTCAATTTGAAGACCTTACTCTTGAAGAGTGTGAAGACAATGATCATGTGGATGTATGCCATGAGAACCTGCTTATTGGTGTAAGACATGTCTTACTCATGAAGAGTGTGCTTCCACATGGTCACCAAATATTCCTGTTGCTATGTTTAAAGAAGAGGTGCATTATAGGCATGTTTTTAGCAACATATTTGACACAACAAACTATTTGATTAATTTTGAAACAAAGAGATAATTTGAGGAATTTAATTATTCACAAGTGTCTTAGAGTACAAGTTTCTATGTTGATGATATTAATGAATGTGTGGATAAAATGTGATATAAAAATAGGATGCATCAACATGTATGATAATGATATATGTTGACCACTTATTATCCAAGGGCTTAATGAAGATAACGATGACTTTGAGGCTTTCCTTTTTGAGACTCATGCTTCTAGTGTTATAGATGATGGGGTGTCAAAGCTTGAAATGATTTCAAGCAACAACATAATTTATAGGTTGATGATCAACTGGTTGCTCATGCTTCCTATATGTTTGAGCTTCAAAAATTTTAGTTTGATCTATTAGAGGATGATTTTTCTCCTTGGGTAGATAAACTCAATGAAGACACATATTTTTATTTGTAATGTGAATAAGAGGTATTCTCTTTTTTCCTTGATTCACCCAAGGATTTCAACAAGTATCATAATACCAATTTTTTTTTTTTATGTTGACCTAAGTTTTCAATTGTTGCCCCCAACAACTATAAATACAAAAGATGAAATTTAAGGCAGTGTGGTGTTTTATGTTATGTGGTTGCCATGCAATGGTGAGGTTAAGGGAAATTCTTCACTTTTTAGAGGGAATCATAAGGTTGTTATTGAAAGTAGAATGGTACACTTGTTATAGTTATTTGTAGGAAATGATTGTGGGTTGATGGAAATCGGTTCTTTTAGCAAGATGATGTTTGATAGAGGCAAGTGACTCCATCCTTCCTTTTCAAGGTTGGTTTGCATCGTGTTAAGATTTTGTGTCATTGTAATTTTAGTGCCCATGTTTTTCCATGTTAATTAGTTATGAGTTTTGTCATTTAAATATTTTTTTCTTTCATGAGTTAATCCTGATCCTTTGTCTTATGATTTTTGGTCTGCCTAAAGTTTTTGGATTCTCATTGTGCCTACAAGAGACACAAGTCCCTAACTAGAGCCACTATTGGGAATCATTTTTCGTTGTCCTTTTGTTTGAGCTCCCTTTTTTGTGTGTTCATATGAAGTATGATTTTTAATTAATAAATGACCTAATAAGTTTCCATAAGGGTCATCATATCGAACGTGGTTCTTGATTCCTGCTTGCCTTCTAATGAAGATAAAAAGAAAATAAGTCAAGGGGCGAGGTTGTTAAAGGAGATAGGTAAGTCACAAATGGAATGAAGGAAGATTTAGCGGTTCCAATGGTTCTTAGAACCAATGGAACCTTCAAATGGTTACTGTGATCCACCCTTTCACATTTTTGCACTACTTTCAGCAACTATTCCCTCAACATCATTTTTATCCAATGACTCTTGCAACCTACCTATCTGGTGCAGGAGCACCTAGGCTGACCTCCATTTTGGTTTGCTATGTTGCAATTTTGGCTTGTACCTGATCTTAGCCAAATTAGGGTCTTGGTGTGTTTGTTGTGGACCTTAGAAGGTCTTGATTGAGTGTGATGAGTTAATCATTAGGATTAATGTCATCTTAGTGAATCATTGTTCACAAATGTTGCTTTATTTAGCTTTGGACAGTTTGTGTTGGAAGGATGAGTTTTAAATGTGTTATCACAACATCCTTGTTGTTTGAAGATGCCAAGGGACAGTTAAGGGGTTGTTGATTCGTAATCAAGGTGTTAGAGGTCCAAAGATTCGGGATCATGACATAGTGGAAGTTGCAAAATGTTGTTGTAAAGTTGCATGGCAAGATTTGTGGAATTGCATGCAACTTAGTTATTGGATTCCCTTGAAATCAGGGATGTGGAGTTGAGAAACTCCCCTTGAATCATAGTGAAGGCATCAAAATTAGTGTGTGGCTCGTAGAGAGTAGTGAGGGTGCTTTGTAATAACATTTTGGTTTTGGAAGAAATAGAATATCTCTACATTTTCTGTGTTTCACCCGAGTTCTTGAGAAACAATGATACAAAAGGCATTGTAAATACAGATTTCTCACTATTTTTGTGTTCATTAGATAGATTTGAGCAAGATTCATCTTGTATTCAGGGTGCTTTGCGTAGAGTTGTTGTTTATAATTCCTAGTTTATAGTGTAGAGTGTTAGTTTTCTTTGTTTTGTGCAGTCAAACTTGGAATGGCTCCCCCATAAACACTGACCATGGGGTTTTCCTAAGATTGGTTGAATATGGGAGAGGATCCAGTCCATTGTACATATTTAATAATAGGAAGTGTAGGGAATCAAGCAAGAATTTGTAATACCAAACCCTAGGCGAGTGTTAGCTACCCGGTTAGAGGTTTAGTAGTCAAAAAGTGAAGAACTTAGGCAGGGGAAGAGACTACTGTACGGAATCCGTACGATCTCAGGTAGGGTTAGACAATATCTACACATCACAGAGTGATAAAGGCTTTGATCAATCCATTAGCAGTAACTTTGAAGAAGAAAACAGTGAAACCCTAGGTATAAGGCCTATTAGCCCTATTACTCCTTGAATGTAGGAATCCCTTGTACGGTAGAGACAGAGGTCTAAAACTTGGTGAAAGATTTAAATCTCCAAAAAGGGTGTCTGAATATGACATTTTTTTGCTAGGTCATTTGGAGAGTTTGGGCAGGAAAAGCCAAAAACCAACTGGTAAGGGCTAGTAGAGAATAGGTCTCCTCAAGGCAAGATCTTGAGATCGGGTAAGTTGAAAGTTAAAGAACCTTTAAAATGCATTCAAGTACATGTGAAATGCAAGAAAACAAGGTCTCTAGCTCCCCTGCAAAGAGTTCAAGTCAGATGATGAAGCTAACACTTAGATCCTTCTAGGTGTTGTGGAGAAAAGTTGCAATTTCAAGAGGTGTTTGTCCTCCAAGGTTAAGCACAAAAGGTTGAAACTCTTGGAACAGAGTTGTAGCAAGGTTCAGTTGATGAACTAAGTCAAGACAGAGCCTAGAGGTTGTCAGGTACTTGGTGGAAGGCAGAGTGAAGTCTTCTTGTTGGTGAGTGCAAGCAAACCTTGGAGCTATCCTACACCACTATCCCCACACGACAAGCTTCCATGAATATAATTTATTATTTTTAGTGTGATTTTAGGGTATATTATAGTTCCCATACCTTATTAATTATTTGTAAGAATTATTTTGTTTAAATTCCACCTCTAAGATACGATTTGATGGATTCCATGGGTATTTTTCCTATTTCTTGCACTCAATACCAATGATCATTCATGCTTAGGTAATTTTAAGGGTTAGAAGTATAGGTTTTTAAATCTCTTAATGGTTGGATTATATTTTTAGTAGACACTTGTCATTTGGGATTTGGAGGAGCTTACAATTAGGGTTTAATGACCTTGTGCTATTAAGGCACATTTTTTATCATTTTTTAGGAGGTTGGTTCTATTGGTGGTGGCTAGAGGCATGCCATGTCTAGTTACAAAATGGTAGTGAATCCATGAGGCATGTGAAGGATAAAGTGTATTTGTATTATGCAAAGGATGTCTCCACACACTGTTTGTATTTCTGTAAGGAAATATTCATTGTTGTAAAGGTTTTCTCTTGTCACACTTTTTGACATGAATGTAATGAACACTTTATAATTTATCGATATTTTAATATATTATAAACATTGTAATAATTTTTTTTGGTATATATGGGTTCATGTAGTTTATTTTGGATTACTAAATATTCTCTCTATGTAATGCTTTTAATTTGATAGCATATGTGCCTAGATTAACACTTTTATGTTTCCTTTCTTGCTATTTGCGACTTTATATCATAGTGAATAGGAATTGATCTCTAATCCACTTGACCAATATCAAATTATTCAAACAAGCAAGACACTAATCAGTAGTGTAGGAGTAATTTGGTATGTGCATTCATAACCTTGTGATATAATGAGGGATCTATCTTTAGTTAGACTCAAATTAATTCATTTTGTGTGGGTTATGATTGCATGACAATTAGCTATCTAAGGGTTTTGAGGTAGCATGTTGTTCTTGGTCCAATGAAAGTATTTGGGACCAAGACATCAAGTTGGGTTTGGCTATTAGTATTTTTTATTGTCTATTATATGTGAATTTAATACTTGTTAAGGTACACCCCTAGGAATACCTTTCCAAGTCCAATATAATCTTGAAGAATAGGATATATATTGAGTTGGACTTCAACCCTTCACAATTTGTTGATGAGATAATTTCACTTGCATGATGAAAACCCTAGCCTTGCAAGTGAAGTTTAGTTCTAGGAAGTGGAGCAATGGTTTTGAGACCTAACATGGCAATCCTGGAAAGTGAAGGGTTGGGTGTATGGTTTAGGATTGGGGAAGGTGGTTTTTGATGGGGGGAAAACATGTCTTTAGTTTACTTTTTTCATTTTCCTTTAATCTTTGTTATTTTCCTAGTATTCCCTATAGTTCCAGTCACTTTTCGTTAATGGACTGGAGATATTCTATGAAATATAAAGGAAGATAAAAACTAGTGAAAAATACCAATTCCTTTGATTGTTAATAATTATCTTTATGATCTTGGTAATAGGAAATATTTAAGTGGTTGACATCTAGACGTGAGGGAATTGGTGGATGGAAGTTCAGATCGGTTAGAGTCATTTTGTCACTTTGGCCATACTTGTGCCAAGATTAACAAATTTGTTTCTGAGTTGTTATGTTGTTTCAAAATACTATTAAAAGACTTTCAGCCATTTTTTATTATCTTTCAAGGTTGTTGGTTGTAAGCCAAAACAACCAAAACTATTATTCACTTTTTATCTACAAAATTGTTATGAGTTTATATACATATGTATGTATATACATATATGTATATATATACATATATGTATATACATATGTATATACATATATGTATATACATATATATATATATATATATATATATATATATATGTATATATATATACATATGTATATATATATATATATACATATGTATATATATACATATGTCCGAGACATATGGGATAGATATATATACATATGTATATGCATATGGTCGAGACTCAGAAGGATAGATATAAGGGGAATCATATATTGGTGTTAATATTGTGTTCCTATTCATAATTTGTTGTTGCAATTTTAATGAATGATAACTAGCATGGAGTAGTTTGTGTCGTGAGCTTCATCACCTAACAATAGGCGAAGGCAGGGCCCACTTCATCAATTGCCTAGTGAAATATAGTAGGAATCTGTTGCGTGGTAATGTACATTTTGGTTTTGCATATCAATTACTGTGTTTATGTTTAAGTATCAAAATTCTATTAGTGTGCTTAACCTTTATCAATATGCTTAACACTTATTAGTTTGCTTAATATCTATCAACACATGGAATGTTTATTAGTATGATTCTAAGTGACTAAAGTTTTGATTAATTGAAATTACTATTAGAGTACAAGATAGTATTACATTTCACAAAGTGTCAAATGGTGTGATTGATAAAGTACAAAAACCTATCTTAATTATACTTTCATTTAGTTGCTTAATCTTAGTTATGTTCAATTCATTTCAATAAAGATTGTTAGTTTTGCTCAATTCATTTGACATAGATTGTTAATTTTGTTTTGTTGTGTGTTAGTAATATGTTTTATGTTGCTCGAGTTCCTGTCACACGGGTGACAAGAGGTCTAAGAACTAGATTTTTGAACAAATGCAATTTTTCATGTAGTTGCATCCATCCCCACTTGTCTTTCTAGGTTCAGCCCTTAGGAAAACAACCTCAATATCTTTCACAAGCCTACACTCTCAGATTGACATTGAGGAGTAAACTGAGGAAGTTTGCAAAGTTCCTAAAGATTGATCTCAATCCATTCATCATTTTAAGATAGAATCACACAAATAGTTTTACCTAGAATACCAACCACAGTTTAATCCAATCATTTTGGTGCCATTTCCAAGGAAAGATATTAAAGTCTTGAAATCATCGCAAACTAAGTTAGGACCAATATGTCAAGAGGAAATCCTATACAATTTTCGACCTTGTTAAGGTTAATACTCTTGTTTTGTGTTGATGTAAGTCATTTAGGTGCTTGAATCATAGTAGGGATAATAGAGGAAGATTTATTAGAAAAGAAAAGGGAAGTAGTTCACAACCCGAGAAATTTAAAAACAAATCAAAAATATCCATTGAAGGAACACCACCTGAAGAATTGCAAAATAGGTCAAAGCCATCCATTGAAGGAAGTAGTTCAACTCATGAGAAATTGAAAACTAAGTTGCAATCATTAGAGCTACCCAAACCTGATATTGAGAAGTGTGTTATAGAAACTACTACTGTTAAGACACCTACAGGTACTCATCCAAGTTCTTCTGAAATATTACAAAGAAAAGGTTGAAAAGTTCTTTTGGGAATCTTACGGGTCAAAATTTGGTCCATTCTTAGAAACTCCAAAGCCATTTAGAACCTACTTTACACCTTGGGAACTTGTGTCATGGATCCCAACAACAACAACAACATCAACAACAACAATCATAATTGGGAATTGGCCAACAATAATCTGGTTACCTTTGAGTTTCAAATCACACATCCTGAAAAAGATGCCCCTATGAAGAACTTTCATCATTCTGCTTTGCCCATTTTTTGTGGTCTTTCGATTGAGGATCATGATATGTTTTTTTTTGAATTTGATGTGTTGTGCCACAACTATGACTATCAAAGTGACATGCAGAAGCTCAAACTATTCCCAGCCACATTGAAAGATGCAACACTGCGTTGGTTCATGAACCTTAGAAATGTCAGGACATGGGAAGTCATGAAGGAGTTATTCTTGACCAAGTACTGGGAGTATTGCAAAACAAAGGAAGTTTGGGATGAAATCTTCCACATGACGCAAAAGGAAGAAGAGTCCGTGGAGGACTACCTCAAATGCTTCATGTTCAGTCTTCAATGATCTTGCCAATAGGGGCTAAATGAGGATGTTGTTAAAATGTTGTTTCTTAGAGGCATAAGAGATGATACTATGGGAGCATTAAATTTAATAGGTAAAGGGAACATTTATAAAATGGACTTTGACGATATTTGTGACATTTTTAGGAATTATTCAAGATCTCAACATCTGGGAAGGAATTGTCCAAGTAAGCCTTATTCTCCAGGTAATGCAACAAGTATAACGAAGCATGAAATAGGTAATTTACTTGAGGATATTAAAACTAATTTGTTAAATTATATGGGTAAACAAATAGACACTCTATATATCCGTAGGAAGCAAGAGGAAGTTGAAAAGGCCTTGATTGTGTTTTGTCTGACTTGTCACAAGAAACATGGTAGTGAGGATTGCCCTTACAATAGGACAAGCATTATCCTTATAAGAAGTTAGTAGAAGTTCTACCTTAAGACCTCTTCTTGTAGGTGTGCCTAATATGGAATATTTTGAGGAACCTATCTACTACATGGCCCCTAGGCGACCTTTTCCACCTCAAGTAATGCACCCTAGTATGATGAATGATTATCTTGCTTTGAGACCTAGCCAAATTAATTATTTTTCCAATCAACCCAGATGGTATGGGGGTTGGAAAAAACCCTCACCATGCCCTCAATGGATGCCACAATATTAGTATGCTTCACAGTGTGGAAACAGGCATGGAGGCCACAACCATCACAACCTTCACCATACCAAAAACCATATCTATCACAACCACAATTTCCACCTCCTCCCGTGATCAACCCATATCAACAGTCACAACAATTTCTTCCGGCCATACCACCATCATCTGCTCAGCCAGCCAATCCAATACAGCCACCAAAGCCTACACCAATGTTATCCCAACTAAACCCAAATCCCAATAGTAAGGCCACACAATCATTGTATAATAATGAGGCAACATGTTACTCTACTAATCCTATAAGTACATTAGAATTAGATGGAGTTCAATTAAGATCGAGGAAGGCTCTTCAGGGGCCCACCATCACAGAGATAAATGAAGAACCTGAAGAAATTTAGTCAAAGAACCTCCCTTTCCCAACTAATTTTAGTCTAAAAGTATACAAAGGGAAGTCTCTCAACCTAAATTTGATTTTTTTAATGAGTTACGCAATGTTAACATCAAGATCCCTTTGTTGCAGGCTATCAAGGACATTCCCTTCTATACAAAAATAGTTTGAGATCTATGTACTCGAAAGTAAAAGAAGCAAGATCCAAAGATTGTTCAGGTTATTGGATAATTGGCAAATCTTATGCTCAGGAACATAACCTTTCCAAAGTACTCGGATCTAGGGAGTCCTATCATTAAGGTATCTATTGGTAAAGTATTCCTAATACCCTTGTCGATTTGGGCACTACAATTAATATTATGACAAATGAAACAAAGGAAGGACTATCACTAGAAGGACTTATACCTACTCCCATAGTTCTTCAAATGGCAGATCGATCTTTGGTCAAACCAGAGGGTATGATTGAAGATGTAATCCTTTCTATTGATTAGTGGGAATACCCAACTAACTTTGTGATTTTGTAGTCGACGATTAAGCTGGGGGGATACCACTTGATTTTGGGACGAGCTTGGTTAGGATGCATTCATTAATTTTTGGTCGGGGAACATGATCATTTCTAATGGAAAGCACAAGAAACGGTTGACTCTATACCCACCAACACAACCCTTGTTGGAGACGGAGAATCCAGTTTGGGTTTATAGTGAATTAGATGAGTCATTGCCCATCTTGACAATTGATCAAGCCCTAGATATGGAAGAACCTACCAAGGATAATATCCTTGTTAATTTTCTTCAGAATAGATATGTATCTAATGAATATTTTGAAAGTATGGTTCTCCATTCAGGTATAAATACTCCTTGTCCTTTCAGAAACTTTCCATTGGTAGGTAGCTCGAGATCTATTCAACACTTTGTCACATTGCATCAATTGCTACCTCATTATTGTTTATATAGTTCATTTTTATCTTTTGGAAATTCTAGAGATATGGTATCTACCCCCCAAGTACTAGCCATTAACTCACCAACACAATCAGAAGCTATGGAAAATTTTCCTAATTGCACACTTAATATTAATTCACAATTAACCACTAAACAAATTCCAAGACCTTATTGCCATGCTTAGAACAAATAAAGATGCATTTTCTTGGGAATACCAAGACATGCGTGGCATTCATCCTGAAACCTACACCCACCATATTTACATTGAAGAAGGTAGTTGTCCAGTTAGGCAACCACATTGATGGCTCAATCCCGTCTTACATGAAATAGTTAAAGAGGAGTTACAAAAACTATTAAATGTTGGGTTTATATATCCTATTTCAAATAGTCAATGGGTCTCTTCTCTAGTTGTGGTTCCCAAGAAAAATGGTAAGTGGATAATTTGTGTTGATTATAGAGCACTTAATAAAGATACTGAAAAGGATCACTTTCCATTGCAATTTATTGATCAAGTGTTGGACACTCTTGCAGGTAACAAGTTTTTCTCTTTTCTAGATGGGTTCAATGGTTACAACCAGATTTGCATAGCACCTAAGGACCAGGACAAGACTACTTTCACTTGTCCTTGGGGCACTTTTTCCTATAACATCTTGTCATTTGGTTTATGTAATGCCCTTGCCACTTTTCAAAGGGCAGTTTTGAGCATTTTTGCAGATCTTGTAAATGATTGTGTTGAGGTGTATATGGATGATTTTACCGTCCACAGTAATACTTATGAAGAGGCTAAAACAAATTTAGAAATGGTACTTAGGAGTTGTATAGACACTAATTTATCATCAATTCATGAAAAGTGCCATATGCTTATGACAGAGGAGATAGTACTTGGTCATTATATTTTTGCTAAGGGTATTCAAGTAGATCCAAAGAAGATACAAATTATTCAGGACTTGCCTACACCCACTAGCCAAAAGGATGTGTGTAGTTTTCTAGGCCATGCAAGGTACTAGAGGAGGTTTGTCCAAAATTTTAGTAAGGTTCACTCCCCCTTGTTTGCTTTGCTAGTGAAAGATGTCATTTTCTCCTGGACACCAGAATATCAAGAGGCTTTTGAAACCATCAATAACAAGCTTGTCACCACACCAATACTCAAATGTATGAACTAGGAACTACCTTTTCATATCCACACTAATGCATCATATTGTTCCATGGGGGCTATCCTTAGATAGAAAGAAGATAATATTTTCTACTCCATTTATTACATCAATAAGAATTTCACCAAGGCTGGGGTAAATTATACAGTAACTAAAAAGGAATTCTTAGTTGTTGTTTATGCAATTATAAAGTGTTTGTTCATACCAATCATTCTACAATTTGATTTCTAATGAATAAACCTGTTGTAACTAGTAGAGTGATTAGATGGTTACCATTGCTTCAAGAATTTTACATTACTATACTTGATAAGCTTGGTCGTGAGAATGTGGTTGCAGACTTTTTGTCCAGGTTACAAAAGCAAGATGATGAACCAGTTCCAATTGATGATGCCTTCCCAGATGAACATCTCTTTGCCATATTAGCAAAGAGTTCGTGGTACGCTGACATAGCAAACTACCTGGTCACTTGCAAGCTCCCATCTCACTTCTCTCAAAGGGAACACCAAAAGTTGGTCGGACTCAACAGTGATTATACATGGATCAATGGATTTCTCTTCCATTGTGGCCTTGATAATATCATACGTCGATGTGTGCCCAAGGATGATGTCTTCAACATACTTTGCACATGCCACATAGAACCCTATAGAGGAAAATTTTCCGCTCAGAGGACTATTCAAAAGATCCTAACTATAAGCTACTATTGGCCCACACTCCACAAGGATTGTAAATGCTATGTTCAACGCTATGACAAATGTCAGCATATGTGTCATCCCATGTGCTTAGATGAAATTCCTTTGCATCCTCAATTTTCCATTGAGCCTTTTGAAAAATGGGGACTTGATTTTATTGGACCTGTTAACCCAACATCTCAAAATAATGAATATATCCTTTTGTGTATAGATTATGTAACAAAGTGGGTTGAAGTTATTGCTTTAAAGCATGCTAGGGACACCAAGGTAGCTGAATTCCTCTATTCTAATATTTTTACCTTATTTGGTGTTTTGCGTGAGATAGTTACAGATCAAGGTCCACAATTCACGTTTGACCTCATTTATGCTTTGGGTCGTGAATATGAGATTCGACATTGCAAGTCTTTAGCTTACCATCCCCAAGCTAATGGTCAGGTCAAAGTCACCAACTGAGAAATTGAGAACATTCTTACCAAGATGGTTGCCCTCCATAAGAAGGGTTGGGTTGCGTGACTTCCTAAAGCCATGTGGGCCTACTGCACTACATGGAAAACCACCATTGGTTTGAAAGCTTGTGTGCTTGTCTATGGTAAAAGGGTTGTTCTCCCTATTGAGTTTGAGGTAAAAACTCTTTGCACTACACTCCAATTGGGTATGAACTTGTTTGATGCACAAAAAGAATGAATTGCATAGCTCCACTCATTAGATGAACTCTACCAACAAGCACTCTTCCATGTAGAGATTGTCCAAAACTAACGCTTTCTCTAGCATGATCGTTAAATCATTTGACGATAGTCATTTCAACTAGGTGATTGGGTACTCTTGTATGCTTCTCATTTTTAGGATTTTCAAGGAAAGTTCCACACTCGATGGCTTGGGCCATATGAAATTAATATGGTCTACGATAACGGCGCTATCAAGCTCCACACGATGGACTCTAATTGCATGGCTTTAGTTGTCAACATTCATTGGTTGAAATTGTGTTAGAGGCCTCTCTCTAGGGAAGAGTTTTTCTCAAATCTACGTAAGGAACTCCATCTACTTGGTAGGTTTTTTGTGGCCTCTCCCAGTACCTTTTAGGTACTTTTCAAAATGGTGTTAAAAAAAATGCAATAAAATATCCAACAATGAAAACCCTCAGGCATTGTTGGCCAGTTAATGTTTGAAAACCAGTATCTGACAGGTGTTAATTGCTAAATAAATCTTAGAAGTGAAAATTGGGTTCCCAATGCTTCTAGGCGATGATAGGACAAAAACTAGGATATTGGTGGTCTATCATCAAGATTAAAAAAAAAAACAACAACTCTATCACAGGTATACACTTTGCCTTCTTGTCACTTCAATGCCAAGAACCATTATACTTTGAGTTGTGGTTCTTAGGGTGCTTAGGTCTTTCACTACAATCATCTAGGGTCTCCTTTTGATCTCATGTTCCTCTCCACAGCCATGGCCCCTTGTTTTTGCTTTGCTATCAACCAGCGGTGTGCTATCTGTTGTGTACCTCATATGAACTATGGTTCCTATATTTTCCTTACTAGGAACCTTTGTTTCTCAGTTTAGGTGCCCCCGCTAGTTGGTGTTTTCCTTTTATTGGCTCATGGTTCTCTCAGGCCCTTCGTGACACCTATCATTCAAAGTTCTTGGTTATCCTTGCCGCTTTCCACATCATTTCCACATCTCCTTTCATTTCTCCACATTTCTTTTGGTTCCATGATCCACCCCCTTGAAACTTGATAGCACGTTGTACTTTCTAGTTGTGCCTCCATCATGCTCTACTCTATGCGGGCAACTCGCCAGCTAGACGATCCACTTTGGTCTTGCTCTACCACATCTGTACTTGTTGTGATGCTGCCTTGCCTTCCTATCATTTCATGATCTTTTTTACAGGTTGGCACTCACATCAACATCAACACCAGTTTCATCACATGTGCCTCCATGTCATCACTTTGTTCCATTGACAGTCATCAGTAATGGTATTTTACGAGTTTCATTCTTACCTTTTTATTTTATTTAATATCGTTCAGTTCATTTAATGATTGTGACATCACCCAAGGATGGGTAACCTGCTAAGCTAGGGGGTTGTCATATCATATGTCATGTTTCATCCCTCTCATGAAAAACCTATCACATCAGATCCATACCATATCCTTTCAAGTGTGTTGTAATATGTTATATCTATTATTACCCAATCATGTTCTTTTGATACTGCCAATATTTTTCATTTACCCATAAACCATAAGACATTGTAATAATAGCAGTGTAAAACTGCCTTTTTCTTACCTGTATACCATAACCCACAACCTACTTTCTAATTTTTAGTTAAACTTGATATCTGCATAATGTCCCTAGTGGTAGCCATTTTTGCTAACAAATTTTGTCCATACACACTATACCGGGTTTGAACTTGTAGACACTTAAAAAGTCTTGATTGATACTATGCATCTAATTCTAATAAATTAGCACCATTTCCTCCTAAATCACCTCAAACTAACCAATTAATTAAATAATCAACATTATTTAGTTAAATTCAACAAATTCAACTATTAATCAAATTATTAATTTTATTAGATTAATTCACCCTTCTTCTGACTAATGTTCATCATATTTAATTAAATCCCCTAAGTCCTCTCATTTGATTAAATAAATCAAATCAAATGTCACAATCCCCTAACCAATTCAAACTAATTAATCCTAAATCACTTTGTAATCAACATTAATAAATCTTCCAGCTTTTAACTCCTCAAGAGTTAAATCAACCCATGGTTAACTAACCAGGTTGCACATGAAATTCATTTCTTTTAATTAACTAATTCCTCTATTTATCCTCACAATGGCATATTCCAAGGAATATTCCTCTCAACTACCTCTCCATTTAATTTCCCTCCAAAGATTTCAAAAATATCTTACATCTTCAATAACTCCTCTTACATCCTTTCAAATCTCTAGGCACATTCAATAAATTCTTCTTACAACCTTTCAAATCCTCTTGCATTCTCATTTATTCCTCTTACATCCCCCTTTCCTCAACACATTTCCCAAAATGTGCTCCACCTTCCTCCAATGGGATTGTGACAAGTGTCACATTCTTATTGGCTCCCATTTTATCCCACATTCACCAATTCCTCTCATTTTTCAACCCTTAAGTCCTATAAGTAGAAGCTTATTCTACTTGATATGGATCCAAAATCTCATGCAAAGTCATTATGCTCATTTCATCCATCAATCATCCAATTGCTATCACTATCTTTGAGGGCAATTAGAATTTATCAAATCCATTTTCATCCACAATCTTAGGCATTGTTACTCTATTTGAAATTCATCAAGGATCTTGAAGTTTATCAAAGGGATTGGGAAAGGGGCACTTTCTACATCAAAGTGGCACCAATCCCCCTATGGGATGAAATTTTGATCTATTTAGTTTGTTAACATGCTTTCATTTGCTTTCTTTTGTGCTTTTGTTTCATGCTTTCATCTTTGTTTGATCAAGAATCTCATTGGGAATGATGTTTGTGCTAATTTAAATGACTAACCTTGTTTGTGTTATCTTTGTTTAGCTTAGTACAGATCATCATTCACAAAATTGTGCACTATTCTAGGTTGCAATTACACCTCCTAGTAAAAATATGGCAGGAGAACACAAGCATCACTTTGAGCCTACAACAATGGATGAACTGAGGTTTCCGACAATGTTGGAGGCATATAAAATATTTAAGCAAGTAGGGTGGCATGCATACTTTAAAATACTAAGAGGATATGATGAGAAGTTGGCTCACGAATTTGCAATGACATGCCACAACAAACGGGCATGAGTCTGTGGTTTGGAAATCCTTGTTTCAGTTGAGACCATAGTAAATGTCACTGGATTGCCACTAACAGGGGAAAGTTACTTCCTCGATAACTCAACGTGGGTGAAAGATATTAAGCACCTTTGCAAGAAATTCCTGCGATGTGGGGAGTCAATTGAAGTCGTCACTAGACAAGGCATGAAGCTAGCTTCACTTTCGCTGCCCTAGAACGATGTGGCAAGGTTTGTCATCCAGTATATAACTTGTGAAGGAAGGTATGTGTATTTCTATGCTAAAAAAATTTAGCTCATGATACATTTGTGATGGGGTTTGTATGTGAACCTTCCTTTCTTTTTGTATTCTTTTGTAATGCAAATGAGAAAAGCAGTTCAAAAGGGTAGCAAAAATTCATTAGTCCATCATAGACTTAGCAAATTGTTAATTGTGAAAGATTTAAGGAAGTTCTCTCCTCCTAGGGATCAGGACTCATTTGTTGTAGAAGAGACCCCTAAAAATTATGTGGAGGATGACCCCCCTAATACTTTAGAGCATTATGCGAAAGAGGACTCTCATAGTATAGAAAAATATCCTGTCAATTCGGAAGGAGAGAAGTCTAGTCATACAAATTTAGATGAGGGTAGTGAACACAATGAGGATTTAGAGTAAGAGGCTTCCCCTAGTAGCTAAAATAAAAAGGTTGTACAAACCCTAAGGCCTAGCAGTAAGGAAATTAAGAGTTCAAGTGTTAGACGACCTAATGTTAAAACTATTGAAACTATTGCACCTTGCTCTAGGGGCAAGAGGAAATTGCGTAGTGGATTGACCTCAACTGTTATCTTAGAAGTATCCTAAGAAAAGAGACAATCACCAACTATTCCCATGGATAAGCTAGCAAATTTAGCTAATGTTGCTAGTAATGTTTTAAGCCCCCAAAAAACTAATGAAGTTGGAGATTTAACAATCTTGGCCACAGTCTCCCAAAAAACTAAGAACAAAGGTTGTTTCTAGGGAATAAAGAAGAAGTAAAAGAAAAAGGTCACATATAGAATCTAAGGACACTCCAAAAAATCAAAAGAAGCCTAAACAAGACCTTGAAACACCTCCCCAAAATTCTCCAATCTCACAAGAAATATCAACTGCCCAAAAGGATATTCTTGATAAGGATATTGTTCAAATTGAGCCTACAGCAGCTAAGCAAGCAGGTGATGACAACCTAGAGAATTTTGAAGATCAAGAAGTTGGTGAATTTGAAACCCCTCATACTGTCAATTAGGAAGTAGAACAAGAATTAGAAGAGAGAAGAGAGAAAGAGGTGAATGAGTTGGATGATCAAGAGCAGGAAAATGTTGAGATTCCCCACCATGAACAAGAAGGAGAACAAGAATCAGAGGTAGAAGAAGAATTTGAGGAGGAGCACCCCATACTAACCAATGATGAAATCTATAACATGTAGAATCTGGTGACTAAATTGACTGAAGAAAATGAAGCCTTACAAAAATAGGTTCAAAATGTAGAGTCACTCAATGCCTCACAAGCAACAAAGATCAATCAACTCAAGGAAACACTTGAGCAGGAAAATGTCACCAATACATCTATGATGACCATTCAAGAACATGAAAAACAAGTATATGATTCATATCAGTTGTGGATTAAGGAGGTCACTAACACCATGAAGAAATTCACTTCTTCTCCTCCTAGTTTCTATCCTACATTCTTTTGCATGAGGACATGCAAAACCTTAAGCTGGGGGGAAATGATGGGGGCAAAACATGTCTTTATTTTACCTTTTCATTTGCCTTTAATTTTTTTATTTTCCTAGTATTCCCTATAGTTCCTGTCACTTTTCGTTAATGGACTGGAGATATTCTATGAAATACAAAGGAAGATAAAAACTAGTGAAAAATACCAATTCCTTTGATTGTTACTAATTATCTTTGTGATATTGGTAACATTAAATATTTAAGTGGTTGACATCTAGGCGTGAGGGCATTGGTGGATGGAAGTTTAGGCTGGTTAGAGTCATTTTGTCACTTTGGCCATACTTGTGCCGAGATTAACAAATCTATTTTTGAGTTGTTATTTTGTTTTGAAATACTATTAAAACACTTTAAGCCATTTTTTATTATCTTTCAAGGTTGTTGGCTATAAGCCAAAACAACCAAAACTATTATTCACTTTTTATCTACAAAACTATTATAAGTTTATATATATATATATATATATATATATATATATATATATATATATATATATATATATATATATATATATACATATGTGTGTGTATGTGTGGGTGTGTGTATGCCAAGACTCATAAGGATAGATATAAGAGAAATCATACACTGGTGTTAATATTGCATTCCTATTCATAATCTGTTGTTTCAATTTGAATGAATGATAACTAGCATGGAGTAGTTTGTGTTGTGAGCTTCATCACCTAATAATCGACAGAGGCAAGGCCCACTTCATCAATTGCCTAGTGAATTTTATAGTAGGAATCTGTTATGTGGCAATGTACATTTTGGTTTTGCATATTATTTAATGTGTTTATGTTTAAGTGTCAAAATTCTATCAGTGTGCTTAACCTTTATCAGTATGCTTAACACTTATTAGTTTGCTTAATATCTATCAACACATGGAATGTTTATTAGTAATGATTAAAAGTGACTAAAGTTTTGATTAATCAATTTTTTTGTTAGAGTACAACATAGTATTACATTTCACAAAGTGTTAACCAATGTGATTGATAGAAGTACAAAAACCTATCTTAATTATACTTTCATTCAGTTGCTTAATCTTAGTTTTGTTCAATTCATTTCAATAAAGATTGTTAGTTATGATCAATTCATTTTGACAAAGATTGTTAATTTTGTTTTTTTGTGTGTTAGTAATCTGATTTTTGTTGCTCTAATTCCTATCACACAAGTGACAAGAGGTCTGGGAACCAAATTTATGAACAAATGCAATTTTTGTGTAGTTGCATCCATCCCAACTTAGCTTTATAGGTTCAACCCTTAGGCAAACAACCCCATTATCTTTCACAAGCCTATGCTCTTAGGTTGACATTGAGGAGTAAACTGAGGAAGTTTGCAAAGTTCCCAAAGATTGATCTCAATCCATTCATCAATTTAAGATAGAATCACACGAATAGTTTTAGCTAGAATATCAACCATAGTTTAATCCAATCAGTTTCTTTGGCATTAAGAATAATTAACATAGGTACAAATAATGAGGTTGAATTTTAGGCCCACCTCTATGGTTTGCAATTGTGCCTCAAATTCAAACCAAGGGATTATAATTGAAGGTGATTCAACTATTTTTATCAATGATGTGAGAGCAAAAAAGTATCAAAGTTTGAAGTTAAAATATTTCCTTATTTAGTTGATCTCCTTACTTGAGGCTTTGGGTAACTATACTTTAAACTATATATGTATAGAGAAGCCAATGCATATGTTGATGTGCTTTCCAACTTAGTGATCGACATGGATGAGGAAATTTTTGAAGATTCATCGAGAATTAAAATTAAAACCTTGTATGTTTGTCACAAGTGGAGAGCCTTTACAACTATTGTTGCTTTGTGTGATTAGTGGCAAGTGCTTTGTTAAGGATGTTAATTGAGGTGAATAACACTTATGAATTGTTAATTAAGCTCTAATGAGTGTGACAACCCAAGCTTTCATGAAGTTATGAATTTCTTGTTTATCTACTAGAGTTTGTGATTCTAATTATTTTATTGTTATTATATTCTCGCTTTATTTTTATGACCTCATGGATGCTCCCATTAGTTTTTCTTGCCCCAACAAGAAAATGGAATTCCTTGGTTTGATATTGTAGAAGTGGTTGTAGAGTGGTTTTAGGTCACATAGTGGCCTTATTTTGTTTGTAGTTTGATGGGTCCTAGGTGGGGAATTTTTGGGTGTTAAACACATATACATGGTGAATTCAAAAGTGACATCGATGTTTATTATGGTTCTATTGGATTTCTAAGGGAAACTTAAAGACTCTATTAGGAGCATGGCCTCAAGTCTAATTAGTGAGAAATATTTGGACACCTTGAATGAGGTGGTGGAAATGCATGCTATGGTACTAATGTTCCCTTTTCAATGGAGTTTCAAGGGCTTTGGGCTTGAGGTGATATGGTGGAATGGTATAACTTTATCTTTTCCTCACATCCTGGCTCAATTTTACAACATCAAAAGGCTACAAAGGGGGTTGAATTTTGAAAGACAGTGTTGGGCTTGATCATGATGGAGGGGGTAGAATGGATGAAATAATTCATTAATGCTAGTTCTAAGTCTAAGTTGTTGGATCGATTTCTTTGATTTTGGGTAAAATCCATGTGCACATAGATAGGTTACTTAGAGGTCGATTTTTGTATTCTTCTTGGTTCAATTCACTTATGGTATATTTAGTCTATATAAACTTTGTATATTATGTAGTTTTTTGTTGGTTAATGTTAAAGGAAGCAACCTCCGTGATTGCAATTTACCAATTAATTTTTTTATAAATAATACTTTTAAAAACAACAAATAATATTTTTGAAATAATTACATGATTAAATATTATATTAAATAATTTATTTCAAATTTGATTTTTTAAATTAAAAAATAAAATAAGTTTATTAATTTAAGTATATTACTATTATATAAAATAATAATTTAAACTTTATATTTAAGTAGAAGTTAAATAATAACTAAAATCTTAGATATTTTGAATACATTTTAGTATAAAATATTCATATATTAAAAAAAACATTGTATTTAAAATTAAAATAAAAAATGGGGTAGAGGCCCTGGCTCAATTGGCTAAAGCATCTTGTTGCAGGCAAGAGGTCACAAGGTCTAGTCTCCCCCATCCCAGTGGTACAAGAGGGCATGTCACACCAACGTCGTTGGTCACATGAATTTTTTTTACCAAGAGCACTGCATTTTATAGGGGGGTTACTTGATTCTTGTAGTCTAAAAATAAAATAAAAACAAAAACAAAAGAATTAAAGAAAACATAAAACAATAAAAATACTAAGTAATTTTGGTTCATCCCATAGTGCGATGGTAAAGTGGTGGTGTTTTTGTTGTGGTTACCAAGGTTCAAACCTCATTTGGGCCATTATGATCGCATGAACTATACCTATGTTGATCCAATGTGCTTGCAGGCTTATACCACAACATTAAGGCTACTAATGATGTACGTGCCATGAGATAGGAATTTATTCATGTGTTTTTCTAATCCCTCACTAGGCTACTGTGCTTGTGGGATTTTTTCCTCTGCTAGGCTACTATACTTGTGGGCTTGGACTATTCACTTACGTTCATGATAGGGAGTAGGTCTCCCATTTGTGGCCTCCATACTCACTTGGGCTAGACTAAAAATTCTTGGGATATCAATAATTTAAACAAAAAAATAAGTAATTTTTTTATGTAATTCATAAATAAAATATTCAATAATTTAGTAAGTAGATACAAGTTTTAAAAATGCCTCTTATGTTGCCATCACTATCATATGGTGTATAATCTAGGGTTTCTAAAATTTCCTCTATGCAATGGGATGCTTCAATCTTTGGCGAGATTAAGGCACATGCGATAAACACGATTTTGGAGACACCCAAGGATCCATAATTGTAAGTAGTGCAATAAGTCTTGGAAGGAGGCCATGTTTTTTCCTCAAATGGGTAAAATTAGATATGAAGCTAGGGCGTATGATTTTTCTTTGATGGTTAAGTCTCTCCCTTGCCTCAATACGTCTCTATCCTAAATTTAGTGAAGATTTCATTAGGGAAGTGGCTAAAAATGAATCCTATTTTTGTTGATAAGGGTTTGATCGAAAGATTTAATGGATTATAGCCAAGCATCTCTAATCTACATAAATAGGTCGTGAAAACTTGGGGTCTCATTAGAAAGGTGATTTGAAAATCTACCCTTGTGCTCATGGTCTTTTAATGGTAGTTTTTGATAATATTATAGACCATAATACAAATATCTATTACTATCAATGGAGTTGTGACAAACATTTTATCATGCTTAAGCAATGCCACCCATCTTTCAACTCTACAATTGAATCATTCTCTATTGCACCAATATGGTTATGAATCCCTAATCTTTTGCTCCAATTTTGGTTTAATTCCCATTTTGAAGCAATTGGCAATACATTGGGGAATTTTATGGCTATAGACAAAGGCTCCTCCAATTTCCAAGTCATACTACATATACTTGCATTCTAATTGATCTTGATATCTCTAAAAGTCTCTTGATGAATATCACTCTCAAAACTACAAATCACAACTGGTGTTAGATTTTTGAATATGAGGGATTTCTTTTCTGCTATCATAGGTGATAGTACACTTGCCACATTACTGCAAATTGATCCAAGCGTAAACAATAAAACCAAGCCACTTGGTGGAAATATGTATCCCTCCACCACTACTATGTGGAAAAAGAAGAATGCACTTTAACCCATGATGATAGTTCTCACTAGGAAGTGTGAAAAAATTCCCCTCTTAGGTTGTTATCTCTTGAGATTGGGAGCTGAAATACCTCAAATATTGGATTGCAATTGCTACTTATGTATATTGATGGTTCACTTCCCTCTAGGACTTGAATCAATCAAGCTAAAAACTTGAAGGATGTTAAGCCCAAAAAAGAGTCAATATTGTAGATAAAGGTTTCAAAAGCATTGCCCCTTGGTGACAAAATGGCCACCTTCGTTACTAATGGTGAAGATTTGAATGTTGAGGCGACTATTAAAAATTGGATAGTTGTACAAAGGAAAAATAAAGAAAAGAAATGGTATCCCTTAACATGCTTTTTCATTCTCACACCAAAAGTAGTGCAAAAACCTAGTATATAAGATAGATTTTAAGGAGATTACTATGGATAGATTTGTGTTTTGTTTTTTGCACCCCTAGTCAAGGGTCCAATGCTTTTGTTATTTTGATTGAAGTTTAAATTATTGGAGTGGTCTCTAAGATTGCAATTTACCTACCATAAAAAAAACATAGTAATATTCTTTTTTATTTTTTGAAATAATAAATAATTTATAGAAATATAAAAGAGTTTTCTAAATAAAAATAAATAATATTAATGAATAAAGTTTTTAATATTAAATAAAATAGTAAGTAAAATTATTAAAAAATAATTATTTATTTTTAAAATATTAATGTTATTGAAATAGTTATAAATATTAGATATACAAATAAATTATATACGATAATATATGAATATATAAAACTTTAGATGGGGTGTGTGTAAGATATTAAAAATAAATAAAATTTCTAGAGAAGTAAGATTCATACACTATTTAAAGGAAAAAATGGCACGAAGGAGTGAAAGAATAGGGAAATGGGCAGACGAAGACGATGTGGAGCTCCCTTCGCAATCATGATGGAGGCATCACAAGAAACAACATTGACATAGACCATGGAAAGCCATGGAAAAGGATTGAGGTGAACCATCAAAGGATGCTAGACCTTTCACAAGTTGGAAGAAAGCAATCCCTAAGGACTGGTATGCAAATGTGGGGTTGCTAATAAGGAGAAGAATCAACAAATGATGACTGAGGGGACAAAATAAAGGTTGGAGATATGAAGGGAAAAGGAATATTATAGTCAAAGGAAGGGTTAGGAACAAATACAAAAATAACTATAGTGGCAATCGGTTTGAGTGGCAAAGGCAAGCTATGGAAAGATATCGAACAACATTACAATCGATACTTGATCGAGGTGGGAAGGGTCCTACAAAATTTGAAGATCAAATCCCAAAGACTCACAACAATATGGACCCTCAAAAGGATTAAATCTGCATTGGGCCATAGGAGCAAATGCAATTTTTTTAGGGCATAAGGAAAATTGGAAATAGATGGAGTATTATAAAGGTATGCCAAAACCAAGCAATGTGCATTTGCAAAAGGGCAATGAGATTTTTTTTTTGACACAAAGCCTCATAGACTAGTGGGATATAGGAAGGAGAGGCTTAGGAAAGCCATGGTTATTCCTACTATGAACATGCTTGAAGCAAGAAACCACCTTAAACAAAGAGCCTTTTTTGAAAAATGGTGTGGTAGAGGCTTGGCGAAAGGTAGGGTGATATCTTGGTGGATGGAAAAATGGGGCAAGGATGTGAAAATAAAATCAATTCCTAACAACTATTATTTGATTAAGTGTTCATTTGAAGAACTCAAGCAATCCATAATGGGGGAAAGATTGTTATTACTTAAAGGGATAGTGTTTATCTAAAGGATTGGGAGCCTAATTTTGATATGACAAGCCATAAAATGGAGAAAATTCCTACTTGGATCAAGCTGTATAATTTTTCCATGGAATATTGGAATAGTGAGGCTTTGGAAAGGATTGTAAATGAACCAGACACCTTCATTTATGAAGAACAAAACCAATTTTAGGGAGAAGAAAATATATGCGTAAAGATTTACATGGAACTAAACCCTAGAATCACAAAGTGGGAAGAACTAGAAATAATCACAAAGGTTGGTCATTGGTTCCAAAAGGTGGTGTATGAGCTATTTTTTGTTTGTTAAGAATTCAAAGAAAGTAGATGATAATAATGTCAACCCTCCAAACAAACCAGGAGAAAGTAATGGTGCATAGATGGTAAAGAGGAAATAAGATGGAATCTCGACATGCTAGTTGGTGAAGAAATGATATATGAAGTGGTAGAGATGGCAAGCCCATCTTTACTACCCAACTTAATGATGGAAAAAGAAAATTATGGGAATAATGAAGGGAACCCAAAGAGCGAGGAGGATGGGATGATCGATGATCATGTTGCTATTGGAGGGGTGGAGGTTGATATTCAAGCTTTGAGTGAAACAAAAGCTATACTAGAGATTGCATGTGAATTGCTTGAGCCATCGAAGGCCATGGGAGAGGAGCTAGGGATGTTTGAGTTGGTAATCAACAATAACAAGGATAAGACAGAAGTCCCAACAAAGATAGATGATATGTTTGAAGAAGGGGAAGTCTGGGTAGAGGAGTTCTACTCCAACTCAAAGGGTCAGAAAGTGTTTAAAAGTGTGGTGCCCAATCCAATAGGGGAGGGAGAACAGGGAGTAAAGTAGAGGGATTCTATTAAATAATATTTGGATTGTGGTGAAGGGAAGAAAAGGGGGAGGAAAATGAATCAATTTAAAATAGACAAATAAATGAAGACACAAAAGGCTAGGTCAAGATCACCAAGATGCTCAGGTTAGGAAAGGGTGTTTCCCTTCCCAGGGAGCAATGAAAATTCTATTGTGGAATGTTAGGGACTTAAACACCCCTAATAAGAAGCACATGGACAAATGTTTTATGGAGACTTCTATGACATGCATTTTCTTGATATAGGAGTTCAAGATGAATCCTATGGAAGTTGAGATGTTTAAGAAGAAATGTAGATTTTGGAATGTTGAAGTGGTAGAATATGAAGGTGCATATGGAGATCTTCTAACACTGTGGAGGTTGCAATCAACATTTATGGAGTAGCTGGCAACCAAAAAACATTGGATTATGGCTAAGGTAAGAATCCTTCATTCTAGCCTTCAATTTATTTTAATAAATGTTTATGGATTGACATCTTGCATTAAAAATAAAGATACCTAGGGGTAGATTGAAACATTCTTAGCAACCCCCAAATGAAAATATTCATTCTGGGGGAGGTACTTTAAAGCTATCCTCCATAGCCATGAGAAAAGAGGGGGAGTGGAAAGGAAATACCAATCACAACTAGACTTTGAGGAATTTGTAGGAAACAATCAACTAATGGAAATCCAAATGGAAAACAAAATACACACGTGGACAAATATGATACTTTGCTTTAGCAATGTAGCTGAAAAACTAGATAGATTCCTATTGAAAGGTGATTTGATATCATTTCCATTCTCATTAGAAGGAAGTATAGTCCCTCAAATTGGCTCAAACCACTTTCTCATTCAACTTGAGATCTTGGGGGGCAAAAAATTAATTAGATGCCTATTCAAATTTGAAAATATGTGGCTAAAGGATAACATATTTCACCAATTAATAGAACAATGGTGGAGAGAAGTGAAACTCATGGGAACCAAGATGTTCTATGCAAAAAAAATTAAGACTGGTTAAACAGTAGCTAAAGGAATGAAATAAAAATCATGTCAAAAATATTTTTGAAACAAAAAATCAATTAGAAAAAGAGATGAAAGCATTGGATTAAAAGATACTTGCTCGTGGAATGAAAATGGAGGAAAATCTCAAAGAAAAAGAGTTGTTAAGATACTATAAGGATATACTAAAAAAATAGGAAACATATTGGAGACAAAAATCCAAGGAGAAAAGGATCAATGAAGGTGACAATAACACAAGGCACTTTCACAATGTGACAAAGGTTTGTGGGGATATCAACTGTATCATGAAAAATAGAAAAGAAAATGAGGAAATTCTATAAAATCTAGAGGAGATAGACAAGCAAGTTGTATCACCCTTCTATAAACTTCTCAATAATTGGGAAGGATCCAACTTGGAAGCATAAAATCTTCTTCTTCACACTATTCCACACATAGTAAATGAAGCTTGCAACAAGGAGTCAATGAAGTAATTCACAATGGAAGAAATTAGGACAACAACCTTCCAACTCCACCAAGACAAGGCGCCTAGCCTAGATGGATTCCCTACTAGTTTCTTCTAAAGTTGTTGGGACATTTTAGGCAAAGAGGTGGTGGCTTCCATAGAGGATCAAGAAGCACGAGTATGGTATTGAAAGAAATAAAAACACATTCATTACTCTTATACAAAAAAATAAAATCCAAGCAACCTTGATGAATTTTTCCCTATTGTCCCATGTAACACCATTTACAAAATAATGTCCAAAGCCATGGAAAATTGAATAAAGAATATTCTTCTTGAAATCATTTTGGATGAGAAAAATGGATTTGTGTCGAGTAGATCAATTTTGGAAGGGGTGATAATTACTTAGGAGGTGATACATTCCATACAAAAAAAACCAAAGCATGTTGATAAAATTAGACATTAAAAAAGCATATGATAGGGTGGATTGACAGTTCTTATGTAAAGTAATGGAGGCCTTTAACTTCAACAAGAGCTAGGTTGATTGGATATTTAATTACATGACCAGTCCCAAATACTCAATCATTATAAGTGGCACCCTTGAAGGATACTTTGAATTATCTAGAGGAGTAAGATAAGGAGACCCACTCTCCCCTTTCCTATTTGCTATCATGGCATAAGCATTGGGTAGGGTGCTAACAACCACAATAGTTAATGGTAGATTGGAATGTGTCCAGGTGACCAACAACATTCCCATTGAATCACACATCAACAATTTGTTGATGACACAATGTTATTTAGATCTACTAAACGTAGGGAGGCACAATGTTTGAAAGGGATATTGGACATATAACCTGCTTCCTTTTCCCAAGTAGTAAATGAGGTCAAATTAAAAGTGTATTTCTTCCACACTAACCCTCGAAAAGAACAAGCAATTCGAAGAGTTCTCAACTTCAAGAAAGGTTAGTTCCAACACATATCTTGGTCTTCCCTTAGCTACAAGACTGAGAAATAGGAAACTATGGGATCCTCATGAACTCAAAATCAACAGGATGGCTGCATGGAAAGGGAAATGGTTGTCTTGGGTAGGAAGAGTTACAATGTTAAAGGCTATAATTTATGTGATTCATATTTATTTAATATCCTACCTTTCCTTGCCATCTAGGAAGTATCATGCATTAAATCAAAGCATGAGAAAATTCTTTTGGCAAGGGACCACAAAGCAGAAGAAGATACCTTTGATAGCCTAGGATAATATTTGCAAAAACCAAAGCAGCTAGAGGTGCTGGTTTGAAATATCTCCTCAAGAAAAAGAAGGTATTAGGTGCAAAGCTAATATGGAAAATGCATACAAATAAGGATGGAAAAAGAGCAATGATTGTTTAAAACAAGTACTTAAAAAATAATGTCAAAAATAATATTTTAACAACAACAAATCTACCTCAAGGTTCGAGGATTTGGAACTTCATGAAGGATTGTAGATCTCTCATAATAGATTATTTGACTTGGGATTTTTATGATGGGAATTCAACCCTATTTTGGGAAGATTCACGGGGGTGTTCCCCAATTCTGGATAGCTTAATAGATATAGGGAAAACAAAGGGACACTTAATCCAAGTTTGGGGCATAAAGGTCAAAGATTATATGTAAGTTTTTCAAGGATGGGCTCTCAACCTAGAAATGGAAAGAGTTGGGGTCATTGGGTTTACCTAAAATTGAGATAGTACAACTACAATCCATACTCAATAACATATTAATTATCATTCGGGAAGGCAAGGACAGGCTAGTGTGGGTTTGATCAAAATTAGGGCAATATAATACAAAAGACGACTATCAAACCTTGGTTAAACATGAACCTGCTACTTCCCTTCCTTTGCATCTTTGCTAGCATAAGTATTTTTTTCCAAAAACAAGTATGTTTGCATGGGCAACATTATAGAATAAGGTATTAACAATAGACAAGTTTATCAAACTGGGTTATTAGAGACCAACTAGATGTGTTATATGCAAGTGTAGTGAAGAAAATACAAGCCATATATTTCTACAATGCCCCTATGCTCAGGAATGCTGGCAGTGGCTTTATGCTAAACTAGGTTGGGTTAGTGTGTTGCCAAATGACATACTTAGCCTATTCAAATCCTAGCTAATCTTTAAAAATAATGATGTATTTACAAGTCTATAGACAATCAATCCCTTAATTTTGGTCTGGGAACTATGGAAGGAACATAATAAGAGAATCTTCCAAGAAAAAGAGATAGGCCCCCCTTTCTTAGTAAGCTTGAAGATACCATTGCTGAATTAAAAAATAGTAGAGTGGTAGAGAAAAATCCTCAAAATCAGTCTTTCACATATTGGGATTTGAAAATGAGGTCAACTTGGTTTGGTTTGAGAATACCTCTGTCAGTGGGCGAAGGTGGGAAAACAAACACAAATTAAAAGAGTAGCAACATATTAGACTCCCCCTTCCAAAGGTTGGTATAAAATGAACTTTGATGGAGTAGCAAGGGGTAACCCTAACACTTCAAGGATTGGATGTATTGTTAAAGATTGGGGTGGTAGAGTAGTGGGAAAAATCTCAAAATCTCTTTTGCTAGGGACCAATAATATGGTAGAATTTTAGGCTCTTATAGAAGGCTTAAAACTATGTTAGGAACTAAAAATCAAAAAGCTCAAAGTTTGAGGAGACTCAAATATAGTTTTTAATGCGATTAGAACAAGGAAAGTTGCAAATTGGAAATTGAACACTCTTTTGGATAAGGCACTAGAAATTTTTAATCATTTCAATAGCTATTCAATTTCTCATGTATGTAGAGAAGCTAATATTGAAGCTAAAAAAATTAGCCAATATAGGGGTAGACGGATATAATTAAAACATGCTAAAGTATTCACTCATAATTTAGCATCAACTTGATATATCGTTGCCAAAGTTGATTTGAGAGTAGCAAGCAATTTAAAATAAGATAGAGCATCTCCAAAACCAAATTAAATTCACAATGGGTAAAAATAATTCCTCCACAACTCAAATGGATCTGCAATGTCAAAAGTATGGGAAATAGTATGAAGAAGGACTATCAATTTAATAACATTTATAATTGGCATATATGTTAGGTTGCTAATTATGTTTTTGATAAGATAAGCATCATTTATAGGGTGTTGTACCCTTTACACATTGATTCACGATGGCCAAAAAGGATAAGTATGGTTTTGAAAGGACTAAGAACCTTTTACAGAGCTAAGACATCACTAACAAAACAAAAAACCAACACCAGTAGAAACACCGCAACACATAGCAGAAACGCCAACAACACTTGGTCAGCAAATAACCAGGCGAGGAAGGACACTCAAAACCAATAGTAGTCCCAAGACAAAGACAGACAAAACAACCCAACCCTAGCACTTGAACTAGGAGCAACTAAAACTCAGGGCAAGCAACAGTCCTAAGCAACCAACAACACAACAAGCCCTAAGGTTTTTCTAGAAACTAACCAAGCCACAAACCACCTGCAGCAACTGGACTGCAGCAGAACTATCGCTCAAAACTGAGCCAACCAGATTCCCACCAAAGGAGGGGAAAGAATCACCCAAAGTGGCAAAGAAATGATCTTCAGAATGCACCAACCCAAGCACAACAACAATCAAACCAAAGCAGACCCACCCCACATTAGTCTCCTAACCATAAAAAGAAGGCAAACCAAAGAAAAAGAATAAAGTTGAAACAAGAGGAGCAACAACCAGAAAGAAGCACCAACCCACTTGGAGAACCAACCCAAACTCCACCTCAAGAGGAGATGGCTCCCCACTATAGGAGTAGACAAGATGAAAACCAACCAAACTAGGGCCACCACTCACCCACTCAAATAGGTTCCACCTCGATTGGAACTCATAAGAAGGGAAATAACTCTCCACCATCTCAAAACAACCAACTCCACCTTAAAAGGAGAGGGCTCCCCCTCAATAGAAGCAAACTTAAATCAAAGAACATGGCAGAGAACAGTGACAGAAGAAGGGAAGGCCATCACATCTATTGGCAACATAGGCAACATAAAAGGCATCACATCCAACAACTTAAAAATCCCACCATTTGGGTCAAACAAATAAGGCCCAAATCAACCACCAAAGTGAAACCAATAGGCATTAACCATATCATATCCTTAGGAGACCACAAGTCCCCACTAATCCCTATGAAAGGGGAAGAACTAGAGGTTAGCAACAGGAACCCTACAACACTCATACTCCTGGTAGAGCACACAAACAAAAACACCCTGCCCCAACCACACCTCACAACAAGCCGAGGGCCATTGAATAGAACCATACCACCAGTAGGGAACCCACACAAAATAGGGTACAAGAGGTCTAAAACACCACCTTCACCTTCACCGAGCACAATAACGACCCTTAATGACTCCAAAGTTGCACAGGATGACCCAAATCCATAAGCCAAGCCAACAACACAAATGGCACACTAGCAACAGATGCGACACACTAGCCAAAGGCAAGGACAATGCCATAACCTAGCCTCCAGTGTAAGAAACAAAGCCCACACCACAATAGACCACCAATAATGAGGGAGAAGAACATGATACGAGAGGAGACAAACAACTTTGCTAGACATCCAAAAATAGAGGATGAGAATATCATCCCCCATATCCACACCCAACACCTTATTTCCAACATAATAAGCTAGAGGCCCACATAAGAGAAGGGGAGAAACCCACTACAACAAAGCAACAACCCCCACCACAACAAAATACACATTGCTTTCATTAGCAATAAAGGAAAACAGGCTCTGCAAATAACCAGCAAGCCAACAAGCCACTGACGCCACCCAACAAGGTGCATCCCAAAACATGTAGCCCAGCCACCACAACCCCAACCACACTAGAGGGGGAGAGCCACCAACGTTAGGGAAAACAACACACGAAGGAAGAGGAAGTAGAGAAATGACACTCATAGGAGGGTTGTCCACAACAAAAACAACACCACAAAGGAAACACAACATCTTCATCAATTGTTGCAGAGCCAACTCCAGGCCCACACCCAACCTCAACAAACTAGTGAGCCACAAACGACTCCAAACGCAAACCATCTCTAACCACGAAACCCAACCACTCAAGCTCACAACACACGAGAGGGGGAGGCCTGCCAACAACAAACATCAGATCTACGTCCTCACTCTCGTAGGTCTCATCAAAATTCAAAAAACCCAAAGTGCACCCAAGCCCTCAATGCTCCATAACTTCTTTCTAGAGGTCATTGATCATAAATAAAAATGGTTTCTAAATATGTTAGGATGGTGGCATTACCATTCATTTGAAAGCTAAGCAATGATTTTTGGTTTGATATAACGGATACTCCCATTTGATTAACCAACCTAAGAAGGAAAATAGTTTTCTTGGGCTATATCATGGATACCAAGCTAAAAAAATTCTTCGTGGTGGAAGATCAATTGGCGGTGGAAGAAATAAAATTAGTTCTTAGCTAGGAGTTCTTGATTGCAGATGAGATATATAGGGTCAACTCTAACACATACTCAAGGTTTGTCACGACCCTATTGGATTTGTATACCTCTAAAGGCATGACATTGGCATTAGCAAGACTCCTTATCAAGCCCGAGTACTTGGAAAATATTGAGGACATCATTATTATCTCTCAAATGGGGATTCGAATCCTAAGGCCTAAGGATTTGCTAAAGCTCTTTATGGTTGGCAACACAGTGCAATGATATCCTTTCCTTTTGGATGTCTAAGGGGTGGCTTTGTGGAGTCACAAAAATAGGGCATGCAGGGAGAAAGTTTCCTAAAGAAGATGCTATACCTCGAACCAGTGCTAAACTTTGATTAGATTAGTGACTTCATTGACTACCTTCATTTTGAGCCAGAGGGTTAACAATGAACTTGTCTTTGCCTTTTGGTTTTGAATTTTGCTAGTGATTTACAATGTTGAACAAATTGTATGAAATTTTGTAATAATTATAATTTGGGCACTACATTGCCTATCACTTATGTTGGGATCTGGGAGTATATACCTTGCATGGAAAATTGTGAAAGTTTTTTTTGGTATTTTCCACTAGCTTTATGTAGCCATAGATAAAGAATTTTTCTAATATGAAACAAATTGGTCTTCTCTACTGCCTGCAAGGAACCCAAAATTGTAACAAATTTTTATCATTAGTAAAAACTTTTATTTCATAGCAAAAAAAAGATTCATATATTATCTAGATTTCTTTGTATATTGTTTAGATTGTTTTGACTATTGCCTAATCTAGTACGAAGTAGCTATGGTTTCTCCATTTAAAGTCAGTAGAAGTTGACTACTATTTTCGTACCTATATTTTACATCAATATTTTTATGTAGTGAAGACACCTAAAGGGTAGAGTAGATTGTTGTTTTCTAACCAATTTGATTACAGTGAAAGCATCCAATAGGAAAACCCTGAAAATTCATATTTTGTAACCAATATCCCATGGAAGATTGCAAGTTAATAGCATATGGTTCTAGATAAAAGAGATCCACATACACACTAGACCTAACAAATTTGTTAAGTTCAAAATTAAATCTAAACACACAAAAGCTCCCACCTTCTCAATGGACAATTTAATTGTTTTGTTTGATCAACATATGAGAGGAAGGTTGTTAAATCAAATCCAAAAGGAAACCTTAGTGAAATGAAATTGATCAAGATAAACAAATGGTTGCCAAGAACTTAATATTAATTTATATCTACTATAAAATAAAGGTTTGTTATTTAAAATGAAATCATGATTTGATACTTAAAAAGAAAACTATTGAGGAAGAAACCCTTCCAAAGAAAGGACATATAAGACTTCTCTATCTTAGGTTGGAGTTATTCCATCTAATAGCTATTGTGAATAGCTTTTCAGAAATATAAAACAAGTTAAAAAATGTAAATATAATAAAATAGATCTTAAATAAAAGTTAAAATTTATATGTCCATTAGTGTATGTAGTAAATTTTTTTTTATAAATAACACATTTGATCTATTCATAATGACCTCATTCCTCCAGTCATTGCACAAATTTGAACTTTAGATACAACTTTAGGCTCCTTTTTACATGATTACAACGAGGCTAATTTAGACATGATCTCCCCCATAAAGAAATCCCTTTCTATTCCCATCTGTAACTGCATGACAAACACTTTCAAATATCTTAAGTGACACCTTATATCTTAGCTCTCTTGATTCTTGGACATCACTCTTGCAAACCATGGATCTACTTTGCTTGTGAATCTCTAGAGGTTTGTGAGATTAAGGATAATGTAGTTGTTGCATGATAGGTGAATCATTTTTCCCTAGGCTCATACTTGGTGATACTCAAATCCATGATAAATGATTTCCTTATTGTTGTAATCAGTGCAAGTTATTAATCATAGGTATTTTGATAATTGTTAGATATTTTTGTTCGGATATGACATGATGTAAAGATTATAATGAATATTTAGGTTGTTAAAATAATTACTAACATGGATATTTTAAATACATCTATCTACAAGACATTGAGAGATATTAGTCTTGAGGTGTCTATGTTAAATTGTTATTTATATAAGTAGTTGTCTTTGTACTCGTATCTCTTAGCATATGTATTTAAAATATTCTAGTAGCATGGGTAGTTGTGGTATGCAAAATGTTCCTTCAAGGCCCAACATTATTTCAATGAATTTATCATTTTTCATTGATAAATAAAATAACAATAACTTTAAATTTTGCTTTCAACCTTTTTTCTATATTAAACAAAAAAAATTCTTTATCAACCATTGAATTATAATTTATTTATCCAAATGCATAATATACGTGACATTAATTGATCATATAAGGATTTCACCTATGTGGTGTTGATCACATCATGAGTGTAGAATAAGGGTTTTTAGTTCAATGATGAGATGTTAAGATGAGGCTATATTATGATGGCGTTTGGAAAGGTCCCTTTGTTAGTTAGGTTCTTCTAAATGATTGATTGCTTATTTGGATGATTGGCAGAGTAATGACAATGAGACCAAGGGGAGATCAAGGAAAAGGTAAGATTTTTTTTATCATACGTTGCATTGAAGGCTTGAATATGACACTGTGGTAGTGAATGCAACTACAATTTTTAGGAGTTTTATAGAATACATATCCAACAAGATTACAAACCTTGCAATAAGAATATGGATGTTGTGAATGTGGGTGCTTGTACAAGAAATGGATGTGAAATCTTTAACAAAAAATATCGCTAGTATGAAGGACTTAATATACCCAAAGCAGTCCTTAGGACACTACCATGTATTTGAATTTGGACAAAGTTTGAGTTGTGTTGGTATGCCCTACTTGGCACCATTGCCTTTCTTAATAAAAGGAGACATAAAGGAAGCTAGAGAGTAGGAATATTTCAACGACCAAATGATTTTGCAGCACTTGTACCATACTTTGAAGAAGCACGGTAAACTTTTATTAAAGGGTCTATAAGAGACATTAGATGTCTTAGTATGAATTTCTCTCCTTGTACTATCTTAGAGAAATTGCATGTTATGTTGATGATGGAGAAGATTCTTTAAAGAAATATTATCTGTATAAGTGACAAAGGAGTGGGTTTAGGGGGGCTTCTATGTAATTTTCTCCTCCCCATTTGCAAAGAAGAAATACTTTGGATACAAGACTTGAAAATAACTAAAGCCTATTATTGTATTAGTTAAAGGTTATTTTGGTTTAGGATGGTAATTTTTTACTAATGATAAATTATTTCATGGAGATTTGGTGAAAACTATTTCTTTTTCAAAGGTTTATTTTTTGATAGATGAGATACAAACTTGGGGTCTACACCTATTTGTATAAAAATGAATAAAATTTTTATACATATGGTTCAACAACCATAAATAGTGGAACCTTCTATCAAAATTCCTAAGCCTAATGTTGGTTTTAAACCTTCTTATCATGACCACAAAATTATTTTTCCATCAGATTATTCAATCTTGAAGGAAGCCTTCTTCTCATGAATTATCATGCATTTGACCAACAATTTATCATCAGGATCCTCTGAGGATTATCCACAATGTAACAAAGGATAGAGAGTCTCCTACACCCTCAGAATGGAGAAAGGTTGGTTGACTTCACATGTAGAATATTTAAGAGACTTTGTTGAGTATCAAACTTTCTTCATAAGATGAAGATTTTTCCAAAAGACTTATTATTCTTTATACTATATTGCATGGCAAATAGTTGGGGTTATGCTTTTGACACTTTAGATTTGTTGTTAGAAGGTGGTGACTTCAACCCTTTCATCAAGAGGATCAAGGTATGTTGAGCCTTCCCCATTGCCACCATGCATGGTTAGAAAGAAGGTTTTTGTTACAAGAACTGGAAGCCATGTATTTTATTTGGAATAATTAAAGATAGATGAATCATGACTATAATTGACCCAATTTTCTTTAAATTATATTTTTATTTAATCTCACATCATTGCTTATGTATAAATTAATAAATTTTCAAATTGTTTATAATCATTGACTCAAAATTACTAACAATAATTTAAATTATCTACAATTAGTAATAAACAACTACTATATAATACACTACTTATAAATTGTAATCTCCACTTCGAATATAATTTCAAAGTTGTTATTGTTATTTTATATAGAGTCACTATTGTGTGCATTGCTATATAATGCACCAACCAAAAAGAATATTCACTCACATCAATGAGTATGTGTACATTTTTATTCTACCCATTTAAATTGACAGGTTGAATGATTTGAGATCCAAGTCATGTGCACTGAAGACCCCTCCATCGAGTGAGTAAGGGGTTTCTTTATACATTATATATTTAGATGAAAAAAATGAATATTTGTGGGGATTATCTTCCTCTTGCTTCGATATGATTATATACATATTTTTTCTTAGGTGTGCATACTTTTGACAAGAGAATCTAGGGGATACTTATAGATCATACAATCTATGAACTTGTGGGACTAGTATGAAGGTAAGACCATGGCAACTAGAGTTTTTATTGTCAATTATTGCTATAGTGATGGATAAACACTATGCTTTATTGATTATTAGTGTCACATCTTTAGCTAGATATTTTGTTGGCCACCATGAGTAATAAGAACAATTAGAATTATTTAGGGATCTTATGTGTCTCATTTAGAACAAAAAAGATAAGTAGACGAACCACACTATATCTTTAAAGAACAAAATGAGGTAGATCAGGTAGCTTACTCCAATTTACGTAGAGGATAGGAACTACTTTAGTTTGGAATAAAATTATGAATTAAAAACATAAATTTTGATAAAAAGTAATACTCAAAGACACATTATTATCATAAAAATTGCTACCTAAATTATTTTTCCATGCTTTGAAGGAATTTTTTTATAGTATATGTAGAATCTCCATGTTCTTATGATATAGTCTTCCCAAAATTTTATTATATTTTACTACAAAATTGTATAGAATCTAGCCATCTAATTTAGCCTCACGATTCATCTTAGCTATCAAATCACACATTCCTAGATACATCTTTACCTTTTCATAAATGGTCCTTTGCTTACTATGTAAATATTGAATTTGATGAGAACTATCTTCCTTTTAACCATTACTTTGGCTATGATTTCTATATGATTTTGTTATGTCTCCTTCACACTATAATATTTATTTAACTTTGACAAGCTCAGTGAGAAGAATACATTTCACAATATAGAAATGTGCATCAATAAGAAGATAAACTATGTCAATATGTACAAAATTGCATAGATTGACTATATTCTACTTTTAATACTTTAGTTAGTTAAATTTTCATCACTTAAGTATTATTTTATAGCTTACAAAAAGTGAAAAATATATGTTAGGTAAATCTACATTTATTTTATAAAATTTATCTTATATAGGATCTTTCTATATATGGATTCTTTTTGTTTTCAACTCTAAATAGTTTTCTTAAGGAATTTGAACTCTATTTCTAAAAGAAAATTTGCAAAAGGAATTTGGATTCCCATAAATGGAGTTTGGCCAGTTGTGATTAGGTTTGTAGACCTAAATGGTATGGTGGCCTTAGTCTTCAATAGATAGAGCTTAATAGTCAATCTGTAGAAGCTAAATTATGGTTGTGATGGTGAAGGTTTCTTAATCAATCTTCAACTAGAAATATCAATGGTAAGTAAATGGATAGTTTTTCTAAAGAGAATGTTCCAAGGATGGAACTAAGTGGGAAAATTTTAGTGGTTTCAGATACCACTAATAAAGAAGATGCAATTATAAAGGACAAGTTTTCTAAATAATAAAAAAGGTTGAAAAGTATCATGCCCAAAAGTTTTACTTGAGGAAAAATACATCTAGCATTTTTTCCCATTTAATTGCTAACTACCAACATCTAACAAGATAAATTTACCTTAACTAATTTAAATTCACATTTAAAAATGTTACTAAATAGCTAATTTAACTAGCATTTTAGCCTTCAATGTGAGTGGAATGATGAATAAAAGACCAATTTTTTTTAACTTATTCTAAAGCTTTGTTGTAATGCCCACTCTAGGAATACTGGCAATAGGTGACATCTTCAACTTCATTGCAAACCAATCAAAATGACTTGAATTTATATTCTTTCGTCGTCCAAAACCTATAGGAACATTCCTCATCATTCCTCCAATAGTCTAGTATCTTTGACAATTTCTGCAAAAACATCAAGGCTGATTAACATTGTAATTGTTGTAGTAGAAAAAGTTGGTACCTAGACTATCATAGTGAGGATAACGTAACAGTTTATCGGGCTTCCTCATAATCTTGTCCTTATCCCCATTTGGCTCAACTTCTCCCCCATTCTTGCAACCTTTTAGGTCCTCTTCCATCACTTTTTGTGAAATCCCTTCTGTTGGATCCTACTTAGATGTCTTTGATCCTTCCGCACTGATATCATTGTTACCAAAATTACTTCCTATTCTTCATGCAAACCCTCATCTTCTAACTTCAGCTTAATCTCTGGTATGGACCTTGTTGGTTATTTTTTTGGAACCAGGTTGATCTCCAAAATTACCGATGGATTATTCCTTTTCCAATAATTAGTAACTCTAAAGGGATTGGCCAACAAATGAGTAAAAGCCGCAAAACTCCTACTCCTACACTTTGGGCTTTGTGAATACTGGGAGGGTGATCACACAATGTTTATTCAAGGATTGATGTGATTTATGTTTAGATACATTATAAACAACAAATAATCAACTCAACAATATAATGTATCAGGTAGTTGTTTTAAATAACACACTATATATGAAGAATGAGAGAAACAAAACGCATCCTAGCATGACTGCAATGGTAACCCATATGAAAGATTTGTAAATAAAAAATGATTTGTTGATAAATTAACCCAAGAACTGAATTGTGAGTAATCTACTAAAACCAGTGCCTAATCCTAAATACAGAGCCAGTCTTAAACTATGCAATTTGATAATGATTCAACAATAACATGTAGCTTAAGAAATACTGCACTACAACACTTCCCTATAATAGCCTTAACCACTACTTCTTCAAGATATATGTAGCACATAACTCACACAATCCAATAATCTCATTCAAGAAATTACACTAATTCATTGAATAAATAAGCAAGAATGAAATTCTACATACACTGTAAAGCAATGGAGATTAATCAACGCAACACTTGATTACACTCATTCATAACTCGTATAACCATTACAAAGGAGAGACAATGGCCATGAAATTTGCATCATTCTCTATTGTATTGCTATCCTATTATCAAAATTACATACATGACTATAGACTCAAAACTGAAGACCAAACTCAAAAATATGCTTTGTATTCCCTATACAATTCACTGTGTCAATTGCATTTTCAATGAACCCCCTACTTTTGGCCCTAAATTCTTTCTTATAGAAACAAAAGAGAAAAACAAGCCTCAGGCTAGAAATCACACATTTCATAGATTTAAGAGGCCCTCCAAGATATACACTAAAAGTCTCTTGTGGTCAAGCCTACATTTGCAGAGATTGTGGGTATTCGATACACAAACAATTATTTATGTGTCTGAATTGTTTTATGATTAATGTTCTATTTTGTTTTATTTTCTAATTTGGATTTGGCTACTTTCAATGAAGGCATATTTACAATGATCAGACAACATTTGAGAAGCTGGCTAATAATTACTTCTTCCCTAGTGAGTCTTCTTTTTCCATAATTTTGATAGCTCGAATTGTTAAGATAATTTATATTTATCTCGTGTCCTATTCAGTCCTCTTAATTAGCCATTTTCATTTACATTTGCTCTTGTAAGAACCCATGGGCAAGTATATATGACAACAATTTTATTTATTGCTATATTTGTCATGATGGAGTGAATTCCTCCTTTTTTTGGTGATGTTAAGCCTGAAGCACGACATTATGAATGCTTGCCTTTACCATGTTATTGAGTTTGTCAAATGATTATGCATTGTATTTGACAATTTTGGAGATACTTCTAAGATTTTCCTAAATTTTAATGAACTCCTAGACAAGGGCTCAAAGAAAAAAGGTAAGATGATTCCTTTTTCTTTTTAGGTCACTGCTAGAAGGGATTAGAATGAGAGGGTTTTTAATTACATGTATTCCTATTGAAGATCCACTTTGTGAATCCTAAGCTTGTAGAGGTGAAATGTTATCGTATTGGTCTCGCATGACAATAGCATGGTTCATAGCAATCGTCATGAATGGGGCAACAAATCAAAATTTTATTAGCACTAGTTGGGTTGGACCTACCTCTCATTCTATGGTTTACAATGGTTGGGCTGGGAAAAACCATTCCTTATCAGTGACACACTTGGTAACATTTTTGTTGTTTGTTTCCTTCTTAGTGAATTGTATTCTTAGAAAAAGTTTGTAGTTATTTGTCGATGGTGAGAGTGCAATGTTCAAGTATAATTTGAGTGAGGATTCGAGAAGTTTCCACCCCATTAAGATCCCAGCTAAAGATGAAACTAGAGATGGAAGACCAATCTATTATTTCCAACATTCATAAGCACTCTCTCAAGTTCTCTGCTACATTTAAATGGTCTGATCGGTTCTACGGTGAACGAGAGAGGTAGCGTAGTGGAAAATGAATTAATTGTATCTATGAATGAATTAAGTTCATTCTTGCTTTATCTCCAAAAGAAATGCATGAAGTAAATGATTGGAATTGAATTTACTCCTCAAATTTTGTGCAATCTTGCATATGCTTGCTCAGACATAGTTGGACATTTATATTTGAATATGTGAATGCATATACATTATTTAGAATTTGATTATATAAACTTTTATTGTGAAAAGGAAGGGAAATTTATTCAGTAGATTAAAAGATCAATTCAAGTTGTGGTAAGTGTATGGCTATGAAAAGTAGTGGCATTCAGATGAAGGTTTTTGAGTCTATCTTTTCATGTGTTACACTTAAATATCTAGCTCTCAAGAATTTTAAGATGAGAAAAGGTTTTCTCTCAACTTGTAACATGTTATGTTATCTTGAACACGTTTGACTAAGAGAGAAGACATTTGATTTGAATACTTTTTTCATTCATATTGATTCTTTTCTTTTTGATCAGTAGAAAGTGATTTCATCATTAGTAATTAGATATGACAAGATTTGTGAAGCATCAAAATATATGATTTGTTTTTATATGCTTTCTCTATAATGCTTATTTATTATTTATTTTAGATTTGTTTGAATTATACTTGAACTTCCTTCTTATTTGTCATTCTTCTTTTTAAATCCTATAGATCAATTTTAAATTATTTTTTAATGAAATAAAATCTCTTTAATATAAATTAAATTATTATAATCAAGTTTAACTCTATTTTAAAAAAAATATTAAAACCTAAATTATTTAACTTATAATAAATCTTAGTGTTATTATTATTTTTATTGGTAAATAGTGGGAAGAGGGCCCACACCTATTTATTAAAACATAGAAAAAAGAAGATACAAAGAATCTCCAAAAGGCATAAGATCCTCAAGAAAGACAAAAGAGGACAAAGGTTCCAACAACATAAAGAAAGAAGGAATTACATCCATAGATAGCTAATTAGGGATAAAAGCCACAACAAAGGCTCACAATCCAGCAAAGAGACCTTAGGCTTTTTTATTATCATTCTGGGAAAGGAGAGCATCCATAGTCCACTAGGTGCCCCCTTCAACAGCTTCCAAACCTTCAATTCAAACTTTTTCGGCGTCAATCTTCCTTCCCTTCTTCCTCTTCACTCCATAATCTGGCTTAAGCTTACTGCTAGCTGTCTAAGCAAGTCCTAGTTTTCGAGAGGGCTCCAAGATCAAGTCATCCTCAAGCCAATCAAGAATTGGATTATCTATATCCTCCATAAAAGAAAAGGTTCCATTAGACTCAGAGCCGTTCACATCAAGCTCGAGAGGAGCATCTGTCAAAGGATCCTCGACAACAAAAATAGGAAGGGGAGATGGCTCCTGGGGAGGAGCAAGAATTTGCAGAGAGAATTGATGAGAATCTTGAAATTGGCCATGGTTATGCCAAATGAATTCAGCATTAGGATACCCATCCTTCTTGACCCATTTTTTAAGGTTGAAAAACCTAAGCCCAAGTTGCCATTGGATGGGGCAAGCCTCGATTTTGTGGCCCAATTTATTACAACGAAAACAACAAAATGACAAACCTTCAAAATTTAGGTACTGAGTCCATATGCCATGAGAAGACTGAACACAAATGGAGTGGGAAAGGGTTCTAGAAATGTCAATCAAAGCACATACCCTGTAGAATCTACAATCAGAATCAACCCCTTTAGAGTCAAGCTTGACAAATGAACCAATTTGATTTATCAACTCACAGATGAAAACCTCATTTTGCAACACCAAAAGATTATAAAGCCTAATCCAGATTGGGAAAAAAGTGATAATAACAGTGGCCGGATCAAAGAAAGGGGTCCACAGAGAAATGTAGAGACCAAAATTACCAAAGAACCAAGGGCCATTTTGGAAAACAAATTCGCAGTCCACCACAAAGCAAAAGATGATCAGAAAGAATCCAAAATCTAGCGACTCAATCACCGAGGTGGATAGGTTATTCTAGTTGGATTGAATCCAAGCCAAGAACGAATTAGTGGACGACTGTCTGCATAAGCACCGCAAAATCAAGGAATGATTGCTAATATCTTGAGCAATTTTATTTATGTAATCGTCGGATATGTTAAGCACCTTAGGCTCATCGACGAAAACCATAACACTATCCCCAAGGGAAAGGCAATGATCTGTAGACAAATGGGCTGGTACAACAGTAAGAGAAGAAAGCGGATCCACCGGAGCAACCGGAGCATTGGAGGGAGACAAGGAGAACACCTAATCTGCTCCACACAAAAAGAAAAACAAACATGATACAGGTTGGATTTGTTCTTGCAAGTTGCCACTGCAATATGGTCCATCGTAGGAGGAGAAGGATCAACAACAGGGGCCAAATCAAAATTTCCCAAGGGATCAGAGCCAATGGTATGCATGAGGGGGCAGGAATGGTCCAAGGAGGTGCCAGAACGAAGGGCATACCAATGACGCCCTTCCCTTAACACAGAGTCGTCGCCAACCAAGCCATAAGCATTTCGTTGTTTGACACGAGCCCACAGATTGGTGGCAGGCTTGCGCTATTCCCTGCCATCGCGCCCTACCAATTTGTCTCCATTGCCACCCTTCTATGCACCTAGACTGATATCACACATCCTCGCGAAGCTCACAGAATTTGTTCTTGAATTTTAGTAACCAAATCTACAACTTTTTTCTTAGTGTTATTATTATTATTATTGTTATTAATATCGTAATTACATATTAATAATTATAATTAATTTAATTATAGTAATTATTATTTATATAAAATAGACGCTTCTATTTTATATATATTAATATTTAATATATGTATGCTAGTTAAATACATTTTAGATCCACGAACCAAGTCACTAAAGATTAATTTGGAGCTAATTAAATTTCCGGAACTCTACATTCTCGGTAATAAGCCTAAACAATTTTTTTCAATCGCGCATATGGGCATAGAACTCCCAATGAAAGAGCTCTAAGAAAGAGGAAGGCAAAGAACTATTGTTAGCTTTTTCTGTTCCGGTTTTGAGCAGGCAGCTGGTTTGGATCCAGGAAAATGACGATGATTAGACGCGCATTTCAATTGAGTCGAATGGTGACAAGAGCTGCAGCGCCCGCCCTGCGCTCTCCACTGCCCTCTCTTTTTCAGCCGTCAATCTCCCGCGCGTCGATATTCCAGGTTTGGTGTTTATTCTCATATATCTCAATGGCTTTGTTTTTCTCACGGGCAATGCCAGTGTTCAAGAAATGCGGTCAATTTTTGTGTCATAGAGGTGAAACTGACAAATTTTTACAAACCCTAAATCAAAGAAACCTAGAACGATTCGATGAATTTCGGACATTGTGTTTAACACGTGGCCTTGGATTAATAATAGAAGCACTTTACATCTGTCTTAGATGGATTTGCAAGGCTTGATTTACCATCAGCTATGTCATATGGTTGAAACCTAAAGAGGCACAAGTTTGAACAATATATGTAATGTAGACCGGAACAATATATAGTGTAAAGTGTGGAACTCTCTTATTAGGGCAAATGCAGTTTCACATGCCCATACATTGCACTGGCTAGACGCTAGGCTGTTACCTAAATAATCATCTTACATTGAAATATAATTGCATTACAAATCCAAGATGAAAGGAATAAATGTATTATCGTCCTGAGACTATTAAAGTTCATGGGACCAGGAATCTATATTTGTATTGTAATACCAGCTTGGGATGCACAAAGAGAAGATCTCGGATCGTGAGGTTAAATTTGCATCCCCGCAGTTCACTTCTGGAAAGGGGCCCTCTATTGCCGAATTGGTTTATAAATTCTCCCACTTAAACCCTTATCTATTAAAAGAGGGAAGGTGGCATAGGATAATTTCTCAAGATATTGCCGTAATTGCCCTGGGTGCTATTACAGGTAGAGCGACCTAAGGTAAAGTGCCTTTCTATCTCTACCATTCCTAAAGTGCAAAAATGGCATTATCTTCTCCCAATCTTGCCACTAGGCCCACATTTAACTCACGTTAAATGGATGGTTAGGTATGAAGAGTGCGGGAAACCAAAAAAACAAGGGTAAGCAAGAAGGAAATCAATTAAAAAGGATGTAGGCCAGGGTAAAGGGTGGACTGTGGAAAAATAAGAAGAGTGGGATGAAGAATGGAAAGAGAAATTAAAGGCTAAATAATCCTACTAGTAAAGAGAAGTAAATATTATACCAACTGAAATAAAATTAAAAATAACATAATCATAATAATAACTGTACTACATGATTATAAATTCTTTAAAATAAAAGGCCTCAAATGTGCTTTCAAACCCTATACTACACTGAGAAGCCTCACCTCTCCAACCAAAGATTCCATAGACCTTCATAACCCTATGGTATATAGGGTTCAATGCTCATGCAATACACCTTGCATTGAGGAAACTGGTTTTTCCACGAGCACCAAGATCAAGGAGCACATTATTGACATTAAACACAAGAACATTAGTAAATTCACCCTTTTAGAGAATTCACCCAATGTGAAATGCCATATCCGCTTAGAGGGCATTCAAGTCTTATAGCTGAAGAAGAAAACTATTTCAAGAGAAAGTTAAAAGAGGCAGTAGAAATTTGTGGACACTTGATCAACCATCATTTGTGATGATGGTTGAAGCCTTAGTTTCTCCTAAGAACCGATGTTACATTTGCTTAGAAACAATCTCACCACACATCATTGACCTCCTTTTTACTTCTTTCAACTCTTCTCATGTCTATCTCCCACCTTCCCTACTAGGTCCTATCAACTATTTCAACTCAGCCTTTCTTTTCATTATCTCTTCTTCCCTTGTGGGTCTTTGTCTTCCCTATTTCTTTTGTTCCTTCATTTGTCATTCCTTACCCTCCACCTTCTCGACCATCTCTCCTCCCTCAACTTCTTGCTGCTCTCCCTTTCCCTTGGTTTTTTGTATATTGCTCTTCCTCATTTTTCCATTCTCTCTTTTAGATCACATGTATGTTCTTTATTTCGTATTATTAACATCATAACTCATTATAGTTGGATTATTTTCCTTCTTTCTCTTTCATTTTTCTCGCATTGTTTTTCATGGTACTTATATTATTATTAACTTTATCATTATCTTCAATAATATTGATATTATTGTTTTTTGTTGCGTCATTCTTATTATGAGCAGAAATATTACTATTACTTTTATTTTTATTTGTACATTGTTATTATTGTTAATATTTTCATCATCCTTATTATTAATAATATGACTATTATTGGAAGATTAATATTATTATTTTTGTTCTAAATATAAAATTTTACTTTGGTTGTTATATCCTCATTGTTCTTTCTTTTTACTAATTACATATTTCATTGTTTTATTAGTGAAGGATTTCAATGGGGCCCACACCCCATACAATACAACACATCATCCACTAAGGATAAACATAACCAACACAACCAATGTCTACCAAATGATTTGAACAGGGTATCACATGCTTTTCAACCAAGAAGCACATGGTGTTAATTTTATGTGAACAGATTAAATGCACAGAAAAATAATTCGAAATCAGACAAAATAACACAGCATATACCCTGGGAAAACCCTCCTCTTGAGGGAGAAAAACCCAGCAACAAAGATCTCTCTTATATATGATGTAACAGTTGCAATTTACACATTACAATGAGGTCTAACACAAGACCAATATTCAGCACTGGCAAGATGAAAAACATATAACAGTCTGCCAATTCATACCTGTTATATATGAGATGGCTGTATACAGAAATAGCATTTAACAGTACTCACAAACAATAATAGTTCTCAATCTGTTAGATATGAATCCACATCATAATGCTTCACACTCCTCACCCTTGAGTTCGCACAGATCCGAAATGGAGAGTTCGCAACTTAACACAGATATGATCCGAATGGCAGCTAACACAGATAGGAGTTCTCAATGGAATTCACAGTCTCTTATTCACAGCACACATGATAACCTATTCGCACTTAATGCAATATATGCATTTGACAATGTAGAACAGAAAATGAAGAGATCGAGCTTCTCTAGTGTTGTACCCAAAATAAATTTTTTGGCATTCTGTGTAAATTGAGCTAAATCTTGTTAAAATGCCATGTAAAGTCTGTTTTAGGTCAAACCAATCATAGAATCTTGGTGGGTTTCTGTCAAGGAACACATGTGCAAAATTCTGAAAAATTGAAAATTAGGGTTTTTCGCCCCTATTTTCAGGGAAACCCCCGAAAATAGGACCTTCCCAGAAACATTGAAAATGATTTTGATAGGATTAAAAGGCTTCACGATCACGTTGGTCAAGTTAGAATCATCAAAAGACAGGTTTTACTCTGGTGGGTCTATTTCTATTTTTCAGGAACAAAGTTAGAGCTCCACGCCATTAATGGCAGATTGGCCAGTACCAGGTGCTGAAAGCTAACCTTCGAAAGCTTCAACGACGCAACCATGGCGGAAAAGATCTAAAATGATGCTGTTTGATGAAGGGGATTTTCAAAAATGAAAAATGCTGAAAATTGACTAAGTCTGGGATTTTCAAAAATGAAAAATGCTGAAAATTGACTAAGTCTGGAGAATGCACGCCTTGCTACCAAGAGGAGGCTATGCAGTCAAATGCCTTAGTCATTTTTCCCAAACATCCATACACGATGAACGTGAGACATGAAGAAATGGTGATCTTCGACGGAGGAGTTTCCTGAAAGTGAAAAAGGTCAAAATTTGACTAACTCTGGAAATGTTACGAAGGAGAGATTGTTCACATGCTGAAAAGAGCCTTTTTCAAGCAGGGGCGCCCATGATCTTTTAAGGTCAAATGAAGTCACCCAGATCATCCAAGGCATTCATTCTTGACGTTTGCCTGCTGGCGCGACAGTGAAACAAACAAATTAATCATCTGAGGGACAGATCACAAGCAGCTGCTGATAAAGCAAAAAGAGGCAGTTGAGGAAATATCAGGAAACCACAGTTAACGGCGAAGTTCTAAGAAAAAAGAGCCTTTTCAAAAGAAAGGCTACCTTTTTTTTGGACCTCCGGATGCTGATAAATGACAAAAGGCTTCCCAGGATAACCTTCTCAGCCCAAGTAGATCTCGGAAACGCAACTACAAGCACCAACATCTGACAAAGCAGTCAACGGATAATCGAGATCAAAGTAGGCAACTTTTCAGACAAAGATAATCATGCTGAAAGACAAAAGCGCCCTTTTCAAGGAGGGGCGCCCTTGAATAAAGGAACCCTAAATTGAAATCCAGGTTTTCTGAAGTCAGTCATCTTTGGCAGAACAGAGCTGGGTACCTGATGAGATATCAAGCGAAATCATCTGACTCTCCGATCAACGAGAAATCCAGATCAAAGCACGAGAGGTCATTTCAAAAGGCTGAAGAACGAAGATCAAAATTTCACTAAGGCATTAGCAAAAGCGCCTTTTCTTGGGAAAGGCGCCCATTCTTTTGAAGCCCTAAACTCAGCTTTTCATCATCATGTCTCCCAGGCACTTCTCTTCAGGTCAAATCCAGCTCAGCAGTGAATGTGTCAGCATCATCTCAGGATCAACAGATCAAGCCAGATTCAGGATCAAACTGAGGTTGTTCAAGAGAGAAAATAATAAAAAACTTGCAAAAATCAAAAGGGACGCCTTGAAGAAGTCAAAAGTCAAGTTGTTGACTAAAGTCAAGATATTTTGAGCAAAACTTGGCTAAAACACTCCACGATCAGTGGAAATCACCTTTTTTTGAACTTTAGATCAAGCCAAAATCACTTTTGATCGTGAGTTAGGTCCCCAAACTTGTGGATCTAAGGCTTGAGTCTATGTAATCAAGGTATAGGCATCCTACTTCATTATTTCATTGCAGGTTGATGATCAAGAACAGCCATGAGCTCTCAAGGACGCCATTTACAGATCTGGCCAAGGTTTTCATCCGTTCTTCAATATTTCTTGCAGATCTGAAGCAGAAGAGGATTGCTAATCTAAGGTTGGATTCAGAGACGGATTTTCTCAGAGTCAGATAAAAACTTCCAATCCATCTTCTGTCTACTTCCTCTCTTCTTGTCTTAGGTTTTCTTGCACATTTCAAAAAGGTGGCAGGCTACATCAGATCAGATCAACTGGGTACATCTAGCATAATTTTCCAGAGGAACCCATCTCGTCAAATTTCCGAAAATCAGCATACTTGCTGCCCCTATTTTTGGGGGTTTTTCGAAAAAGTTTCAGAATCCAAATTCTGAGGAACTGGGTTTGTTCAGCATTGAAGCACGAACAAAACCCATGTGCCAGATTTTTTCCGGAAAAATACTTCTCGGCAGGGCGCTATTTTCAGGGGTTTTTCAGAAGTTGTCTGAACACGTCCGTGTTTACAGTCAACAGGCGAGTTCTTCTTCGCAGAATGACAATTTGGCGTCCTTGGACTCCAATTGAACAACTAGACCTTGCACCAGCAACTCTCCAACCAGATCTTACACACATTGCTGGAGAGCAAACGGACATCACCAACAGTCTGCAGATCTTTATCTTTGAAAAGAATACATCTCCCGCTCAGTGGAGACCTGCAGCAGTTACTCTGGACGAAGAAGTAAGAAAGACTGATCTTGCAGCAAAAAGACCAATATTACCATCTCCCGCGTGGTAGTAAGCACCTTGACTTGCCAGCTGCGAAGAGATCATTCCAAGCACGAAGCCGCCAAAGTTACCAAGAGCAATAGCTTGCGCAAGAAGAGATGTCGTGTCATCAAAGCATTGAATATCCGGAGACGGAAGAAGTCAACACATAGATCAAGGAGCTGTTGACCAGAAATGGTGAAATGAGAAAAGCTATAAATGCACCAAAGAAGGACGTCCTACCCTCCAAGTGGCATTTATGAGACTTGAGTTTGACTTGATGCTTCTTTCCAAGTCAACTCAAGATGATATTAAATGTAGTTGGAGTTAACTTGATGTCTCTTTCCAAGTTTAACTCCACTTTCCTTAAATCATGCATTGTCAGATCCCACTGATTAAGGATGTCTAATTAGCTTCCATGATTTGTGGATCTTAGATCTCCACTAAATGTGGATGTCTATTTTTGAGGGATACTTTCATTAGAGTTCACCCTTAGTTTGCTTTTAGTCAACTGAAGTAGTTTCCAGTTGACTCTTTGTTTACTTTCAGTTAATTGAAGTAGTTTTCCAGTTAACTGCTTGTTCCCCCTTTTTAGGAATAAATCTTGCTAATTGATTGGCAAGAACTCATTGTTAACTCAAGGAGATTTTGGGGTTGCCCACTCCTTTGAGTTCTATAAATAAGAGCCTTGGGCTCATTATTTGTTTAACTTTTACTTGCTATGCAAAATTGCTGCGCCATTGTTGCCAACAGCTTTGAAAGCGGATACTTGTTCACTCTTGGATGAGAGTTCGTTGGTTGATTGTAACTGTGCATGATTTCGTGCCTTTGCCTTCCCAACTTTTGTAATTCGTGGATGAAGCATTGAAGAAGAATATCAGAAGGCGCTTGCATTTTGATCATCTTATTTGAGTTATGTCTACGTCTTGTATCTAAATAGCTTGTTGTTTCATTTCCCTCCTCGGATAGGAGCCCCTCCTCCTTGGATATTTGTTATTGACGGTTATCGTTTGATGTTGTTCAATGTATTGACTTTCAAGCTATACTTCGGATAGGAGTCCCTCCTCCTTAGCAAGCTAGTCGGCCAAGGCATCGTAAATTTTGTTGTTTCTCGTGAACTATTTCCTAGCCCATACCTCGGATAGGAGTCCCTCCTCCTTGGCAGGTCTCAGATCTAGTTTACCGTATAGAGTGTTTGCTTGTACCAACCTTATCCCGGTGTATACCCGAGAGTTCAGAGCCTCGGTCATATTCTCAGGAGACGGCGAATTCAGGTGATCCAACCATCCCATTCCCGCTCCTTTACCCTCATGCTCTGTTTATCTTGAAGGTATTGGATAGATAAAAGCTAGTTAGTCGTAGTTGAGATCTGCAGAAACCAGAGAAAAAGCTTAGCTACGGCGCATTGTGTTTGTGCACCCTTGTGTCCTGCCGCTGAAGCATAAAAAGATAGGAACTTTATTAACATTTCCCTTCCCTACGCATTGCTCCCAGCAGAGAGGGACCTCCTCTTTAAATAACGAAGAAGTGTTGCAAAACATTTGAAATAGCTGAACGTTTACAATCAGCACTCCAGAGGTGCTAATTTAAACGCCAACATCTAGATGATTACAAAGGACGAAACAAGGTGAATAAATACAAGTGAACATCCCTCAAAGACTTTCAAGTCGGCCTCTAAGAAATTACGCATTTTCTTAAGTGAAAGTCGGCCTCAAATAACCATTAAATGACTTCTAAGAATTTCGAATTCTTTTATGTCGGCCATAGTACAAAACAATAAATATAAATTGAATAGCCAATGACTATTATTCAATTTATGTCTTCCACGAAAGAGGTGAGTTGGAAGGAACTACCGAAGCTGCTATAACATTAACACTCCCTCTCAGCTAGGGAGAGAACTTCCAGCTGCATAATACAAATCATCTCCATATGAGGTTCATCTGCTATCATTACCTGCAATCAGATGTAAAGAGAGAAATATCACCTCAGCGTGATATTTGATATCGTCTCGATATCAACCATCAAATGGTAAGTACTGGTGTTCATCACTTGCGTGATGTTGTCACCTCAACGTGACTTTCACCATGGCTCTCCCAGAGGGTGAAACACAAGTACAACATATGTCATGGAGTCGCACACATGACATCCACCATGACTCAGCTCAGAGGGTGGAAACAAGGGCTTTCACCTCAAATTCTTCCGTCATAGAAGAAAATGCATTAACAAGGGACTTCACCTTGAACTTCTCTCACAGAGAAGAACTCATTAAGCAAGGCTCACTGATGTTGAGACTCATACTCAGTCAAGGTTGGATTCTCCACCATACCAAGCTTGTCTCGAAAGTATACAAACTTTATCCTGGTGAGAGGCTTGGTGAGAATATCTGCCGTCTGCTCATCAGTGCTAATGTACCTCAACTGTACCTTCCGCGTACCATATCTCGATATAGTGGTACTTGATCTCAACATGCTTGGATGCTTCATGAAACACAGGATTGAGAAAGCTTCACACAACTTTGATTATCACAATGAATGATAGTAGGCTCCATCGATTGTCCAAACAATCCTGCAAGGAGCTTACGAAGCCACCTTGCTTCCCGAGTTGCCATGCAAGCTGCAATGTACTCAGCCTCCTGTACTCAATGCTATGACTGCTTCTGCTGCACCAAGAAATCATAGCGGAGAACAAACTGATGCAACGCCAGAGGTGCTCTTCCGTCTGTCACACAACCTGCCCAATCAGAATCAGTGAAACCAAGTAACTCCAAGTCTGCATCTGAAGTATACTTCAATCCATATCCAACTGTGCCACGCAAGTATCTCAGGATATGTTTAGCTGCAACAAGATGTATCTATCTCGGATCACACATAAACTGGCTAAGTGCACTCACTGCATAGCAAATATCAGGTCTAGTGTTAACTAGATACATCAAGGATCCAATCAGCTGTCTGTACAACGTAGGATCCACCAAATCTGAACTAGCTGCAGCCTCCTTCAATTTATGAAGATTGGTCTCCATGGGAGTAGACATGGATTTGCAATCCATCATGCCAAATCTCTTAAGTATGTCAATGGTGTACTTCCCTTGATTTAAAATCATACCATCTGGCCTCTGCCAGACTTCTAAACCAAGGAAGTAATGCATGAGCCCAAGGTCCTTCATCTCAAATTTAGAAGTTAAATCCTTCTTACATTCAAGAATCAGGTGATCTTCTCCAGTGAGGATTAGATCATCAACATATAAAACCAAAATTAATGCATCACCATTGATTACCTTGAAGTAGAGATTTGAATCAGCATCATTCTTCAAGAAACCCAAGCTTGATAGATACTGATCAATCCTTTCATACCATGCACGAGGAGCTTGCTTAAGACCATACAAGGCCTTCTTCAACTTGCAAACATGAGACTCCTTCCCACGAATCTCAAATCCATCAGGTTGCTCTATATAAACCTCTTCCTCAATCACTCCATTGAGAAAGGCTGTCTTCACATCCATTTGGTGAATCTTCCATCCTCTAGATGCAACAATAGCAATGATGGTTCTGATAGAAGTGTAGCGAGCAATAGGAGCAAAAGTCTCATCATAATCAACTCCCTCTTTCTGAGAAAAACCACGAGCCACAAATCTTGCCTTGTACTTCTCAATGCTTCCATCTGCAGCATGCTTAATCTTGAATAGCCATTTAGAAGATACCACAGACTTGCCCTCGGGTCTAGGAACGATATCCCAAACATCATTCTTGAGAATTGACTGATACTCCTCTGTCATAGCATCTCTCCAGACTTGAAGTCTAGATGCTTCCTCAACACAGGAAGGCTCAGATTCTATAATCTGACTCATCAAGGCAACATAACTGGAGAACTTATGTGGCCTTTTGCTTTCTCTGAATGTGCCTCTAGGTGCTGCAAAGCTTTCAGCCTCTTGCATAGTGCGACTAGCCCATAGAGGTCTCTTTCTTCCAATAACAATGTCAGTAGGCCCATCAGTAAGTTCCAAGGGTACAACTGGATCAAGATCTTCCTTTGGTTCCATTGTCTCCCTCTGAGTCTCAGGAGTATGGTCAACTTCCATGTCTTGAGGAGACTCTTCATTATCAATCTCCATATGAATCCCTCTGGATCTCCTGAATGCAACATCTTCCTCGAATGTGACATCCCTACTGATCTCTATCAACTTCTGACCTGGAATGTAAATTCTGTAAGCTTTTGAAGTCTCACTGTAGCCCACAAATATTCCCTTCTTGCCAGAAGGTTCCAGCTTGGTTCTCTTTTCTTTGGGAACATGAACATAGACAGGACAACCGAAGATCCTCAGGTGACTGACTTCGGGCTTCTTCCCTGTAAAGGCTTCTTCTGGAGTCATATTCTCCAAGATCTTATGAGGACTTCTGTTCTGAACATATACAGCTGTCCTGGAAGCTTCTGCCCATAGGAAAGTTTGCAAATCTTGATCATGGATCATGGCCTTTGCTGCTTCCACAATCGTTCTGTTCTTTCTTTCTGCAACACCATTTTGTTGAGGATTATAGGGAACACAGAGCTCCCTCTTAATCCCTGCATCAATACAAAAGTTTCGAAAACTACCAGAGGTGTATTCTCCACCATTGTCAGATCTGAGGACCTTAATTCGTTTACCAAAAAGATTTTCTACCAGAGCTTTAAACTCTTTAAACCTATCCAATACTTCCTCAGATTCTTTAGATTTCAAAAAATAAATCCAAGTTTTCCTAGAGTGATCATCAATGAAAAGAAAATAGTACAAAAAACCACTCGAAGAAGGAACAGACATAGGACCACATAAATCAGAATGAATTAGATCTAAAATACACTTAGATCTATTTTCTCTACTATGAAAGGGGGCTTTTATATTCTTACCTAATGCGCAGCCCTTGCATGTACCTTCGTGCTCCTGGTTGAATTTAGGAAGGCCCGTCACCATCTTCTCCATAATGGGTAGGGCTCGGAAGTGTAAGTGAGCCAATCTCCGATGCCAAAGATCACAAAGGCTGGAAGAGTCATGAACCAACGCTTGAAGAGGATGTGAGCAAACCTTGTAGAGGTTATCATATCTAACTCCAATTACTTGAGCATCCTTGAAGCTAGAGTTTTGCATCCACACTAGAACTTTGCCTTTGGAGAAGGCAACTTGATATCCTTTATCTTCCAAAGCTGAAATAGAAATAAGATTACGCTTGATTCCGGGAACATAAAGAACATTACCCAATTTAAACGATATGCCAGAATCCAAGTGAAGTGTGGAGGTCCCAATTCCCTTTACGGAGTAGCTGGCATTATCTCCAATGATGACTTGTTCAGAAGATTCCTTTTCCACCAAACTTGATAAGTGTTCCTTGAATCCGGTTATGTGACGAGAGGCACCACTGTCGATTATCCAAGTGTTGGTGTCGGAAGGTACACAGCTTGATAATGCTGAATGAGACAGATATTCACTTGAATCCTCAACCTTCAAATCATACACCATCTTGACAAACTGAACAAGTGAGATAACTTGAGTGCAATAATCTGATCACGATCCTCAAAACCGCTCTGATACCATGTTAATTTTATGTGAACAGATTAAATGCACAGAAAAATAATTCGAAATCAGACAAAATAACACAGCATATACCCTGGGAAAACCCTCCTCTTGAGGGAGAAATCCCAGCAACAAAGATCTCTCTTATATTTGATGTAACAGTGGCAATTTACACATTACAATGAGGTCTAACACAAGACCGATATTCAGCACTGGCAAGATGAAAAACATATAACAGTCTGCCAATTCATACCTGTTATATATGAGATGGCTGTATACAGAAATAGCATTTAACAGTACTCACAAACAATAATAGTTCTCAATCTGTTAGATATGAATCCACATCATAATGCTTTACACTGATCCTCACCCTTGAGTTCGCACAGATCCGAAATGGAGAGTTCGCAACTTAACACAGATCCGATATGGCTGAATTCGCACAGATCCGAAATGGAGAGTTTGCAACTTAACATAGATCCGATATGACTGAGTTCGCAGCTAACACAGATATGAATGGTAGAGTTCGCACAGATCCGAAATGGAGAGTTCGCAACTTAACACAGATATGAATGGCAGAGTTCTCAATAATTCACAGTCTCTTATTCGCACATGATAACCTATTCGCACTTGATGCAATATATGCATTTGACAATGTAGAACAGAAAATGAAGAGATCGAGCTTCTCTAGATGATTACAAAGGACGAAACAAGGTGAATAAATACAAGTGAACATCCCTCAAAGACTTTCAAGTCAGCCTCTAAGAAATCACGCATTTTCTTAAGTGAAAGTCGGCCTCAAATAACCATTAAATGACTTCTAAGAATTTCGAATTCTTTTATGTCGGCCATAGTACAAAACAATAAATATAAATTGAATAGCCAACGGCTATTATTCAATTTATGTCTTCCACGAAAGAGGTGAGCTGGAAGGAACTACCGAAGCTGCTATAACATTAACACATGGCTCTACCACATGCTCATGCACTTACTAATTACAATGTTATTAATATTTTATCATTAGCACTGTTATTATTATCATTGTTTTTATTGTTGTTATTACTAAATTTGGTACCAATATTACTATCAATAAGTAGGAGATTTTTTCCACAGCATGTCAAATTATGATATTACTATCAGGATTCAATTGTGTAGTTTTTCAAGTCAAACTCATCGACCCATGTTTCATGAGTAGTGGTTTAGATGAAACCATCTCTCATGATAATGAATGGTGCACTTAGCACTCATTGAATCTAGGTGATGCTCACAAAGGTGAAGCATTGGGCCTTCTCGGGAGGTCACCCATCCGAATACTACAACTCAAGCGTGCTTAACCATGGAGTTTTCCCCAAGGTTAATCCCACTTAGCTTGCAACTCCATTTGCAAAACCTTCAACAAGTGTTGTGCCTTATGAACTCAAATTTAGTGGTCCATAAGGCACAACACTTGCTGAAGGTTTTGCAAATGGGGTTGCAAGCTAAGTGGGATTAACCTTGGGGAAAAGCACCATGGTTAAGTGCACTTGAGTTGGAGTAGTATTGGGATGGGTGATCTCCTGGGAAGGCCCAATGCTTCACCTCTGTGACCATCACCTAGATGCAATGAGTGCTAAGTGGACCATTCTTTATCATGAGAGATGGGTTCTTGTGAACCACTACTCATGAAACATGGGTCAATGGGTTTGACCTGAAAAACTACACGGTTGAATCCTGATAGCAATATCATAATATGACTATCATTTATATTTTTATCTTTAGTATTATTGTTAATAATTTTATTTTATTTACCTTATTTTGTATGATTATTATTTTTGATTAATTAGTTGGGGGATTCTATTGAGGCCCTCCCCAAGAAGTATAAAAGATATAAATATTACATGCATATGTATAATATTAAACAACCATGATGGTCTCTAATAGCAACATGTAAAAAGCTGAATGTATCAACATGCAACAACCAGCTTCAACATGCCAGCAATGAAGGACCCCAAAAACTACCATGGTCCAATATCAGTAATAACAACGAAAAAAAAAAAAAAAACTAATGGCAATCAATATACACCCCAATACCTCATGCCAAAATATAGGTCATCTCCCCAACTAGCCACCTCTTCAACTTGCACCCCCCTACTTAGCTTGCCCACTACCTCTTGAGGCCTCTGCACAGTCATGCTGAACAAGGGGAATCATAAACATGGAAAACCTCCCTGTGATGCCGAGCATGGTGAATGGAATCCACACAAGACACTGTAATTGTGAAATCTGTGGAGATGTCTAGGTGGCCCTTGTTATGGGTGACCATGAGACCCTCCAAGACTTTGCCTATACCATAGCAGTTAGCTTGTAAAAGACGTAGCTCCTGTTGAACAAATTTTACTTCATACTACTCTTCCTTTCTGCTCAGAGCCTTACCATTAGATATTGTTGGAGTCTCCACTTAATCTGTTGGCACCTCTGTCTCTTTGACCTCTATTTCCTCAACAAATGATGACAACACCATATCTCCAAATTCCATAGTTAGAAAAAGATGCAGAGGTCAAACGCCCAAATGCTCATTTGACAAAGCCAACACCAACTTTGAAATGAAATCCTTGCAAATTGAGGCCCTTGACTGAGGAGCTCCTTTCAAACCCTTGCCATCCTCTCCCAAGATTGTTATAACAAACCTTAACACAGCTTGATTAGAGAGGTAAAGATGGTGTCCATCCAACTGCTTGTTACAAACTCTACCCTTCCAATGAGGATCATGGCTAGAATTCTTCTTCCTTGCCATTAAATTGAAAAGCCACCGTAAAACAAGCATCCAAAATCTGCATACCAAAGTCAACCACAAACATAATCTCAATAGATACAACCACCTCATCTTAAGTAATAAAATTGCACAATGCAGCTTGAACAGGGCAATAAGAGGATTTAAATCATCCCATGAACCATTGAACACCAAAACTGCATAATGCAGTTTTAATCCTTCAATAAACTCCTGCCAACATTTTGAAAAAGAAGGCATGAGGCCCCATAAGAAAAAATTAGAGAGATAAACTAGCATACGTTTTGTGTAAATCTTGGGTTTTCTACAAGTGCCAGACATAAGTTATTAGATGAGTTAAGTTTCAATATTTTCCTACAAAATGGATGTGATAATTCTCCTGTGATATTGATATGTATGAGATAAACTAGCATACATTTTGTGTAAATCTTTTCTGCAAGTGCAAGACACAAGCTATTAGATAAGTAAAGTTTCAGTATTTTCCTACAAAATGTATGTGATTAAATTCTCCTTTGATATTGATATGTATGAGATAAACTAGCATACATTTTGTATAAATCTTAAGTTTTCTGCAAGTGCAATACACAAGCTATTAGATGAGTAAAGTTTCAGTATTTTCTTACAAAATGGATGTGATAAAATTATCCCTTGATATTGATATGTATGTAATAGATCTCATGACATGTTTTCATGCAACTATCAAATATATTTTGATGACTTTCTTTTCTGAGATTTGTACAAAAGGTCTTATGACTGTGTGAAGCTTTACAGGGCTGTCTATTAAATGCTATTTATTCCAAGTTCTCATAACTGTGCGAAGAGGATATTGTGAACACTTAAGAAACTGAATTATAGCTGAGAATAATTTTTTTTTGTTTGGCAGGTGCCAAGGAACTTTTCTACGGGGGAACAACTAAAAGACGAATATATTCATGTAATTTTTTGTTTCTCAATGCTCATTTGGTAGTGTGATTTGATTGGATTTTTCTCCTTGTCTTCGAATCCTTTTCACCAATAGCACTTATAGGGTCTATTGGAATGGAATGCAATCAAGGATGTAGTTTTCACAGTCACTGGCACTGCCAAAGGTCATTTAAGTTGCAATAGGTGGAAAAGAAAACATTAATGTTATTTTTTTTTTCTCCCTTAAACTTTAAAGTTTAAACACATCTTAGAGTATTTGTTCAATCATATGCTCCCTTTGAAATTGCAAGGAGTGCTGTATTTCTTCATTAAGAAATGGCAAGCTTTTATTATGTTTTATTGATATATCCATTTATATTCATTTGGAAACTGCTCATTTATAATAGCATGGGTTTCTACTCCTAAATGTGCAATTTTCTAATTTACCATCACATCAAAACGTGTAAATTCTGTTAAAATATTTTTAGTTTGTTTTGGTTACAAGTTTATTGAGAACTCAATCGTATTATTGTTAACATCATTTACTATTGGAGGTTTGTACAAAAGAAACAGACCTATATTATGTCATGTATTGATCATTGCTTTGATTATTGTTCAAAAACTCGCGACTCGACAAAATTCAGTAGACCCAATTTTGACTTGGATTTGGTGAATCAGCAATTTAAAAAAGTACTTAAAATTCATTAACACAGTAAAACTAGGCAAAAACTTGGGAGAACTTGGCAAAAGTCGGGATAACTTGCCAAAACTCACCAAAAACTTTTTAAAACTCACCTAAAACTTCGCTAGGTGAATAATGGGCAATTTGCTTGGCTGCAAAAATAACTCTTAAGTTAGGCAAGTATTCAGCAAGTTTTTGGTTTATGGCTTTGATAGTCACAGATAGATAATATAGAACTAGCTCTATATTTTCCTTTAGAACCTTCCTGAATTCCTCATTGTTGATCACTGATTTAGAATTTGTTATTTGATGAGTGCAACTTTATTGAGATTTATGAGTGCATCAGTGACTTTTTGAATACCGTATAGATATGTTCAATCACGAATGGAACTTTTTTCTATCTGGGATTGTGATTGAAATTTTATGTTGAATGTGACATTCCAAGAAATCTACAGGGATTTGGTTTTTGTTGGAATATTAAGGTTTACATATTGTAATTAAGTTACCTTAGTGACTTTGTTGTTCATTATTTAATATTGTTGTTAAAATAGCTAGTTTCCTGTAGGTAGTTTGGGGCAGTTTTGGGAAGTTCTGAGTATGGAGTGCTGTATAAGATTTGAACAAGTCATTGTAAAATCGCATATGAACTTAATAATATTATTATTCTGTGTATATTATTGTTGCTATTATGGGTTAGATTTCCAGCCATATTTGTGTGTGTCATTTTCCAACAGTTTTGGAGCATAATACATTCCTAAACATGTATATCATATTCACAATTGTTCTGTGAATACCCAATTTTAATTTTTGTTGTACGCATTGATGACCTATTATTCATTTATTAGATGCTTATAGTTACATATTTAACGTCTCAGTGATGGTCCTGACAACTTTAACATGTCTGCAACCTGCTAATCTTTGTATTCGTAATCGCCAATAGAGACGACTAAAAAGGAGTATATGACTTTGTTAGTCTGTTTTACATTATAGAACAAAGCATCAATGCATTAAAGTAGAAGAGAGTTGCTGCTTGATTAGTTGTGTTTTTTGTACAGCATAGAATTGAATGACCAATTTGCAAATGATTGTCAATACATTGAAAGTTTGCTAATTTAAGAGAGCAGTCTCAAGAAAATCTCTCAAAATGTTCATTCGCATTAACTGTCAAACTTGATTCTAAGAAACAGAGGTTGCCCTCTATCCAAATTCTTGCAGTCTGTTTTAACTTTTGAGTGCTTTATAAATATATTATCTGAAGTGCTTTGAATGTATGTCTTTGGTTCGTGATATACATTTGGCCCAAGACAGAATCTAACTTATTTTAGATCAGTGGTATACAGCTCTTTCTGTTATCACTTCCTTAGTCTCATTATGGATAAGGAAGGTTTATCCAAGAAATCTGCCACTTTTGATTAATCTCTTGTATTTGATTATAAGGGTGACTTCATTTGTAATTATTCTATGTTTGTTATTTTAAAATTTGGATTCAGCATGTAAAATTGCAATAATGAAGCTACAGAGCAAAATAATGCTACTGCACATAGCACTGGTGTTGTCAGTGGTTGATAGTTGGGTAATATGTTTATTTATTTACAAGTAAAATAACTTTTAACAACACCCATGCATTTAAACTTAAAGGGCTTCTCAACGTTGAGAGTAAATCCAATTTCTCTCTTTAAATTTGTAGCTCACAAGTTAAGTGCTTCTCTTAAGTCATTGTTAGAAATGTGTGCATAAGCTGGATTTTCGTTGCAATTCTTACATTTTTCTGCAGAATCTTATCTGTAATGGTTTTCTTGATCAAGGAGAAGAGCTTGGAGTCTGTACAAGAATAGTCTGCCCTGATGGAACATCTAACCTGGTTATAGAGATATTAGAGGCAATGATTCTGAAGGGCTTCTCAACATGGAGATAAATATTATGATTTTTGTTAAATCTCTATTTATAGAAATCCAATTTCCATCTCTAAATTTGTAGCTTACAAGTGAAGTGCTCCTGTTAAGTCACTATCAGAAATTTTTGCATGTGCTGAATTTTATTGCTAACTTAACATTTGTTTTTAGTCAATCTTGTCTGTAATGGTTGTCTTGATCATGAAGAAGAGCTTGGAGTTTAGAAAAGAATAATCTGCCTCAATAGAATGTCTAACCTGCTTATAGAAATATGTGAAGGCAATGATTCCACTCATATATATTATAGATTGCGCTGAATGGTCTATTTAAGGGATTGTTTCCCATCCTTTGGTTAAATAAAAGCATCATTGTTCACACAAAACAAGAATAAAAGATCAGTGTACCATTCACTATTAGAACTAGGGTGAGAAGGTACTTGTTTCTTTGTTCTCAGGACCACCCTTGAATGTTCAGTTGAGTTTGTCTTGTAGTCTTGTAAGTTCTAATGTTGAATGGCATGAAACGTCAATTTGGTCAAACTTGTCATGTGAGTTTCAGCAGTTGAGCTGACTGTGGAAATAGTCTTTGAACAGAATTTGAAGCCCCTGACCTTATTTTTCAACTTTTAGACAGTATATCTTGAAGACTTCTGAGAAGCATGCTGTATAGAGGGGTTTCTAAGAAGTTCCTGTTACTTGACTAAAAGTCACCAGTTAAAATGAAGTTTTCAAATTTTTTTTCCCAAGCTGGTGCTTCTATAAACATTTTATTTTACTTTTTGACTTGATTTGTGCAACGAAACACATTTATGAGGGAATTGTGCACTGTATTTGAATTCAAACTCAAATTGTATGTTTGATTGGAGACATTTTTTCAAGCAATAGGTTTATGGCTGAATAAATGGAACTGTTATATATACCATTTATTTATGATGTGCTATAATTGATGCAGATATGATCTTTATGTAAAATTTAATGATCACGATATCTGCTATATATCAGCCTAGTGTGGATTCTGCTAATTTTGTTTTAATTATCAACCCTCATTTTTTTTCTTGTTTCCTTATGAATTTATCCCCCCTGAAAATTTGTTTTCTAGAAAGTAATGGCAATATCACATTTTATGGTGTTAGTTTTTCACATTTGTTCAGTATTGAAGTTTGTTTCTTAGTTTGCTTCAGTGATGGAAGATACTTCAATAAAGCATTTCTTGCTCTCTCATATACTTTGATTGAGCCTTACTTTTTGTTCTTATGATCCCAGGTTCCCGTTCCTATGTTTGGAGTTACGGGAAATTATGCCTCTGCGCTTTATACTGCTGCGGTGAAAGCTGACAAGTTGGAGCTAGTGGTATCAGAGCTGAACAGTGTTATGGATGCTTCCAAAACCAGTCCAGCTTTTCAAAATTTTATGAAGAATTTGTCTATACCAAGCAAAATTAGAGTGAAGGCTGTGATTGAAATTTTTTCAGAAGCTGGGTTTTCAGATATAACTAAGAATTTCTTGGGTATGTAGTAAACAACCTCAAATATTTTTTTCTGATCTTTTCCAACTGCTGTCAGAAAGGTTCTGTGTTTTGTTTCTGATTTATTTGTTTGAGTCTCTCACATGCCATTCATGATAGAAGGTTTATGTTTGCTGAGTTTATTGTTTATGTTTTTTCTCCCAAACAGACGCTATCCAGTCATCAAAAAATCTTCTTGGAGGATGTCACTATTTAGGCACACAAAGAAAATATCAACATTCTTCAATCTCTGGTCTTCTTTCTCCAATGCTTTTTGCATGGCATCATTAAGAACTAGTTTCAATGTTTGAGGAACTTTGCCTTGTTCAGTTGCCTTTTGGGATTCTCCATTGTCAAGGAATACTGCTTCCTTTGGCAACACCACTTCTTCTGCTACCAAAACACTTTTTGAAGGATTCTTACCTGTTTTAAACTTTTTAACACTTCTACCCGTTGTTCCATCTTTCAAATCACTGGTTAGAATGGACATGCCAGAGGCTGAAAATTGCAGATGCTGCCACTGTCTATTCTCTCTGGGGAAAAGGAATGAAGTATATACAAAACTCAGCTCTTATCCAAACACAGAAAAAAACCTTCAAACCTACCTGATGAAAATAGAAAATAACAATAACCATTAACAACTATGATAAAACACATGTCTAACACATTAAACAAAAGGAAAAGAAACAAAGAACATAAAAAAGACTAAAACAAAGCATTTAGAAGAAAAAGAATGAAGCTATGGAGGGCGACTTCTTGTCTTCCCTAGGTAGCAGCTTCTCCTTCTCTTTGGGGAAATACTATGCTATTTTGGAATAATATCAAGAAAATTTTGCTCACCTGGGATTTTGTCTGATACAAAGACCCTATCTTCTCCCACAACTTTTGAGCAGTGTCTTATCCCAAAACAACTAGCAACACTGATTCAGAAAGACAAAAGCAGATTGTGCTTCTTGCATTCCTATCAAGCTTATCCCAGTCATCTGCCACCATAGCTGTAGGCATTTGTCCTGAAATAGCAACCCATTGATCTTGGTCGTCAAGGAGATCATATTGAGAATCGATAGCTCAAGATTCTGTCCATTGAATTTTTTGATCTCCGTCTGTGAAGTGTTACCCATATTCTTGTGCTTGAAACTTTGGTTTCAACTATGTAGAGTTCCCACTCAAACAAACATTATTAGAAGGCCAAAAGGCACTCGCTCTCACGGATCTTAGCAAACAAAGGCTCTGATACCAAATAAAAGGAGAATGAGAGATAACTAATACAGGAGAAGCTAAGCTTATGTTACAAAATCCACTATGCAATAAAATGTAAACAATGTTATCCACAATTTTGACACAAAATATACCTGACTTTGTTTTTGAAAAAACCCAAGTAAGACATGACACCACTCAATATATTAATATTATAATGCTGTTTACAATTTAAAGAGGTTTCTCATGTGTTGACTCAAGGTCTTCAATCCTGTACTTGATCCAATCCCAGCAGCATATATCTGTCACCAAAAGTCTTATGCAATGCAATGTCTCTTATCCTGATTTGCCCTAGAATTCGTCTATACATCACAAATTGCAACAAATTAGGGTTAGGGTTTCACCTTGTTAAATAAATATCTCTTTAATGAAGTAATCTTGGATTGGAATCCTGCATTCACCACATGAACAATATATGCAATATGTATGTACGCTTGTTAGGGTTAGACAATTGCATCACATCCTTAGATTATCAATAATGCAAACATTATTGGGAGAAGGGACATGATGGGTCCGCCCGAAGCCATATGCCAAGACCAAGAGGGTGTATACATCAGCCCTCCCCCTTGGCGACTTGTACCTGCCTTCCCCATCAATGTCTCAGCCCCTAAAGACACTTGCCACCTTGAGGAGTTGGGCGGGGGACATAGGTGGGTAACTTGGCCCTCTGTGCAGGGCTCTTTGGTTGGCTACCTACTAGCCTCGTTTACCCCTTTTGCTTACACCCCAGGCCCTTCCTACAATGTGGGTTCCAAACAGTCAATCACATCTTGTAGTCTATCATAGAAATCACACATTAAATATTCCTCTATTATGCATGGCAATATCTATACAGATATAAGATAATGAATGGCAGAAATGTGTCTTCCTCTATAACTGTCAATATCTATCTGATTTACTCTTGATTATGTGTATATTTCTGATATACTTTTGATTATGTATATATTTCTGATATAACTGTCTGCTGTGCTGGATCGCATGAGTTCCCTTTTGACCTGCTGTGCTTTAGTGTCTTCCTCTATTCGCCGAAGCATGTCTTCCTAAGAACTGATCTAATTATATTCTTGTCAATGATACTTATTCCAATATATGCATTCCCTCTGCTGTAGTTTACAGATTTTACTCAATGCAGATGTATTTCTCCATCTCTCTCCTATGATGATCTCTGCAAATGATGTGACTTCTCTTGTATACCTCCCTCTTGAGAGGAAAAGTCACATTCCTTCATAAATAAGACCCCTTGCCAAGAGTCATGTCTTTCTCAATGGAGCGTTGCCTTAATTATCACTATTATTTTCTTATTTGCTTTATTATTTCCTTTATAAGGTGGGGCACTGCTAATTAGCATAGGAATCTGCTTAATAAATGAATCGTTGTCTTTATTATTATTACCATCTTCTAATATATCAGTCAAAGCCCTTTTATCTGAATGACTTAATCATTGTCTTCTCATTCTTTACCATTTCCATTAACAGTGTTAATTGCTGCCTTGTATAAAATGATCGCTGCCTTTTTTAAATAATTATCACTGCTGCCTGTTGATGCGTGTTTTATGACATACCAGACATCAGAATAAAATGCCCAAAGACATCCTATCCTCTCTTGAAAAACCACCGCATATGCTAAGATTGCGAGAAGATCATATGGTGATTCCAAGGTTCCTTATGTCGTGTGGGTAAGCTATGGTTGTTGTGATATGCTGGTAACACAAAGGGACTTATGCTAGGCTTGTTCAATTCACAGTGAAGGTCTAGACAATGAAGCTCTATTGTTTGGGTCCTGGATTAAACAAACTAAAAAAGGAGATAAGGGTTTAGAATTTCTAATCTACTTCCTAAGCATTCAAGAGACGGTATTGACTTGGTGAAACCAATAACCACGCTTTGCTTCGCCACGCTCAATGACAACTACACAAAGTGGGTGCAATCTTCAAGGGAGTGTGCTTATGATTTTCACTTCATGAATAACTACCATCAAATTGAACAATATTTATCCAGACAGAAGTTAAGCATCCACAAAGTAAGCTCAGGCTAACTTTACGCATTGAATGAAAATTATCCATTCAAAGAAAGTATGAGCAAAAGTTTCACCATAAATCAATACTTATTAGATCTTGCATTCATCTAACATACATGAAATAAAATCTAAACCATGATGAGGGATAAGAACCATGCCAACTCCAAAATAAGAGAAGTAATCACCATCAAAACAATGCATGCATTACTTATTACTTCAGCAGTCATACACAACAATTACTTATCTCAACATGTTTTGCAACATGCTCCCATGCTTTACAAATGAGGGGGTGAGCTCAATTTATAGGCTCCCCAATTACAATTCAAGGGCCAAGATTGATTTAGGATCAACGGCCGAGATTACAAAATAAAACCCTAATTAGAGTTTGTCATAACTAACTCCTCGACTAATGAGAAAATTACATTCGAGGACACTTGTCCTTTTTGCTAAATATGAACCAACAGTAAAATAGGAAGTTGTTGCATGTTGATTTGGAATAATTTGATTGGTTGGAAGATGACGAGGCGCCACCTCAGCGTGCCTTGGTCACTTTGGTCTTGTTCCATGAGCTTGCCTTAGAATATTTTCTGTGCCGATGACTGTCCCTTGTGCTGGTTTCTTCCAAGCTTTGATCTTGGATTCCTTTTGTGACTTTGGCTTCTTCTTCTCACTTGTATTGGAAGTCTCGCCTTGGAGCACATGTTTAGACTCGAAGTTATTAAGCCTTTCTTTCCAGATTGCTCTGAAATTCCTACAAGTGCCTTGAATTTGGAGAAGAATTCCTTTGTGCTATCGCCACGATGGAGAAAATTGGAATTTTCTATGTGAAGTATTTCCCATACTTAGCCAAATTTTGGCTATTCAAGTTCATTTTGTAATACCTCTGTGTGGACTATTCAACCTTTAGCCAAGATTTTGGCCATCTTGATGCCCGAATGAACTTTGCTTGTGGACTTGCCTTCAATTCTGACTTTGGCTTGTGCTATGTAGGACAAATTCCATCCTTGGACAAGGATTTTATTCACTTCCCCCTTTATTTTCCTCCTCATTCTTCTTATTTTCCTTCCAACACTTAGTCATTTTTCTGAATTTTTCTCTTTGGGCGTACTTTACTTTGGTCTTGCCATCCATTCCTTATGCCAAGGTCGGACTTTATGAGGCTTTGGACATTCCTTGCTGAGGGAGGTCGGACTTCACTCGTGCCTTTCCAATTTTTTTGAATTTTTTACTTAGCCAATTTTTTGTTTTTTTCTTGGCTAGGCAGACTTTATCCTTGTCTTGACATCTTCATTTTCTTCCTGGGCGGACTTGTCTTTCGCTTAGGCATCTTCATCCTCAGGCGGATTTAACAGTAGTTACTAGTTTAGACATCCTGACTTAAGCTAAGTCGGACTTTGCATGTGCTGTTCATCCATTGAGCAAGGTTGGACTTTGTCTTGTCTTTGCCATTTTTTCTAAGTGCCAAGGTAGGACTTTCCTCTTGTCTGGACATTCTCACCATTCCTTATGGCAGACTTTGGAGACTTCTTTCCATGTTGCAAGGGCAGACTTTGGAGTCTTCTTTCCATACTGCAAGGGTGGACTTAAAGAAGTTCTTACCATTCTCATTTTGGCATGGCGGACTTGGAACTTCTTTTCCACATGTATTTTCCTTTTACACTTAGCCAAAATTCAAATTTCATTTTCCGAGGCATCAAATACTTAGTCAATTTCATGAAAATTTTCTCCCCAAGGTAACATTACATAGGCAAGGCACCTATACTTAGCCAAATTTTTAATTTTCTGCCTTCTTCCAAGCTTGGCGGACTTCACCAACTACTTGCCATGGTAGGGCGGACTTCACCAATAAGCTTGCCATTTCTCTTTCCAAGTGTTGGCGGACTTGGCTTATGATCAAGCCATCTTTCCTTGAGCGGATTTGGCATTGTGTTGTGCCATGTCTTTCTTGAGTGGGGCTTGACTTTGCCTAGAGTCAAGCCATAACACTTTCTAGCTGGAGCGGACTTACCTTTTTCTCATGCCATCTCCCTCTTATGTTGGGCAAACTTTCCATGAGTCCATGCCATTGTCTTGGGGCGGATTTTCCATATGTTTGTGCCATCATCTTTATGGTGGACTTTACCTTGGCTTGAAGCGGACTTGCCACCATTCCATGCCATTCCTTCTTCTCCATGGCAGACTTAGCTCATGCCTATGCCATTGCCTCTTCCTATGGCGGACTTGCTTGTTGTCCATGCCATTGATCTTGCTCGCCATTTCCACATTTAGGCAGATTTTGCCATGAATTTCAGACTTTTTCATGGATTTTTCCAGATTTTTAAATGATTTTCTGTGATTTTCCATTGGTTTTGTGGGACTTCTGATTGATTTTTTGAAATCCGGGCACTTTCTAAAGATAGGAACCCCGCCAAAAATACAAACTTTTCCAAAAATAGACCCTAAAAAATAGGAAGTCCAACATGGGCCAAAAATGCCAAAAATGAAGTCCCTAAAAAATAGGGGGTCCAGAGGGACAATCCCCAAAAAGTAGGAGATGTCAGAATTGACTGAAACGACAATCGATCTTCGTCCCTCAGGCCTTCTAAGCATTCTGATGATGTTCGCACACTGATTTGGGCTTGGATTCTCTACTTGGCTTGGGTGACCTTTCAAATCTTTAACTCCTCATTGTAAAAGAAACATGGTGATAAGCATTTGTGACGCCAAGGCAAAAAAACCCAAAAAGCAAAAACAAAGGGTCCCCATTTGTAATGGGGCGATGTGTGAAAAGGTCACAACACTGCCTTTATATCATCGCTGTTTCACAAAATATTTATCGCTGCCTTCTATGATTAGAATAGGTGCTTTAATATTACTGTTTGTTGTTATGTCCTCATAATTTGTTTATTAACAATATATTAATATATTATATGTTTATTAATACATATGTATATTTCAATATTTTCAATCATAATAATATTTAAGATGGTAATATCTGTATTTATATTTTGATAATTATAATCATAATATTATCTTATGGTAATTATAATTATAATAATAGTAAATTGCTAATATTTTAATATGCATTTTATGTTATCTATTTATTTACATTTCTATGTTTTATATCTTAATGCTACAATTTCAGGGGCATGACATGCAAACACAAAGCCCTATGCTTGTTTTATAGGCACATGGAAGACATGAAACAACCAAGTTATTTGCAATAACATTGACCAAAATCCAAGTACCTTACTCCATGAATGCAAATCCAAATGCTCCATTTGCATGCATGCAAATGCTCCTTACACCTGGCTACTTTTAGTCAGTCAAAGATCTATTTTAATGCACTTTGTAACCCCCGTCATAAGTACTTTTACAATGTAACTCCCATGCCATCATAGATCCTTTTCCAAGTGGTAGGATCATTATTACAAAGGGAATCTTGAGATTTCTCTCCAAATGTGGTGCTCCATGCTATACGGGGGGTAAATTAACCATAATATTAAAGTATCATGCAAGTGTTATGACACACCTTCCTAGCAGGTTTTTTATGCTGTTCCATAGGTGGTAGCTAATCTTGTTTGCTCTTGTTGAGCCTTTTGAATATTTCTCGTTATTGTCTTGCAGGTAGTGTTTTCTGATTTTGAGGTGCTGGTTTGCTCTTTTGTGTTGCTTTTATTTATCCTTGCATTGTATGCCTTTGATATTTTCCTAGGTTAAGTGTATTGTGTTTATTTTAGGTATTTTGCTGATTTTGGGCAAATGTGATAAGTTACTTTAACATTTTTTTTGGGCAAAGTGCTACCAGAGAGGGTAGCACTCTATATTGATTTAGAAAAGATTACATCTGAAAGATTACTATTGAAAGCCCCAAGTCATAAACACATTACTCCTTGGGCTTGCTGGAGTACAAAGTTATCAGACCTGTGCCAAGTTCAGCAAGCCTTTTTATTTCAGCCTCATTAAACTGCTTCTTATGAGCAATTACATGATCAAAGAAGGGCTGCAAGTCCTTGTAGGGACACTCTCTGTATAAATTGACAGCAGCACTGAGTTTCTTGTTTATCCTTACCTTAGGGGCATCCACCGTGTCACAAAGAAGGCCCTGCTCCGGGTTCTTATCAAAGTTTGAAATGGCTTTGATGGCGTCTGCAACAGACACTTCTTTTAATTAGCATGCCATCAATTTGTCGATCAGCCTCCTCCCAAACAAGCACACTATATTGAATAGGAAGAGACCTATCAGCATGTTGTCCTGAACATGGTCAGGGCCAAGCCTGTGCTCACCTATCACCTTCTTGATTGCAGATTTTACCTCTGAATCGCCATCCTTGAATAGGCGTGCCAATTGAGCCTCCTTGTCTTCGATCAAACACTGGCATACACAGCTCGGAATCTCCTCTTAAACTGCTTTGAGATATGAACATAGTGCATATATAGGGAAAACGTTGATTCTAGAGGCTTCTATTAGTTGGTCCCATGATTTCTTATTACTACTGTCATGTTCTTCAGAGCCGTAGGATATGGATAGATTTTCTCTTACAACTCGCAGTTCATAGTGTACTTTGGAAGCAGTTTGCAGCTCCAGTACCATCCTAAACATCCACTTTGACCTTACTTTGCTATTTGTGCATCTTGTTCCAGATGTGACATTAGGCCCTGCCAAGATGTGGGATTATTTGACTTACTGATGCTTTTGTTTTGATCAATACTCTGATTTGATAGGAAATCCGCAACCCCTTTCGCTTCTCTATAGATATGTGAGAATTTGTGATGGCAATTGAATTGAGCAGTGGAGAGATCCTCTTGACCCATTGTTTCAGTTTCCAACTCTGAGCGCTTCTGGATATGACAACTTTTATTACAATTTCGGAGTCACCTTTGATGTTAATGTTGTTTATAACGTTGTTTGCATAGTACTTTATGCCTTCTTATAAGGCTGCACACTTGGCTTCATTATTTGTACCAATTGGTAATTTGATAGAGGCTGCCCAAATCAAGGATCCATTTTCGCCTTTGATCACGAAGCCAACTCCAAATTTCCTCGGGTTGCCTCGTGAGGCCCTGTCAAAATTCAATTTCAATCTGCCTTTGGGGGGCAGCTCCCACTTGATTTTATTTTGGGCAATTTTCTGCTTTAATAAGTAACCTCTTGGAGGGTTCAACAAAGTCCAATTCCTCACCATTTTTTGATCCCAAGCCAATATGTATTTGTAACTTTTCTTTTTTGTTTGGCCATTCATATGCTCACTAATACCAATCTCTATTTTGTTCAACAGGCATTCTATGGAAGACATTTTATCTTTAAAGATCCTGGCATTCCTTTCCTTCCAGATCTGCCATATTATCATTGCAGGAGTTTCACACCATAGGCCTTCCAATGTTGAACCTTTGTATAATCTGGGCTTGGACTCAAAAATGTCCTTTAGGTTGTTCTAGAGGGTGGTGTGCCAATCCAATTTGGCACATAAGTGTGTCCATCTTTGTGCAGTGTCACATTTCAGGAATAAGTGATGGATCGTTTCTAGACTCCTTTAGCACATGACACACTAGTGCGGGCCCACCACCCCGATCTGATCTAAACACTCACTTGTTATGATCTGTCTTGATATTAAATTTCCCACAAACTAAGTATTGTCGGAACTTGGCCAAGGCATGCATGACGGCCAACATCTCTTTATCATAAATGGAATAGTGCCTTCAGTCTCTGTAAGTTTGCGGCTTTCAAAAGCTATTGGGTGTCTTTTTTGCATAAGAACTGCTCCAATTCCCTCCCCTGAGGCATCACATTGAAGTTCAAAAGGTAGAGTAAAATCCGGTATTGCTAGGACAGGACATGTACACATTGCCTCCTTGAGTTTTTTCAAAGGCCTCTTGTGTTATTTCATTCCACACAAAGGCCCCCTTCTTAGTTAAGTTTGTAAGTGGGGCGGCTATTTTTGAGAAGTTCTTCACGAAACGCCTGTAGTAGCTACATAGCCCCACAAAACCCTTGAGTTGAGTTAGGGTCTTTGGATTAAGCCATTCCTTGATGGCTTTGATCTTTTCTTCATCAACACCGACTCCCTGGGCACTGATCTTATGCCCTATGTAAAGAATCTCATCTAAACCAAACTCGCATGTTGAGGCTATGGCATATAATGATTCTCGTTCCAATATCTCTAAGACTTCATCAATGTGTTTAACATGCTCCTCCCATGTTTTGCTGTAGATTAATATATCATCAAAGAATGTTAATAGAAATTTTCTTAACTATTTTCTGAAAGTGTGATTCGTACATGACTGGAAGGTAGCAGGGGCATTTGTTAATCCAAAGGGAAGAACCAAGAACTCAAAATGCCCATAGTGGCATTTGAAAGCAGTTTTGGGAATGTCTTCATCCCTCATTCTCATTTGGTGGTATCCTGATCTTAAGTCAATTTTGGAGAAGTACTTGGCACCATGAAGCTCATCTATGAGTTCATCCGCTCTAGGAATGGGGTAGCGATTTTTTATGGTCTTTTTATCTAAAGCCCTATAATCAATGCACATTTTCATGGTTCCATCTTTCTTCTTAACAAGCACGACTGATGAGGCAAAGGGGCTTGAGCTAGGCCGAATGTGCCCCATTTCTAGAAGTTCTTTAATTGTCTTTTCTATTTCTTCCTTGTATTTTTGCAGATGTTTGTAAGGGGTGGTGATTACTAGTTTTGCCCCTTCTTCCAATTCAATAATATGTTCAAAGCCCCTCTTGGGTGGCAATCCAGGCGGAATATCACCAAAAACCTTCTGGTGTTTTCCCATAATAGGTTGTATGTCAATGTGGATGGCTTTTTGTTGAGGAGTTGACTTGTCTAATATCATGCATTGTGCTGCCCATTCTCCTTGACCCCAATTCAAAATTCTTTCTATTCTTTTGCAAGAGACTACTTGGGGTGATCCATTGGGTAGTCCTTTTAAGGTAACTTCTTGTCCTTGGTGTTGAAAACAAAGTGTCAAGTTAGGAAGATCAAACATAAAGCATCCCAAGGAATAGATCCATGGGGTACCCAATATTACATCTACATCTAGAGGCACTACATAAAAGTCTTCTTTGATGGGATGATATCCCAAGATCATCTCAAGTTGGGGAACTACTTTCGTGCACTGGACCATAGCTCCCGTGGCTGTGGCTGCTGTGAATCCCTTGAATTCTTGTGCCTTTAACTTCCTTTTTGCAACTAATCTTTCATTTATGAAATCGTGGGATGCCCCACTATCCACAAGTGTGATGACTCTTTGGCCCTGAAGGGTACTCTTAATGCGAAATGGATGGTGTTTGGAAGTTTGTGTAATTGTGGCAAGAGTTACATGCTCATCTCCCTCATACCTTGCTTTCTTGCATACATTTTCCTTTATTTCTTCATTGGTGGTTGCCTCTATCTTGTGGGTTCAACCCCTCGTTTTGCATTTATGCGCGGGGACCACTCTGCATTGCAATGATGACAAGGGTTCTTCTTCCTATTGTCTTCTTTCTTTTCACAAGTGTGCCCATGCTCCCATGGGCCTTTACATGTGAAGCACAAATTCTTCTCCCTTAGTTCATCTTGTTCCCTCTTGGTGAGGGGAGTGCGGCGTGGATCATTTTTTTTTTTGTGAGAATGCTTACCATGATTGTTTGTAGTTTCATTACATGCTGATGAAGTTTCTAGTCTTAAGGCTTTTTCTATGGCATCCTCAAGATTTATTGGGTTAAGAGCACTTACTAGCTCTCTTAGTGACTCTTTTAGTCCTTCCACAGAAGGGTATGTGAGTCTATCTTCCCCTATCCTTGAAACTCGGACTGAGATTTTCTGAAATTCAGTTATGTAGTTTTCTACTGTGCCTTGCTGTTTTAGTTGAGTGAGCTTTTTGAAATCTTCTTGGGGATGTTTCCTATCAAACCTCCTAATGAGTTTTTGTGAAAATTCTTCATAGGAGGTTATATTTTGGTGGCCTTGGGTGAGGATTCCATGGTGCCACCATTCATGGGCTAAGCCTTCCAAATGTAAGATAGCAAATTGAAGTGCATCTTCTTCTGTCATTGGGCTGAGGGTGAAATAGGTATTTAGCTTTTGCAACCAAGCATGGGTGGTGATTTTGTTTGAGCCATCAAAATTGGGTAAGGTCACTTTATTCACTTTATGCTTCGAGTCTTTATTTGGTGGTTTCTTTCCCTGTCTAGGGGCTTCATGTCTTTTGGCCTTACAAAATTCCCTAAAAGGCACAAGTTCCCTAAGCTTGGGTTCAAGATCTCTATATGCTCTAGTGATTTCCTCGGTGCTGTTTTGTGTTGGATCCATTTCCTCCTCCCTTCTAGGACCATCCTCTGTAAGATGCTATAATTTAATTATGTACAATAATGTTAAGATCAAATCCAAAACATTATGCACCTAGGACTGATGATATGAGAATTGCCCAAAACTCAGATTATGCACAATACTATCAAGATTTGATTTAGTCAATGCAAATACAACAACTCCAATCTCCAATATCAAGAGCACTGATCTTTGTATGAATATTAGTCCCTAACTCACCCAATTATCACAAATACTAATGTGGATAGTACAAATGCCAGTATATTGATCTGGAAGATTATGACCGCTCAGGCATAATTGCATTAGAGACCTTATCCTAGATGCATAGTAAATAATGAAGCCACAACATTGATCCCAACAATTCATCCAAATATAGATATATAATTTATAACTGTGAGTAGCAGAGAATAAATAAATGCAACATAAATCCTGATTCACAACTCAAGTACTAATCATAGGAAATAGACCAAGCACTCATTCAGACAATTCAAAATGGCCCGTAACGGAAGGAAATTGATATTCGATATATGAACATTACACACAATGACAAAGATGTGTATGCTTGCCGTCTTTTAGACACGCTCCAAACTGTGGTGTGGTTTATACTCGGATAATCCCATGAACCACTAAAATACTCTTTGCTTCGGTATGAGTCTTGATCTCGTGAGATTGTGGCTGGAAAGATGACGCCTGGTAATCTACTTGCTCTTAGCTCGTGGTGACTGAATGCTAAGAAATGATCATGTTCCGCGCGATGCTTGAGAGGCTCCTGTCCAATATGCGCTGGAAACAATTGTAGTATATGCTCCTCCGCTTGAGTCTTGGTGATCACTAGCCGATGCACTGAGCAGTTAGCCGGGATTTCCAAGATCGATATAATCGCTACTTTGGCAGCTATGTGACAAGCTTGCTTTATGTATTCCGCAACCGACAATGATGCTTCTCTACAATACTTCGATTCCAAATGACCGTCGATCAAACAATAGTATGCAAACAATTCCCGCCAGAGATATATGACTAGGTGCTTGCGTGATGTAGTCGTGAATGTTGGAAATGACTAGTAAGAGAGAACGGAGGTAGAGAGCCCCACATAGAGACTACGTCCTATTGGGTCGACACGCTACACGGTCAAGTTTGTTTGTCTCAATTCCATGATGATTTGCAATGTTGTATGTATTTCGCAACTGACAATGATGCTACTCCACAATACTCTGATTCCAGATGACTATCGATTGAACAATAGTATGCAAACAATTCCTGCTAGAGATAGATGATCATGTGCTTACGTGATGTAGCCATGAATGTCGGAAATGACTGGTAAGAGAGAACGGAGGCAAAGAGCCCCACGCAGAGACTACGTCCTGTTGGGTCGACACACTACGCGGTCAAGTTTCTTTGTCTCAATTCTATGATGATTTGCAATGCAATCGATCACTCCTAAATATTAATCCATCGGCCAAACAAAAGGATGTTGGCCCAGACGCCCACTCAAGAAGTCAGCCAAAGATAATTACATATTTAATATTGTTATTTATTATTATTAATAATTATTTTAATATAATTTTCAGACTAGCATTTAAAAATGCTCTTTTCCCGCTAGTTGGAACCTGGTCCAAAAATGGGGACATGACAGTCCTTCTGTCCCGAAAATTGTTTGTCTGCAAGCAATTCGCACTTGTATACCAGGATCCCAGATTAATCTGAAAGTCACTTTTCCACCATTCTATTGGGCATCATTGTCCTTCTGTAGCATCTCAGGAGGCATCCCATCAAACATACCTATTCCTGTGTCCTCACCTTTACATGTACTAATGACCTCCAGAGAACCCAAATTCGAAATAGCAGTTGTAACAGCATAAAATTTTCTTTCAATGGAATGTTCTTGAATTTTGTGGATATTAGGTGGGTCTCCAAAACTTATTGGGTAGACATCTTGTTTAAAAATGTGCACTAGGCCCTTCGTCCCAGGCAACCTTATGGACAGCCTTGGACTTGGAAGAATAGGAATTGTGAAAGCCTTGATGGGCCTGGGTGTCTTCATTCCAGAACGGCCTAGCCTTTCTCCTATATGGCCCTTGAGCTAATTGTGTTTAGGAGAAAATGGCTCCCGAAGCTACAAAACACTAAATGCTGATTCTAGTGCTGCACGGGAGTCTTTTCCAAAGATGTTTATTATAATTTTTTTTATATATAGATGCTTTAATCAAATCGATACATGGTAAAATATATTTTAAGTCCATATTCATTTTATTACAATATTCAGTGATATGTTTATTTTCATAGTGCTTGTTGGTAAACATATTTATAAGGATAATAGTTAATATTGACAATAACATCTAATATTATGAAGGGTAATCATAAATACCCTAAAAGATAGAATGACAATTATTTACATATCAACATTTCACATTAGTGTTTCACAAATTTGAGGGTTATGACATGGTCTAGGCCTTTGATGATAGTGCTTCCTAACTGAGAAAAAAATATTGCTCTACTTCCTAAATGATCTTGAGGTTGGTTTGTAATTGTTGTTTTCTCATTCTGAAACCATTTATTTTATTTAATGAGTGACTTGTGCTCATTATTAGGTGTTGTAAATGGATCCATTTCTCAAGTTTTTTTCGTTAGCTTCTTTTTCTTGCATTTCTTTCTCATGATTGTTTCAATATTCCTGCAAAACACATGGAATGGAAGCTTTGATACCACTGCTAGATTGTACGAAACATTCTCTAATACCACTGTTAATTGTTGAAAAATATGCTTTGATACTACTTCTGTAATAATCTACCCCCAATTTTTTTTTTGTTTTAACTCTTGTTGCTGCTTGCTGTTATGAAAGTTTGTGCGATCTTTATGCAATGTTTTTGAAGGGTTTAACTTTTGCATTTGATTTGACAATAAAGAACATAAACAGAAATTAAGGGGAGATAGATATGCTAGCAAAAACAACACCTTTTGAAAGCAGTAATAATCTGATTTCTTTTCAAAGTTATTACAGTCATGCAACAGCAAATTAATATCAGATTTAGAGCTCACTCAGACCTGGAATTTAGTATCACTAACAGAAAATAGATGTTCCTACTGAAGCCACGTATCATCCAAATCATCTACCAAGTGTACACCAGCTGTATGGCGCCCAAGTACATGGTAATTAGATGTGAACAGCAATATAATAAAACCTCTTGAAGGCTGCGCTCCACCCTAAACCACTTTCTAGCTTCTCCCAGCAGTAAGGCGCCTAAAATACTGAAGGTCTCCAAAGACAACTGAAAAAAGACGCTTCCAGCTCACCCCAAATCCTCACTCCTCACACAGCAAGCCGTCCCTCTTGGAAAGGGCGATTTTCTCTTATACATTGATAGCTTCACCAAAAAATCTGAAACACAGCTAGAAATGGTTGCCCTTCACAGAGGAGTAGATAGGACAAATACCCATTTAAATACTTTCTTTCATTTCAGACTTATGAAGCAAAATATGGTTCCCAGGCACAAAGGAAAACTCCAGAAAACTTCATGTAATCACCACCAAAAAAAGTTTATTCGTCACTAAAATCAACACCAGGATTTAGCAAGCCAAACCAATAATTCTTCTTCAAAAAATATGGGAAAATCTTCATCTCTCAACTCAGAAAATCTGCAACTCTTAAGCCCAAATGAAGCTCTTGAATGAAGCCTCCAAAATCCTCTCTTGATGTGGTCTTTCACACACAAAGAAAGGTGTCCCTGCAGAGGTTTTCGTCTCAGCAAGTCAATCTGAAACCCTAGAGCCAAGCTCCAAAGCCCAAATCATCAATATCCAAATATCCATAAGCTGAAAATTGTAAATTTTAATGATCAGATTGAATGCACAGAAAATTAATTCAAATCAGATGCAAAGACACAGCAGATACCCTGGGAAAACCCTCCTCTTGAGGGAGAAAAACCCAGCAACAATATATCACTTATATATTGAATAGTCACAAAATGATTTATTACAAGAGGCCGATATGCAGGCCCAATAATATGCACCAAAGAGTGATGCAAAACAGAACTCAATTGCTGATGGTACACAGCCTCAAACAAAAATGCTCTCTTAATACAGTTCGCTTTCACTTATAGGTAACTCGCACTTAGACTTCAATGACTATAACCGAACTTAACTTGAAACTTGATTATCAACAAAGAGAATGCCATTGAGTATATATACAAGCAATAGGAGAGGACGTGTCTTTTCCAATCATCAAGTCGGCCACCATCAACAAAACTCCTTTTAGAAATTTGCTCCTCTTGAAGCAATGTCGGCTTTGTTAGAATAACATGCCTCTTCATTAATAAATTCTTTTCTTAACAAAAGGAAGTGTCATGAGAAGTCGCACCTCTTGAGTCACAATAAATTAAATAGCTTAGAGCTATTATTTAATTTATCACCAATAAGCAGATCGCTGGAAGGTTACTCTAGACGCTGCATGTAACATCAACAAAAATGACTTCAAAAGAAGTTTTTATAATTTCTCCAGCAACCCTAAAAAAAGCACCCATTTCCACAAGCCTTTTCCTTTAATTTAATTTTAAATCCTTCTTCAACTTGGGCGCTCAAAGAGGAGGCATTAAAATAAATCTTTTAATATCAACATTAACTTTAGCCTGTTTAAATAAAATTAACTTCTTTTATTACTTTGGCATCCATCCCCTTTTTTGCAATATTAAACACTTTTAAAGGCTTTTAAAACAACTTAAGTTGATTGAACTAGGCGCCATGGTACTTTTTATGTCCCCTCAGGACCCTCAAAGATAAAATATAAAGTTACTTTATAATTGACCTTTTTTGAAGCATAAATCAAATATTAAATTGATTTAGCCTTAGTAATTTTATATCAATTGAATTTTGTGCTGTAGTGACCTGCTTGATTGGGACCGTTGACCCAAATTGACTTACTATTTTTAGTAAGTCCTAAAAATAGTAAATAATGCCCTGAAGCCTGAACTGGAGAGAAACTGAGGCGCTCAAGATGGCTCTTCGAAGAGCGAAACATAGCACCAGACCTCCTACTAAAAATAGCACTTACTAAAAATAGTAAGTGTGCCTGAATCAATCCAACTGAAAGAGGACGTTGTAATTTGTAAAAATGGAGACATTACAACTTCTTGGATCCTGTCACATATCTGGTGGACAACACACTACTTTATAGGAACTTTATATGCTACATAAAATAATTAAAAACATAGAGAATGATTACCAAGATATTTGATATTCACAAAGGAGCAAAAGTCTCCTTAAATAGAGTTACAAACGATTTATCCAATAAGGACAAGATCAACAACTAAGAAAAGTGATTCATCCGATAAGGATAAGATTGACAACTAAGAAAAGCAAAAGACAACTGAAGAGAATAAGGAAAGATTTGAAAGACTATACTAATGACTTAATTGACCATTATAACTAAATGTTAAAATATTATTTTAATGCCCTCCCTTAATGGTCAATTTATGAACTATACTAAGCCAAATCCAAAAACTGAAATGATTTGCTGGTCAAAAAGTGTAGAAGGCTGACTCCTTTTGCTTAGTTTGTTCTGTGACATGAGCCTTTGGTGAAGACCCTCCCTGGTTGGATTGCTGATCAGCCAACCTTTTTTCGCTGAACCTCTTCTTGTGATAAAGTTTACCACAATAATGATGTGATAGACTGCAGATTCTTCGAATTGTCTTCATTCTGTCCTTGACCTTTCTTCTTAGGCCACTTGCCTTTGTCCTTGGCTATAAAGGCCTGTTTTGTACTCAGTGAATCACTGCTGTTTCCATCTATTGTAATTTTTGCCAGTGAACATCTGGCTACCTTCCAACAAGATGTTGGTCATTGTTGGGTTCTTTTTACCTGCCCCTGGGCCAAATGGCCACCTGAATCTACCCATATTTCCCATAGCCATACCTTTTCTCCCATATTTCCCATAGCAGTACCTTTTCTATCTCTGATCATTTTCTCAAGGGAAACCCTTATTTTGCAAACCCTAACTATGTCATCACTCAAACAGTTGCTAATGTTAAAACTTGTAGTGCTGTTTTTTGGTTTTCCTGGTTTGTTTTTATGCATTCTTGTTCTTCTGCAATATTATCTGTTGCTATCCTATGCTAGCTGTAACCTAAGAATTTTTGTAATATTTCATACTACCAATATAATCTGCCTTATTTAATGTGTTTGAAAGCGTAAGTTGGCACTCTTTTATTTTCATGGTGATCAAAATGTATCTTAATTGCTGGTGGAGCAAAAATGTAATAGCAAGATGTGAGTTTTACTACTATCAATGCAATATTTGCACATATTTTCCAAGCTCATTTCGGTATTCAGTAAAATCATTTATACTATTCTTCTGTTTTTTGGTGATATGGTGGATTTAGAGTTCTCATGTTATACTTTATGTTTCTTTTTCTTAGCTATTGTGGCCGAGCATGGGAGATTGAGACTACTTGAAGGCATTGTAAAAAAATTCACAATATTGACAATGGCTTACTTTGGAGTAGTAAATGTTATTGTGACAACTGTCATTGTAAGTATCAAACGCTTTTGAGCCTTATACTGTAACAAGTAGTTAAGTTTGTGGTTTTATTTGATCTACACAAAATTTGTTCTTTATGAAACAATTTATTGCACTCTTACAAGTCTAATATGCAAGTAGGTCAATGGCTGGAGAGTGTAATGGACATTCATAGATGTATTTTTATTGCTGAAATGGACTCGTGTATTTCATTGTATAGGAATTAATTTTCTACATAGTTTAACATCATTGTTTGCATGATTTAACATACATGTTTGGCCCTATTCAGAAGTGGAACAGATATTGGAATGAATACAACATATCTACTCAAAATGGTGGTATAACTTTCCATATCTAGATTATTAGAATAGTAAGGTCTATCCACCTCAATCATGCATGGGGATGCGTTCCTTGGAGGTCAACTACAAGTCCAAGACATTTGGGATGTTTTGGTGAGAGGGACGGGATGTTCTGCCTCCTTTTCGTACAAAATATCTTGACATCCCAGGGTGACCCCAAAAAAGGGGACATTCGGGGAGTGCTCCCTTTATTAGTGTTTTGAGGATCCATTTGTGACTGTAATGTCCCCTTTTGGGATAACCCTAATTGGTGCCCCCAATTTGCTAATTCAGTCTTTATATGAATTTCATCTCCTAACAATATATATATATATATATATATATATATATATATATATATATATATATATGTATTCCTTTATTTATATTTGATTGGTATTCTTATTTATCGATATATAATCATTCTTTATTTCCAATCTGCTGCTTTTCTGCATACATATCTCTGATTGCTTCCAATTCATATTTATCTCTCTTCACTATCTCTGATGGCTTATTCTATAACCAAGCGATTAAATGTTTTATGGGATTGTGATCCCGAAATCAATGTTGTTCCAAGTGTCTTCTTAAGAATATGCAATCCCTGATTATGAGAATGATTGATATGACAACATTACGCCTTAATGGTATCATTGTCTCTACACTAACTCTTTTATCCAGTTGATGGAGGGGATGTTGTTTCTCAAAGACTATTGGTTATTCACACATCCCACTGGTTGTTCATTTAGCCTGACTTAATGTCCCTAGATTCCTTAGGAGCATTTAAGATCTGCTTATTAAAAGAGGTATCTGTCTGTAAATCGTTTTCTGAGTATGGGATGCTCTACTGGGCAGTAATACAACCTCCTCTATCTGATGCAAGTTCCAGTCTTATATTTCAAAGAAATCAGTTATGAAATCAATTGTATATTCCCATGTGCAGGGGGGTCTGATATATATTTTGTATGCAGAAGTTAATAAGATTGCTATGTTTCATAACTCAGACAATTTATACATGAATACTTCTGTGATCTTCTATTTGTCAGATCACTGTATCTGAATGGCTCCCTAGTCACATGTGATTGACTGTGTCTCTGATAAAGACATTGGAGCTTAATCCTCTGATTGCTCTTCCTTGCGTTTCCCCTTGTGATCAAGCAATTCCAATCTTGTCTCTGTTAGGCTTGCTCTTATTTCATGCATTCTTCACTTGGTAAGGCAGCGGTGGATATCACCTCTTACTTGGTTGTCTAAGGCGCTGCGTCTAATATGAAGACTCAATATATAACCAACTTAAATTATTCCATTCAATCAATATGCTCAGCGATCATTTCATAACATGGATTCAATAAAACAGTTTAAGGAACTTCAGTCGGCACCCTTAAAGGTAACAGCAAGTTTAATATTCGTTAGTCACTTGACTCCCTCTATTTTGCCAAGTTGGGAATGATTGAACTCCACAGACTTCAATCTCCTAGCGATGGTATATACCTATATATCTCGATTCCTTATTCATTGCCATGACTCTTCTCAAGGTACCCAAACATTAAAATCCCTTCTTCTATTTATATGCTATGCTTCCATGGAAGGAGATGACGCTTCAGATAATCATAGCTTTAGGATATTTCACTGCCTCTTAATTTTTGATCTTTTGTTTTATTCGATCCATAATATTATAGCTATCTGAATCCACTTTATAGTATTTATTTTATACTTTATTTTGTTATGCTCTTATGGCGATGGTAGTCTTATCTTATATAATCTGCCTTAACAGCAAATAAGCTTTATTTTAATATGTTTTAATCTCTCTTTGAAGTCGGTCATTTGAATAGTTATTAATCGTAAATATTGAATCCATGATTCCATCACAATATTTATAATTTTATTTTTGATAATGATAATATTATTTATATTGGTGTTTTATAGTAATTTTATATATTTTAATATTTATTATATTATAATAATTTTATAATATCTAAATTGTCAGTATCAATATTCTAATATTTATAATATAACAATAATAATTATAATATTGTCTTTTGACAATTATAATTATAAAGTTATCAATTGGTTAGTATTTTAACTATTTATTTTATTTATCTTATTGTCACGATGTCAGGGACATGACAGTGACGTCAGTGAATAGTTTGTTTTCTTTTGTTGAAAAGAAAAACAAAAAAAGCTCTTGTTTAGAGGGTAGAGGGTTTAAGGGTTGAGAGAGAGAGAGGGTTGAGGGTTTAAGGGTTTACGGTTTACAGTTTAAGGGTATAAGGTATACAAATCTATTTCACTCCAACCCCTCTCCCATTGTGAGGTCTTTTCCCCCACCCTAACTGGATAACAAATACTAAAAGAATACTAAAAGGTGGGTACCCAACCTAAAAGACTCCTAAAACCCAAGTTGCAATGTATTTCTTTTCATTTTTGCAATTATCTATACTTACGACTCCTCAAATTGTAACTTTGATTGATGAAATGTAAACCATGATTCATATTATGATTATTAGATGGATTATGGGATCAATGGGTTTTTAGTGTGTATTCAACGATTCAACATATTGTCTTGAGTACTATTTAAAATTTTAACTTCTTTTAGTTTGTTTAAGTTTTTTTAGTTTATTTATATTTTAAAACTTCAAACGTTAAATTTATATGTTTTTTTTAATAGCTGTGCCCCATCGGTTCCAAAATCTGGAATTTTATGCCATCCTTAAAATCACGTTCTCTCATTTTGAAAAATTAGAGAAATATTAGTAATGTTAATGTGTAATGGCAATGACTTTTACTAGCTCTTTTTGCTGTCGCCCAAAGAGGTTCAAACTTCAGGGTAATGTTAATGTGTATGGCACTCCTGAAGAGTATTCAAATAGAAAGCTTTTCAGGTTCTATTTTTTATTTTGTTACTTAGTAATACAAAACAGGAGTTCTATCATTTGAAATAATAGCATTTTGTATACTTTTGATTCTTTGTTTGGTTTAATTCTTAAAGAATGTGGTCAATGTTGGAGGATTTAACTATGAATTTCTGCTAGCTTCTGCAAAAGGCTTGCAGTTATGCTGTCATTTCTCGGGGTCTTATCATCCAAGGATTCAAATATTTGTTTCCTTGTTGAATGCCAAGATTTCTTACCATGTTGTAGATTTTTATAGCTGGAATGTATTTGTAATGATTTCTGTATATATGGTTCTTACTGCTTTGTTCTTTCTGTCAGCCGCTTCCCGAAAAAGAAGAAAAGGAGCTGAAGCAGACATTAGTAAAGAAATTTGGTGAGGGGAAAACTGTGAAATTGCAACAGAAGGTAATTAATATGAGACCCAAATTCACTTTAATTAATTGTTGTCTGGTCATTTTAAGCTTTTATCTACCCTTTGAATGCTTTATTTTTCATGTTGCTTGGCATGTTAGAGAGAGAGGGAAAGATTTCCCATTTTTGTCTCTTGAACATGTTCTACTTACATTTTCCAGCTTCCATTTGAGACCAACTCTGCGATATTTCTGCGAAATAGGGTGTCAATTTCAGTTCATTTCCTTATGCCATGTAATTGATACCATGCTTTGGTCCTTTGTGTATTTTGGCACATCTGGAAAACAGAGTGAAGCATGAGTTTGTGTGTGAATGGGTATTGTTATCCTTTTAATTTATACTATTACTTATCATCCACTAGGGGATAAACAAAAACCCCAGCACTAACTAGTACCATCTAAATTACGAAACCATACATGACAGCTGGATCACAAAAGCCCAAAAAGAAATTGGATCAACTGACACCCAGTCCAACGGGGAGGCAAATTACAACAGCCCTCTCAGAACTATTTACTAGTTGACATATACATAAACCATCCAAACACAAGTGGAGTGAGGCAAATTTCACAGGCCTTGTCAGTGCCCCATATGCATTCTTACATTTATCACCTATATCTTGTTTTTCTGGTGGGGACACCTCCACCAAGTCATCTAGGTCATCATCTTTGCAACATCCAGAATCTTAAAACCAGCATCATAGGAAAAAGTTCACCGTTAGTACCTAAGCAATTTGCTCCATCGCTCAGTACAGACAACCCTGGCGCTGCTTCAACATGTGCAAATTAACTTAACTATTGCACTTGCCACCCCTCAAAATATCAATCACAATTCTAAAGTCTCCCTCCACTATTTATTTATCTATTTTCTATGATAAATTATTAAATTTCACTTTCTTATAGATTTGTTATAACTAATTTATCAAGTACTATATTATTTTTGGGCTGCTAGTCCACCACTACCCCCAAATTTAAGTATACAATCCCTCTGTCCTGTCCCTGAAACTTGTCCCCGCTTCCCCCTTCTCCCATCCTGAAACTCTGGAACATAATTATTTTTTGTATAGTCCAGAAAACTGATGGGATTGTTTATAAGTTTAGAAACTGGTACATGTACTGCATTCCATCAGTTAGTGGATCTGAATGGGTATTTTTATTTGACTGTTTAATGTTCAAATTCTATTACTCATTCAAATTATTCAGATGCTACTAGCATTTTTTTCAAATGTCAAAGATTCAAGTATGCATGATTTGAACTTTTCATCACCTTTATCCTTGCATTTTGTGGTTCCATGTTAGATATTTACAGTTTCTTTTTTCCTTTTTTTATTTGTAGATTGATCAAAGTATTCTTGGAGGTCTGGTTGTTGAATTTGAAGGCAAACTTCTTGACATGTCTATCAAAACAAGGCTAAAGAAAATGGAGGACAGTATCCGCAATGCACCAGTGGAGTTGCTAGACATTTAATTTTATTCTAGATATTTGTTGAAGTTGACATATCCAATATTTGTGCTTCTTGCTTTTTGCCTTATGGGCATTAAATAATCATGTGGACAACTTTTGCAGACTTGCATCATGAAAGGCATCTTCTTTTGTCTTGGCAACTTTGTTTACTGCCAATTGATCCTGTAAGACAAAATTTTGGCTTTGTTATCCTCTAATACAGTTCTAACTTCTTTACCTGCTTTTATCTGCACTGTTTGACTAATTGTAACAGTTTTAATTGGTAAGGACTGGACTTGGGAAAACATTTCAAAATCTAGACCATTGTTGGAAAACTTGGTATTGGCAAAGTTTCGGCAGATCCAAATTTTTTGACTCAGCAAAAACTTGACAACTTCAAAAAGTGCTTAAATTTATTTAGAAACACAGTTTTTTTGCAAAATTCAATGACAAAATGTATCCAATGAGTTCATAAATGAGTAGCTTTCATTGTTTACTAAAAGTAGAGAGAGGTAGAGGTTCTAGTCCTTGGAGTTTGCTTTGGCTCTTCACTTGGCATGGAAGGCATTGGCTCGACCTCCATCATGGTAGTAGATGGCAATGACTCCTCAACCTCATCAATGTCATCCAATCATACATCTCCTAGTGCATCCACATTCTCCAATGTCTGTCTCTCAAAATCCAAAATTTCATCCTTAGTTAACAATGAAGGTTGCTCATCCCGTTCAGTCGAAATCCCTATAAGGATTAATTTCATCCAAATCAATGGGATCCTCTAATTTGTCCTATGCCTTTCTTGTGCGTTTTTGAGCTAATTTATTTCTCTTATTCACGTGGATTGCCTTAAACAAGTTACAATTGTGCTCACAGTTGGATGCACTACTAGGTTGGCATATAATTTCGAGGGCAAGTCTTTGGAAATTTTGAGTATTTGCACTCCAATTTGTCCACCAAGACTCGACAAAATGAAATATTTAAGAGTTAGAAAACTAAGTCAATATTTTATCAAATTATCAATAGTTTGTAAATTTAAAATTTAAAATGTGTAATATGCATGCGAAATAAAGAATCCAAATTTTATACTTGGTGTATGAGTGGTTTTTCTTTGGATAGATAGCTCCAAAGAAAAGAGCCCACCCTTTCCATCCTGCAACTTTCCAATTCTTTGACAATGAGGTCTCACATTAACTCAGGGTGTCAACCTCTGAATGCATGTCATGAGGCCCTCCATAACCTCTCGATTATGATCTGAGGTGTCTGAATAGAAAAAGCGAGGGTTGAAGAAGTACCTTGTTGCATGGATGGGTTGGTGGAGTTAATTGTTCCATCTCTTGTCAATGATTTCCCATATGGGATTAAATTTGAGGTCATCCTTTTGGAATAATTTAAATTAAAAAAATTAAAATATTCAATTTTGAATTTAAAATTAAAGTTTTGAGGTTGTCCCTTAAGAAAATTGTTACAAACCTTGTGACACTCGATCTTATTAACTCTTTCCCTTGGGTATGTGATCTCTAATCAAATTAATAACCCAAGGGTGATTGTAGATAAATTTTATGATGCTCCTTGCATCATCTACAATCAAT
>VDFB02086081.1:171463625-171499899 GCA_007258455.2 Sequoia sempervirens | reverse complement strand
CTAATGCAAATAACATTCTTTAAAAAATATAAAAAATACCTTTTTGTAGATCCATACTTGTAGTTTTCAAAAATATATTTATTTTAATAGTTTAATTGTTATTTATGTTTTAATTTTTAATTTTACTAAAAGTAGGTTATGAGCACAAAATATTAGGTTGATTACTATGCCAAGGAAAAATACTAAATCTTATTAAAAAAAATGAAAAAAAATGATGCACTAGATAAAAGAAACTATTTCAAGATGGTATAAATTTTTTTCCATTTTAGATCAATATTTAATATGAAAGTTGACATCCGATGAAAACAACTATTTTTTTTTATTCGCACATTTTAATATTTATTTAAAAGTTGGATCAACATTGGTCGTTTCCTTTAAAAAGTGTGACACAACTTTGTGCTTTTACCCTTTAGTCTTGAAGTTCACCTCACTTATTTTGAAACTACGAGTCTCTTTGTGATTATGGATTTGTGGATTATTGGGATGCATGTGGCCAACAATAGGGTACAACTATATTGGAGTAGATTGTCTTTACAAATCAATTGCTAGATGAAACATTTGAAATTGATGGAGAGCTAAATTTGAAGAAGGTCAAATTCAATTTACTATCTTTCATTTTGAAATGTAAGGTTAACTAAATTACTAAATTGATTATAATAAAATTTTAGGGTTAGAGTGTTCACGCTATGTTTGGCGGCCCTGCAACTCTCGATTACATGATGATGTCAAGTCCATTGATATGCAGTTAGTAGATAAATAATAAATATAGTATATGTAATAGTTTAAACATATATGAATGGTAATATTAAAACTCACATTATATGTTGAACAAGCTATTGTTGGGCCTTTGATATTGGGACCTATCTATTCAAGTGGCCGTACATCTTACATTGAGGTAAGATTGACTATTTTTAATCATTAAATGTTTGTAAAATAATGTTAGGTAGATTTTGGTAATTTAATAATGTTGTTTCATTTTTAGTTGATAATCCTCCTAGTATTCATACCACAATGAAGCATGGTGTTGCCACGATAGTAACATATTTGATGCCTTTGATAGGGGTATGAGCCAAATTAGTAAATTTCATATTTTATTTGTTGTTTTATCTATCTATTAGTGAAAAATTGAATGATATCCATTTGTAGCTTAATTTTTTTCTTGATTCTTTCCATAGGGATTCACAAATCCAACTCATGAATCTTCCCCTCTTATGGATGAAGAGAGATAAAAATTGGTCTAGAGAAATCATGAGGTTGCGTTAAGTGATTAATCCATTATATTCCATTCTATAATTCAATTATATATTAATGCATATAATTTACTTTTTATTATACTAGGTGGAGCTCCAAAAAATAATAAGAGGAGGTTGAGTTAGCGGGTTCAAAAGAAACTATCATCATATGGCTCTCTATCCACATGATAATCAAAGGCAGTTAGTGATCTCTTCCCTTCCCATGGAGGGAAGTGATTACATTAGGGTCCTTTTTTGTATACCTATATGACATGTTTGTACATATATTTTTATATTTTTGTAAATATATTTTTATATGTTACATATAAAAATATATTTGTACATATAATTTTATATTATATATATACATAACATTATATGCCTATATGTTCCATGTGAAACACTCCAAATGAATGGAGCAAGCGAAAGTTTTGAGCGGGAGTGGGAGCGTGAGCAGGGGTGGAGGTTTGAACACTGCCTCAGATGAGGATGGAGAAGCCAATGATGATCCTGATGGTGCTACACATCTGGCAGCTCCTCTTGTTTCTCTAGCTTTGGTCGGGGGAGGTTGTGATGTTTTGGTTGTGTGTGTGGTGTCAAGTGGGCCTGGCATTGTTTTGTGGTGGAGTTTTGGTGTGGATGGAGTGGGGAGGTCCAAATTCTCTTTGGTGATTCTGGTCTCTGTTGCCTTTTGTCTGCTTATCTCTTGGTGTGAGGATCTCTCTTTGGCATCAGTTCTTCTGCAGGACCCGTGGAATGGTGTTAGGGGGTTGGTGCCCCTTGTTCTATGCAGGGGGCTAGAGCGGTGAAGAGTGGATTGTTTTCTCTCATCGATGAGATTTGTTGTTGATCTCCTTTTGCTGACTTTGCTGCTTTTGGTGACTGTGGAGAGGTTGATGGTGTGGTTTTGTCCAATACCTCTTGTTGTCTTGTGTTTTTCCTATTTTCTATTGCATGGCCCTTGCTCTCTCTTGCTTATCCTTTTTCTAGGGTCTATTGGTATGGTTGAGGCTACCTTCAGGTGGTGTTTTGGTTTGGCTTCAAGCCTACGCTTGTTTTTGGATCTAGTTTTCCCCTTTTTTCTTTCATGCTTATGATTATGTGGGGTTTCTTGTCTCTATGGAAGATTTGTGTTGTTGGGTCCTTTGCAGATTATAGGGTTTTGTCTCTTTTGGTCTAGGTTTGGGTTCTCTTGTCCTTTGTTGATCCTGTTGTTAGGGATGGGTTTTGCGAGATTGAAGAGTGATGCAGAATAGGGAGGAAAACCACAAACAAGCACAATTCAAGGTTTTTCAATGAATTTCTTAGTCACCAAAATCCTATCTTAGCATTCTTTCACAATTCTTGCTTATTCTCCTTGTAGCCATCCAAACAAAGAAAAACAAGCATATCTCCCAAAATACTCATCAAACCCACAAAATATTTTCCATTCCAAATACCCATTAAGGTTTTCTTCAACATATCTAACTTCCAAATAAGGTTGTTTCATACCTTCATGCCCTAAAAAGGATTGGTACACTGAATAGGGGCTCAAATAGCCCTCTTTTACAAAGTAACACCACTCTAAACTCCCTACCAACCCAAAATCTCTATTGAAAGAACTTTTTCATGCTTCAAATAGCCAAAAACAACAACTCTTATCAAGAGGAATGCTCATAAAATCATCTGGACACAAAACCCTCATTTAGCCTAATTTGAAAGGGGTTTATTGAAAATCCAATCTCCACACCTTATCTCACCCTATCAAATCTTGAAACACATCACCACAGGTCTTCCTGTGCTTAATAAACCATCCTACACTCTCTATCAACATCACTTCATCAAATTCCCATTTTTAGCCACCATTTTTAGCTTTAAAACTTGAACAAATTCCCCTAGGGCATCACACAAAATCCCTTAAACAACCTCCCATACTCAAATAAACTCCATCCACATCTAGTTCTACCCTGAGGAACCCATTCCACCAAGCTACAAGTTATTCTAATGGTGGAATGGGTGTTTAATTCATTTTAAGCACTTTCAAACCCTTAATTAGGACTGTATAGACCCGTTTCAAGAAAAGTGGTCACCAAACCCTTGAAACTTGATGGATTCCAATCACACAAAAGACAAAATAAATTTAACTTATATTTCCATCAGTTTTCAATTCCCTTTAGATCACAAACAACCTGTATGAGCAAGTACAATGGTTTGCAACATAAAAATATTGTAAAACACAAAAAAATGGAGTTTCTTATTATTTTTCTTCATAAAATGAACACCAGGAGAGTGTCTTTGACCCCCACACAATGAATTTGAACCCAACATACCAAAAAACAACTAAATCAACTGAAACAAACCAAGTTTTGAACTTATGACTATTGGTATTCCCCAAACTTGCATTTTCGCACTTTTACATGACAACATTTGACAATATTTTGCAATATTTACAAATTTGAACCCAAATGACTCAACATGACTCAATACATATTAGATGGTATATTATGACCTGATTTAATTATTAAAAGACTCAAACTCATGAAAACCTATCACTTGACCAAACTTGCAAAATTAAACCCACATTGTGCCCCTGCACCAAAGAGGGTGGGGCTTCTACAATCTCTGATTTGAAGTTCTTTCTGTGTGACCATCAAGTCATGGTCCTCCCTAATTTGGTGATGAGTATTTATCCTTTAAGGGATGATTTGATGTTTTGGTTGAAGGCTCTTGTGTTCTTGGGCTCTATTCTGAGTGGTTTTGGCCTCAATTTCGACTCTTTGGTGTTATGTGGTTACAAGACTATTGAATTATTTGCTTTGAGGATCATGGGTATTTCATGGGCTGAGTTGTTTTATATTATTTTTATTAAGGCTCAGATGCTTTGGTGTTTTTCTCTAGTGGTTGAAGTGCATTCTCCCTCTTTCTTGGTTAAGTACCTTGCTTTACCAAAGGTGGTTGTGATTTCCCTTCCTTTTGAAGTTTTCCCTTTGAATCTACAACTGGTGTCTTCTATGGAGGTGGAGAATACTTCTATTGAGGCAGAGCCCTCTTCTATTGAGGTGGAGGTTGGTGTTGTAGGTTTTGTGGGGAGTTCTCTCTTCTATTGGTTCCTATCGAGGTGGAGCATGTGTGGGTAGAAGAGTGATGGCTTCAAAGGGTTGGCCTCTCATTTCTTCCTCTCCTATTGGGGGGAGATCCCTCCTATTGAGGTGGAGTTGGGGTTGGTGATTCTAGTGGGTGCTACTACAAGTTGTTTGATGTGCTCTAGTGGTTTATTGTCTTCTTTAACTCCCTTATTCAGGCGGGGTTGTTGGATTTGTTAACAATTTTGTTTACGGGTTCGATGGCATTATACACCATTGTGTTGTTATCTCTCTTGGCTTAGTGGTATCATCCATGAGCGGTTGGTTTGTTGATGCCTAGTAGATGTAGGTGGTATCTTTGTGTATATAAGGGTTTTTGGTCCCGGTTAAAACCAAGTTGTAAAGGGATCTCGATCCCTTGCTTGTTTCTATGATGCAACCTATGTAGTCATGTTTTTCTTTTAGCGGCTATGTTTGGGCTAGTGAACATGGTATGCATTTTATTTTATTTGCAACATGCTTTTATTTGATTAGGTTATGGGTCCCTTCAAAACTGTTCTATATTGGGTTTTAGTCCCATCAAAACCTATTTTACCCCTAATCAAAAACATTATATGCCTGTATGGTTTTCTTGTACATATACTTTTAGTGACATATAACATTGTATGCCTATATAGATTTTTAGTTTATACAATTTAGTCTTACCAATGTTGTCCATATTTTCTATAAATGATTAATTGAATAAATAAATAATTACACAAGTAAAATGGAGATATTTATATTTGAGTAATTGAATAAATTCCCAATTATTTTAGTCTTTCATCATGTCCAATGAGTTAGATCATAGTCTATGGTTGGTTACTGTGGTTTGGTCATACTTGGATCACATGGTTTAGATGAATTGTTTATCCTAATATATAATATGTAGTGAGTTTGGTTGGTTGATCTTGACTTGTCTCTATTTTGAGATGCCTTTGACTAGATGAGAATGGGATTGATTCTTGGTGTATCTTGATGAGGAGTTTATGTGATCACCTTACAAAGATCATTGACCTCCTTTTTGTTGAGCTTAAAATATTCTAGGTTGTTTATAGTATCATATTTCTCATTGTAATGTTGTGTTTAACTCTTATGGTGGATCTTGAGGAAGTACAAATGTTATTTCATATTTTTTTTTGGACAAATATTCCATATTGTTTGGTATTCCCATGGATTATATGATTTATTAATATTCCTTTTTTGGACCAATGAGTGAATATTATGAGGGACCACACAGGTGTATATGCCAAATGAATAATTGTCACATATTTCAATTTTGTTCTCAATAGTGGGTTTTGTCATCTTACCAAAAAGCTAACAAATCATAGTGCTTATGTTTATGTTCTCTAAATAACCTTACATTTATAGCTAAACATTTATAACTAATATGAGAATGTATCATTAAGATTCTATTCTTATTTTTATTTTAATAATTTTATTTGAATATATTTTCTTTGAAATCATGTGAGTTGTATGCCCCCTTATGTCCTAGTTCACCTTAATCTAACGGGCCCTATTAGGTATTTTCTTTAATTTTATACATTTTTACAAAGAAATAAATTTTGGTAGAAAGATGTACGCATAGTGAGGTGGCATTCTTGATGGTAGATTAAATGGTGGTCTTGTGCTAAAGTGTAATAGGTTCTTATTGGTCATAGGTAAAATACATGGGTAGTGATACTATACCCATGTCATGAAATAAATATATGCTAACAAACTAAGTGCTTAGTGTGATGCAATAGGTTCTCATTTTCCAGCGAGCAGTTTCTCCCTAGAAAGTGGTTATTCTTGAGCAAGTTTACTTCAATCAGTAAGTTATATCCATTGGATCACTCCACCCATTTGTGATGGTTGTTAAAGATATCCAGAAAGATATATGATATTTTCCAATATTGTTAAATATGTATATGTTTATACTATAAACTTGGTTCACATGGTATACTATTCTCAATCTACCTATAAGTCCACATGAACAATTCAAGTCACACTAGTGTGTATGGACTAACTACATTTTGTCACATCTTTATGATTATTTTGATAGCAAGAATCAACATATTATCTTAGTGGATGTTTAAATTTTGAAGGAGGATACACACAAGTGGGTAGCACTCACATTATTGAGTCTTATTATTCATGTGAGCCAATGCATGTTTATCAATATGATTTCATGTGCAACAATGAATCAAATTATATTGTGATGTAAATATTAGCAACATGTAAGTATCTCATTTATGTTTTAGAATTTTCTTCCTATGTGCTTTCACACTTTAATATTTTCCTATGTTATGCTTGTTGTGCCTTTCTATTCTTATTTCATCTTCTATATTATTTATGTCATGATTATTGTGTTTTTCCTATTGTCATTTCACCTTCTATAAGTTGATTTTTATCATGTAGAAAGATTAGTACAATCATAAAGAGGATTATAATGAAATATTTAAGGTTGTTTTTACTTAGGTTTCTTAAGAGACTTTGTCAAAAGCTTGTAGTTCAAAATGATCAAGACAAATATGATGCAAAACAAGGAATTTAATAGCATTTAACCACCTACCTCGATGTTCTGGCACAATCGATTGGACCCTATGAAACATAGAATACAAAAAATGCTTGTTTCCACATTTACATTGCTCTCGACAATCACTTTTTGCAAGAATGCATTCATTGTTGGAATGGTAAAATTATTTTGAGTTGAATAGAATTAAGATAGGATACTATAGAGGGACCCAAAATCCACCTATAGGTTTAGAAAAAAAATCATAGGTTTCATGAGCTCCAAGAACTACTTTGTCATATTTTGTCATTTTTTTCTTAGAGTTCTTAATGTCCACTATGTCAGAATAGAGTAGCCCAAAATGGTCAGGATAGTTGGGGTGTGAAACAAGGCCTCACATAGCGTAAACCCACTCATATTGATGTGTTGGCATAGTCAATTGGGACCCATGACACACAAAATGTAAAAAATATATGTTTCCACTTTTACACTACTCTTAACTAACACTTTTTGCAAGAATGCATTCATTGTTGGAATGGTCAAATGGTGTTGAGTTGACTAATAGATATAGGGTATTGTAGAGGAACCCCATACCCACCTATAGGTTTAGATGAAACATTCATATGCGTCACGAATTTTGAGAACCGGTCTATCATAGTTTGGTAGTTTCTTGCACTTAGGTCTCTTAAGAGACTTTGCCACAATAGTGTAGCCTCAAATGATTGGGTGACCTTGGGAATGAAAAAGGTCCTTTCCTAGAATTTAGCCACACACTCAGATGTGTTAGTGTAGTAATTTTATCCCCACAAGACAAAGAACATAAAATATGGCTCCTATCAAGTTTGTGTTGAACACAAATGACACTTTTTGCAACATTACATCCATCATTTCCACAGTCAAATGGTTAGGAGATAAGGAAAAATAAGAGAGGTTATTATGGAGAGACCCTACATGCAATTGTAGGTTGAAAAAACTACCCATAGGTGTCATGGATTTTGAGAACTAATTTGTTATCTAGTTTGGACTTTTTTGCACTTAGGTCTCTTAAAAGACTGATGAAATAGTGTAGTTTGAAACAATTGAGTGAATTAGGAAATAAATTGAGGCCTTCCCTATATTTAAATGACCCACTTGAATTTGTTAGTATAGTTAATTTTTCCCATGATACATGAAATACAAAATATGGCTTCTAACAAGTGTCTGTTGAATGCAAATGATGCTTTTTTCAACATTTCATCCACCATGACCATGATCAAATGGTTTCAAGATAAAAAAAATTGAGAGACATTATCGTGGATGGAACCTAAATGAATTTGTAGGTTCAAAAAAAAATCTATACTTATCCTGAATTCTATGAACCAATTTGTCATAGTTTGGTATTTTTTTGCTCATAGGCCTCTTAAGAGATTATGCCAAAATAATGTACTTTGAAATGATTAGGTGGCCTGGGGAAAGAAAAAGACCTTCCCTAGCATTCAAATTCCCACCCAAATGTGTTGGTGCAATTAGTTTTTCCCTAAGATGCATGAAATGAAAAATATGCTTCTTTCCATATTTGAATTGCTCTTAGCTGACACTTTGTGCAAGAATGCATTCATTGTTGGCATGCTCAAATGGTGGTGAGTTGAATAGAATTAAGAGAGGTCAATGTGGAGGCACCCCATATCCACCTATTGGTACAAATGGAACATTCCTAGGTGCTACAGTCTCTGGTAACTACTCCATTATAGTTTGGTAGTTTTTTGTTCTTAGGGATCTTAAGAGACTACGTTTGAATAGAGTACTCTAGAATGATTGGGTGAGTTGGGGAACAAACATACACATTCCATAGCACTCACCCATCCATTCATATGTGTTGGTGCAATTAGTTTTTGCCTATGATGCACAAAAAGTAAAATGTGCTTCTTGCCATATTGCACTACTCTCAACTAATAGCTTTACAATTTTGTAATATAAAAAAAATTATTTTAACAATCATTTTCTCATTTTTTCTCCATTATTACCATCATATTATTTGTGTACAACATTAGGACACCTAGGTTAAGTTTCTTCATCCCTAAACATGTAGATTCTTATTTTTTCATGGGCAACATAGGGCTATCATATTTATAACTATTATAAAAACCCTCTTTATGGCTCTAAATCAATCATATTTACCATATTTTTCTCCTTTTTTTGTGGAAATAAAGACACCCCATAGTTAGATCTCAGTGTGTAATACCCTAGGCAACCAAAATATTTTATTTTTCTAGAATGTATTCATGGGATTTGATGATCTTGTGGACTTTTATGACTGTCCTAGTGTGACAATGGATTGTTATGTGGATTATTTAAGATAAACATTACAAAAGAGGACAAGGGAAAGAGATAATCATATTGAAAGTAAAATATAGAAAGAATGAAAGAACAAAATCTAAGGATATGTATCCTCCTACCATCTAACCATGGATTTATAGCTCACCATGAAATAGCTAATTAATAAAATCTCACAGCAGAAACATGCATCAGATGACCCATAACACACACAAAGAGGACTTAATTTTTTTGGAGTAATAAGCTCATAAATTGCATAGTGGTCCAATAAAATAATACTACATAAAAAATGAAGGGTAATTTTTCCAAGAAACATACACTAAGGCTCCTGTCTATCCAAATAGAAAAATGATAGAGAAAAGAAAAATAAAACACCTCTAGACAAAGTAGAAGAATTAAAAAGTAATAATACTCCAATCATAGAATGAAAAAAATTAGTAGTAGTACAAGGGGTAAAGGGTATTAGCCACAATGAGGTTTGATAGAAAAAGAGATGTAGTTTCCCAAAGGCTTAGAGTAGAATAAAGTTGAAAGCTAACCCAATAAAATATTCATCAAACCCCTCTTAGAAAAAAATAAAACCACAAAAAAAGAGATAAAATAAAAAATTATAATAGATGTGGTTGTGGCCTTCAACACTCTCTGTTGTGGATGTAGGCAACTCATTTAACTTCATGTTCTTATTTGCATGAGCACATCTCCCAAAATATACATGCATTTAAAATTACAAAATTACTTGATAAAATTATAAATAACTTCGATCCCCAAATTTATCTTTGTGTGAAAATATCTCACGTGCACCTTGAATTTATTTCCCTACAATCTTCACCTTGTGTGAATGATTTCTTTTTATTGTACAAAATATATGCACTTGTAGGTCCACCTTGAACTATTTCTTTTATTGTACACTTTATTTAAATTCAACTTTAAAATATTTCACATTCTATGAAATAAATGGATTGCCACTTTTTGTTTTAATATTTCCTTCTTTGGTTTTACCTATTTGTGAAAGTTTTCACTTGTGCATTTTACTTGACGAAATATTTCTTTTGGCACTTTATCTTTTCCCTTTCTTGAAATATTTCATTGCTAGTGAAATGCATATTCACTTTTATTTTATTATTTCTTTTTCTATTTGATTTTTGTGTGAAATCCTTTAACCCACCTCGTGAAACTCTTTCTTGTGTAGTTAGTTGCTTGCTTTTTCCTTTGCATTTTGATTTATTTTTTTGAAATTTTAAAAAGATTAATATTTCATTTGAGTTTACCTATTTTCTTTATTTACTCCTTCATGTGCTTTTCTACTCCACTTACAATATTAAATACTATATTTTGCATTTTATGGATTTAGTTTTCAAGAAAAAGTATCATATTTTAATATGTAGCCCTTAATGATTTCTTATTAATATAATAATTAATATTACTTAAATCATTATGGAAATAGTTTTCCTTATTCAATGACTTCAAATCTAATTATTGACATTGATAGATTAACCATAAACCTTGGCAGATCTAGACTTGACTCACAAAAAATTATTGGGATATTATTTTAATCAAATGATTAAAGTAATATTAAATATCCCTATTCCAAAATGGGTGTATCTAGAGTTTCTCTGAAATATTGAAGAATGTCTTTAAAATCGATTGTGTGCATGTGGAAATGGCAATACATGTGATTGTGGGTAGAAGTTGTATAGTCTTCTACTTAGATTTTGTTATAGGTTGTAAATTTGGGATGGGGGATTTTTCATAGTTATTTACTTGGCTTAGTAGTTTAGCCTAGATGGCATTTTCTATTATTGTTATTCTGTAAATTTAAGTTTGGGTATTTTTCTTTATCTCAAACCCCTCATCTCTTTTATATGTAATTTTTTTTACATTATATGTATTTTAAGTTTTGTTCCTTTTATCTAAAAAATATATTAAATATACCCTTTCACCAAATTTTAACTAATGGTGGGGCTTTTATATTTGACCACTCAATCTTTATCTTTGAACCCATGTAAACCATTAACTATTTTGTCCTTGTTGGAGATGCACCATGTTTGGTTGCTTCTATGCCATCCTATGTAAGCCACCATTTGAAACATTGACATCACTTTTTAATTTTTTCTACACGCGAACCACCTTGGAGTTTCTATGTCATTTATCAAATGCAATAAGGATGCATTAGATGATACACTCTATATAGAACCTAGTAGATGCCAATTTTAAATTCCTTGTGCCATTCTTTGAGACCTTAGGTGTCACACTTTACAAGTTGCACCATTATTTATGATCTTAAGTAACATACTTGACAAGTTAGGACATTTTCATTTTCCTATTTCTTTGAATTAGTATGCCATACATATTTAGAGATTATTTGATCAAGCCTTTCAATATTATAGGGTGTTTCCAAAGCCATGCCATGACTAGATTGGGAGTGTTATAGTTATTTTCTTTGAAGAATTTATAATTATTTCAATATCCTTTTCCTTAGGTGCAAATATTTAGGCTTCAAAATATCATTTCCACTTCCCTTATTAATCAAAAATTTGAGATTTATAATGTTGTGCAAATAGTTGCACAACAATTATGGTGACTCACATGGGATTTCTCGTGTGTGAGGAAGAATGAACCTAGAAAAGAAAAAAAAATGCATCCATTGGGAAATAAATTTAGGTCGAAAAAATAAAATAATCTGGGGTCCTCGGGATGAACCATCACCTATATTATCAAAATTAAAATTAAAAATACCCACTACCACAACAAAATTAAAAACTATAAACTATTTTTTCATTGCTCTAAAATGGATAAATACTAAAAACACATTGTAATTTGATTGATATGATATTTTGGCATAATTGGTAGGAATTTAACCTACAATGTCTTTATTAGAATTAAAAACTCAAATTAAAGGATTTTATCCTTTATTTTGGTTAGATAAGTAGTTCTACATACTATAACTTTGGTGTTAAGTTGTACCAATATTAGCTCTAAATATGCACACATCCTCCACTTGGTGACTCCATTGTATCCAAAAACCTATTTATCCATATGCATAGACCATGCCCATATAAGTATACAACCCAATGTGATGGTATCCACAAGGAATATTCTTGTATTTCTTGGAACTTTAATAGTCCTTTCCTATTGCCATAAAAAAATCCACAATCAATTTTGAAGGCCCTACCTCACTTTCATGGAGATGAAATAATATTATAATAATAATGAAATGAAATATGTGCTTAATATAGTGAAATCCATGGTATTTTAGAAGAGGACACTCTTAGGCTCTTAATGATTTCTCTTAAAAGGAAAAAAAATTGAATGGTTTCAAGTTTTAGCACCCTCAACCATTGAAATTTGGGAAGCATTTGGGACTATATTTCATGATGAAATGTAGGGAAAGGGAAACCTTTTGTGGTTTTCACCTTAGGGTTTGGAGCCTTTCCCTAATTTCATATGGGTTTTGTTGTTGTGGGGGTTTATGTGTGGGAATGCAAGGATGGAATAGGGATTTGACAGATTTGGATAAGGTATGAGGTTAACTTACAAACTCAAAGGTAATTCAACCAACCCTCAACCAAATATGGAAATTACCTAATAATGAAATGCACTGATCTAATTGAATTAATGATACAAATTGGTGTTATGATACAAGTACAAAAAATTTGGCATATCATAGAGGAAATCAAACACCAAAAGCAGAAAGGTGAGGACACTGTGCTCATGTAATATAAATTTCAGACTGATTTGGTAGGATGTTGGTGCTGAGGGCATCACTATCTTGCTAGTTATTTTTCAAATCTATTTTTGCAGTCCTCTGATGTTAGATTTTCACTCCCATTTCCCATATGCAAACTTGTTAGATTATTTTTAGATATCTCTTTGTAATTGACTTTTTGTGAGTTGTCAAGGCCTATGGTTTTAAATGCAATAATGAATAAATTTTCTTCAAGCTTCCTTTGACCCTCTTTAACCTAAGATCTACACATTCACAAATAGAAGAAATGTTGGGCCATTTTAGGGGCTTTCCTTAGTTAAACCCCATGTAATTGTTTCCACTTCCACAATGATAATGCCAATGATAAATGGATAAATGAAAGGAAGGAATGATGAAATCACAAAGTGTTGCAACTCACCACTCTTCAATGGCCTCCTTGAAGAATTAAATTCATACACATCACATCAAGGATCTTGGATCTTGCTTGCTTGATTTTCTTGAATGCTTGAATTCTTTGGAGACCTACAACAAGGGCTATCCTTCACAAAACAATGATAACACATGAACTCACATACACTTTGACATGATGTTGGATCTTGAAATGCTGCAGTAAAACTCTAATGGCCACTCTTGACTTGTTGAATAATTATCTTAAATTCTCTTGATCATAAGTTTGCCGATAATTTTCTAGATAGATTTGAAATGATGCAACAACGAGGTATTTATATGTTATTATTCTATTTTCTTGAAAATTAAATCTCGATATTCAAATTTTAAAATAATAAAATGTTGACATCAACATTTTTAAATTTGGAGACAAAATAGGGGGACATAGGAACCCTAGGTGCCAATGTCCGAACCCTATTTTGTAAAGTTTTAAGTGTCAGGGACAAAGTATTAAATGAGAGCATTTGTTTTAAGCTTGCAATTTGTTATAAAATATTTAAAATAAGATATGGAATGCATCATTTTAGAAATTATGAACTTAATTAGCTCCTATAACTTACAGAGGAGCAAAAAATAGTGTGAAATTGTCAAGGGTGATAATTTATAATGCTATATTTAACCCCTACTTTAGTGAGAGTACGAAATTACACTCGGACTCACACTAAAGTAGATAAATATATGTCAAGAGGGGTCTAGTTGTACAATTGTTGAAGATATAGGATGACTAAGGGCCAAGGAGATGGCCAATCCCCTAGGATCCAAGATCCCATGATAAAACAACATAGGCACAAAGGAACACACATGTTTAAATTTGAAATGCATCAAGACAAGATACACTAACATACAATGTCAAAATGAAATGAAAAAAGGAGGGTATGGAATAATAAGTTGTATTATGTTAGGACCCATACAAAAGGAATTCATGTCTCACACAGTATCAAAGTCAATATTTGTAAGTGACTACAAATAGGAAGGCACACAAGCTAGTGAGGACCATTTTCACTAGGTGAGCCCTCAAGACAAGGTAGAAAAATGAGAAACACACTAGGTTGAGGACTACTTTTCACTTAGTGTGTACCTATAACCATACCAAGAGATATACTCTATGATAGATTTGATAAGTTGCTACAAAATGATCAAAATGTTATGCCAACACTACACTGAGTTCAATGCCTATGAACAAAGGGAAGCAAAAGAAATACCAAATGTCAATGTGTCACTAAGTCCAACCCCTATGAACATAGTGAAGAAAAATAATACCAATGCATTCCCCCACACTAAAGGAATTACAAAACTCCATGCTATGAATAATTACTTCAAATTAGAAAAATGATAAATTTCACATGTAATAAAAGATCATGAGAGCTTATTTGGAAAGCCCTATGCCAATAATATATTTCCAAGTAAAGATACATCAAGATAAAGGGTTACTCCCAAATGTAATAAAAAAAAAACATAGAAATGAATATTGGATGGATCCATAGATCCAGGGTCAATATATGTCTTTGCTACAATAATTTAATAGATCATTAACCATGTAATATATGTCTTTTCTCTATATTGGAAGGATGCACCCGAGTCAATTGACCATGAATAATTACCTACATGAGTTTCCAAAGCTATAATGAATGTGTCACCATCTTCCTTTCTGGACTTAGAATCAAAATCAAATTTCTTCTTTTCTTCTTTGCATTCCTTAAGAACACGTCTAGGCTTACCACAATTCTAACAAATAACTTTGGACTTTCCAGGAGATTTAGATCTCGCCTTGGACTTGGATTTTTCATGCTTCTCATTCTTCTTTCCTTTTTCCTTAGGTCTTCCATGAACATTTAGGGCCTCCTTGGCAGCGATGGATACCTTCCTCATTTATTTAGAAATCAAAGAACCCACCACATCTTTAGTCTTCAAAATAACAAAAGTGCTCCCCATAGCCATAACAAGAGAATCCCATGAATTAGGCATAGAACAAAGCAAGATTTGACATTTTTCCTCCTCATCCATTTTTCCACCAACTGATTCCAATTGAACCACCAACATATTGAATGCTTCTAGGTGGTGTGTGATTCATCCACTCTCTTCCATTCTCAAGGAATACAACTTCTTCCTCAAGAAAATCTTGTTCACTAAATATTTGGTCTGATACATCTTGCCAAGCTTCTTCCATAGTTTTTGTGTAGAAGTCTCTTCATGGAAATTAATTAAAATAGAGTCTTCTAAGCACAATCTAATTAGACACTTGGCTTTATGGTCCATAACATCATATTGAGCAGCTTGAGTAGGATTTGTAGGCTTGAAACATTCTCATCAATTGTGTCCCACAAATCTTGATCTATCAACATATCCTCCATCTATAGCTTCCACATCTCAAAATTATTTCTAGAAAATTTCTCCACCTCTATTCTCCCTGATAAAATTTCCATCTGAAAATTCTTGAAACAAGATCACAAAGTGTCTTTTGCACAAGCTCCACTCAAATCTGGATTAGCTCAAAAAACCCAACAACCCACAACTGAAACCAAAGGTGATCAAGCTCTGATACCAATTGTAAGGAAGCTAAGGTAGCGAAACAAATTCCTACACTAATCTTGAGAGGAGAATAATGTAAAAATGTTACAGATATTTAACAGTTACAAAAACTTAAACATAAATAAACATAAATATCATGCATACCACAACACAATGATTTATGTGGGGAAGAACCCTTTCGGGAGAAAAACCCCACACTCCAAAAGCTACCCGATATATTATTCAATAATCACAAAGATTACAATATACTTGAAAAGAAAGATTCTCACAGAAGTATCGCCACCAAAGATCAAGAGACAACATGACCACTATCAAACTCTCATAATACAACACCATCTCTTCTATAGCCATAATACAACACCCTTATAAAATAGGGCTACATTCTAGGGCAAGACAGGTCAACAAAATATCTTCCATTAGATCTAAAAACTAATAACAAATGGTCCAAATTTATAATATATCATTATTTAATGTATGTCAACCATTTTAGGAGTTTCCTGAAAAAGTTAACATGCTCACATTTTTCCCTTTGCTACCATTGTATACACCTATTGGTGTAACTAGGAAATATATATACATCTTATCAACAATAAACTGAATATAATTGCAAGGTTGAGATACATTTTCCCAACATTTATGACAATTGCATTTAAATTTTCTTGTTTCACTTCTTGTTTTGATTCCATTTCTTGTTTTGGTGAAAGTTGTATATCTTCTTGAGTTGTTTCCAAAGGTTTTGGATTATCATGAATTTTTTTATACTTTCTTCTAATTTGTGAGAAATAGCATGTCTACACCTATGTTCTTTAGAATTTCAATTTCTTCTTGTATGATTTTCAATTTATGATGGAGTAGGAGTGGGTTTTCCAACCATTGGTTTCTTTTATTCCCTTAAGGGAGGAACTGAAGGAACCATTAGGGGTTGGGAAACCACTATCTCTTTAGGTTTATAGACTTATTTTATCTTTGGAGGCACAAAAGAGATCATTTGATTGTCTCTTGGTGTTTTATAGGAGATGGGTGGAGGAAATACAACATGTTTACCTTGGTTAGTTGGAAGGGTTTTTGGTTCAAGCTTAGGTTAATCTATAATAGGTTGGAGAGGAGGTGCAACTATGGCTTTATCATTCTCAGGAATATTGCTAAGAGATAACTTTTTTATGTGCTTTTCCTTAAAATTTTGATATGACTTGAAAAAGAAACCTTCACGAGGCTTTATAAGTTCCATAGGTTGAAGCCAAAATAAATAAAATAAAAAATTCCCATGGGAAGACAAAGGACTAAACCCACTATGATGCACTCTAAATATCTCATTTTTAAAGGGGAACTTTATGCACTTGTGAATAACCGACGAGACAACATTCATGGAGCGTAGCCATGGGTAGCCTAACTTCACACGAAATTGGTTCAATGCTAGGATGATGGAGAATGAGACATATAATTACTTCAATCCAAATTTAAAAGGAAGAGTGATGGAACCTAGGGCAAGAAAAACCATCATGAGTTTTATCTATGCTTTTGATTGTTCATAAGAATCTTTATAAAGATCTTGCACAAACAAGAATTCTTCAGTGATCACATTCTCTTCACACACAAGATCAATGAGTATTCCTTGCAAAGGTTTTTCATTGTTACTATCAAAAATGTAAAGAGGACCATTGAGTGCATGTCTAAGTGTATCATTATTCATGAAATAAATGTCAAGTAACATAGTGGGATATGTGCAAGATCATGATGGGCCAAAAAGTGGCAATATAAAAAAAAGTAGCATTTTGCATTCACCAAAAAATGCAAAAATCCTGAGTTGACTTTTTTTGGGTTGGATGTCAATACATTGCTCCAAAGAAATGCCCAAGCCAAAGTAGCACAAATTGGATATCCAATTTGGATTGGATATCTGATTTGTATTAGATATTTGATTTGTGTCAGGTATATATACCTAGCCGCGGCCATTTTAAACCATTTTAACCATTTTAAACTATTTTAAGGCACAATGACAGTGACGTGAGGTGTATTCGATATCATATTTGAGCTAATATCCAATTTGCAAGGTAAGTTTTTGGTTTTTTTTTGTTTTAATTGATTTTTGTATTAGTTTTGTATAATTTTAACTAGTTTTTTATGGATTTTTATTAAAAACTAAGGTTTTTTATGGATTTTTATTAAAAATTAGAGTTTTCTTATGGATTTTCATTAAAAACTAGAGTTTTTTTATATATTTTTATTAAAAACTAGTGGTTTTTATGGATTTTTATTAAAAACTAGGGTTTTTTACAATATTTTCATTTATATTGTGTAATTTCAATTAGATTAATTAGTTTTGAACTTCAATTAGGTATTATGGCTAAGAATCAAAACCCGCAAATGCCAAACTCTCCACCACCTCTGCACCCATCAATTGAAGAGTTAATTGGTGAAAAATTGGAGCAATTGAGGGGCATTTGTGATGTTTATAAAACAATCCCTCGATTATCCCAGATGCCAAACAAATTGAAAGAAATAATTAAAAATATAGAAATCCTCTCCTCCCAACATAATTCCATTCTTTTGTGGTGAGAAACCATGAGGGAATATTACTCCTGTGGATTGTCTTATGAAGAGGTGAAAGATCTCAAAATAAAAAAAATCCCAAATAGCCTCTTTATTTGTTAACCCTCGCACTGGTCTGCCAGTTAACGTTAATAAACCAAAAATTTCTATAAAATAGTGCACAAATAAGGACATTATAGATAACTTTTGGGATTGTTGGTCGATGGTTTTTGATAAACCACCCAACAACAATATTGATGTACCATTTTTCTTTATTAAAAAATTATACGTTGAGTTTGTGTTAGGGAATCATGTCAATTACTTTGACATTAAACCCTTACAAGGAATTGGTGGAGGTATGCCCCAAGATAGACTAGGGGAAGTTAGAGTAGCCTAGGGTCCATATGTTCCCCCTCCTCCCCTTCCTCAACCACCTCTAGTACATCATCCAGATATTATCAAGGATGCAACCACACAAACTATTTAGGCTATTCACTCTTTGAGTGATCTTTTGGTTTCCCATGTTGCTATAGTAGCTTAGCCACATGATAATGATGTTGGTGATGGATCGAGTGTTTCTGCATCATCCTCCTTAGGTCCACATATCTGTGTGCCACATACTTGCACTATGTGCCACCAGATATGCTTGGGTCCTCTTGTACAACCCATTGAGCATGCCTTGGACACTTCTGATTATGACCTCCATGATGTGGACATTATAGGAGATCAGACGTAGGGGATTGGAGCACACCCTACAGATTCCTCTCTTGCTAGAGAGGGGGATGTTGGAATAGTTACACAAGTAAGATTTAAGTTGTAAATTCATAACTTGCATTTGTTTTTAAATGAATATTAATAAGAGATAGTATCAAGTACTAATATTTATTTACATGGTCTATTTAATAGTTGATGTCTGAGGAGGAGCTTACACAAGTTACTGATAGCACCCTTAGGGCCATTTCATTTGGCCTCGACATGCACGTGGTATATATTTTCACACTCACTCGTTTACATTTTTTTATTATATACTCGCTTTTTATTTGAACTGGCATTAATGAAATTATATATTAACTTATATGTTTATCTTATTTTCCTCTTGTAGGGAACACCTAGTGTGAGCAAGGTGTAGCATTGTCTAGACTATGGAGGCACAATGGTAGATAAGGGAAAGGTAATTGGACTCAAATTTGATTGAATTAATATTTTAAGATCTTATAGTGATTATACATACATCAACATAGATTGGTGGTTTCATATACTTGTCATTTTTATGTACAGGCAGTTATGAGCTGCACATCCTTGTTGACAAGTGTCATAATGCCTGAAGGAGTAGATGTTGGAACACCTCAAGGAGTAGGTGTTGAAACACCTAAAGGAGGAGGTATCAAAACACTTGAAGGAGATAAAGAAAAAGAGATACCTAAAGAGGTATGTGTTTATTTTATTTTTTGTTTGGTAAATATGTTCCTATTATTGACAATTGTATGCTAACTTGTATCAATTTTATGTTTTTGTTCACATATATAGATTGACATTTAAAAAGTTGGTTTGATTGGTTCTTTGAGAGGGGCATATTCTAAGACTCCCGACCCTTTGAAGAGACGTATATATGAGGTAATCAAGATTTCAATTTTAGAGTTTAATTTTAATTCAATGTATATTGATTTTGATGTTAATTATTTGATTTTAAATTATATAATATAACTAATCTCAATTGTGGTTTGAATTTTTCTTGTGCAACTACCTTCAGAGCCAAATAGTGCTTCAAAGAGGCCCCATTTTGATGATCCACCAGTAGTTTAGGATGAGTTAGATATTTTGGCATGTATATTTTGAATAGATATCAAGATGGCTTATGCCACATTTTGTAAAACTTTGTTTGAGTTGGCATTGATGCCATTTTTGTAAATGGAAATACACTTGATTATTGAATAATTTGATATATAGAAGTTGAGAATAGAAATAATTTGTTCCTCATGTGCATGTTTAAACTCTTTGAAAATTTAATCTTGAGCAATGGTTAAATATCAATGTACAATAGCATAAAAGATAATGGTTATATTATATAGTTCACAATAAAAAATAATGAATAATGGTTAAATTATATCATATATTGTTTAGTTATATTATGGTTATATTATATAATTTAAGCAACTTTGAAGATAAGAAAAATGGTAAAGTTTAACATTTTATCTTTAAAGTTTAAATACACAAATGTCGTTGTCTCACACTACATATTTCATATTTGATGCAGTGATAGGGAGGTCCTCAACTATCCAAACTTAGACCATTAGGGTCATTTCATTTGGTCTCCTACACCTACACCTACCCAACTAGGCCCATTCCACCAAGATACAACAAGTAAAATAGGTGGAATGTCCTATTTTATCATATTACCCTCTCAAACCCTTGATTGAGCAATCATATTACCCTCTCAAACCCTTGATTGAGCCATTTAAATAAAACTACCTCTAAGTTTCTTGAAACTCAAAGTAATTCCACAAGAATGGATTCAAATCAAAGTTAATATAGTCCTACGTTTGATCCAATCACTGTTAGAACAAGATATGCATGTATGGATTCATACAGATCCTTGAATCCTTAAAAAACAATGCAAAACTCATAAAATTACTAATCATTTGGAGTCATATTGGAAGTTTGTAGGTCATTTGGGTAGAAGATTAAAAAATTGCCAAATGTTGTCAATGTTGTCAATGACAACTTTTCAATTGTAATGACAATTTTTTGAAATGTTGTTAAAAGTTAGATGGAGTTTGATTGGAGACTGAAAAATACTTGTAAGGACATAAATAAATCTTGTAAACATGACCTCAAGGTTGGAGAAGTTGAAAATAAGAATTTGCATCTTTGAGGAAGAATTTTTTTGTGTTTTTCCAATGTCCTCTGCTATTCTTTTGCTTGTGTACAGTCTATATGGAATTATTTTTATTTTCACATGTGTGTTATGGTTAGATAATTGAGTTATCTTTCAAATGCCTTTGGTTTGGTAAAAATTTATGGAGATTTGAATAAGTTATGGTAATTATGCCATTAGCAGCTTGGAAGTTGTTTTTTTCTGCAACTCGTATGACCAAATCAACTATTCCAACATGTTCGAATGGGTAGGTTTAGGTTAGGTATGGTCCCCTTTTGCACCCAAATAGGCCAAAGTAGTCCAAGCTACCTTCAACTAGCGAAACCCCTTAAGAGTCCAAAGTACAAAAGGGCAGAAATTTTTGATGGGTTGTTACTTAGAAACCGTGATGCCTACAAACTTTTTGTTTGAGGCTACGATATTGTGTTGGGACCCTCTACAATAACCTATCTCAGTTTTTGCTATCTCAGAAGTGTTTTCTTGTGGTGACGATTTTTCAGTTGAGGGAAAAGTTGTTAAATGTAAGTAGTGTAAAGAACTGCAAAGTAGTGCAACTTTCGTTCTGCAACTCGTACGACAAAAAACACTATTCCAACACGTCTAGAGGGTATGTTTATGCTAGGGATGGTCGTTTTCTGCACCCAAATATGTCATATCACTCTGAGTTACATCGGATAGACAATTTCCCTTAAGAGTCCAAAGTGCTAAAATACAACAATATTTGAAGGGCTATTTCTTGGAAACCATGATGCTTATAGACTCTCTGCCTGAGGCTACAAGATTTTTTTGGGCCCCTCTACAATAACCTCTCTCGGTTTTTTCTATCTTGGAGGTGTTTTCCCATGATGACGAGTTTTTAGTTGAGGGAAAAGTTGTCAAATGCAAGTAGTGTAAAGTTGCAAAGTGGTGCAACTTTCATTTTGCAATTCATACGACCAAATAGACTATTCCAAAACATCCATATGGGTATGTTTATGATAGGGATGGTCCTATTTTGCACCCAAATACACCGAAACACTCTAAGCTACATTGGACCGACGATTTCCCTTGAGAGTCCAAAGTGCTAAAAGACAACAATCTTTGAAGGGATATTTCTCCGAAACTGTGATGCCTGTAGACTCTCCATCTGAGGCTATGGGATTTTGTTGGGACTCTATATAATAAACTCTCTCAGTTTTTTCTATCTTGAAGACATTTTCCTTTGGTGACAAGTTTTCAATTGAGAAGAAAGTTGTCAAATGCAAGCGGTGTAAAGTTGCAAAGTGGTGCAACTTTCATTCTACAACTCGTATGACCAAAAAGACTGTTCCAACACGTCTGGATGGGTATGTTTACACTAGGTTTAGTCCTTTTTTGTACCCAAATATGTCGAATCACTCCAAACTACATTGGACCAGCGATTTCCCTTATGAGTCCAAAGTGCTAAAAGGAAACAATCTTTGATAGGCTATTTCTAAAAAATTGTGACATTTACAAACTCTTTGTTTGAGGCTATGGCATCATGTTGGGACCCTATACAATAATCTCTTTTGGTTTATGATATCTCAGAGGTTTTTTCTCGTGGTGACGAGTTTTTCAGTTGAGGGAAAAGTTGTCAAATGCAAGTATTGTAAAGTTGCAAAGTGGTGCAACTTTCATTCTACAACTTGTACGATGAAATGGATTGTTCCAACATGTCTAGATGGATACATTTATGCTAGGGATGGTCCTCTTTTACACCCAAATATGTCGAATCACTCTGAGCTACATCAGACCAACGATTTCCCTTAAGAGTCAAAAGTGCTAAAAGGCAACAATCTTTGAAGGGCTATTTCTCGGAAACCATGTGAAATGAAGGATTTTGGTACCCTATTGGACACTTACCCTTCTAGGGTTTTTCACCTAAAAGAGAAGGAATAAGGTTCAAAATGCACAATGTTTCAATCAAGATTAATATAAAGATGGATAGGAAATGGATGTGAAGTGTGTGTGGATGTGTTTGAATGCTTACAAATGCAAATAAGTGAATTTAAACTAATCTAATGCTAGATGTTGGAAAACATAGTGTTGATTGCAAATATGAACTAGAAACCTAAATAAATTAATTTAGAATTTGATGAAACTAAACAAAGTGCACTTGGAGAAAGGCTAATGTTACTAGAGGATTTTGGAATGTCTTAGAAATCACTGTTGATGGCCACTGGGACTAATTCACCATGCATGGAAACTTAGTTTTCCTTCTGATGAAAGCTTCTTGGAATAGGTTTTTGACCGTCGAAAGATGAAATCTGACAAAATTAACCTTTTAGACCTGTAGGTGGGACTCATTCGCCATGGATGGTGAATTAGTCCACCTACATGAATCTGCAAATTCAAGGGTAGATTTTGTGGAGCTAGATCTGCACTTTTGCTTCCTACAAATGTTTGCTTTTGAAACTATCAGATTCGAGTCTGAAAATGGATTTTTTTAATTCTTTGACTTGTTTAATGAAGAGATAGCTTTCACAACCTTTCAATTTGATCTTTAATGATTCCCAAGCTTCCAAGAGATATAAATCTACAAATATACAAGACAAGAGAGAGAGAGAGAGATGTTGAATGTTAGGGCATGGGGGTTTGCCTTGGTCAAACCCTGTTTAGGTAATTAAACCAAAATGATGAAAGAAAGGAATGAAACATGAAACAATGGAATGGATTACCTTGTCATGATGATTGATCTTGAAAGTTTGCAACATAACATGTAGAATCTACCCTTGAATGTCTTAGGAAGCTTAATGAATGACTTGCAATGTGAAAACCCTAGCTTGTTTGAGAAGATAGATGATGAATGATAAAGAATGTATGAATGAATTGATTAGAGATGGAGAAGATGTGAAAATGAGGTGAAAAACACATATTTATGCAATTCTTGTGCCTTAGTATTCATTCATACCTCACCATAGGCCGACATCAAGTGATTTTGAATAAAATCCTAAAAGGTAATTTGAAATATTTTGAATTTGGGGCCAAGGGGGACTCATTCGACACCATGGCGAATGGGTCCCACCTAGGACCTAAAAACATGTGTCAAGAAAAATGTTGTATTTAATGTTATTTGTTGGGATAACATTAAAAAATACACTTAATTACAACTTATGAGGGCATAAAGAGACCAAATAAAGCATGAGAAGGGTGTAAATAGTGAAAGTATGCCTAGAAGAGCATGAAAGCTTGTTACAAGACTTCACAACACTTCAAAATAGGACTTGTTGATGAGTAAAAAGGTGATATTTAGGAAAATTGCATTAAATAGAGTCTAGAAGAATGTAGAAATGTCTTACAACACTTCACAACACCTTCACAAGACATCATTAAATGTACTTTATTTAGTTTGCAAAGGTCCAAGACCTAGTGTGGATGCATAAAATGCCTCACAACACCTAGATCAAGACTTCATTATGTCCATTTAATCATGAATTATTCCCATATCAAGCAAAGGGTACTTTCTTCTACGACACATTTAGCCCCCACTTTAGTGAGAGGATGAACCTATTTCAAACTCACACTAAAGTAGCCATTCAAGAGAGATCCACAATGGGTCAAGGCCCCAAGATACAAAATCATGTGAAGACAAGATCCAAAGGTAAGATGGTGTACTCACTTTGGGTTGACAGTTATCCGCTGGGTGAGAAAGGCCAAAATGTATAATCACTTTGGGGCTACAGAACTAGTTGTCCGTGTGGTGAGAAAGCCCAAAAAGGTAAGATACATTTGCTAGTTGGTATGCACTCACAAACACAAAAGTGGCTATGGGGAAAATTCATGCTGCTAGGTGGGCTTCTTGCTCAACCATGTCAAAGTTATACCCATTGATAACTTTAACAAGACGCCACAAAATACAATGAAATGAGTTGAAACTTATAAGTATTGTTAAATGAAAAATAATGTAAGGATTGTTCAAAGGGATTTTGTTCTTGCAATGGCTCACCTTAGGGAACACTATGTTCAATGTCTCCAAGAGAGGATAAGCGCAAATGATCTCATCTTGTTTCTAAGAGAGGATATGTGCAAGGTCTCATCCTGAACACCATTGTACCTAATGCATCCAAGAGAGCACATCACAAGAAAATCACATAGTGAAATGTGAGTGGTGATGTATGCCCCCACTATAAAGTAGTTTTGAGCACTCGTACTACGAGCAATTGCTTTAAAGTAGAAGAAAAGAAGGACATGAGAGCTTACTTGGAAAAATCTATGCCAAGTCATATGTTTCTAATAAGCTACGTCATGAGAGAGAGAAATATGTCATATGCAAGCCAACTGAAGACATGTCGTCCACATCCCAAGCTTTCTCTTATGTATTCATGAAAAGTTAACAACTAGCCCAAGAAGGAAACCACAAGTGGCATACAAGGACAAGGCAAAAGTGAGCCAAAAGGATTGATGAAATGCATGTGAGAGTGAAATCAAGAGAAATTAAAGGAATTAGATGCCCCCACATAGGGAAGCATACCAAACTCCTAAAAATGTTTTATTTTATATCTCAAAGCATGACATTCATTAGTTTAGTGACCATAAATTCTATGATAGGCACAAAAGAAAGTCTTGTCATAACATTTCTTTTGAGTTTGCTGAGGGAGGGTGATTAAATTATTTTGGAGAAGGATGGATAAAATTCTCTCTTGATCAATGGTAGAAGGTTGTTCGATGGTGGATGTAAAAGCTTCATCCTGCATTGTAGTGGGTGTCATACTCATGAAAGACTCTTTAGATTGTGAGACATTGTACCCTTTATTGAAGGAGGGTAAAAAATCTAACAAAGTCAAATCAGGAGCATGTTGTGAGATGATAGGTTCAATGTTATGAGAAGGATGAAATTCAAAGCCATTAGGTAGGAGGGATGATTAAGGAGGATGTGGTGTGAGATTGAATGAAGATGGGTAGAGGATGGAAGGGTTGTTAAGATTTCCTATGGGATATGTATGAGGTTCAATGATCAAAGGGGATTGAATAAACATTGGTGCATTCATATCCCTAGTAGACTTGTCATGATATATCTCTATGTAAGGAAAATCAAGAAAAAACTGTTTGTCATATTCCAAGGCCATGATATTCTCCCTAGGAGGAGAGTTCTGAGGAGAACAAGTCATATGTGGTTGACAAAGAGGGCTTTGTTCTTTCACAATAACTTCTTTTTCAACAGAGGAATGATCAAGGATGGTATTAGTAAGAGAGGATGTTAATGGAATGTCTGTTGTCATTAAGGTCTCATTCTCTTGTTCCATAATATCTAGCTGACAAAGAGAGCTTGTAATATGTTCATCTAAGGTTGAAACTTCATCGCAAGTGGAGGAGGCATCAAGAGAAGGACCACTATGGTTTGCAAAGAGATCTTCCCATAAGATAGGGACATGAGGGAAGGGAAGATCAAGGGTGTCATGATTCTTAATAGGAGTGTCTTCTAGTACCAACCTATCCTCTAGACATTGAGGAAGGATATTAGGAGACAGACAAAATTGATTGTCATGACTATGAAGATTTGGTAAGGTGATGTTGAGGAATGCATTTATGATCTCACGTTCTTCTTACATAAAGTCATCCAAAGGGGAATAAGGAGATGGAAAATCAAGACTTTCAAGGCTTGTAACTTCCTTCACTGAGATACCTTCATCACTAATAGGAGAGGTATTGGAAGAAGAACAAGTATGTGTGTGATGATTGTCTACATTTTCATTCTCACCAATGGGCAATGTAGGATTAAGGATTAAACTAATGGATTGTTTATGTTTCGTAAAAGTACACTCAAAAGAGGGGATAGTATGCTTGTAAAATCCATATTTAATGAATTATAGAGCACATATTTTGAAAGAAAACATATTTAAATAAAGGAAAGTGCTATGCAATGCAATTTTTAGATTAGAATTATGTTAAGTTTTTGTTTACACAATGCAATAATTTGAAAATGAAATGTGGTGAGAGCAAAAAGTGAAATGAAATGATGCATGGAATGAGCTAATTGAGGTAAGTTTGATCAAAATGCATGCTATAGAAATGCAAGTGACTGATATATACAAGTTAAGGTATCAAACAGAGGCCCAAATACAAGGTTTTGAATTCTATAAAATGTTGGTTCAAGGGCTAGAAGGGACTGATTCACCCAAGGTGGCGAATAAGTCCCAGTATGGACTATTTTCAAAAATTTCAAAAATTTTATAACTGATTTTAATGTGTTATGAGTTCCATGATGTAGGTCTACAGGAAAAATGCAAAATTCCAGAGCTGTTTAATGATGAAAAATACAAAAATGCAATCTATTATGCACTTTTACCCATGAAAAAATGAAATCCTAGAATGCAAGCTAACTAATACAAAATTAAATGCAAGAAAATCTAGGAAGATTAATGGACTCCAAAATTAGAAAAGGAGGAATTCAAATAGTAGGTTCACCAAAATGAAACGAAGGATTTTGGTACCCTATTGGACACTTACCCTTCTAGGGTTTTTCACCTAAAAGAGAAGGAATAGGGTTCAAAATGCACAATGTTTCAATCAAGATTAATATAAGGATGGATAGGAAATGGATGTGAAGTGTGTGTGGATGTGTTTGAATGCTTACAAATGCAAATAAGTGAATTTAAACTAATCTAATGCAAGATGCTAGAAAACACAGTGTTGATTGCAAATATGAACTAGAAACCTAAATAAATAAAAACAAAATTTGATGAAACCAAACAGAGTGCGCCTAGAGATAGACTGATGTTACTAGAGGATTTTGGAATGTCTCAGAAAGAACTATTGATGGTCATTGGGACTGATTTTCCATGCATGGAGAATTAGTCCTCCTTCTGATGAAAACTTCTGGGAATAGGTTTCTGATTGCCGAAAGATGAAATCTGACAAAATTAACTTTTGAGGCCTGTAGGTGGGACTCATTTTCCATGGATGGTGAATTAGTCCACCTATAGGAATCTACAAATTCAAGAGTAGATTCGGTGGAGCTATATCTACACTTCTGCTTCCTACATATGTCTACTTCTGAAACTGTTAGATTCGGGTTTGAAAAATGACTTTTTGTTGATTCTTTGATTTGTTGAATGAAGAGAGAGCTTTAACAACCTTGCAATTTCATATTTAATGAATCCCAAGCTTCCAAGAGATCTAAATCTGCAAACATATAAGACAAGAGAGAGAGAGAGAGATGTTGACTGTTAGGGCATGGGGGTTTGCCTTGGTCAAACTCCGTTTAGGTAATTAAACCAAAATGATGAAAGAAAGGAATGGAACATGAAACAATGGAATGGATTACCTTGGCATGATGATTGATCTTGAAAGTCTACAACATACCATGTAGAATCCACCCTTGAATGTCTTAGGAAGCTTAATGAATGACTTGCAATGTGAAAACCCTAGCCTGTTTGAGAAGATAGATGATGAATGATGAAGAATGGATGAATGAATTGATTAGAGATGGAGATGATGTGAAAACGAGGTGAAAAACACATATTTATGCAATTCTTATGCCTTAGTATCCCCTCATACCTCATCACAAGCCGACATCAAGTGATTTTGAATAAAATCCCGAAAGGAAATTTGAAATATTTTGAATTTGGGGCCAAGGGAGACTCATTTGTCACCCATGGAAAATGGGTCCCACCTAGGACCTAAAAACATGTGTCAGGAAAAATGTTGTATTATTTGTCGGGATAACATTAAAAAATACACTTAATTACAACTTATGAGGGAATAAAGAGACCAAATAAAGCATGAGAAGGGTGAAAATAGTGAAAATATGCCTAGAAGAGCATGAAAGCTTGTTACAAGACTTTACAACACTTAAAAATAGGACTTGTTGATTAAAAAGGTGATATTTAGGTAAATTGCATTAAATAGAGTCTAGAAGAATGTAGAAATGACTTACAACATGGTGCAGGAGCACCCACACTTCACCCTCATTTTGTGATTAGTTGATGTTAAGTAAAGAAGGTCAGTAGGTAGGTGTTAGTTTTTTGGAGATATTTTGTCTTTAATAAGGTCCTTCAAGACCTTTGAATATGTTCTATGGTGAAGTTTGGGTTTTTTGTTGCAATTGTACAATCTTACTCCTAAGAGTCTTTGTAGCCTCTAGAAGGCAAGTTCTTGAATTAGTGAATAAGGGTGCAAAGTAGGAGTTTAGAAGTCATATTAGGGTTAATTTAAAGGTATCCAAATGGTTCTTGGTGTCTTAGAACAAAAATATTGCTAATAGTGTTCATTTAGCCTTTAATTGTCAATAATGATGTTTTCAAGTCAAAAGAAGGTTTGGGTGGTTACAATTCAGTTGTAGGCATTGTTGAAGGCTCTAATGATTTGTAAATGTTTAAAATCCTTGAAAAGGAATGAGGAACTATTGATGGTTTGATGGGAAGGAACAATCATTGAATAAAAAGCAACCTAATTGTGTTAATTCTCTGTTTTCCTCATTATCTCTGTATTTTTGTGTCTTTTCAACATGTACAAACTGTACAAGAAGCTTTATGAACTAAGAACCTTGTGATTTTTATAAGTAATGGAACTAGCAAGCTTTTGAACCTGTATTGAAGTTTTATTCACAAATTTATATTGTTCTTTGTTGTTACTGTGTAATCTGCCTGTACAGAATAGGGAAACACCATTTGTAGTTCCACCATGTTCTAAGCCTTCCCACTTACTATTCCACCCTGTTGCTCGGTGGGGAGGCATGGAGATAGATTAGGGAAAGTCTCTCTAAGTTTTAAAATGAAAATAAAGAAGATTGTAGACCGTGAGACACCATCACAGTGAAGAATAAGGGCCTATATAAGTAGGAATGAATAGGACAGTGATGTGTTTTGTTCATCTGTTGTTAGCATGATCTAGGAAAGGATGTGAAAGGATTGTGTAGAATTTGAACAAGTGTCTTAATGCTTTGGTAGGGCTTGGAAAGCTTTAGAGGGTTGAGAACTCAAAAACCTTAGGTATTTGGAAGGAAAATGAAGGTTTTGAAGAATGGAGGCTTAGGGATCAAGTATCTATATAAAACCTATGAAATTAGGAGTTTTTTGGTGTTTTTGATGACTTTACAAGAGTTCATGGTGATTGGAGAAGTCTAAAGATCAGTTTTTTTGTAAATTAGGGCTAATTTTGTAGCCTTTTTGCAAGGCAGTCTAAAGGATCTCCAAGAAATTGTGAAGAAACCTTATATGATTGATTGGGAAATGGTGTCTGGGTTTTGAATGGATGCTATTTTGAAGGTTGGAATGGTATTTGAGGGGTTTTCTCAAGAAAATAAGTCTATTTGCTGAGTTTAGAGTCTAAAGGTCTTGAAGTGTTAAGGGTTCCAAGATCACTTGATGGATTTTGGTGTGTCCAATGAAACTAATTTGAGGAGTGTTCTAAAATGATCTAAATTTCCATTAGAGGCATGCTGATGGTTTTGATAGGGTCTTGGTGAATAATTTTTCTTGTTTTGTAGATTGGAGGAATAAAACTCCTTGAGGGTGAGTTGATTTCTGATAGATTGAAGGTATTAGAAGAAGAGTATGTTGTTTTGAATTGATATCAACAATTGTTGTGATTAAATCTTCACCTTGGCTCTGCATTGTCAAGACATCATTAAATGTACTTTATTTAGTTTTCAAAGGTCCAAGACCTAGTGTGGATGCATAAAATGCCTCACAACACCTAGATCAAAACTTCATTAAGTCCATTTAATCATGAATTATTCCCATATCAAGCAAAGGGTACTTTTTTCTATGACACACTGTGATGGTTACAGACTCTCCTTCTGAGGCTATGGGATTGTGTTGGGACCCTCTACAATAACCTCACTCATTTTTTTCTATCTCAGAGGCATTTCCCCATGGTGACGAGTTTTCGGTTGAGGAAAAAGTTATCAAATGTAAGCAATGTAAAGTTGCAAAGTGGTGCAACTTTCATTCTACAACTTGTATGACCAAACAGACTATTCCAACATGTCCAAATGTGTATGTTTATGTTAGGGATGGTCCTATTTTGCACCCAAATATGTCAAACCACTCTGAGCTACATTGGACCAGTGATTTCCCTGAAGAGCCCAAAGTGCTAAAAGATAGCAATCTTTGAAGGGCTATTTCTCAAAAACTATGACACTTACAAACTCTTCGTCTAAGGCTATGGGATTGTGTTGGGACCCTCTACAATAACCTATCCTTTTTTTGATATCTCTAAGGAATTTTCCTATGGTGATGAGTTTTTAGTTGATGGAAAAAGGATCAGGTGGATGCAATGTAAAGGTGCAAAGGGGTTTAGGGTTCATTTTGTTCCTCATGAGTAAGTGAAAAAGTGATTCATTTACTCAAATACACTTAAGTCATGAACTACACACATGAATGTAAAGTATACACATTAAAACATGTAGGTCATAAAGTATACATTAGAATACTCAAAAACACTTAAGTCATGAACTACACACATGAATACAAAGTATACACATTAAAACATCTAGGTCTTAAAGTATACATTGTAATACTCATAAGTGACAAAGTATATGCACAAGTTGTAAAGTATACACTCGAATACACGTAAAGTGTACACAATATGCATAGTATTATTATTCAATAATTGCTATCAAATAGAGGGTTTACAAAATGCCATGTAGGCATACAACAAACGGCCCTAATACATAGTCATTTCCCAGTAGGGGAAGGAAATAGAGCACGCATTACCTTCATGATCAACATAGTCTTCCACAAGACTAGCATGTTGACGCTCTAGAGTGACAAGCACCTCTACAAACCATCAAGGTAGCAGTTAAACTACATACAATAGAAAAGATGCTTAGAATAACCAATCTATATTATTCTAAATTACCTAATTGAAGATGAAATAGTAATGCAAACTATAAAAGATGCTTACAATAACAAATCTATATTATTGTAATATTTCACATACCTCTCCCAAAGGATCAAAGCTAGCTATTGTTTTAGTAGGTCCATGATCAATCATGCTAGGAATATCACAATATACTTCAAATGAGAAATCTATATTCTCACAATAGAAAATGTGCTTATACTAACAAATCTATATTATTCTAAACAACCTGAATGATGATGGATTGGTAATGAAAACTCTAAAATATGCTTAGAATAACCAATCTATATTATTCTAAATGACCTAATTGATGATGAAATGGTAATGCAAACTATAAAAGACACTTGCAATAACAAATCTATATTATTGTAATATGTCGCATTCCTCTCCCAAAGGATCAAAGCTGGCTATTGTTGCAATAGGTTCATGATCAATCGTGCTAGGAATATCAAAATATACTTCAAATGAGAAATCTATACTGTCACAATAGAAAAGATGCTTAGACTAAAAAATCTATATTATTCTAAACAACCTGAATGATGATGAATTGGTAATGCAAACTATAAAAGATGCTTAGAATAACCAATCTATATTATTCTAATCAGGTATGGCCCCCTTTCACATATGTAAGGTAGATTAAAAGTACAATAAAATAATCATATTAATCACATTATAGGATAGTCATATTAATCACAAGAAGGCAAGGAGAATAATATATGTGACAACCATCAAGAAAAGTCAATGCCATATTGACAATGAAGTGAATCACATTGACAGAGTTCATATTACCTTCTTAGGACAGTCAAGTTGCAATCATTAAATGAGAAGAATTATAATGAAAAAGCATTGAAAGAGTATACAAAATATCAGTATTAAAGAAACTAGCATTGCAAGAGTATATAAAAGATCACTATTAAAGTCACCTGCATTGCAAGAGTATACAAAATATCAATATTAAATAGAGAACTAGTGAACTTAAGCATAATGAACCTAAGAATTGTACCTTCCATTCTTGAATATGCTATTCAAGTGTGCCTGAAGGGTCATCTCTTTGCTTAAGAGTATCCAATATTGCTTCATGATTAGCATTACTAAGTGTCCATAGTTTTTTTGTCTTTGTTTTGGCATGATGCTTCAACAACTTAAAATTTGTTGCTATAACAAGGTGTGAATACATGAGAATGGTTTTGTGTTTCTCATAGTCTTCAAATGCAGGTATGCCATTCTTTCTAATCATGTATGTTCACAACCAAGTTCCTACAACCACAACTAAACCTGTAGGATACATGAACCCATCATCATCTTCCATTGATTGTGTTAGCTTGTGCTTTACCTGCACACATCAAGCCAACCAATAGTTTGATCTCTCTTCATTCCCCTATAGTGCAACAACTACAAAAACATGTCCTAGTTGTAGTAGATCTAAAAGACAGTTGTAATTAACTGTACTTTCCATTGTGTCATTTGTCATGGATATTGTTTGAGATAAAGGAGTTAGATATTGTGGAACCCATGTATCCACCCACTCACTTGACTCCTCGCACTAAATACAACTCTGACAAAAACAAGCCAACTCTCATGTCCAAATGGTCCATGTGCTTGCATTTGAGCTTCCAAATGAATGCATCTTTGAAGAATCTTTGATTGTATGACAATCCAATCCACCTCCTACTGTACCCTCCTCAACCAATTGAAAGAATTTGCATGTTGTTGAATCAAGTGTCCCTCCCTGTGACAATGCTAAACTACACCAATCAACAATAGAATGTGCATCACTAAATTTTTCTCCTGAAATCTTCAATTTCTCCTTAACCAGAGCTCTCTTTACAGATGCACTTGCTCCATCATTCTCGCCTTTCCCATGCCCAGCTTCAAAAAGGCTCCAAATATGAGGTACACCCTCTCTACATGCATTCTTCTCAACCAATAATGTATACGAGCATTCTTGAATTGACCTGTGTAGTTATCTGACCAAATGAGATATTGGCTCATTGCTATAACATGCTCTTGTAAGAACTCAAAAAAAATCTTGAAACAATGTTGAAAATACTCAAATGAGTGAGATCTATCATCACTCATATAAAAATGATACTCTCTAATTATCTTTCAATCCTCTTTTGTACTATCAAGTGCATGTCTAAATGTTATGTGGACAAAAATAGCAATCTGAATGGAATTGTAATACTAAGATTGTACCTCATTTTGTGGTTGCAATGTGTAGTTTTCTACAAAATCAACCATTGATTTAATAGTGCCAATTGGAAAAGAGTCCTTACACATCCTGAATTGTTGATCCAACCATTGAGACCTATGGCTATGCCTTGCATACTTGTAGAAAATATTGTCCTTAAAATCTGAAATAAAATCAACACTGCATTCTTTTGTAACCAACTCGCATCTAGAACCTTCACCTCCACTCTACAAAGTATATTTGACTATCTCATATCTCTTTTTCTCAACAATCTTCTTTCCAAATTCATGTTCGGAACCATCATCAAAACATTTAAAAAACTTTGACAAGCCACCACATTGTGAGCACTTTGCATTTAAACAATCGTTTCTATAGAAAAGGAAACCATAATCTCTAGAACATAAAAATAGATCTAGCAAGTCCCTTGATGATTTTGGAAGATGCATTGCACCACACTCCTGCAACATTTCATTATTATGAAAAGTAGAAGGAATATAGCATAATAGTTCATGGTACATTGAAAACTCTGCATGGTATTTGCAACAACAAGTATTACAAATTTTAAGAGGCACACAATAAAATGGCTCCAAACCTTCAAAAATTCTTTGTGAGATTTCCATATTTGGATGTGTTTCAATAAATTTTTTAAACAACATTGTTTGTCTTGATTCCAAGAAATGTTTAAGATGTGGTGTACGGTCTTGATTACCAATTCTTAACTTTAAAACATCCTTTGCATTGGGTGATACTCTAAAGTTATCATGACCAAATTGCTAAATTACCTACTTTACATTATCGGTTAGCTTCTTATCAACACCTGGAAGCCTCCCAACAAAATCCTATGTATCATTTTGAAGAGGATAATATATTCTTTCTCTTCTTGCAAATGCTTTATCCAAAGTTTTACGATTTATGTCAAAACCAATACAATTTTGTCTCATAAAGAGAGCCTTTTTCAATTGATGGCTTACTAGGGTGGTTGTAATGACTCTCTAAGCAACTCTTTCATCTTTTTCCTTGTTATTTTTTCCAATAGACTTGAGAGCATTAAAAATATTTTTGACAATAATATAATTTTTTCGGTCTTCTTGTGAATCTTCAATTTGGCTAGCAAAGGTCTCATCTTTTGCATCTTTAGCAATTTTACAATAATTTGGAATTGCTCGGTCAATGTCTTATTTCTAAAATATTGGTTGAAAAGTTGTGTAGCCCACAACTGAACGGTTCGTGTTGACCTCTTGCCTTAATTTTTTTTATAATGTTCTCATCAATTTCAAGTAACCATTTAGGGGTTCTTGAAGGTCTTCAATTTGGAATATATCTTTCTTCCACACAAGGTTCTTCATTTCTCATGTAATCTGGTGAAACATAATTTACACTTGGTTCAATATTATGTTCAACATCTTCAATTCCAACATTTTCACCTTGAACATTTTTAATATCAATTTCAATAATTTCATTCCCAATTTCAATATCATGTTCAACATCTTCAATCCCAACATTTTCACCTTGAACATTTTCAATATCAATTTCAATAATTTCATTCCTAATTTTAATATTATGTTCAACATCTTCAATTCCAACATTTTCACCTTGAACATTTTCAATATCAATTTCAATATCATGTTCAACATTTTCACCTTGAACATATTCAATTTACTCTTCACTTGAAAGACCAAAGGGCTCAGGTTCACCAATATTTAACATACCTTGTCTTCTCTTCCTATGACCTTCTCTATCTCTTTGTGTATATGCTTCAATTGGTTCTTTGTAAGCTTTCTCTTACGTTTTTGCTTTCGATGACTACTGTTCCCCATTATACCTCATAAAAGATGCTAAAAAAATGATTGCTTATGACAAATTTGAGTAGAAGATGCTACAAAAAGTTGATCTTTGTCTCTTCCTATCTAAAATGCTTTTTTTTCCTACAAACAGAATGTAGGGTCCGTTGGGATGCCCCAAACAACCCACATGGGGTTTTTCTATGGCCCACAGATCTAATATCGGATAAAATCTGACATCGAATAAAATATGATATCTGATTTGAAAAATGTTTT
>VDFB02086081.1:171403182-171463525 GCA_007258455.2 Sequoia sempervirens | reverse complement strand
TCTATGCATATTCATGTCATGTCTTGGGACTAGCATTGTGATGTAGGTTTCAAGCATTCAAGCATCAAATCAAGCAAGAAATCAAGCCAATTCATACAAGATCTAGACCTTAGAGAGATGTGTTAGACTTCGGTCCTCTAAGGGTAGCCATTAAGGGTTTGGTGAGTTGTGACAAAGCTTTTTTCATTCATCAATCCCTTCCATTTATCATCATTTAATTATCAAGGTTTAATTACCAACATGGGGTTTCACTAAGGCAAACCCCCATTCACCCAAAAATAAACATAATTTTTCTTCTCTCTTTATATGTGCGGATTTACAAGTGAAGAAGGATTGAAGATTGATCAAAGGAGCAATTTAACAAAGTTGTCAATGTTGTCATCATTGTTTTCAAGACATGAAAACTTAGATTCAAAAATTATTTTTATCTTTTCAATAGTGAAACCTAGGGAAAATAGAAGCTCATATCTTACACTAGAGGACCCTAGAGGTTGAAAAAAATCCCTATACAAAGACCCATTTTCCCTTGGGTGAATGAGCCCTTGTAGGAACTTGAGAACCCAATTTTTTGGGTAGCTTGTCCATTCTCTACACTTCCCAGATCTATCTGCAACTTACTATTTCCATTTTTGTTATAATAATCTTTTGCATTTCAAGTGTTAGGTCATGTGTTTTTTGTTAGTGCATTTTAAATTATCTCCCAAAAGTGCCAACCGATCATTTCTATCATTAGAATGTTGAGATCTAAGATCCCAAAATAGGGTTGGCTCACCTTAAGGTTGAAATCCAATCATATCCCTTTGTGATCTCTCTTTCTAATGAAATTTTAGAGAAAGGTACCTAGATCGTGGGTATGTGTAGGATCATCATGGAAAAAATAGGCCCTTAAGTGGCAAAAAATTTAGAAAAATAAAAGTTAGGAAACTTGACGTAAAAATTTGAATAAGTTATCTATATTATTTCAAAAATATGTAAGAATATAATCTATAGCAAATTGAAAGTGTTTTCTAAACTACTAGGTTTATTTTTTAAAAAAATAAAAATCTATTTTGGTAAAATTTGAAATTCTACCGTCAGAGGGTACTTAAATTTTAGGAAAAAATAAGAAGTAGGTGTCCTATTCCGACCACCATAACCACAATAAAAATGATAATATTTTTTATAATATTTTAGATATAAGTAGAGTGACTCCATGTCCCGAATGATGCATATTTTTTTATAATTTTTTCCAAGCAGATAATTAATTATGAATTTTTTATTACAACTTTTAAAAATATAAAAGTGTATGTTTGACTAATCTAACTTGGTCAAAACTTCATGAAATTCACCGTTTTTAATCCTATAGTATGTGAAGCATAGAATGTGACAAATGTTTCAAATTCAAAAATGTGATACCATTTGAAAGCTATAGATGTTTTTCAATCAGCCTATCAATCAAGACTTTAGTCATAATTCAAATAGAAAATGAATAATAATTATTTATTAAATTCAAAGTAAAGCATAATTTATATTGGTGGAAAGCTGAGAATCTCCTTCAAAAACCCTTTTTATTTCATCAACTTTGGGTAAAAAAAAGTCGTCAGCCACATACCCTACACATACCCATCATATCACCACTTTTTGGCCCATCATGATCCTGCACATTCCCTCCTATTGTTCTAAACAAAAGGGACATATGACGCCTTCTTCTTTATTTCATTCTCTAATTTCCTTCCTATCCTCTTTTGTAGTATTAGGGGCATATCTATATGTGATGTGGATAAAAATAATAATTTGAATAGAATTGTAATGTTGATATTGTACCTCATTTTGTGGTTGCAATGTGTAATTTCTTGAAAAACCAACCATGGATATAATACTTGAAACTGGGAAAGAGTCCTTACACATCCTAAATTGTTGATCCAACCACTAGGACCTATGGCTATGCCTTGCATACTTGTAGAAAATATTTTTCTTAAAATCTAAAATAAAATCAACAACAATGACTTCTCTTGTTACTAACTCACATCTAGAACCTTCACCTCCACTCTTCAAACTATATTTCATTATCTCAAATATCTTTTCTCAACAATTGTATTTCCAAAATCATGTTTTTTTCCCTCATGGAAACATGTTGCAAACTTTGATAAACCAGCACATTGCAAACATTTCTCATTTAAATAAATTTTTTTATAGAAAAATAAATCATCACCTCTGACACATAAAAATAAATTTAACAAGTCCTTAGATGACTTCAGGAGTTGCATTGCACCACACTTCTGCAAAATTTTGTTAGTATGCAAAGTAGAATGAATATAGCATAATATTCCATGATACATTGAAAATCCTACATGGTATTTACAACATGTATTACAAATATTAAGAGGTACACAATAAAATGGATTACAAGATTCAAAATTCCTTTGTGAGATTTGCAAAGTTGATATGTGTCACAAATTTTTTTGTACAATATTGTCTGGCTACATTTCAAGAATTTTTTAGGATGTGGTGCATGGTCTCGATTGCCAATTCTTAACTTTAAAACATCCTTTGCTTTGGATGATACTATAGATGTAGAGTTCCAAAATAGTTGAATTTCATCCTTTATGTTAATTGTTAGCTTCTTATCAACACATGGAATCCTCCCACTAAAATCTCGTGTATCATTTTGAAGAGGACTATCGAGTCTTCCTCTTTGTGAGAGTGCTCTAGTGTAATGTACCAAATCAAAATAAACTTAAAATTTGATTAGCTTATGATATACCATAAATTACTTAACCCAAAATCTAGAAAAATATCTTGATCTCCAAAAAATGAACTTATCCCAATATCTGAATATTTTATTTCTATCAATTTTGAAATAGAGCAAGTCAGGTAACTCGTAAAGAGCACCAAAACACACCAAATGGAAATCAGGTAATATGCAAATGAAATGTAATGATATATTTTAGATATTATCATGGGATTACATTTATATCTCTGTCATATACATCAGAAAATAGCAGCAAACATTTGCAGCAAAATATACCAATAAATCTTGAAACTAGAACCTAAATCTCACACTATAACTAGAGTAAAATCAACACAAAACCACCCTAAACTTCATACAAAGTTTTGAATAGGAAAATACATGTATGAATACTAAAATTAAATAAAAATATGCTACTCATAATAGAAAACTTTAACAACATCAAAAACAACACCGAAAACACTCCAAAATGAATGAACACACCTTCTAAACACACAAAAACTACACATGCAACACTCTTGAGATCAAACCAACAAAACCAAGCTAGTAAAATATGATCCAAACCTCTAAAATGGATGAAAAACATCTAATCCAATAACATTCAATGACATGGAATGAATCAAATGATCTAGAACCATAAAAAATCTACTCTTGCACACAAAACACTGAAAATGCCAAAATCTCCAAATTCCTTCAACTCTGATGCAACCTCTGGATGAAATTGCCACTAGAGGTCTATAGACACACTGTAGTTCCCCTCCATGGTGGCCTGTCTCGATACTTGGGTAAGTGTCTATTTGTGTTATCGTGGATTAGTGTGTTATTGGCTTATGCGATAAGCATAATATTTTGATGGCATTGTTTACTCAATTAATTAAATTAACATTGATTAAATAAGTTTGGAAATTAAGATGTTAATTAAATAGATTAATTTAATGAAATATAAAGTGGATAGTTATTACTAAATAAATTAATATTTATTGTAAAAGTATTATATTTAATTATAATTGATAATTTATTGTCAGGCAAATATAATTATTTAAATATGATAAAGGAATCAAATAAAGATAAATGATTTTTTTTCAATTGAATAAATATGGAAAGAAATATGAATTTTAATTAGGTAATAGAGATAAGATCTTCAAACTGAGTTGTAAAAACAAAAAAAAAAGGATAGAAATATTTACATGCAAGTTCATGTCTAACATTGAGGAGATCGTCGAAAATGAAACTAAAAGCTTTATTGGAGTTTTTATCTGATTTGGGGTTTGGAGGTTTCCGAAGGGAATCACTTTCTTTGGTGAGTAAATATGTTTGGGGGAGTCTAATATGGGGGGGAGGAGAAAAGTCTCAATATTCTTACCGCTCCAACATGAAGGAAGGGGGGAAGGATCAGGGCTCAAGATCAAATTGAACCCTCCGTCTGCAAAAAGGAAAAAGTATCAATAAGAATCCATGAAAATGTTCGCTATAGATTGAAGGATTCAATATTAGGTATGTAGGCATAACCTTATGCTGCATCTTACATTTCATGAGGATGATCTTTTTAGTTTTATACAATCTTTAAAAGCCTATTCTTTTTGTAATTGGGTTTTCTTTTTTGTGGCAAGAATCGTCCATCCCTATATGCACTTAGGTATTGATCTTAGAGGCAATCTAGAATTTGAGCCATTGTATCCATACTCCATTGATATTTGAGTCATCCTTACTGCTTGGCAATCTGTAGATCCTCAAACTATTTGAGCCTTAGGCATTCATTACCTTTCCATACGTTTGAAACCATATCCCTTTGGGGTGATTTCTTGAACCCTGTCTTTGATGACATTTTGTAGGGATAATTACCAAGTAGTCTGGTTCAGATAAATTCACAAATTTCCAATGTAGCACAAGTAAGGTGCATGTTAGCCAAAATCATGGAAATCAATGTTACATTTATATTTCGTCCTCCCCTGTATCTGATTCCTTATCCTTTGTAATTATTTGTCTATATTTTCTATCGTGGATTAAAATGTTACTGGATTGCTTCATATGACAAGATTTGAAGAATACGGCTTCACTACTGTCAATTTCCTTACTTGAAAGTCTCCTCAGCCTTATCAATGAAACAAATTGTGCTTTAATGTCCTGGTGCATGTATATATTTATTAAGAGCTTTATGTTTCACGCCAAAAGCGTCTGAACTTATTCATCAAAAATTTCTTCTGCCTTGCCTTTGCTTTGAAAGTTTGCATGCCTGTCTTTATTCAATGTTTCCCATGCAAGCCTCTGTGGCATTCTGTCGAACGATTCACATGCCTTTTCCATACTATCACTTTCGCATCCTTGCCAACTAGCGTGGTTGGAACTATATATATATATATATATATATATATCTCACAAAATTCCTCTATCTTTCACCAATCTCCTTACTATCTAACCTCACTTCTTCTGCCCTTTCTGCACAGACTTTATATGGATGAACATAACTCACTGCCTTCTATTGATCTAAAATAAATGCATATCGTTGGAAATACTTAGCCTGTATTTTCATGCCTATAGTTTGGGGTGTACCCAAGATAGCCAACGCTGGTAGGGGAGTCAACCATGCGCACATAATGATCTGCTATTCAGGTGATGAAATAAGGTCACTGATGCGTGAAATAATCACAGTCCTCACCCACCTGCATGGCGACATCCAACTTGAACACAAGCAAAGCTTACAACGTAGGATATGATCTAGAGTGCCCCATTAATTCAAAGATTTTGAGCACTGCCTTGCAAAAATCTGTAGAGGTGTATATAGCCTCCTCGATTCCGTCGTCAACCTGTCTCAGCCGCGAGCTTGAACATAATAGGAAAGTTCAAAGTTTTAAATAACCTGCTTGATTCTATTGACAATCTATTGTAGTTGCAGCACTTGAAAATAAATATTGTCAATGTACTAACACAATAGAGAGCTCACCTTTGATCGTAGTGAAGTTTAACTTCCAAACTTCAAATTTGAGCGCATCTCTGGAAACTTGCCACCAAACAAAAATGTGTCTAGTTCAAAAAAAGAAAAGTTGCACATCACTTCTTCTACTGTTAAGTCACGTATTTGCACCTCACCTTTCTCCTTCCCTTCAGTCTTGGGGATAGCATTTGGGATTTGATAATAATGCAAGTAGATGGCAATATTTCCAAATCCCAATATTTACTTTCTAATATTCTTGGCAACCTGTCACAGTTGCAACATTTAGAGTTGAGGAATTGTACAGAATTAGAAAGCCTCCCTGAAACCATTGGCAACCTATCACAGCTGCAACTTTAAGATTTGCAAAGGTGTAGTAAATTAAATAGCCTTTATGATTTCATTAGCAACCTGTTACAGTTGCAACACTTGAACTTAAGAGGGTGCGGCATTTAAATAATCTCCCCAATCCATTGGAAATCTGTCATAGCTGTCACACTTGAACATAACAGGAAGTTTAAAGGTTTAAATAATCTCTCTGATTTCATTGTCAACTAGACTCTGTCGCCTTCTTTCTCCAACCCAATTTCTTCTATACCTTGCATAGATCTCCTATATTCACTGGTTGTCTTTACTGCCCTGTCTTGAAAGATTGATTTTATTTAGCTTGAGTATATCTAATAATGTGTTATGTGCTTTAAAATCTTAAGTCTTTAACCTTGTATTGGTAGCCATACAATACAATCCGTATTTGTTTATTTTGTTATAATCAATATAGTATGACAAAATATGCATGTAAAACCCATTTTATATATGGTTATTTTAAAAGCTATATCCTATTTCAAATATATATATGAGTAGGTTCATGCATAAATAAATAATGGATTTTAGAAAGTATATATATCTGCCTTGCGAGTTATTAGATAACGTCCATTAGTATTTTGGAGATTTAATTATATGGATGACTAAGATATGGAATTGAAATAAAAATAGAATTATATATGAACTAGCATACTCTTGAACTCTCTTGAACAAGAGTTAGATTGTCAACATGAACTTGTAATTATAAGTCAAGATGCGTCCATTAATATAGTAATAGAATAATGGGTGAAATAATGATGCTTCAAATATCCTGGGAACTTATTATTTTATTATAATTCTTTATAAAGTTATATTAAATGAAATTTATTTTGGCAAAAATAATTTTATATATATATATATATATTAAGAATGATGATATTTTATTTTATTGTATTCTAGAAATAAAATGGAAATTATGGTTATTTGGATTATTTAAAAATAAATAAATTAATTAATTAAATTAAATAATATGGGAAATGAATTTTATCCTTGAACTTTTATTATTTCAAAATTTTATTCTGGAAATAGTGTTATGTTGTAAGATATAATGAAATGTTGACTATGTTGTTTTGAACCTGAAACCCTAGGAAATTGGTTATTTTGTCATTTTGTTTATTTTTGGCTTGTCTTTGTTGTGGGAACCCTGTTGTTATTGTGAGCCCAATTTTAGTCATTGTAAAACTTGATCTTCTCCAGAGGCATGTTTTATATCCTTGGATTTTTCTTCTTGTACTATTGTGATCAGAATGTTACATGGTTTTTAAGCATTATTATTTGGAAGGGTTGTACGAGAATTGTGGTCACTGTGATTATAAGTTATCGGAGATGGATTTTCCTCGCATGTCTTGTTTTTTGTTATATGCCTTATACTTGATGGTACAACCCTTGCCTAGTTTTTTATTTATGTTAGGGGTCTTAGGGAGAGTGGCTCTTCATGGGGGCCAGTGCCTCGAAAGGAGGAAGAGCATAGGATAACCCACATAAGAGTAGTATAACAAGTGATAACCTAAAAATAGAATTTAAGGGGATGGGTAGTAAAACACACAAGATAATAAATATTGGATTCCTCATCTATGAATTAGGGTTATCATAGACTAATGATAGGCTGAGAAGGCAGTGGTTGGCAAAGTCATAATCTCGTCTTCATGAGAGGTTATCGACTCTGCATGAGCTACCCTATGGTGTCAGCGCCTCAAGTAGGAGGAAGGGCCAAGAGATCCATAGATGGGTGTCATCGCCTTAGTTGGAGGAAGGGCCAGGAGATCCCATGAGAGCTATGCAATGACACTCTCCACTAGACACCCATTTGCCTTGTTTTTATTGCCTCTAGAAATGTATTTTGGATTTTGGATGTTGTATCAGTTCTCTTTGGTTTTGTACTCTTATTGTTGATTCAGATTCTTCTGAAAGTGATTTATGAATGTTCTTTGGTGACTTGTTTAATTGTTATTGCTTGGGTTAATTGTGATGAGTTTCATAGCTTTATCTTATTATGATTGACTCGTGAATGTTGTTGGTTATGTCATTGTAATCTCTGAGTTTGTATTTAAGTTTGTACTTTGTTGTTCTCTTGGAGTCAGTTTTGACATTCATGGTCGGGATCTCTTCCTTGTCACCTCTGAGCATGAGGGATGAGTTATTTATAATTCACATGGTTGGGTGGAATGTGCTTTGCACATGTTGGGTTCCCCATCAGCATTCTTTGTTCGCAACATTCTTTCAGTTGGAGTTTGTTCCAGTGGATCATTTGTAAATTCAATTATCATTGTACTTTGTATCATCCCACTTGTTTGGGAAATGTATTGTAACTCATTATCAAGAACATGTAATCTTATGTTTAAATGATGATGTAATAGTTAGGATCCTTTGTAACATTATTGGATGAGATTCTATATGATTGTAATTATGGGATGTAGTGATACTTTCACTCTTGGTTTATGGATGTACCTTTATTAATGATTATTGTAATATAATTAGTTAAGTTGTTTAATAATTATCTTTTACTTTGTTGTTAGTTGTGTTATGATGTGACCTCGCGTGCCCCAGAGAATGTAACGTTAAGTTGTTAATGTGCAATGTAAATGTAATTAATGTTTGAATGCATGTTTACTTTATGTTATTTAAAAAAAAAATTGTTTGCAATGTTTGTTCTTTGGGGTTTGCACGACGAGCGTTACACACACTACCTGAAAGTATCTAATCCCCTTGGTTTATCAGCCTTATATATCACTCTTTACTGGTTTATCATCCTTTGAGCAAATAAATAGAGCTTAGTAAAATCTACAACAAGAATTATCCAAGATGAAGCAAAAAACATGCATATATGTGAAATCACTTTAATTTCCAAGTTGGGAGACCCAAACCCACGACCAAGGAGAGAAATTCCCTTGTATATAGTGCATGTAACCTCTAGTGCCAAGTTTCCTTTGATTTCTTCCACTCCCCATGCATTGTGCCACTTGTTCTAGCTTGTCATGGTCATTAAATATCAAAAATAAACTATTTGGAAATCCTTTAACCAAGTCAAAAAATTAATTAAAGTAAAATATATTTGATGATTAAATAATAAACTATTGTTAACCAACCCACCAAAATTAATTGTGTTTCCCAATCTGTCAACTATCCTAATTTGGTATTTTGGGCTTGTCGACTTACTATTTTTAGAAAATTTTGAAAAAGGGACATGACATCTAGACAATTTTTAAAAATTTAGTTTTAAATAAACACAAGTTTTCCTCAATAAATGAGCCTTTCTCAAATGATGGCCTAGTAATGAGGTTGTGATTACTTTACGAGCAACTCTCTTATCTCTTTCCTTGCTAGTCTTTCCAATAGCACCACGAGAATTAAAAATATTTTTGACAATAATTTTTTTTTTGAGTTTTTTCTCACATTAATCTTCAGTTTGGCTAGCAAAGGTATCATTTTGTGTGTCTTTAGCAATTGTATGAAAATTTGGCATTGTTCATTCAATGTCTTATTGCTAAGTTATTCAATGAAAACTTCTGAAGCCCACAACTAAACGATTCACATTGACCTCTTTCCTTCAAGATTTTCAATTATGTTCTTATCAATTTCAAGTAACCATTTTAGGGTTCTTAAATGTCTTGTATTTGAAATTTTTCTTTCTTCCTCATAGAAGTCTTGTGTTCTCATGTAATTTGGTGATGTTCATAAGGTTCAAATGTTTCATTTTCAATTCTATCAATGTTTTCATTTTCAATGTTATCAATTTCAACATTTTCATTTTTAATTCGTACATTTTCAATATCAATTTCAACATTTTCATTTCCAATTTCAATATGATATTCAACATTTTCAGATTATATTTCATCTTCACTTGAAATAACATTTATGGGTGGAGAAGAAGCCTCACTTGACAAGTATTTGACATACCTTTTCTTTCCACCCTCTTCCTTACTCTATCTTTCTCTCTACTTGCTTCAATTTCCTCCACTTGACATTTCCTCTTCCTTTTCACTTTACAACAACTATTGCTTCGCATTATACCAACTCCAACAAGTACCTTGATGATTGAAAGGATAAAATTTTATGTAAAAGAGTGCTCAAAAAGTGAAATCTTGTCTGTAATGCACAAAAATCATGTTATTCTCGATAGAACAGAGACTATGGGGATTGTTGGAATGACCAAAATGGACTTTTGACTATTTTTTCCACTCAAACAAAACATATATCCTTTTTGTAAAGTAAAATAGGTAGCTATTTTTTTATTCATTTACAAAATCTTATATCATATGCGAAAACAAGATTTACAAAATGGATATCCATTTTGGAAAGCAAAATGAAAATTCATTATGGAAAAAAAAATATCCTTTTTGTGAAGCTTGTTTTCACATAAGTGAAAATAAACTTTACACAAAATGAAACAGGTACCTATGTTGGACATAATAGAAATCTATTATGTAGACAAAATGGATATCCATTATGTCAAACTTAAAACATACTCGACATGTCTCTCGATATATAATATTTTTAGAGAACAAAACAAGTACCCATAATGAACAAAATGGATATCCGTTATATCAAACTTAAAACATAATATATTATATTATATATTAAATATATATATATATATTAAATATATATATATATATATTAAATATATATATATATATATATATATATTAAATATATATATATATATTACATATTTTATTTACTTATTTATATTTATATATAATATATTATATTTATTAATATTAATATATTTCAATATATAATATATATTGTATTATTATTAAAAAATTTAGACAAAGAAATGGAGATAGGGAGAGAGAGGTAGAGAGAGGTAGAGAGAGGGAGAGGTAAGGTGGGATGGAGAGAGAGACAAAAGAAGGGAGATAGGGATTGGTAGGGTGGGTGGGATAGGTATAGAGAGAGTTAGGGATTAATGGTATTAGAGCCAAGATGGTTTTCCACTCAAGACAACACAATTGATTTCCATGAAAAGAGGATAAAGGCGTATCTGTTGTTGGAGAGATTGGTGGTGGAAACCCTTGGATTATTTTGTTACTCACATAATTAAATACACTATGGAAAGTGTTCAATGTCGGTCAAAGTTTTTCTTGCAAACCATAGTTCCAAATCCGAATCCAAGAAGTCAAGTAGAGGATTATTTGAAATAGGCAACAAATCAGCCCAATAATGGGATTGCCATTCTGCAATTGTTGTCTGAGCAAGAAGTGGAGGACTAGAAATGGGGGAGGTTATTATGAGAAATATGCAAAACAAAGTAGTGTTGGGGCAGTTGTTTTAATGTTAGAGGTTGTGTTGTGAGATCTTTTTGCTAAACTTTCAGGAGCTACTTGAGTTTTTCAAGAAACCTATGAAGGAATGGATGATAAATTTTCACACTTACTTGACCACTCTATACCCCATAGTGGAGTACAACCTTGTGGATCATCTGAGAGCCGCTATTTGTGAGAAAATCAATCTTTACATGGAAAAGAATGAAGAGGAGTTATAGGAGTATTTGAAGGATTTTTCTTTCACAGTCTAGGGTTTACTCATGAACATTTATACTATGCCTAGTATAGAGAGAGTTAGGGAGGAAGGAAGGGGTAGGTGGATAATTTTTGTGTGTGTGAGAGGGAGAGAGGGAGGGAGAGATAGAGGGAAGAAGGGATGGACGGCAGTGGAGGGAAAGAGGGAAGGAAATGGATAGGAGAGGGGTGGAGGTGGTGGAGGTGGAAGGATGGAGGGAACAGGATGGCAGGCGGGACGATTGGTGGCACAGAGCCAGGATGGATGAATGGCAGGTGACTGAAATGCGCACGAGACAACCGAGGGAGTGGAGGCAACGGATGGATGCAGAGGCGGATGGAGATGGAGGGACCGATGGCCGATGGACATCGATGCGAGTGATTGGTGAGGATGCTGATGAGCCAGGACGATGGCAGGAGATAAGAGTAAGACAGGAGGATGTGGGTGAGGTGGATATAACAAAAGGAGGAGCGGATGGGTGGAGGATATGATGATGAAATGAGGACAGGATCAAGGATGGACGAAGGGAGGGAAAGAATGACAAAAATGAGCAAGATTGAGATGGACAGGGTGGATGAAAGATTAGGGAGGAAGGGTGGAATGAGGAGATAGGTGGAGGAAGGGATATGGAGGGATGGAATGGATGGAGGAAGATAGGAATGGAGGGTTGTGTGAGGGAGATAAGGAGTGGTAGGGTGGGAGGGAGAGAAAGAGAGAAAGGAGATATGGATTGGTAAAGTGATAGGGAAAGAGAGGGGAGGGAGATAGGGATTGGTACAGTGGGGTAAATGCAAGAAGATGAGTCCATGAAACGTGGAAGTTGCCTTAGCAAAAAAATTGAAATCAACTTCAACAAAACGAGATTCCGTTTTTAAAAATTTCCATTTTTGAAAATTTTCCAAAACAGGATCTCGTTTTGAAATTTTTCCAAAAACAAAAATTTTTAAAGTGGAAGGTTTTCAAAATGGGATCCGTTTTGAAGTATTCTATTTTGGAAACTTTTGTTTTTGAAAGTGCCACCATTTTGGCAAAATTTCAAAACAGGATCTCGTTTTGAAAACTTTCCATTTTTGAAACTTTCTATTTTTGGCAACTTTTCAAATGGGATCCCGTTTCGTAGAACCATAACAAAAATATTTTTTTATGAAATGGGATCCCATTTTTTAAAATATGAATTTTTGGTCAATTTTTTGGCTTGTTTTTCAGTTTGGGAAATGGCTTGGGAACCCAAACCTAAGCTTTGGACTTGGTTTAACTTGCAACTTGAAGGTCATGACAATGTCACAAGAAAATAGTGACTTTGGACATATGTCTAAAGACCTATTTTGTAGAATTTTTGGACAAAATTAAAACCCCATTATAGATGAGACAGTGCAAATTCTAAATATGTAATTTTTTTACAATTGGATTATTTTTTCTATTTTTCAGTTAATTTCTAATGAAACTAGTCCATAAACTTGAAATATTATGGTTTTTTAGTATTTTAATAATTTTTTATTAAAATATTTTTTCTCAAAACAAAGTGCACAAAGCATTATAAACAATTCTTTTCAATTTGAAAAAAAAAAAATGATAAGTTTAGGTCATCTTATGTGTGACGTACATGATGACTTTTCAAAACAACAAATATGGCTAATAAAAATTTAACAAAAAAAATATATTCAATAAAAAAATTAGAACAAATTATTGAAAACATGCTTTAGTGAGTTACAAATCTTTTTACAAAAGGATTTGTCAAAATATGGATGACATACATGTCCATAGTATGGTACAAAAAAAGTGACTTTTAAACAATGGTTTTTAGAAATGCCAATTGAAAATCAATTTTTATCATCTGGGTATTGAAATAAATTTCATATTTGGAAACTAGACTCCAAGTACTACATTTTATGTTTGATGACTTTTTTAAAGATTCCATATTTAAGTGCTTCAAATTTTGAGGTCAAATGTCACAAATTCTGAAAATTAGGGAAAACACTCCACCTTTTAGCCAAAAAGTGGACTCAACTTCTTGCACACACTCAGTGGGAGAGAGGGAGGGAAAAAAAGAAGGGAGGGAGATAGAGAGAGAGGTAAGATAGGAGGGATAGGTATAGAGAGAGTTAGGGAAGAAGGGAGTGGTAGGTGGAGAGAGGTAGGGTAGAAGAGGTACGTATAGAGATAGTTAGGGAGAGATGGAGGGGTAGGTGGAGAGAGGTTGTGTGTGTGAGAGGGAGAGGGAGGGATAGGTGGAGCGAGAGAAAGAGGGAAGGAGGGAGATAATGAGTGCTAGGGTGGGAGGGATAGGTATAGAGAGAGTTAGGGAGGGAGGAAGGGGTAGGTGGAGAGAGGTTTTGTGTGAGAGGGATAGAGGGTGGGAGAGGAAGGAAATGAGGGAGATCGTGAGTGGTAAGGTGGGAGGTATCGAGGGAGGGAGAGAAAGAGTGGAGGGAGATAGGTAGTGGTAGGGTGAGAGGAATAGGTATAGAGAGATTTAAGGAGAGAGGGAGGGATGGGCGGAGAGAGGTTGTGTGTGTGGGGGTTGATAGGGAGTGGTAGGGTGGGAGGAATAGGTATAGAGTTAGGGAGGAAGGGGTAGGTGGAGAGAGGTTGTGTGTGTAAGAGGGAGAGAGGGAGGGAGAGAGAGGAAAGGAGGGAGATAGGAAGTGGTAGGGTGGCAGGTATAGAGGGAGGGAGAGAAAGAGGGATGGATGGAGATAGAGATAGGTAGGGTAGGAGAGGTAGGTATAGAGAGAGTTAGGGAGAGAGGGAGGGGTAGGTGGAGAGAGAAGTAGAAAAAGGGGAAGTTGGGAAGGAGGGAAAGGTAGGTAGAAAGAGAGGTGGGGTGGGATGGATTGAGGGAAGTTTGGTATAGAGAGGTAAGGTGCAAGGAATAAAGATAGATAGGTAAAGCTAGATAGAGAGATAGGGTGGTAGAGATGTAAAAAGAGAGAGATCTAGTATGAGAGAGAGAGGTGGGAGGGAGAGGTAGAGAGAGGGAGAGGGAGGGAGTGAGGTATAATAGGAGGGATAAGTTGAGAGAGTGACCTATAGCTGGAGGGATGGAGGGAGAAGGGGAAAGATGGGAGGGAGGGAGACGTAGGGTGAGGAAAATTGAGAGAAATGTAGGTAGAGAGGGAGAGGGTGAGTGGAGATAGACAAAAATATAAAGAGAAGGTGAGAGAGAGAGATGCATATATTGTTGTTAGCTCCTTGTAGTTTTATTATAATAAATATGATCCATCAAATAATTTTTTTTATAATATATTGTATTATTAAATATATTTAATATTATATTTATATAATATAATACAATATTATATTGGTATTAATATTTCCTAGTATATATTAATTTATCATATATTAAATTATATATTAATATTTCTAATTAAAATAAATGGATATCCTTTGGAAATCACATAATTTTTATAGTATATTATATTATTATATATAATATTATATTAATATTAATATTTCTTAGTATTTATTAATTTATCATATATTATATTATATATATATATATAGACTGCAGGAATCGGGTAGCACAACCCCCTATAAACTGTAGTGCGCCTGGTAAAATTTTTAACGTGACCGACAGCGCTGGCGCGACATGCCCTCCGATACCACGGGGGTGGGGGAGACTAGACCTCATGACCAACCTCCTGCAACAGGAAAGATTTAGCCAACCGAGCTAGGGCCCCAACCCCTTTATATTATAATATATAAAAATATTTATATTACAACATCTTAAATTTAAATATATATTGATTTATATATTAATATTTATGATTTAAAGAAACAAATATCCATTTCTTAAATTAAAATAATGAATATCCACTATTTAACTTTAAATAACAAATATTCATTTTTACCTCTAAAAAATGGATATCCTTTTTGTTGGATATCCATTAATAACAAATATTCATTTTGCTTCTTTATTGCTTTGGGATTTGGCTTGGGGGTGTCCAACCTGAAAAGTCAACATCCCCAACATGTTTATAGGGGTTGCAAGGGTTTTTCGAACTTCACCCTTTGTGCTAGCAATTTTTTTTATCCAATTTGATGAAATGAAAAGGGTTTATTCAACAAATTATCAACATTCTACCAATATAAAATATGATTTATTTTGAATGCAATAGACAATTATTATTGATTTTCTACATGCACTGTGTAAAGTCTTGATTGATGGGTTGATTGAAAAACGTCTATAAGTTTTAAATGGTTATACATTTTTTGAATCTGAAAGATGCATCACACACTATGCTTCACAAACTATAAAAATAAAATAAAATTAATTTCATAAATTTTTTACCAAGTTAGGGTGGTTGGGCAAATCGTTTTTAATAGTTTTAAAAATTCCTACTAGAAAATTCATAACTAATTATTTACTTAATTTTCACCAAATCAAATTACTTTTTTCTAAAAAAGGCCTAGTAGCTTACAAACTACATTCAATTTGTTACAAATTATATTCCTATATATTTTTGAAATTATGTTAATAATCTATTCAAACTCTTATGTGAACTTACTTAAATCTATTTTTTTGAATTTTTATTGCCACTTAAGGGCCTAGTTTGGATCCCCATGATCATGCACTGACCCCTTCCCTCTCTACTTATCTCCATATAGTGCATCCCTCTATACCTCTTTCTCTCTCCCTCCCTCCCTCCATCCTGCCCTCTCTCTCACTCTCCTTCCCTATCTCTCTCCCCCTCTCTCCCTCCCACCTCTTTCTATCTCTCTCCTCTCTCCCCTTCTCTCTCTACTTCTATCTATCTCACCTCACTTTCCCTCCCTCCTCCCCCCTTCCTCTATTTTTGTCTATATCACCTCTCTCTCCCTCCCTACATCTCTTTCCCTCCCCAATTTCTCTCCCCTTCCCTATATACTTATCTCTATCTCTCTCCATCTCTACCTCTCACTCCCTCCTTCCCTCCCTCTCAATCTCCCCACCTTCCTCCCCTCTCTACTTGTCTCTCTATCTCACCTCTCTCTCCCTCCCTCCCTATATCTCCCTCTTATCTCACCTCTCCCTCCCTCCCCACCTCACCCTCCCTCTCTCCTTCACTCTCTACTCTCTCTCCTCTCTCCCTCTCTCTACCTACCTCTCCATCTCTCCCTACCACTCTCTCTACTCTCTATCTCACCTATCCCTCTTTAACTCTCCATCCCTCCCCCCTCTCTCTTTCTCCGTACCTCTCCCTCCCTCCCTACCTCTCCCTCCATCTCTCCTTCCCTCTCTACTCTCTATCTCCCCTCTCCCTTTCTCTACCTACCTCTCCCTCCATTCCCTACTACTCTTTATCTCTTTCTCTATACTTATCTCTATCTCACCTATCCCTCTCTATCGCTCCATCCCTCCTCCCCCTCTCTCTAATTCTCTCCTTCCCTCTCTACTTCTCTCTATCTCACCACTATCTCTCTCTACTTCTATCTCAATTATCTCTCTTTACCTCTCCCTCCCTCCCCTCTCTCTCCCACCCTCCTCTCTCTTTGATTCTCTTTATCTCACCTCTCTCTCACCTCTCCCTCCCTCTCTATTTATCTCTCACCTCTCTATCCCTACCTCTCCCTCCATCTCTCCTTCCCTCTCTACTCTCTAGAGCTCCATAACACTCTCTCAACCTACCTCTCTACCTCTCTACCTTTATCTCCCCTTTCCCTCTCTCTAGGTCTACCTCTCCCTCCATCACTCCCCTTCCCTTCCTCTCCCTCTTTCCATCTCTCTTCACCCTCTCTCTACCTACCACCTCTCTGCCTCCCTCCCCCTCTTTCTATCTCTCCTCTCCCTCTCTCTACCTATATCTCTCTCTACTATTTCTCTCTCCCTCCCTCTTTACCTCTCTTCCACCCCCTCTCCCTATTTCTCTCTATCTCATCTCTCTCTAACCTCTCTTCCACCTCTCCCTACCTCTCTCCTTCCCTCTCTACTTTTCTCTCTCCCTCCCTCTCCCTACCTACCTCTTTGTGTGTTGCTCTCTCTTCCATCTCTCTCTCTCTCTATCCCTACCTCTCCCTCCATCTCTCCTTCCCTCTCTACTTCTCTCTATCTCCCCTCTCCATCTCTCTACCTACCTCTCCCTTTATAACACCCTACCACTCTACCTACCTCTCTACCTATATCTCCCCTCTCTCCCTCTCCACCTACATCTCTCCATCACTCCCTACAACTCTCTCTCTCCCTACCACCCTCCCCCCTTTTTCTATCTCTCCTCTCTCTCTCTCACCTCTCTCTCTCTCACTCCCTCCCTCCCTCTCCCTCTCTACTCTTTGTCTCCCCTCTCCCCCCTCACTCTATCTCCCCCTTCCCTCTCTACTCTCTATCTTTCCACTCTCTTCATCTCTCTCTCACCACTCTCTATCTCACCACTCACTCTCTCTCTCTCTTTCTCTCTATCTCATCTATACCTCTTTACCTCCCCCTCTACCCCCCCTCACCCTCTCCCTACCTCTCCCTCTCCTTATATCTCACCTCTCCCTCCCTACCTCTCTACTTTCTATCTCACCTCTCCCTCTCTCTACCCACCTCTCTCTCCATCCATACCTCTACCTCCATCTCTCCATCTCTACCTCTCCCTCTCTACCTACCCCTCTCTCTCCCCTTCCCCCTTCTCTCTATCTCATCACTATCTCCATCTCTCTTACCACTCTCTATCTCACCACTCTCTCTCTCTCTCTCTCTATTTCTATTTCACCTATACCTCTTTACCTCCCCCACTCTCCTTCCCTCTCTACTCCCTCTTTTTCTCCCTACCTCTCACTCTCTCTCTATTTCTCTCTATCTCACCTCTCACCCATCTCTCCCTACCTCTCTACTCTTTGTCTCCCCTCTCCCTCTCTCCACCTACCTCTCTCTTTGTTTCTCTCTCTCCATCCTTGCCTCTCCCTCTCTACCTACCTCTCTACCTCTATCTCCCCTCTCCCTCTCTCTACTACTTCTCCCTCCATCACTACTTACCACTCTTCTCTCTCTATCTCTCTCCCTCCCCCTCTTTCTATCTCTCCTCTCCCTCTCTCTACCTATTCCTCCATCCCTCTCCCCCTCCCCCTCTTTCTATTTATCCTCTCTCTCTCTCTACCTACCGCTCCCCCCTCTCTCTCATTTGGATCTAGCATTCTAAAATGTATTTTCATTTGGCTAGCACCAAATTTGGCGCTCACCAAATGATTTGCATTGTTAGGAATTTGAGTTGGATGTCCATGCTAAAGACTATTTCATTCAAGATAGAGAGAAGCAAAGAGGGAAGATGAGAAAGAGAGAGGGAGAAAGAGGGAGAACGAGAGAGAGAGAGAGAGAGAGAGAGAGATAATTTCTCACCAAAGCGATTTTTGAAATTCTAAAAAAAATTAACATTTTAGGGGTACACCAAATGCTATGTTATATTTTTTTTGAAAAATAGGACCACTTTTTGTGCTCCCTCTTTTTGAAGCCCTTAATTTTCACCATTTTAAAAAAATAGTAGTTTAAAAAGTAGACTCATCGCAATCAAACTCTTGTTCCTATTGCATCTTCGAATTTTGAGCGTAACTATCTTAATTTTCTCGTCAAATATCAGATTTTGTTAATTAAAAAAAAGTGACATATTAAGACCCCTTTTTTATCATATCTTGGTGCACTTACACATATATGTGTATGTATATATACATATGTATATACATATATGTATATATGTGTGTATGTATATGTATATGTATGTATATCTATCATATATGTATAGATATATGTATATGTACTCATTTTATATATGGATATATACACATTTTTAATATAGATTTGCAATGACTATACAACCAACAATCTTTATTACATTCTATACTATAATTTTATTTTATTTTTTTTAATTGCATTTCTTCAATACAAAAAAAAAAATTATTTATTTTCAAGCTATAACTTTATCAAAATTTTACAATTAAAAAAATCAAATCTAGATGAGCATTTTCCATCAATAGTTTGAACCAAGTCTTACACTCTTTAGCTTTATAAAAGACCAAACATTGTCAAGGAGTGTTCAAAAAAGACATCAAGAAACCTTGAAACATTAACAAAGTGCAGATCAAATAAATTCAAGTTACACCAAAATCACTTGGGAATAACAAGGCTCATCCTAAAGTGCCATAGTTCTCTCATGGACTAAGATCAATGGTGTCAACATTTAGTCTCTTTTCTTGTATATGTTTTATGATTTAAGTTGTTTGAATCCTATATTCGTCTCCCAACTATGAATACTATAGATGCTACCAGCATAGATATCTTAAATACATTTATAGATGCCTTAATAACAATCTTTTAAACTTGTTTTAAATAAATATATTTAAGATATCTATACTAATTTAAATTAAATTACAATGTTACTTTTACTTTTTATATTTAGATAACAATAAAAATATTTTTTTTTGTCAAAGCACTGTTAGATTTTTGTATCCCTCTCTTATCACATAGCTCATAAATCTCATAATTGTTAACAAATTTCAAAAGTAGATTTCTGAATTTTTAATCATGCAAAATTAATTAACATCAACTTTTTCTATCATGCTATGAATTAATAGATTCATTTTCTATCATCTATCATCAAAACAAAATTAAACTAAAAAAGATATTAAAAATTAATTAAAAATCAGAAGTTTTAATTTAGATATTTTATTGTCTGTAAATTTGTTTCCCTGATAGATAAAGATTGTTTATGTACAGTTAATCAAATAAAATTGCATATATAAAACTTATATAATTATTTTATAATTGAATTCTTTTTCACTCCCAAATTTTCCTGAATCAAATAAAAATTGTATACAACAAATTTTTATAATTAGTTTTAATTAAGTTCCTCTTCCACTCCCAATTTACAGTTTCCAGAATGTATGATTTTACAGTTTCTAGAATATTCGTTTGTTTTGCATCAATATTTCAAATTGATTATGTACACTAAAAAATTTTCGAAAAAATTTCAGAAATTCTGATTACTCAACTTGATCCACTGTAGAAAAATATTGAACAGTATGAGTATAGTAAGAAGATATCGACAAAATTTAAAAATTATAATTTTTGTAAACATTTATACACTAGCTTCTCCTGTAAGGAAGATACAAAACTTTGATCATATATCTAAACATAAGTAGATTTCAGCCTAAGAATGTTTATGCTTCGTTTCCCTTCAATTGAGGTAAGAAACATTTCACTTTAATAAAAGTAGCCATAATTAGAACCACTAAAATAAGAGTAAACACAAAACAGAGCAGAATTCCGACAATTTAATCAACTTCTTCAATTTTGGGGCCAGCGCCGGTGCTGGAATCCGCCGCTCCTCCACCATAGCCGCCGGTCGGGAACTCTTCCGGCATGGGCCCGCCGCCAGCTCCCTGGTACATTTTGGCAATAATTGGATTGCACAGGCTCTCCAGCTCCTTCAATTTGTCTTCAAATTCCTCCACCTCTGCAAGCTGGTTGCCGTCCAGCCACTCAATCGCCTTGTCCACGGCCTTCTCGATTTTCTCCTTATCTGCCGGATCCAACTTCCCGGCGAACTTGTCGTCCCGGACGGTATTCCTCATATTGTAGGCATAATTCTCCAGAGAATTCTTCGCCTCAACTTTCTTTTTGAGCTCCTCATCCTCAGCTTTGAATTTCTCGGCGTCCTGAACCATTTTCTCGATTTCCTCCTTGCTCAGCCGCCCCTTGTCGTTGGTAATGGTAATCTTGTTCTTCACACCGGCGGTCTTGTCCTCCGCCGAAACATTCAGAATTCCGTTGGCGTCGATGTCGAAGCACACATTGATCTGTGGGACTCCCCTGGGAGCCGGTGGGATGCCAGAGAGCTCGAATTTCCCGAGCAGATTGTTGTCGCGAGTTCTAGCCCTCTCGCCCTCGTACACCTGGATTAAAACCCCAGGCTGATTATCAGAATAAGTGGAGAAAACCTGCTCTTTCTTAGTCGGAATCGTCGTGTTCCTCGGAATAAGCGTGGTCATCACGCCGCCAGCAGTTTCGAGCCCCAAACTGAGCGGAGTAACATCAAGCAACAGCAAATCCTGCACCTTCTCGTTACCCTCGCCACTGAGAATCGCTGCCTGGACGGCGGCACCATACGCGACGGCCTCGTCAGGGTTTATGCTCTTACAGAGTTCCTTCCCGTTGAAAAAATCCTGCAAAAGCTGCTGCACTTTGGGGATGCGAGTCGAACCCCCTACCAGCACAACCTCATGAACATTTCCCTTGTCCATTTTGGCATCCCTTAGGCACTTCTCCACAGGCTCCATACACTTCCTGAATAGATCCATGTTCAATTCTTCAAATCTCGCTCTTGTAAATGTAGAATAAAAATCAATACCTTCATAAAGCGAGTCAATTTCAATGGTCGTCTGCGCAGTCGAGGAAAGCGTCCGCTTCGCCCGCTCGCATGCCGTCCTCAGCCGCCGCAACGCCCTTGCATTGCCGCCGATATCTTTCTTATATTTGCGCTTAAACTCCTGAACAAAATGATTCACCATTCTGTTATCGAAATCCTCCCCGCCCAAATGCGTATCACCAGCCGTGGCTTTCACCTCAAAAATCCCTTCCTCAATTGTCAACAGCGACACATCAAAGGTCCCTCCACCAAGATCAAAGATCAAAATGTTCTTCTCCCCAACAGAAGAAGCCTTCTTGTCAAGACCATAAGCAATGGCCGCCGCCGTCGGTTCATTAATAATTCTCATCACATTGAGCCCTGAAATGACGCCGGCGTCCTTCGTAGCCTGCCGCTGCGAGTCGTTAAAGTACGCCGGAACAGTAATAACGGCGTCTTTAACCGTTTGTCCCAAAAAAGCCTCAGCGATCTCCTTCATCTTGATGAGCACCATGGACGAAATCTCCTCCGCCGCAAACTGCTTCTCCTCGCCCTTAAACTGCACTTTAATCATAGGCTTCTCACCGGGGCCAGCGACGACCTTGAAAGGCCAGAGTTTCATGTCGCTCTGCACCGACGGATCAGAAAATCGCCGTCCGATGAGCCGCTTGGCGTCGAACACAGTGTTGGTGGGATTCATGGCCACCTGATTCTTCGCAGCATCACCGATAAGCCGTTCCGTATCGGTGAACGCCACATACGATGGGGTTGTCCTGTTACCCTGGTCGTTTGCAATGATCTCAACACGATCATGCTGCCACACGCCCACGCAACTGTATGTCGTCCCGAGGTCGATTCCGATGGCCTTTCCTCCGCTCTTTGCCATAGTTACCACTTCACTCAAATCTCTCGCAGACTAGAAAACAGAAAACAAAGAATTTTAATGCTATAAACGATCGCAACTAGCTTGCTCTAAGTTTTTCTTGAAATTGCCTCTGAACCTGTTAATGGAAGTCGTTTTATAGCTTTCAACTTTTGCAACCAGAACTTTCTCGAAAGGAGAAGGCGGTTCTGCACAGTTCTGGAAAAATCTTACGGATTTTTGCCGAACATGCTATCTTAACCGTCAGATTTACGTCTGGCTTATCGTTAATTAGGGGTTAAGCGGAACGCAAAGAGAATTCAGGAAGTTTCCAGAAGTTCGATAGAGCCTGGTTCTTTCCCGGAATTCGAATTTGCCTTTATTGGTGGAGAGCGGAAGAATAATTTACGTGGCTTCTTTTTGTTCGGTTCGCGTTACACGTGTTTTTCTTATACTGGTAAATTGAGCGCGTGCCCAACTTTTTAATATTTTTGTACGTCCTTCAATTTTATTAAGGTAAAAGTTATTATATGTTTTTATATGCAATTAGAGGGGAGGAAAGGATTCATAGTTTTGTGAACTTACCAACAATTGTGATTAGAGAGTAGAAATTTTTAATCATAAATGATTAGAATTAGTGAGGGTAATGATTTAATAGTTGTCAATTAAATATATTAAAAAAAAATTGGTTGAAAAACATATTAATACAAATTAATTATAGTGTAATATATGTGTATAGAATAAAAGACAAAATTAAAGATAATGTGATTGTAATAAAAGATTGGCTGTACAAATATTAATGAGAGTAAATGAAAATAGAGAATATATTTTTTCCTTAATAAATTATATGTACAAAAAGTTAATTATAGTGTAACATATATGCATAGAATAAAAGACAAAATTAAAGATAATGTGATTGTAATAAAAGATTGGTTGTACAAATATTAATGAGAGTAAATGAAAATAGAGAATATACTTTTTCGTTAATAAATTACATGTACAAATTCTATAAAAGTTAATTAGAATGGTCTTTAGATTATCATAATTAAAAATGCATTTCTACTACTTAGGCCTTATTAACCATTTCGTGAATACATGCTTAGACCATGACTAACACTTAGGTGACAATCTTCTTATGCTTGTTGGCATGCAAGTGCTCTCACCTGAAGTATGCTAGAGTTTGAGTACCCTTATTAGATTGTGCTTATAGTGATCACTATGAACACATCAAATACAATGTAATAGAATGCATGGTCTTACATTGAAAATATAAGCATAAAAAATGGTAGAAATTTGTTACAACATTGTAGTAACATCATGTTCAAATATTTACATCAATGGGTTTTATAGGTACTTACCTTAGTACTCCAAACTATAGTTTGCATGCATTTGGTATGAATAACAATGAAAATCCATGCAACTACGTGGAAAATATCTAACTAGATCTTGCATGTCCAATCATAAGACAAAATCTAGTTAACTGGATTGCACTAAAAATTATCCTAGGGTAAGTGCAAAAAGATGGGGGACAAAAAAGTGCTTATGTCACTTTTTGGCCCCATAATAGACATAACACAAGTGTAGTATAAAGCAATTGCATTATGTTTGAGCATCAAAAGAAAATAGCAAGAGGTCAAACTCATTTCAACTCAGCCTCTCAACAACATAACAACAAATTGCAAGAATTTTAAATTGCACTTGTGAACTGTGGAGTAGCCATATTTTGTCATGATGTCCCTAAGATTGAGGAGATAAGTTTTCTTAGTTTTTTAGTTTAAAAAATTGATTAAATAGATAGATAAAAATTGGTTTTAAGTGAATTTTATTTAACTTCTAAATATTGAGAATGCCCCACCAGTTGATAAAAACCCTCATTCACTAATTCATGCAAACCCTACTAAGAACAACTACAACAAACCCCTCTGATAATGCCTCAACATCCTCTCAAGATGTAAGAAAATATATTAGAGAAAATAGAAAACAACAAGAGAGAACTTGAGACAATAATTAAAAGGTTGAGAGATCCATTAGGAACAAAGTCCCATCTATCTACCCTAGCTACTTCACTAGAATCAATCATATCTCACATAGATTATGTGAGTGGAAAAATTAGTACTTGGTTATTTACAAGAGTGAAGATAACAGCTAATTTTATGTCGACAAATTATCTTATGAGAATATAAAACAAAAAATATTGAAATTTGACTTGTGTGCATTGTTCACTAACCCACAAACCAATGCACCCCAACATGGTGCTTGTAGGAGCTTCCCTACCCATTGTTGCCACTACCAAGGGATAAGTATAATTTTTGCGATATGTGGTGGATGGTTTTTGACCATCTTCCATGTAATATTAATGAGACCTCACAATAATTTTTGAGAAAACTATATTGTAAGTTTTTCCTCAATAAGATCCCAAACTACTTTGACATGTGAGAGTTCCAAGGTAGAGTGGGAGCTCTGCATACGACAAAGTGGGGGTAAAACTTTCCCAAAACCAAACACCAAGACCCCTTGCTTGACTAGACACTGAGCATGCAACAATCCCTTTCATTGTGAAGGAGGTTGTTGAGGTTGAGACCCAACAATCCATTAGCTCACTCACTCAAACCCTTTTACAACACAATAGACCTCTAACACAGGGTGATGAGGGTGAGTCTTCTAGTCTTGAAGTTCACCTCACTTATTTTGAAACTATGAGTCTCTTTGTGATTATGGATTTGTGGATTATTGGGATGCATGTGGCCAACAATAGGGCACAACTATATTGGAGCAGATTGTCTTTACAAATCAATTGCTAGATGAAACATTTGAAATTGATGCAGAGCTAAATTTGAAGGTCAAATTCAATTTACTATCTTTCATTTTGAAATGTAAGGTTAACTAAATTACTAAATTGATTATAATAAAATTTTAGGGTTAGAGTGTTCACGTTATGTTTGGAAGCCCTGCAACTCTCGATTACATGATGTCGAGTCCATCGATATGCAGTTAGTAGATAAATAATAAATATAGTACATGCAATAGTTTAAACATATATGAATGGTAATATTAAAAATCACATTATATGTTGAACAAGCTAATGTTGGGCCTTTGATATTAGGACATGTCTATTCAAGTGGTCGTACATCTTACATTGAGGTAAGATTGACTATTTTTAATCATTAAATGTTTGTAAAATAATGTTAGGTAGATTTTGATAATTAATTAATGTTGTGTCATTTTTAGTTGATACTCCTCCTACTATTCATACCACAATGGAGCGTGGTGTTGCCACAACAGTAACATCTTTGATGCCTTTGATAGGGGTGTTGTCAATCAAACTACACCCGAACGCTTGAATAATTAAATTCAGCAATCTATTGAAACATGGGAATTATCTTCAGGCTATGGGTATTCCTATGGCGAAGATAGACCTCCATATTCTAGGTCGGTTCCTATATGATGATCAATTAGGTACTTGAATGATTTGTTGAGAAAAGGGGAAGAAGGACTGAATTGAATGCATGAACTAAAACTAAAACTTTGGTGATGCACCTAATTAATGGTAAACTTGCAGAATGATTCACAACTTATACCCTCAAGAATATTTGCTAACACAGTCCAATTTGAGCACTTTGAACACATTAATAACTCATTAAAAGGTTGTATGTATTCTTTCCCTATTGAGGAAAATTGAGTTTTCACAAATTAGAGGAAAAAAAAACAACTTTTGAGCACAATTAACGACCTGTGACGAACTGCAATTGTATATATGCATGCATAAACATGACATAAATTTGAAGGTTTCGAAAATGAAACTCATCAAAATTGCATTAAATTATTTAAACCTTGCAAAACACCTGAAATTGGAAAGGTGAATTGTATTTCAATTAATATCATGAAGGAACACCTCTGCAAAAACGATAACCTGTAAAGCTGTAAAACTGTATTAAATCTAAAATGTTGAGTTACAAGATAGTCTTCTTTACTGAAGGAAAAGGCAGAAAACAAGAACTAGAGGAAAAAGATAAAAAAACCTTTTCCAATATATACAAAAAGCCTCTTCAAGGCATGAAGATGAAACTAAAAGTGAAACTTAGTGTAAAATTGATATCTCCAAAGTAATCCACGAGCAAAAGCAAAAATCCCTAAAAAGAAGGCTCAAACTCATGAAAAAATTAGTGTATGATGATCTAAATTTGAGGTCAACTCATAACTGAACTATAGAGCACTCAAACTGCATTGAAAATCCCTGAAAAAGTGGGCCCGAGCATGTGAAAACCTCCTCGTTTGTATCAATCCGCCCATGATGACTTGAACTCTATCTCTGTATTATGCATGATTAATCTTCACTTTCATATTATCTGATTCTCCAGTTCCAACTACATCCTTTGCATGAATTCAAGGACCTTGGAAGCACTTAAGTTATCTCTTCACTTTGATTTGCATGTATAGTTGACTAAAAGTGAAGTATTTCTCAAAATATGCATTATATCTCCTCTATTTATTATTCCTTTTTTTGCATGATATGATGGACTAATGTAAAGGAAATTTACCTTAATGCTTAATTACAAAGTTTATTATATAAGGACATGCAAATAAAGTGGAGTCCTATCTTTTCTTCGAAACTTCAATGATTTGAAGTTGGACTTTTGCAAGCCACGGGTTCTTGTGATCATTAGGTCTTTTGACTTAGGAAATTGTAAACCATGGGAAACAAATAAAATACAATGATTATTTAAAAATTATTTGCAAAAATCATCTCAAGTCGACTTAGGGCAGACAAAACCACTGAACCCTAAACATCCACTTTGAAACCTTGATTCTTCTGGAAGCTCTCTGCACCTGGCCGCATTGAGAGAACTTGGCTCGAACTGCACCATCCTTTTATTATCTTTTGGCGATCTTCTTGAAGGAAACTGCAGAGAAATGCGTGGTAAGTCATTTTTTGGGCATTTTTTTGTGGTGCGAGTTTTTAATAAGCTTCTACAGCCATGACTTCTCATTGCTTTTGATTTATCTTCTTTATGATCTTTGTGTTGATGTCTCTACTACTCTGGCCGCCATGAGAGAAGAAAGGTTGCAAAAATAGCTTGAATTCTATGGCTATCGACCCCTCTACGAGTTGATTTTGCATTAAGAGACAAGGTAAGTCTGAACCTAAGCTGTTTCATGAATTTTTCACTCCATTTCAAAGATGAATCTTGGCCTAAAAGTTGCGGCTTCATTGTGGCATTCTTCTGATATATTTCTCTGTGTTGGTACTTGTCATGAAGTTTTCTTGCAATAAAATGATGAAACTCACGGCTATACTGTGCATTACATTATATTCCCGTGTCTCATTTGGAAGTTTAAATCTGAACATTTTTTGTACACAAACACAAAGAATCTTGACAGAAATTTGTAACTAATATCATGGAGAACCAACTGGATGAATATTTGTGAACAAAAACCCCCCTCTCCATTCTAGGCTGTGCCATTCCATGCTCAATCTGGGTATTGTTTAAAAACATTGTATTTTCATTATTGTTGTATATGAACTCAAAACTCAAGCCATGATTTCAAAGATGAAAACCCAGATGGCTTTGAGACTCTGTGTAATTTCTATTTTATTTTCCTTAAAATAGAGTATTCCTCGATGATTAAGTCGTGGGTTTCAATATATCAAGGTATACATGAAGGTTTTGTTGGTGTCTCCAAAATTGGCAGTTTTTTTGAAATTTTCTCCATTCAAGCTCCTCTCTATTGACTCATGTGACTGTAGCTTGTTTACTTTGAGATTATAAACTCTTATATTTTGAAGAAAACCCACATGGTTGTTTTGAAACTCCTTTTGTGAAACTATGCACCACTGTATTGTTATTCCCTGAAGGCTACAATCTGTATTCTACCTTTGTTTATGTTCTTGATGAATAAATTCCTTAAATAAAAATGGAATGTTGAAAAGTTTCCTTATTAAATGTTTTTGGAAAATCATGTGCAACATATCATGTTAATATGCCTTCTCTGAAATAGAATTCCTTCGTGTCGTAATGTAACAACTACATTTGTCCAGTTCTATTCATTTCATATTTGAATCATGCTACTTTGAAAATATGACTATATTTTACATACCAATGAGCACTTTTAGTATGCTTGAGTGGTCTCTTCTGTTGGTGATCATTTTGACTCAGCTGCTTTCACAATATTATCTCCTTGTTCACATGATGCACCTTTATTAGATGAATTATTTGATCCTTCACCTGTAGCTTTTATAATGCACGCCTATAGCTCACTTTGTATTAACATGTTTTGATCATTCATTTAGTATATAAAGGACCACCTTTGTTGTTTTTATAACAACCTGCTATCTCTATGAACATGTGATTTGGACTGTCATATTGTCATCTTTATGCAAGGAAGCTTCATATGTGATCCTTTTGACTGTGGCCATGAAACTCCATATGTTGATCATTACTATAATTTATTTTCATCATATTTCGTTGTTGAATATAGTGCTCATGGGACTGTCACTTATGAAAACATAACTCCAGCTTGTTCATAGTTCAATGACTATTTGGTAAGCTGCCACTATTTAGATTGTAATGTAGTTGTCCTTGTCAATCAATATACATGCTCTTTTACCTACTTTATTGCTGCACTTTTACATATGATATTTATTTGCTTATTTATAGTCCATCTTGGTTATGATAAAAACTCCAAAGGGCTGCCATCTTACATATTTGTGACTGTACTTGTATGAAGTCTCACTTTAGTTTATGAACTATTGATTAGGCTACTTTCTTCTCATTATCAGTACAGTGTAGAATAACATCATACATGACTACTTATGAATGTAGATGTTCATTATAGTAGCATTGTTGGATGCTAATGTGGCAATCCTTGCTTATGCAATAATCGTTGTCTTTCATGATTGATAATACATTGAAATTCTACTAATGTTATTGTTATGAGCTAGGCTCAACCCTTGTGGGAGCCACATTTCTCACCACTCATAACAATTCATGTTGGTTGAAATGATCTTATTATACTTGTTCCTGCACATTTAAACAAACAAGTTAGCAAAAATAATTGAAGTTGAAAGCTTCCATTGAACTTTGTGTTCCTTGATTGTCAGCCTTCATAACTCAATCATCTAGTGAATGCCTGATTGAATGTATATTGCATTCTTGTTGGTAGCGTAGACATGAAGTAGAATGTAATTTATCATTGCTTAGAGTAAATCTCCAACATCATTTCTTTTACAATCTTGCAGGTTCATGGAGCGTGGAATCAAGATTGTTGCAGCTTGGAAACACGACAACTAAAGACATCAAGCGAAATTGATTCATCATCATAGGCAATGATGAATTGCTTCTCTTCTTTGTGTTTACGTTATCTTCAGTAGTGTAGCTTTCGTTGAATTTTGTATTCATTATTTGATTATCATAATCAAATTCAGTTACTCTCATAGCTTGTGCGAGATTTCAGTGTTTTGCAAAATGAATAAAAAGCATAATATTATGCAATTTTCCAATTTTCTGTTTCAAATACTTGCACAATAAAATTGTAATTCAGATGCAATCTAATCTTTATGATGAACAATGAATACTTTAGCAACAAAAATTGAAATTTTTTGTACTTGTCAATGATGAATTCGATTCAGCTCTACCTATTTGAGCTCATAGTGAAAAATAGGTAACAAGGGGTATGATCCAAATTAGTAAATTTCATATTTTAGTTGTTGTTTTATCTATCTATTAGTGAAAAATTGAATGATATCCATTTGTAGTTTAATTTTTTTCTTGATTCTTTCCATAGGGCTTCACAAATCTAGCTCATGAATCTTCCCCTCTTATGGATGAAGAGAGATAACAATTGGTCTAGAGAAATCATGAGGTTGCGTTAAGTGATTAATTCATTATATTCCATTCTATAATTCAATTATATATTAATGCGTATAATTTACTTTATATTGTACTAGGTGGAGCTCCAAAATATAATAAGAGGAGGTTGAGTTAGCGGGTTCAAAAGAAACTATCATCACATGACTCTCTATCCACATGATAATCAAAGGCGGTTAGTGATCTCTTCCTTTCCCATGGAGGGAAGTGATTACATTAGGGTCCTTTTTTGTATACCTATATGACATGTTTGTACATATATTTTTATATTTTTGTAAATATATTTTTCTATTATATATACATAACATTATATGCCTATATGTTCCATGTGAAACACTCCAAATGAATGGAGCAACAAGAGTTTTGAGCGGGAGCGGGAGCGTGAGTAGGGGTGGAGATTTGAACACTACCTAAGATGAGGATGGCGAAGCCAACGATGATCCTAATGGTGCTACACATTTGGTGGCTCCTCTAGTTTCTCTATCTTTGTTCGCGGGAGGTTGTGATGTTTTGGTTGTGTGTGTGGTGTCAGGTGGGCCTGGCATTGTTTTGTGGTGGAGTTTTGGTGTGGATGGAGTGGGGAGGTCCATATTCTCTTTGGTGATTCTAGTCTCTGCTACCTTTTGTCCCCTTGTCTCTTGGTGTGAAGCTCTCTCTTTGGCATCAGTTCTTCTGTGGGACCTATGGAATGGTGTTAGGGGGTTGGTGCCCCTTGTTCTATGTAGGGGGCTAGAGCAGTGAAGAGTGGATTATTTTCTCTCATCGATGAGATTTGTTGTTGATCTCCTTTTGTCGACTTTGCTACTTTTGGTGACTGTGGAGAGGTTAATGGTGTGGTTTTTTCCTATACCTCTCATTGTCTTATGGTTTTCCTATTTTCTATTGCATGGCCCTTGCTCTCTCTTGCTTATCCTTTTTCTGGGGTCTATTGGTATGGTTGAGGCCACCTTCGAGTGGTGTTCTGGTTTGGCTTCGAGCCTATGTTTGTTTTTGGATCTAGTTCTCCCCTTTTGTTCTTTCATGCTTATGATTATGTGGGTTTTCTTGTCTCTATGGAAGATCTATGTTGCTAGGTCCTCTATAGATTAGAGGGTTTTGTCCCTTTTGGGCTAGGTTTGGGCTCTCTTGTCCTTTGTTGATCCTGTTGTTAGGGATGGGTTTTGTGGGATTGAAGAGTGATGCAGAATAGGGAGGAAAACCACAAACAAGCACAATTCAAGGTTTTTCAACCAATTTCTCAGTCACCAAAATCCTATCTTAGCATTCTTTCACAATTCTTGCTTATTCTCCTTGTAGCCATCCAAACAAATAAAAACAAGCATATCTCCCAAAATACTCATCAAACCCACAAAATATTTTCCATTCCAAATACCCATTAAGGTTTTCTTCAACATATCTAACTTCCACATAAGGTTTTTTCATACCTTCATTCCCTAAAAAGGATTGGTACATTGAATAGGGGCTCAAATAGCCCTCTTTTACAAAGTAACACCACTCTAAACTCCCTACCAACCCCAAATATCTATTGAAAGAACTTTTCATGCTTCAAATAGCCAAAAAAAACAACCCTTATCAAGAGGAATTCTCATCAAATCATCTGGACACAATACCCTCATTTAGCCTAATTTGAAAGGGGGTTTATTGAAAATCCAATCTCCACGCCTTATCTCACCATATCAACTCTTGAAACACATCATCACAGGTTTTCCCATGCTTAATAAACCATCCTACACTCTCTATCAACATCACTTCATCAGACTCCCATTCTTAGCCACCATTTTTAGCTTTAAAACTTGAACAAATTCCCCTAGGGCATCACACAAAATCCCTTAAACGGCCTCCCCTGCTCAATAAACTCCATCCACATCTATTTCTACCCTAAGAAACCCATTCCACCAAGCTACAAGTGATTCTAATGGTGGAATGGGTGTTTAATTCATTTTAAGCACTTTCAAACCCTCAATTAGGACTGTACAGACCCATTTCCAGAAAAGTGGTCACCAAACCCTTGAAACTTGATGGATTCCAATCACACAAAATCCAAATTAAATTTAACTTAGATTTACATCATTTTTCAATGCCTTTTAGATCACAAACAACTTGTATGAGCAAGCACAATGGTTTGCAACATAAAATTATTGTAAAACATAAAAAAATGGAGTTTCTTATTATTTTTCTTCATAAAATGAACACCAAGAGAGTGTCTTTGACCCCCACACAATGCATTTGAACCCAAAAAACCAAAAAACAACTAAATCAACTGACACAAACCAAAATTTGAACTTATGACTGTTGGTATTCCCCAAACTTGCATTTTCACACTTTTACATGGCAACATTTGACAGTATTTTGCAATATTTGCAAATTTGAACCCAAATGACTCAAAATGACTCAATACATATTAGATGGTCTATTATGACCTTATTAATGATTAAAATACTCAAACTCCTAAAAACCTATCACTTGACCAAACTTGCAAAATTGAACCCACATGGTGCCCCTGCACCAAAGAGGGTGGGGCTTCTACAATCTCTGATTTGAAGTTGTTTCTGTGTGACCATCAGGTTGTGGTCCTCACCAATTTGGTGATGAGTATTTATCCTTTGAGGGATGATTTGATTTTTGGTTGAAGGATTATGTGTTCTTGGCTCTATTCTGAGTGGTTTTGGCCTCAATTTCGACTCTTTGGTGTTATGTGGTTACAAGACTATTGAATTATTTGTTTTGAGGATCATGGGTATTTCATGGACTGAGTTGTTTCATAATATTTTTCTTAAGGCTCAGATGCTTTGGTGTTTTTCTCTAGTGGTTGAAGTTCATTCTCCCTCTTTCTTGGTTCAGTACCTTGCTTTACCAAAGGTGGTTGCGATTGCCCTTCCTTTTGAATTTTTCCCTTTGAATCTACAGCTGGTGTTTTCTATGGAGGTGGAGAATACTTCTATTGAGGCAGAGCCCTCTTCTATTGAGGTGGAGGTGGGTGTTGTAGGTTTGGTGGGGAGTTCTCTCTTCTACTGGTTCCTATTGAGGTGGAGCATGTGTGGGAAGAAGAGTGATGGCTTGAAAGGGTTGGGCTCTCATTTCTTCCTCTCCTATAGGGTGGAGATCCCTCCTATTGAGGTGGAGTTGGGGTTGGTGATTCTAATGGAGTGCTACTACAAGTTGGCTAATGTGCTCTAGTGGTTTTTTGTCCTCTCTAACTCCCTTATTGAGGTGGGGTTGTTGGATTTGTTAACAATTTTGTTTAGGGGTTCGATGGCATTATACACCATTGTGTTGGTTATCTCTCTTGGCTTAGTGGTATCATCCATGAGTGGTTGGTTTGTTGATGCCTAGCAGATGTAGGCAGTATCTTTGTGTATCTAAGGGTTTCTTGTCCCGGTTAAAACTAGGTTGTAAAGGGATCTTGATCCCTTGCTTGTTTCTTTGATGCAACCTATGTAGTTATGTTTTTCTTTTAGAAGCTATGTTTGGGATACTATTGGTATGCATTTTATCTTATTTTCAACATGCTTCTATTTGATTAGGTTATGGGTCCCTTCAAAAATGTTCTATATTGGGTTCCAATCCCATCAAAACTTATTTTACCCCTAATAAAAAACATTATATGCCTATATGGTTTTCTTGTACACATACTTTTAGTGACATATAACATTGTATGCCTATATAGATTTTTGGTTTATACAATTTTGTTTTACCAGTGTTGTCCATATTTGCTATAAATGATTAATTGAATAAATAAATAATTAAACAAGTAAAATGGAGATATTTAGATTTGAGTAATTGAATAAATTCCCAATTATTTTAGTCTTTCATCATGCCCAATGAGTTAGATCCTAGTCTATGGTTGGTTACCATGGTTTGGTCATACTTGGATCACATGGTTTAGATGAATGGTTTATCCTAATATATAATATGTAGTGAGTTTGGTTGGTTGATCTTGACTTGTCTCTATTTTGAGATGCCTTTGACTAGATGAGAATGGGATTGATTCTTGGTGTATCTTAATGAAGAGTTTATGTGATCACCTTACAAAGATCATTGACCTCTTTTTTTTTTTAGCTTAAAATCTTCTAGGTTGTTTATAGTATCATATTTCTCATTATAATGTTGTGTTTACCTCTTATGGTGGATCTTGAGGAAGAAAAAATGTTATTTCATTTTTATTTTTTTGGACAAATATTCCATATTGTTTGGTATTTCCATGGACTATATGATTTATTAATATTCCTTTTTTGGATGAATGAGTGAATATTATGAGGGACCACACAGGGGTATATGTCAAATGAATAATTTTCACATATTTCAATTTTGTTCTCAATAGTGGGTTTTTTCATCTTACCAAAAAGCTAAAAAATCATAGTTCTTATGTTTATGTTGTCTAAATAACCTTACATTTATAGCTAAACATTTATAACTAATATGAGAATGTATCATTAAGGTTCTTTTCTTATTTTTATTTTAATAATTTTATTTGAATACATTTTCTTTGAAATCATGTGAGTTGTATGCCCCCTTATGTCCTAGTTCACCTTAATCTAATGGGCCCTATTAGGTATTTTCTTTAATTTTATACATTTTTACAAAGAAATTCATTTTGGTAGAAAGATGTATGCATAGTGAGGTGCCATTCTTCATGGTAGATTAAATGGTGGTCTTGTGCTAAAGTGTAATAGGTTCTTATTGGTCATAGGTAAAATACATGGGTAGTGCTGCTATACCCATGTCATGAAATAAATATATGCTAACAAACTAAGTGCTTAGTGTGATGCAATAGGTTCTCATTTTCCAATGAGTAGTTTCTCCCTAGAAAGTGGTTATTCTTGAGAAAGTTTACTTCAATCAATAAGTTATATCCATTGGATCACTCCACCCATTTGTGATGGTTTTTAAAGATATCCATCAAGATATATGATATTTTCCAATAGTGTTAAATATGTATATGTTTATACTATAAACTTGGTTCACATGGTATACTATTCTCAATCTACCTATGAGTCCACATGAACAATTCAAGTCACACTATTGTGTATGGACTAACTAAATTTTGTCACATCTTTATGATTATTTTGATAGCAAGCATCAACATATTATCTTAGTGGATGTTTAAATTTTGAAGGAGGATACACATAAGTGGGTAGCACTCACATTATTGAGTCTTATGATTCATGTGAGCCAATGCATGTTTATCAATACAATTTCATGTGCAACAATGAATCAAATTATATTGTGATGTAAATATTAGCAACATGTAAGTATCTCATTTATGTTTTAGAATTTTTTTCCTATGTGCTTTCACACTTTAATATTTTCCTATGTTATGCTTGTTGTGCCTTTCTATTCTTATTTCGCCTTCTATATTATTTATGTCATGATTATTATTTTTTTCCTATTCTCATTTCACCTTCTATAAGTTGGTTTTTATCATGTAGAAAGATTAGTACAATCATAAAGAGGATTATAATGAAATATTTAAGGTTGATTTTACTTAGGTCTCTTAAGAGACTTTGTCAAAAGCTAGTAGTTCAAATGATCAAGACAAATATGATGCAAAACAAGGCATCTAATAGCATTGAACCACCTACCTCGATGTTTTGTCACAATCGATTGGACTCTATGAAACATAGAATACAAAAAATGCTTGTTTCCACTTTTACATTGCTCTCAACAGTCACTTTTTGAAAGAATGTATTCATTGTTGGAATGGTAAAATGATGTTGAATTGAATAGAATTAAGATAGGATACTATAGAGGGACCCAAAATCCACCTATAGGTTTAGAAAAAAAATCATAGGTTTCATGAGCTCCAAGAACTACTTTGTCATATTTTGTCATTTTTTTCTTAGAGTTCTTAATGTCCACTATGTTAGAATAGAGTAGCCCAAAATGATCAGGATAGTTGGGGTGTGAAACAAGGCCTCACATAACGTAAACCCACTCATATTGATGTGTTGGCATAGTCAGTTGGGACCCATGACACACAAAATGTAAAAAATATATGCTTCCACTTTTACACTACTCTTAACTAACACTTTTTGCAAGAATGCATTCATTGTTGGAATGGTCAAATGGTGTTGAGTTGACTAATAGAGATAGGGTATTGTAGAGGAACTCCATACCTACCTATAGGTTTAGATGAAACATTCATATGTGTCACGAATTTTGAGAACCAATCTATCATAGTTGGGTAGTTTCTTGCACTTAGGTCTCTTAAGAGACTTTTCCACAATAGTGTAGCCCCAAATGATTGGGTGACCTTGGGAATGAAAAAGGTCCTTTTCTAAAATTCAACCACACACTCAAATGTGTTAGTGTAGTAATTTTGTCCCCACAAGACGAAGAACATAAAATATGGCTCCTGCAAGTTTGTGTTGAACACAAATGACACTTTTTGCAACATTACATCCATCATTTCCACAGTCAAATGGTTAGGAGATAAGGAAAAATAAGAGAGGTTATTATGGAGGGACCCTACATGCAATTGTAGGTTGAAAAAAATACCCATAGGTGTCATGGATTTTGAGAACTAATTTGTTATCTAGTTTGGATTTTTTTGCACTTAGGTCTCTTAAAAGACTTTGATGAAATAGTGTAGTCTGAAACAATCAAGTGAATTGGGGAATAAATTGAGGCCTTCCCTATAATTAAATGACCCACTTGAATGTGTTAGTGTAGTTAATTTTTCCCATGATACATGAAATACAAAATATGGCTTCTAACAAGTGTTTGTTGAATGCAAATGATGCTTTTTTCAACATTTCATCCACCATCACCATGATCAAATGGTTTCAAGATAAAAAAAAATTGAGAGACATTATCGTGGATGGAACCTAAATGAAGTTATAGGTTAAAAAAAAAATTCATACATTCCCTGAATTCTATGAACCAATTTTTCATAGTTTGGTATTTTTTTGCTCATAGGCCTCTTAAGAGATTATGCCAAAATAATGTACTTTGAAATGATTAGGTGGCTTGGGGAAAGAAAAAGACCTACCATATCATTCAAATTCCCACCCAAATGTGTTGGTGCAATTAGTTTTTCCCTAAGATGCATGAAATGCAAAATATGCTTCTTTCCATATTTGAATTGCTCTTAACTGACACTTTGTGCAAGAATGCATTCATTGTTGGCCTGCTCAAATGGTGTTGCATTGAATAGAATTAAGAGAGGTCAATGTGGAGGCACCCCATATCCACCTATTGGTACAAATGGAACATTCCTAGGTGCCACAATCTCTGGTAACTACTCCATTATAGTTTGGTAGTTTTTTGTTCTTAGGGATCTTAAGAGACTACGTTTGAATAGTGTACTCTAGAATGATTGGGTGACTTGGGGAACGAACATACACATTCCATAGCACTCACCCATCCATTCAAATGTGTTGGCACAATTAGTTTTTCCCTATGATGCGCAGAAAGTAAAATGTGCTTCTTGCCATATTTGCACTACTCTCAACTAATAGCTTTACAATTTTCTAATATAACAAATTTTATTTTAGCAATCATTTTCTCATTTTTTCTCCATTATTACCATCATATTATTTGTGTACAACATTAGGACAGCTAGGTTAAGTTGCTTCATCCCTCAAACACATAGATTCTTATTTTTTCATGGGAAACATAGGGCTGTCCTATTTATGACTATTATAAAAAACCTCTTTATGGCTCTAAATCAATCATATTTACCTTATTTTTCTCCTTTTTTGTGGAAATAAAGACACCCCATAGTTAGATCTTGATGTGTACTACCCTAGGCAACCAAAATATTTTATTTTTCTAGAATGTATTCATGGGATTTGATGATCTTGTGGGCTATTATGACTGTCCTAGTGTGACAATGGATTGTTATGTGCATTATTCAAGATAAATCTTACAAAAGAGGACAAGGGAAAGAGATAAACATATTGAAAGTAAAATATAGAAAGCATGAAAGAACAAAATCTAAGGATATGTATCCTCCTACCATCTAACCATGGATTTATAGCTCACCATGAAATAGCTAATTAATAAAATCTCACAACAGAAACATGCATCAGATGACCCATAACACACTTAAAGAGGACTTAATTTTTTTGGAGTATTAAGCTCATAAATTGCATAGTGGTACAATAAAATAATACTACATACAAAATGAAGGGTAATTTTTCCAAGAAACATACACTAAGGCTCCTGTCTGTCCAAATAGAAAAATGATAGAGAAAAAAAAATAAAACACCTCTAGACAAAGTAGAAGAATTAAAAAGTAATAATACTTCAATCATAGAATGAAAAAATTTAGTAGTAGTACAAGGGGTAAAGGGTATTAGCCACAATGAGGTTTGATAGAAAAAGAGATGTAGTTTCCCAAAGGCTTAGAGTAGAATAAAGTAGAAAGCTAACCCAATAAAATATTCATCAAACCCCTCTCAGAGAAAAATAAAACCACAAAATAGAGGCCTATTGTAAATGATACATCCTAGATAAAATTATAACCTTTGAGGTCTATATAGAAGAGGAAATAAAAGAAGAGGGAAAAATAAAAGAGAAAATAAAAACTTATAATAGATGTGGTTGTGGCCTTTAACACTCTGTGTTGTGGATGTAGGCAACTCATTTAATTTCATGTTCTTATTTGCATGAGCACATCTCCCAAAATATACATGCATTTAAAATTAAAAAGTTATTTGATAAAATTATAAATAACTTTGATCCCCAAATTTATCTTTGTGTGAAAATATCTCACGTGCACCTTGAATTTATTTCCCTACAATCTTCACCTTGTGTGAATGATTTCTTTTTATTGCTACAAAATATTTGCACTTGTAGGTCCACCTTGAACTATTTCTTTTATTGTACACTTTATTTAAATTCAACTTTAAAATATTTCACATTCTATGAAATAAATGGATTGCCACTTTTTGTTTTAATATTTCCTTCTTTGGTTTTACCTATTTGGGAAATTTTTCACTTGTGCATTTTACTTGATGAAATATTCCTTTTGGCACTTTATCTTTTCCCTTTCTTGAAATATTTCACCACTAGTGAAATGCATATTCACTTGCATTTTATTATTTCTTTTTCTATTTGATTTTTGTGTGAAATCCTTTAACCAACCTCGCAAAACTCTTTCTTGTGTAGTTAGTTGCTTCCTTTTTCCTTTGCAATTTGATTTATTTTTTTGAAATTTTAAAAATACTAATACTTCACTTGAGTTTACCTATTTTCTTTATTTATTCCTTCATGTGCTTTTCTACTCCACTTACAATATTAAATACTATATTTTGCATTTTATGGATTTAGTTTTCAAGAACAAGTATCATATTTTAATATGTAGCCCTTAATGATTTCTTATTAATATAATAATTAATATTACTTAAATCATTATGGAAATAGTTTTCCTTATTCAATGACTTCAAATCTAATTATTGACATTGATAGATTAACCATAAACCTTGGCAGATCTAGACTTGACTCACAAACATTTATTGGGCAATTATTTTAATCAAATGATTAAAGTAACATTAAATATCCCCATTCCAAAATGGGTGTATCCAGAGTCGAGTAGTTTTTCCTCTGAAATATTGAAGAATGTCTTTAAAATTGATTCTGTGCATGTGGAAATGGCAGTATAGGTGATTGTGGGTAGAAGTATAGTCTTCTACTTAAATTTTGTTATAGGTTGTAAATTTGGGATGGGGGATTTTTCATAGTTATTTACTTGGCTTAGTAGTTTAGCCTAGATGGCATTTTCTATTATTGTTATTCTGTAAATTTAAGTTTGGGGTATTTTTCTTTATATCAAACCTCTCGTCTCTTTTATATGTAATTTTTTTTACATTATATGTATTTTAAGTTTTGTGCCTTTTATCTAAAAAATATATTAAATATACCCTTTCACCAAATTTTAACTGATGGTGGGGCTTTTATATTTGACCACTCAATCTTTATCTTTGAACCCATGTAAACCATTAACTATTGTGTCCTTGTTGGAGATGCACCATGTTTGGTTGCTTCTATGCCATCCTATGTAAGCCACCATTTGAAACATTGACATCACTTTTTAATTTTTTCTACAGGCGAACCACCTTGGAGTTTCTATGTCATTTATCAAATGCAATAAGGATGCATTAGATGATACACTCTATATAGAACCTAGTAGGCACCAATTTTAAATTCCTTGTGCCATTCTTTGAGACCTTAGGTGTCACACTTTACAAGTTGCACCATTATTTATGATCTTAAGTAACATACTTGACAAGTTAGGCCATTTTCATTTTCCTATTTCTTTGAATTAGTATGCCATACATATTTAGAGATTATTTGATCAAGCCCTTCAATATTATAGGGTGTTTCCAAAGCCATGCCATGACTAGATTGGGAGTGTTATAGTTATTTTCTTTGAAGAATTTATAATTATTTCAATATCCTTTTTCTTTAGGTGTAAATATTTAGGCTTCAAAATATCATTTCCACTTCCATTATTAATCAAAAATTTGAGATTTATAATGTTGTGCAAATAGTTGCACAACAATTATGGTGACTTACATGGGATTTCTTGTGTGTGAGGAAGAATGAACCTAGAAAAGAAAAAAAAATGCATCCATTGGGAAATAAATTTAGGTCAAAAAAATAAAATAATCTAGGGTCGTTGGGATGAACCATCACCTATATTATCAAAATTAAAACTAAAAATACCCACTACTGCAACAAAATTAAAAACTATAAACTATTTTTTCACTGCTCTAAAATGGATAAATACTAAAAACGCATTGTAATTTGATTGATATGATATTTTTCCATAATTGGTAGGAATTTAACCTACAATGTCTTTATTAGAATTAAAAGCTCAAATTCAAGGATTTTATCCTTTATTTTGGTTAGATAAGTAGTTCTACATACTATAACTTTGGTGTTAAGTTGTACCAATATTAGCTCTAAATATGCACACATCCTCCACTTGGTGACTCCATTGTATCCATAAACCTATTTATCCATATGCATGGACCATGCCCATATAAGTATACAACCCAATGTGATGGTATCCACAAGGAATATTCTTTTATTTCTTGGAACTCTAATAGTCCTTTCCTATTGCCACAAAAAAATCCACAATCAATTTTGAAGGCCCTACCTCACTTTCATGGATGAAATAATATTATAATAATAATGAAATGAAATATGTGCTTAATATAGTGAAATCCATGGTATTTTAGAAGAGGACACTCTTAGGCTCTCAATGATTTCTCTTAAAAGGAAAAAAGCTTGAATGGTTTCAAGTTTTAGCACCCTCAACCATTGCAATTTGGGAAACATTTGGGACTATATTTCATGATGAAATGTAGGGAAAGGGAAACCTTTTGTGGTTTTCACCTTAGGGTTTGGAATCTTTCCCTAATTTCATATGGGTTTTGTTGTTGTGGGGGTTTATGTGTGGGAATGCAAGGATGGAATGGGGATTTGACAGATCTGGATAAGGTATGAGGTTAACTTACAAACTCAAAGGTGATTCAACCAACCCTCAACCAAATATGTAAATGACCTAATAATGAAATGCAATGCAATGATCTAATTGACTTAATGATACAAATTGGTGTTCTGATACAAGTACGAAAAAATTGGCATATCACAGAGGAAATCATACACCATAAGTAGAAAGGGGAGGACACTGTGCACATGTAATATAAATTTCAGCCTAATTTGGTAGGATGTTGGTGCTGAGGGAATCACTATCTTGCTAGGTATTTTTCAAATCTATTTTTGCAGTCCTCTAATGTCAGATTTGCACTTCCATTTCCCATCTGCAAACTTGTCAGATTATTGTCAGATATCTCTTTGTAATTGACTTTTTGTGAGTTGTCAAGGCCTATGGTTTTAAATGAAATAATGAATAAAGTTTCTTAAAGCTTCCTTTGACCCTCTTTAACCTAAGATCTACACATTCACAAATAGAAGAAATGTTGGGCCATTTTAGGGGCTTGCCTTAGTTAAACCCCATGTAAGTTTTTCCACTCCCATAATGATAAGGCCAATGATAAATGGATAAATGAAAGGAAGGAATGATGAAATCACAAAGTGTTGCAACTCACCACCCTTCAATGGCCTCCTTGAAGGATTAAAGTCATACACATCACATCAAGGATCTTGGATCTTGCTTGCTTGATTTTCTTGAATGCTTTAATGCTTTGGAGACCTATAACAAGGGCTATCCTTCACAAAACAATGATAACACATGAACTCACATACACTTTGGCATGATGTTTGATCTTTAATTGCTGCAATAAAACTCTAATGGACACTCTTTAATTGTTGAATAATTCTCTTAAATTATCTTGATCATAAGTTTGCTGATAATTTTCTAGATAGATTTGAAATGATGCAACAACTAGGTATTTATATGCTATTATTCTAATTTCCTAAAAATTAAATCTCGATATTCAAATTTTAAAATAATAAAATGTTGACATCAACATTTTTAAATTTGGAGACAAAATAGGGGGACATAAGCACCGTAGGTGCCAATGTCCCAACCCTATTTTGTAAAGTTTTAAGTGTCAAGGACAAAGTATTAAATGAGAGCATTTGTTTTATGCTTGCAATTTGTTATAAAATATTTAAAATAAGATATGGAATGCATAATTTTATAAATTATGAGCTTAATTAGCTCCTATAACTTAAAGAGGAGCAAAACATAGTGTGAAATTGTCAAGGGTGATAATTTACAATGCTACATTTAACCCCCACTTTAGTGAGAGTATGAAATTACACTCAGACTCACACTAAAGTAGAGAAATATATGTCAAGAGGGGTCTAGTTGTAAAATTGTTGAAGATATAGGATGACTAAGGGCCAAGGAGGTGGCCAATCCCCTAGGATCCAAGATCCCACGATAAACCAACATAGGCACAAAGGAGCACACATGTTTAAATCTGAAATGCATCAAGACAAGATACACTAACATATAATGTCAAAATGAAATGCAAAAAGGAGGGTATGAACTAATAAGTTGTATCATGTTAGGACCCATACAAAATAAATTCATGTCTCACACAATATCAAAGTCCAATATTTGTAGGTGAACCACAAACAGGAAGGCACACAAGCTAGTGAGGACCATTTTCACTAGGTGAGCCCTCAAGACAAGGTAGAAAAATGAGAAACACACTAGGTTGAGGATTGTTTTTCACTTAGTGTGTACCCATAACCATACCAAGAGATATACTCTATGATAGATTTGATAAGTTGCTACAAAATGATCAGAATGTTATGCTGAGACTACACTGAGTTCAATGCTTGTGAACAAAGTGAAGCAAAAGAAATACCAAATGTCAATGTGTCATTAAGTCCAACCCCTATGAACACAGTGAAGAAAAATAATACCAGTGCCTTCCCCCACACTAAAGGAATTAAAAAAAACCATACTATGAATAATTACTTCAAATTAGAAAAATGATAAATGTCACATGTAATAAAAGATCATAAGAGCTTATTTGGAAAGCCCTATGCCAATGATATATTTCCAAATAAAGATACATCAAGATAAGGGGTTACTCCCAAATGTAATAAAAAATCAACATAGAAATGAATATTGGACGGATCCATAGATCCAAGGTCAATATATGTCTTTTCTAGAATAATTTAATAGATCATTAACCATGTAATATCTGTATTTTCTCTATATTGGAAGGATGCACCTGAGTCAATTAACCATGCATCATTACCTACATGAGTTTCCAAAGCTATAATCAATGCGTCACCATCTTCCTTCTCGGACTTAGAATCAAAATCAAATTTCTTCTTTGCATTCCTTAAGAACATGTCTAGGCTTACCGCAATTCTAACAAATAACTTTGGACTTTCCAGGAGATTTAGATCTCCCCTTGGACTTGGATTTTCCATGCTTCTCATTCTTCTTTCCTTTTTCCTTAGGTCTTCCATGAACATTTAGGGCCTCCTTGGCAGCGATGGTTACCTTCCTCCTCATTTCTTTAGAAATCAAAGAACCCACCACATCTTTAGTCTTCAAAATAACAAAAGTGCTCCCAATAGCCATAACAAGAGAATCCCATGAATTAGGCATAAAACAAAGCAATATTTGACATTTTTCCTCCTCATCCATTTTGACACCAACTGATTCCAATTGAGCCACCAAGATATTGAATGCTTCTAGGTGGTCTGTGATTCATCCACTCTCTTCCATTCTCGAGGAATACAACTTCTTCCTCAAGAAAATCGTGTTCACTAAATATTTGGTCTAATACATCTCACCAAGCTTCTTCCATAGTTTTTGTGTAGAAGTCTCTTCATGGACATTAATTAAAATAGAGTCTTCTAAGCACAATCTAATTAGACCCTTGGCTTTATGGTCCATAACATCATATTGAGCAGCTTGAGTAGGATTTGCAGGCATTGAAACATTCTCATCAATTGTGTCCCACAAATCTTGATCTATCAACAGATCCTCCATCTATAGCTTCCACATCTCAAAATTATTTCTAGAAAATTTCCTCACCTTTATTCTCCCTGATGAACTTTCCATCTGAAAATTCTTGAAACAAAATCACAAAGTGTCTTCTGCACAAGCTCCACTCAAATCTGGATTAGTTCAAAAAACCCAACAACCTACAACTAAAACCAAAGGTGATCAAACTCTGATACCAATTGTAAGGAAGCTAAGGTAGCGAAACAACTTCCTACACTAATTGAGAGGAGAATAATATAAAAATGTTACAGATCTTTAACAATTACAAAAACATAAACATAAATAAACATAAATATCATGCATACCACAACACAATGATTTATGTGGGGAAGAACCCTTTCGGGAGAAAAACCCCACACTCCAAAAGCTACCCAATATATTATTCAATAATCACAAAGATTACAATATACTTGCAAAGAAAGCTTCTCACAGAAGTATCACCACCAAAGATCAAGAGACAACATGACCACTTTCAGACTCTCAGAATACATCACCATCTCTTCTATAGCCATAATACAACACCCTTATAAAATAGGGCTACATTCTAGGGCAAGACAGGTCAACAAAATATCTTCCATTAGATCTAAAACCTAATAACAAATGTTCCAAATTTATAATATATCATTATTTGATGTATGTCAGCCATTTTAGGAGTTTCTTGAAAAAGTTAACATGCTCACATTTTTCTCTTTGCTACCATTGTATACACCTATCGATGTAACTAGGAAATATATATACATCCAATCAATAATAAACTGAATATAATTGCAAGGTTGAGATACATTTTCCCAACATTTATGACGATTGCATTTAAATTTTCTTGTTTTGATTCCATTTCTTGTTTTGGTGAAAGTTGTATATCTTCTTGAGTTGTTTCCAAAGGTTTTGGATTATCATGAATTTTTTTATACTTTTCTTCTAATTTGCGAGAAATAGCACGTGTACACCTATGTTCTTTAGCATTTTAGTTTCTTCTTTCATGATTTTCAATTTATGATGGAGTAGGAGTGGGTTTTTCAACCATTGGTTTCTTTTATTCCCTTAAGGGAGGAACTGAAGGAACCATTAGGGGTTGGGAAACCACTATCTCTTTAGGTTTATAGACTTATTTTATCTTTGGAGGCACAAAAGAGATCATTTGATTGTCTCTTGGTGTTTTATAGGAGATGGGTGGAGGAAATACAACATGTTTACCTTGGTTAGTTGGAAGGGTTTTTGGTTCAAGCTTAGGTTAATCTATAATAGGTTGGAGAGGAGGTGCAACTATGGCTTTATCATTCTCAGGAATATTGCTAAGAGATAACTTTTTTATGTGCTTTTCCTTAAAATTTTGATATGACTTGAAAAAGAAACCTTCACGAGGCTTTATAAGTTCCATAGGTTGAAGCCAAAATAAATAAAATAAAAAATTCCCATGGGAAGACAAAGGACTAAACCCACTATGATGCACTCTAAATATCTCATTTTTAAAGGGGAACTTTATGCACTTGTGAATAACCGACGAGACAACATTCATGGAGCGTAGCCATGGGTAGCCTAACTTCACACGAAATTGGTTCAATGCTGGGATGATGGAGAATGAGACATATAATTACTTCAATCCAAATTTAAAAGGAAGAGTGATGGAACCTAGGGCAAGAAAAACCATCATGAGTTTTATCTATGCTTTTGATTGTTCATAAGAATCTTTATAAAGATCTTGCACAAACAAGAATTCTTCAGTGATCACATTCTCTTCACACACAAGATCAATGAGTATTCCTTGCAAAGGTTTTTCATTGTTACTATCAAAAATGTAAAGAGGACCATTGAGTGCATGTCTAAGTGTATCATTATTCATGAAATAAATGTCAAGTAACATAGTGGGATATGTGCAAGATCATGATGGGCCAAAAAGTGGCAATATAAAAAAAAGTAGCATTTTGCATTCACCAAAAAATGCAAAAATCCTGAGTTGACTTTTTTTGGGTTGGATGTCAATACATTGCTCCAAAGAAATGCCCAAGCCAAAGTAGCACAAATTGGATATCCAATTTGGATTGGATATCTGATTTGTATTAGATATTTGATTTGTGTCAGGTATATATACCTAGCCGCGGCCATTTTAAACCATTTTAACCATTTTAAACTATTTTAAGGCACAATGACAGTGACGTGAGGTGTATTCGATATCATATTTGAGCTAATATCCAATTTGCAAGGTAAGTTTTTGGTTTTTTTTTGTTTTAATTGATTTTTGTATTAGTTTTGTATAATTTTAACTAGTTTTTTATGGATTTTTATTAAAAACTAAGGTTTTTTATGGATTTTTATTAAAAATTAGAGTTTTCTTATGGATTTTCATTAAAAACTAGAGTTTTTTTATATATTTTTATTAAAAACTAGTGGTTTTTATGGATTTTTATTAAAAACTAGGGTTTTTTACAATATTTTCATTTATATTGTGTAATTTCAATTAGATTAATTAGTTTTGAACTTCAATTAGGTATTATGGCTAAGAATCAAAACCCGCAAATGCCAAACTCTCCACCACCTCTGCACCCATCAATTGAAGAGTTAATTGGTGAAAAATTGGAGCAATTGAGGGGCATTTGTGATGTTTATAAAACAATCCCTCGATTATCCCAGATGCCAAACACATTGAAAGAAATAATTAAAAATATAGAAACCCTCTCCTCCCAACATAATTCCATTCTTTTGTGGTGAGAAACCATGAGGGAATATTACTCTTGTGGATTTTCTTATGAAGAGGTGAAAGATCTCAAAATAAAAAAAATCCCAAATAGCCTCTTTATTTGTTAACCCTCGCACTGGTCTGCCAGTTAATGTTAATAAACCAAAACTTTCTATAAAATAGTGCACAAATAAGGACATTATAGATAACTTTTGGGATTGTTGGTGGATGGTTTTTGATAAACCACCCAACAACAATATTGATGTACCATTTTTCTTTATTAAAAAATTATACGTTGAGTTTGTGTTAGGGCATCATGTCAATTACTTTGACATTAAACCCTTACAAGGAATTGGTGGAGGTATGCCCCAAGATAGACCAGGGGAAGTTAGAGTAGCCTAGGGTCCATATGTTCCCCCTCCTCCCCTTCCTCAACCACCTCTAGTACATCATCCAGATATTATCAAGGATGCAACCACACAAACTATTTAGGCTATTCACTCTTTGAGTGATCTTTTGGTTTCTCATGTTGCTAGAGTAGCTTAGCCACATGATAATGATGTTGGTGATGGATCAAGTGTTGCTGCATCATCCTCCTTAGGTCCACATATCTGTGTGCCACATACTTGCACTATGTGCCACCAGATATGCTTGGGTCCTCTTGTACAACCCATTGAGCATGCCTTGGACACTTCTGATTATGACCTCCATGATGTGGACATTATAGGAGATCAGACGTAGGGGATTGGAGCACACCCTACAGATTCCTCTCTTGCTAGAGAGGGGGATGTTGGAATAGTTACACAAGTAAGATTTAAGTTGTAAATTCATAACTTGCATTTGTTTTTAAATGAATATTAATAAGAGATAGTATCAAGTACTAATATTTATTTACATGGTCTATTTAATAGTTGATGTCTGAGGAGGAGCTTACACAAGTTACTGATAGCACCCTTAGGGCCATTTCATTTGGCCTCGACATGCACGTGGTATATATTTTCACACTCACTCGTTTACATTTTTTTATTATATACTCGCTTTTTATTTGAACTGGCATTAATGAAATTATATATTAACTTATATGTTTATCTTATTTTCCTCTTGTAGGGAACACCTAGTGTGAGCAAGGTGTAGCATTGTCTAGACTATGGAGGCACAATGGTAGATAAGGGAAAGGTAATTGGACTCAAATTTGATTGAATTAATATTTTAAGATCTTATAGTGATTATACATACATCAACATAGATTGGTGGTTTCATATACTTGTCATTTTTATGTACAGGCAGTTATGAGCTGCACATCCTTGTTGACAAGTGTCATAATGCCTGAAGGAGTAGATGTTGGAACACCTCAAGGAGTAGGTGTTGAAACACCTAAAGGAGGAGGTATCAAAACACTTGAAGGAGATAAAGAAAAAGAGATACCTAAAGAGGTATGTGTTTATTTTATTTTTTGTTTGGTAAATATGTTCCTATTATTGACAATTGTATGCTAACTTGTATCAATTTTATGTTTTTGTTCACATATATAGATTGACATTTAAAAAGTTGGTTTGATTGGTTCTTTGAGAGGGGCATATTCTAAGACTCCCGACCCTTTGAAGAGACGTATATATGAGGTAATCAGGATTTCAATTTTAGAGTTTAATTTTAATTCAATGTATATTGATTTTGATGTTAATTATTTGATTTTAAATTATATAATATAACTAATCTCAATTGTGGTTTGAATTTTTCTTGTGCAACTACCTTCAGAGCCAAATAGTGCTTCAAAGAGGCCCCATTTTGATGATCCACCAGTAGTTTAGGATGAGTTAGATATTTTGGCATGTATATTTTGAATAGATATCAAGATGGCTTATGCCACATTTTGTAAAACTTTGTTTGAGTTGGCATTGATGCCATTTTTGTAAATGGAAATACACTTGATTATTGAATAATTTGATATATAGAAGTTGAGAATAGAAATAATTTGTTCCTCATGTGCATGTTTAAACTCTTTGAAAATTTAATCTTGAGCAATGGTTAAATATCAATGTACAATAGCATAAAAGATAATGGTTATATTATATAGTTCACAATAAAAAATAATGAATAATGGTTAAATTATATCATATATTGTTTAGTTATATTATGGTTATATTATATAATTTAAGCAACTTTGAAGATAAGAAAAATGGTAAAGTTTAACATTTTATCTTTAAAGTTTAAATACACAAATGTCGTTGTCTCACACTACATATTTCATATTTGATGCAGTGATAGGGAGGTCCTCAACTATCCAAACTTAGACCATTAGGGTCATTTCATTTGGTCTCCTACACCTACACCTACCCAACTAGGCCCATTCCACCAAGATACAACAAGTAAAATAGGTGGAATGTCCTATTTCATCATATTACCCTCTCAAACCCTTGATTGAGAAAATAGACCCATTTAAATAAAACTACCTCTAAGTTTCTTGAAACTCAAAGTAATTCCACAAGAATGGATTCAAATCAAAGTTAATATAGTCCTACGTTTGATCCAATCACTGTTAGAACAAGATATGCATGTATGGATTCATACAGATCCTTGAATCCTTAAAAAACAATGCAAAACTCATAAAATTACTAATCATTTGGAGTCATATTGGAAGTTTGTAGGTCATTTGGGTAGAAGATTAAAAAATTGCCAAATGTTGTCAATGTTGTCAATGACAACTTTTCAATTGTAATGACAATTTTTTGAAATGTTGTTAAAAGTTAGATGGAGTTTGATTGGAGACTGAAAAATACTTGTAAGGACATAAATAAATCTTGTAAACATGACCTCAAGGTTGGATAAGTTGAAAATAAGAATTTGCATCTTTGAGGAAGATTTTTTTTGTGTTTTTCCAATGTCCTCTGCTATTCTTTTGCTTGTGTACAGTCTATATGGAATTATTTTTATTTTCACATGTGTGTTATGGTTAGATAATTGAGTTATCTTTCAAATGCCTTTGGTTTGGTAAAACTTTATGGAGATTTGAATAAGTTATGGTAATTATGCCATTAGCAGCTTGGAAGTTATTTTTTTTGCAACTCGTATGACCAAATCAACTATTCCAACATGTTCGGATGGGTAGGTTTAGGTTAGGTATGGTCCCCTTTCACACCCAAATAGGCCAAAGTAGTACAAGCTACGTTCAACTAGCGAAACCCCTTAAGAGTCCAAAGTACAAAAGGGCAGAAATTTTTGATGGGTTGTTACTTAGAAACCGTGATGCCTACAAACTTTTTGTTTGAGGCTACGAGATTGTGTTGGGACCCTCTACAATAACCTATCTCAGTTTTTGCTATCTCAGAGGTGTTTTCTTGTGGTGACGATTTTTCAGTTGAGGGAAAAGTTGTTAAATGTAAGCAGTGTAAAGAACTGCAAAGTAGTGCAACTTTCGTTCTGCAACTCGTACGACAAAAAACACTATTCCAACACGTCTAGATGGGTATGTTTATGCTAGGGATGGTCGTTTTCTGCACCCAAATATGTCATATCACTCTGAGTTACATCGGATAGACAATTTCCCTTAAGAGTCCAAAGTGCTAAAAGACAACAATATTTGAAGGGCTATTTCTTGGAAACCATGATGCTTATAGACTCTCTGCCTGAGGCTACAAGATTTTTTTGGGCCCCTCTACAATAACCTCTCTCGGTTTTTTCTATCTTGGAGGTGTTTTCCCATGATGACGAGTTTTTAGTTGAGGGAAAAGTTGTCAAATGCAAGTAGTGTAAAGTTTCAAAGTGGTGCAACTTTCGTTTTGCAATTCATACGACCAAATAGACTATTCCAAAACATCCATATGGGTATGTTTATGATAGGGATGGTCCTATTTTGCACCCAAATACACCGAAACACTCTAAGCTACATTGGACCGACGATTTCCCTTGAGAGTCCAAAGTGCTAAAAGACAACAATCTTTGAAGGGATATTTCTCCGAAACTGTGATGCCTATAGACTCTCCATCTGAGGCTATGGGATTTTGTTGGGACTCTATATAATAAACTCTCTCAGTTTTTTTTTATCTTGAAGACGTTTTCCTTTGGTGACAAGTTTTCAATTGAGAAGAAAGTTGTCAAATGCAAGCGGTGTAAAGTTGCAAAGTGGTGCAACTTTCATTCTACAACTCGTATGACCAAAAAGACTGTTCCAACACGTCTGGATGGGTATGTTTACACTAGGTTTAGTCCTTTTTTGTACCCAAATATGTCGAATCACTCCAAACTACATTGGACCAGCGATTTCCCTTATGAGTCCAAAGTGCTAAAAGGAAACAATCTTTGATAGGCTATTTCTAAAAAATTGTGACACTTACAAACTCTTTGTTTGAGGCTATGGGATCATGTTGGGACCCTATACAATAATCTCTTTTGGTTTATGATATCTCGGAGGTTTTTTCTCGTGGTGATGATTTTTCAGTTGAGGGAAAAGTTGTCAAATGCAAGTATTGTAAAGTTGCAAAGTGGTGCAACTTTCATTCTACAACTTGTACAACGAAATGGATTGTTCCAACATGTCTGGATGGATACATTTATGCTAGGGATGGTCCTCTTTTGCACCCAAATATGTCAAATCACTCCAAGCTACATCAGACCAACGATTTCCCTTAAGAGTCAAAAGTGCTAAAAGGCAACAATCTTTGAAGGGCTATTTCTCGGAAACCATGTGAAATGAAGGATTTTGGTACCCTATTGGACACTTACCCTTCTAGGGTTTTTCACCTAAAAGAGAAGGAATAAGGTTCAAAATGCACAATGTTTCAATCAAGATTAATATAAGGATGGATAGGAAATGGATGTGAAGTGTGTGTGGATGTGTTTGAATGCTTACAAATGCAAATAAGTGAATTTAAAATAATCTAATGCCAAATGTTGGAAAACATAGTGTTGATTGCAAATATGAACTAGAAACCTAAATAAATTAATTTAGAATTTGATGAAACTAAACAAAGTGCACTTGGAGAAAGGCTAATGTTACTAGAGGATTTTGGAATGTCTTAGAAATCACTGTTGATGGCCACTGGGACTAATTCACCATGCATGGAAACTTAGTTTTCCTTCTGATGAAAGATTCTTGGAACAGGTTTTTGACCGTCGAAAGATGAAATCTGACAAAATTAACCTTTTAGGCCTGTAGGTGGGACTCATTCGCCATGGATGGTGAATTAGTCCACCTACATGAATCTGCAAATTCAAGGGTAGATTTTGTGGAGCTAGATCTGCACTTTTGCTTCCTACAAATGTTTGCTTTTGAAACTATCAGATTCGAGTCTGAAAATGGATTTTTTTTAATTCTTTGACTTGTTTAATGAAGAGATAGCTTTCACAACCTTTCAATTTGATCTTTAATGATTCCCAAGCTTCCAAGAGATCTAAATCTACAAACATACAAGACAAGAGAGAGAGAGATGTTGAATGTTAGGGCATGGGGGTTTGCCTTGGTCAAACCCTGTTTAGGTAATTAAACCAAAATGATGAAAGAAAGGAATGAAACATGAAACAATGGAATGGATTACCTTGTCATGATGATTGATCTTGAAATTTTGCAACATAACATGTAGAATCTACCCTTGAATGTCTTAGGAAGCTTAATGAATGACTTGCAATGTGAAAACCCTAGCTTGTTTGAGAAGATAGATGATGAATGATAAAGAATGGATGAATGAATTGATTAGAGATGGAGAATATGTGAAAATGAGGTGAAAAACACATATTTATGCAATTCTTGTGCCTTAGTATTCATTCATACCTCACCATAGGCCAACATCAAGTGATTTTGAATAAAATCCTAAAAGGTAATTTGAAATATTTTGAATTTGGGGCCAAGGGGGACTCATTCAACACCATGGCGAATGGGTCCCACCTAGGACCTAAAAACATGTGTCAAGAAAAATGTTGTATTTAATGTTATTTGTCAGGATAACATTAAAAAATACACTTAATTACAACTTATGAGGGCATAAAGAGACCAAATAAAGCATGAGAAGGGTGTAAATAGTGAAAATATGCCTAGAAGAGCATGAAAGCTTGTTACAAGACTTCACAACACTTCAAAATAGGACTTGTTGATGAGTAAAAAGGTGATATTTAGGAAAATTGCATTAAATAGAGTCTAGAAGAATGTAGAAATGTTTTACAACACTTCACAACACCTTCACAAGACATCATTAAATGTACTTTATTTAGTTTGCAAAGGTCCAAGACCTAGTGTGGATGCATAAAATGCCTCACAACACCTAGATCAAGACTTCATTATGTCCATTTAATCATGAATTATTCCCATATCAAGCAAAGGGTACTTTCTTCTACGACACATTTAGCCCCCACTTTAGTGAGAGGATGAACCTATTTCAAACTCACACTAAAGTAGCCATTCAAGAGAGATCCACAATGGGTCAAGGCCCCAAGATACAAAATCATGCGAAGACAAGATCCAAAGGTAAGATGGTGTACTCACTTTGGGTTGACAGTTATCCACTAGGTGAGAAAGGCCAAAATGTATAATCACTTTGGGGCTACAGAACTAGTTGTCCGTGTGGTGAGAAAGCCCAAAAAGGTAAGATACATTTGCTAGTTGGTATGCACTCACAAACACAAAAGTGGCTATGGGGAAAATTCATGCTGCTAGGTGGGCTTCTTGCTCAACCATGTCAAAGTTATACCCATTGATAACTTTAACAAGACGCCACAAAATACAATGATATGAGTTGAAAATTATAAGTATTGTTAAATGAAAAATAATGTAAGGATTGTTCAAAGGGATTTTGTTCTTGCAATGGCTCACCTTAGGGAACACTATGTTCAATGTCTCCAAGAGAGGATAAGTGCAAATGATCTCATCTTGTTTCTAAGAGAGGATATGTGCAAGGTCTCATCCTGAACACCATTGTACCTAATGCATCCAAGAGAGCACATCACAAGAAAATCACATAGTGAAATGTGAGTGGTGATGTATGCCCCCACTATAAAGTAGTTTTGAGCACTCATACTACGAGCAATTGCTTTAAAGTAGAAGAAAAGAAGGACATAAGAGCTTACTTGGAAAAATCTATGCCAAGTCATATGTTTCTAATAAGCTACGTCATGAGAGAGAGAAATATGTCATATGCAAGCCAACTAAAGACATGTCGTCCACATCCCAAGCTTTCTCTTATGTATTCATGAAAAGTTAACAACTAGCCCAAGAAGGAAACCACAAGTGACATACAAGGACAAGGCTATCGAACCCCTTGCCCCCACTTAGTGCAAGACAAAAGTGAGCCAAAAGGATTGATGAAATGCATGTGAGAGTGAAATCAAGAGAAATTAAAGGAATTAGATGCCCCCACATAGGGAAGCATACCAAACTCCTAAAAATGTTTTATTTTATATCTCAAAGCATGACATTCATTAGTTTAGTGACCATAAATTCTATGATAGGCACAAAAAAAAGTCTTGTCATAACATTTCTTTTGAGTTCACTGAGGGAGGGTGATTAAATTATTTTGGAGAAGGATGGATAAAATTCTCTCTTGATCAATGGTAGAAGGTTGTTTGATGGTGGATGTAAAAGCTTCATCCTGCATTGTAGTGGGTGTCATACTCATGAAAGACTCTTTAGATTGTGAGACATTTTACCCTTCATTGTAGGAGGGTACAAAATCTAACAAAGTCAAATCAGGAGCATGTTGTGAGATGATAGGTTCAATGTTATGAGAAGGATGAAATTCAAAGCCATTAGGTAGGAGGGATGATTAAGGAGGATGTGGTGTGAGATTGAATGAAGATGGGTAGAGGATGGAAGGGTTGTTAAGATTTCCTATGGGATATGTATGAGGTTCAATGATCAAAGGGGATTGAATAAACATTGGTGCATTCATATCCCTAGTAGACTTGTCATGATATATCTCTATGTAAGGAAAATCAAGAAAAACTTGTTTGTCATATTCCAAGGCCATGATATTCTCCCTAGGAGGAGAGTTCTGAGGAGAACAACAAGTCATATGTGGTTGACAAAGAGGGCTTTGTTCTTTCACAATAACTTCTTTTTCAACAGAGGAATGATCAAGGATGGTATTAGTAAGAGAGGATGTTAATGGAATGTCTGTTGTCATTAAGGTCTCATTCTCTTGTTCCATAATATCTAGCTGACAAAGAGAGCTTGTAATATGTTCATCTAAGGTTGAAACTTAATTGCAAGTGGAAGAGGCATCAAGAGAAGGACCACTATGGTTTGCAAAGAGATCTTCCCATAAGATAGGGACATGAGGGAAGGGAAGATCAAGGGTGTCATGATTCTTAATAGGAGTGTCTTCTAGTACCAACCTATCCTCTAGACATTGAGGAAGGATATTAGGAGATAGAAAAAATTGATTGTCATGACTATGAAGATTTGGTAAGGTGATGTTGAGGAATGCATTTATGATCTCACATTCTTCTTACATAAAGTCATCCAAAGGGGAATAAGGAGATGGACAATCAAGACTTTCAAGGCTTGTAACTTCCTTCACTGAGATACCTTCATCACTAATAGGAGAGGTATTGGAAGAAGAACAAGTATGTGTGTGATGATTGTCTACATTTTCATTCTCACCAATGGGCAATGTAGGATTAAGGATTAAACTAATGGATTGTTTATGTTTCATAAAAGTACACTCAAAAGAGGGGATAGTATGTTTGTAAAATCCATATTTAATGAATTCTAGAGCACATATTTTGAAAGAAAACCTATTTAAATAAAGGAAAGTGCTATGCAATGCAATTTTTAGATTAGAATTATGTTAAGTTTTTGTTTACACAATGCAATAATTTGAAAATGAAATGTGGTGAGAGCAAAAAGTGAAATGAAATGATGCATGGAATGAGCTAATTGAGGTAAGTTTGATCAAAATGCATGCTATAGAAATGCAAGTGACTGATATATACAAGTTAAGGTATCAAACAGAGGCCCAAAAATAAGGTTTTGAATTCTGTAAAATGTTGGTTCAAGGGCTAGAAGGGACCGATTCGCCCAAGGTGGCGAATAAGTCCCAGTATGGACTATTTTCAAAAATTTCAAAAAATTTATAACTGATTTTAATGTGTTATGAGTTCCATGATGTAGGTCTACAGGAAAAATGCAAAATTCCAGAGCTGTTTAATGATGAAAAATACAAAAATGCAATCTATTATGCACTTTTACCCATGAAAAAATGAAATCCTAGAATGCAAGCTAACTAATACAAAATTAAATGCAAGAAAATCTAGGAAGATTAATGGACTCCAAAGTCAGAAAAGGAGGAATTCAAATAGTAGGTTCACCAAAATGAAACGAAGGATTTTGGTACCCTATTGGACACTTACCCTTCTAGGGTTTTTCACCTAAAAGAGAAGGAATAGGGTTCAAAATGCACAATGTTTCAATCAAGTTTAATATAAGGATGGATAGGAAATGGATGTGAAGTGTGTGTGGATGTGTTTGAATGCTTACAAATGAAAATAAGTGAATTTAAACTAATCTAATACAAGATGCTAGAAAACATAGTGTTGATTGCAAATATGAACTAGAAACCTAAATAAATAAAAACAAAATTTGATGAAACCAAACAGAGTGCACCTAGAGATAGACTGATGTTACTGGAGGATTCTGGAATGTCTTAGAAATAACTATTGATGGTCACTGGGACTGATTTTCCATGCATGGAGAATTAGTCCTCCTTCTGATGAAAACTTCTGGGAATAGGTTTCTGATTGCCGGAAGATGAAATCTGACAAAATTAACTTTTGAGGCCTGTAGGTGGGACTCATTTTCCATGGATGGTGAATTAGTCCACCTATAGGAATCTACAAATTCAAGAGTAGATTCGGTGGAGCTATATCTACACTTCTGCTTCCTACATATGTCTACTTCTGAAACTATTAGATTCGGGTTTGAAAAATGACTTTTTGTTGATTCTTTGATTTGTTGAATGAAGAGAGAGCTTTAACAACCTTGCAATTTCATATTTAATGAATCCCAAGATTCCAAGAGATCTAAATCTGCAAACATATAAGACAAGAGAGAGAGAGAGAGAGATGTTGACTGTTAGGGCATGGGGGTTTGCCTTGGTCAAACCCCGTTCAGGTAATTAAACCAAAATGATGAAAGAAAGGAATGAAACATGAAACAATGGAATGGATTACCTTGGCATGATGATTGATCTTGAAATTCTACAACATACCATGTAGAATCCACCCTTGAATGTCTTAGGAAGCTTAATGAATGACTTGCAATGTGAAAACCCTAGCCTGTTTGAGAAGATAGATGATGAATGATGAAGAATGGATGAATGAATTGATTAGAGATGGAGATGATGTGAAAACGAGGTGAAAAACACATATTTATGCAATTCTTATGCCTTAGTATCCCCTCATACCTCATCACAAGCCGACATCAAGTGATTTTGAATAAAATCCCGAAAGGAAATTTGAAATATTTTGAATTTGGGGCCAAGGGAGACTCATTCGTCACCCATGGAAAATGGGTCCCACCTAGGACCTAAAAACATGTGTCAGGAAAAATGTTGTATTATTTGTCAGGATAACATTAAAATATACACTTAATTACAACTTATGAGGGCATAAAGAGACCAAATAAAGCATGAGAAGGGTGAAAATAGTGAAAATATGCCTAGAAGAGCATGAAAGCTTGTTACAAGACTTTACAACACTTAAAAATAGGACTTGTTGATTAAAAAGGTGATATTTAGGTAAATTGCATTAAATAGAGTCTAGAAGAATGTAGAAATGACTTACAACATGGTGCAGGAGCACCCACACTTCACCCTCATTTTGTGATTAGTTGATGTTAAGTAAAGAAGGTCAGTAGGTAGGTGTTAGTGTTTTGGAGATATTTTGTCTTTAATAAGGTCCTTCAAGACCTTTGAATATGTTCTATGGTGAAGTTTGGGTTTTTTGTTGCAATTGTACAATCTTACTCCTAAGAGTCTTTGTAGCCTCTAGAAGGCAAGTTCTTGAATTAGTGAATAAGGGTGCAAAGTAGGAGTTTAGAAGTCATATTAGGGTTAATTTAAAGGTATCCAAATGGTTCTTGGTGTCTTAGAACAAAAATATTGCTAATAGTGTTCATTTAGCCTTTAATTGTCAATAATGATGTTTTCAAGTCAAAAGAAGGTTTGGGTGGTTACAATTCAGTTGTAGGCATTGTTGAAGGCTCTAATGATTTGTAAATGTTTGAAATCCTTGAAAGGGAATGAGGAACTATTGATGGTTTGATGGGAAGGAACAATCATTGAATAAAAAGCAACCTAATTGTGTTAATTCTCTGTTTTCCTCATTATCTCTATATTTTTGTGTCTTTTCAACATGTACAGACTGTACAAGAAGCTTTATGAACTAAGAACCTTGTGATTTTTATAAGTAATGGAACTAGCAAGCTTTTGAACCTGTATTGAAGTTTTATTCACAAATTTATATTGTTCTTTGTTGTTACTGTGTAATCTGCTTGTACAGAACAGGGAAACACCATTTGTAGTTCCACCATGTTCTAGGCCTTCCCACTTACTATTCCACCCTGTTGCTCAGTCGGGAGGCATGGAGATAGATTAGGGAAAGTCTCTCTAAGTTTTAAAATGAAAATAAAGAAGATTGTAGACCGTGAGACACCATCACAGTGAAGAATAAGGGCCTGTATAAGTAGGAATGAATAGGACAGTGATGTGTTTTGTTCATCTATTGTTAGCATGATCTAGGAAAGGATGTGAAAGGATTGTGTAGAATTTGAACAAGTGTCTTAATGCTTTGGTAGGGCTTGGAAAGCTTTAGAGGGTTGAGAACTCAAAAACCTTAGGTATTTGGAAGGAAAATGAAGGTTTTGAAGAATGGAGGCTTAGGGGTCAAGTATCTATATAAAACCTGTGAAATTAGGAGTTTTTTGGTGTTTTTGATGACTTTACAAGAGTTCATGGTGATTGGAGAAGTCTAAAGATTAGTTTTTTTGTAAATTAGGGCTAATTTTGTAGCCTTTTTGCAAGGCAGTCTAAAGGATCTCCAAGAAATTGTGAAGAAACCTTATATGATTGATTGGGAAATGGTGTCTAGGTTTTGAATGGATGCTATTTTGAAGGTTGGAATGGTATTTGATGGGTTTTCTCAAGAAAATAAGTCTATTTGCTGAGTTTAGAGTCTAAAGGTCTTGAAGTGTTAAGGGTTCCAAGATCACTTGATGGATTTTGGTGTGTCCAATGAAACTAATTTGAGGAGTGTTCTAAAATGATCTAAATTTCCATTAGAAGCATGCTGATGGTTTTGATAGGATCTTGGTGAAGAATTTTTCTTTTTTTGTAGATTGGAGGAATAAGACTCCTTGAGGGTGAGTTGATTTCTGATAGATTGAAGGTATTAGAAGAAGAGTCTGTTGTTTTGAATTGATATCAACAATTGTTGTGATTAAATCTTCACCTTGGCTCTGCATTGTCAAGACATCATTAAATGTACTTTATTTAGTTTTCAAAGGTCCAAGACCTAGTGTGGATGCATAAAATGCCTCACAACACCTAGATCAAAACTTCATTAAGTCCATTTAATCATGAATTATTCCCATATCAAGCAAAGGGTACTTTTTTCTATGACACACTGTGATGGTTACAGACTCTCCTTCTGAGGCTATGGGATTTTGTTGGGACCCTCTACAATA
>VDFB02086081.1:171271925-171394241 GCA_007258455.2 Sequoia sempervirens | reverse complement strand
TTGAACATTACCACCACCCAACTGGATGTGATTAGAATTGATGAGGTCTTGAACTTGATGTTTAAGACACATGCATCATTTTGTATCATATACACTTGTGTGATGATATTGATTAAAGGAATTTAAATTGAAGTTTGGAGGTAAAGGTTTGGTTGTGTCCATAGGTTTAACACGAGGCAATCGAATTAGGTTCTTACTCAAAAGTTGCAACATGATCAAATGGAGAGTGTTAGGTGACTTGGTGAATTATCTATCTTAAATTGAAGTTTGGAGGTAAAGGCTTGGTTGTGTCCATGGGTTTAACATGAGGCAATCGAATTAGGTTCTTACTCAAAAGTTGCAACATGATTGAATGGAGAGTGTTAGGTAACTTGGTGAATTGCCTATATTTTGGTCTAAATTGGTATGGAGTTGGAATTATGGTAGAAAATTAATGTTCAATGTGGTTAGTTGTTGAGGTGTATAAAACAATAAAAAATTTATTTTGATTTTGAAAGGTTGATAGTTGTTTTGAGGTATGAATTTGGATTTCTCAGTATGAGTCGATGAAGATTCTTCTTCATACTGACTAATTAAATTTTAATAGTCATGAAGAGTCGTACACAAATGTGAAATATGTAATTTCATCAACAATATTTTGTCCCTTATTTTGGTTTGCAAGTTGTCAATGAACACTCTTTGGAAATCTACATCAGGAAGAGTAAGGTTAATCTATAATTAAAGAAATTGATAACGGCTTATGAAATCTAACCTTTTCACCTCTCTTTTGTTTGCATCACATTAAATCACTTATGCTAATCTTAGGATGAAGGTTGACTTGGAAATGATTGAGGAAAGCATCAAAAATATCATTGAATGAGTGGATTGAATTATTCGGCAAGGAGCAAAACCATTCCAAAGCCATGTCATTCAATGACCTAGGAAAGAGTTTAGGCAAGAGCTTATCCTCAAAGATGAATTCACTACACAAGGTTGTATATGTTGATATATGATTACTAGGATCCCCTTTACCATTGTACTTGTCAAATTGGGGTATCTTTACATTTTGTGGAATTTATGCTTTCAATATTTCAAGTGATAATGGTCTCGTTTTGACATACTATGATGGTTTTCCATTTTGGTTTTGGTTCAAGGTTGAGATTTTTTGTTGAAGTGAGGTTATATTTTGAAAAATTCGATTGATGATGGAATCATTGGTTGACATGTTTTAGGAATTTGGTGAATATGGTGGAATTGTGTATGTGCTTGGTGGGATACTATGTTGTAAATTTATGATAGGGGATGAAAATTAAGGTGTGACATGGGAATATCCAAAGCCATATGGATTTCCAATGGAAAATCCTATTGTTGAAGTTATGCCAATGCTTGGTTGTATTGTGGAAGCAAAAAATGGATTTATGTATGTAGGGATAGATGTTATAGTTGTAGGAAGGGAGACTTGACTTCTTCCTTGAATTTGAGTGCATCCCAAAGCATGAGCACAACTAGGCATGGTAGGTACATTATCATCAACTATATGGGCTAGGTTATGCAAAACCTCTAATCCTTGATCATCATTAATTAGTTTCCTCATGTTGTCAATTATAGGAACTATTGTACAAACAAAGTATTTAGTTCTCATAAATCTTGAAGTTTTTCTAAGTCTTTATCAATTTTTTTTAGTTTGTCTTTGAGAATATGGGCCACCATAGTCAACATCTATAGAAATGGGTGATAGTAAGGTTGTTAGTGGTATGGTAGCTTCAAGAATAAAGTCCAAAATTGGTTGAGTATTGACAACACTTGTCATGAAAGAGTCAGAAGACTCGTGATCCACAATGGATGTAAAGCCAATAGAGGATGCCATAAGTCTAGAACTATGTCTCACTAAAGTATTGAAAATATGACACCAGGTTGTGAAACTCATACAAGTTCCATAACGCTTAAGTGTACCAAAGATGAACACTAAACTGATAAATATACATAGAAAAATAGCAAGAAATAGAAATCAAAGACCAGAAACCAATAGAAGACAAAGAGAGATATCTGATAGAAATATGAGCCAAAAAAGGTAAGATAGTGGCACCTAGGGTGCTTATGTCCTAGGAAGGCTTTGGAAAAATTAAAATTTCTAGTGTATTAGACTATCTAAGGTTTTTGTGCTTAACTGCAGACATGTATAACAATCAATTATTTTCTAGATTTTATCAATTTTAGAATTGTGAACTAAAGAATGCAAACATGCAACAATATTGAAAGTAAATGATAATTTTGAAATGAAAAAATAAAATTTAGACAACATAATCCATTAGAGAACACAAAAATAGAGATTTGATACAAGTTTCAAGCACAAAATGTAGGAAAGAGGCTCCTAGGGTACCTATGTCCTAGAGAGGGTGTCTGAAAATTAAAAGTGTGATTATGTTTGTTACTATTTAATGTTCCCAATTTTCTGTACAAATAGATTTGACAGTGAATATTTTTTTGGATTTTACAAATTTTATGACTATGGAAATGGAAAATACAAGTATGCAAATGTATGGATAATGAATGGAAAATTTTTACTGTAAATCTTATTGGTGGGTGCCATCAGATAATTGAGTAGGTGCTCAGTATAGGGAGTTTGTGCTTCCTTGGAGTGGGTGCTCCTAAAACTAAGGGATTGGTATCTCCTTAGGGATGGTGCCCTTAAACATTGTACTTAGAAGACATTCATTGTGAGGCTAGATTAGGATAGTAGATCCTAGTAGCTATTCTCACCATGGTTTTTTTCTCATCTTAGGTTTTCCATGTATATCTTGTGTTGTGAGTTATTTTTTGTGCATGTTTATCTCTCTGCATATTTAGTTCAATTTGCACTAAAGTACTTAAAATAAATTAATTAGTTTAAGGTATTAAAGGGGTCAAATTTTGATGATATACTAATTCACCCCCCCTCTCAGTAGATTATTGTGTTCCAACAAATAGTGTTCAAAACCAAGTTTCAGATGTTATCTTGTTTTCTCAATTTTGACATCATATGACCAAGTTATGGCTAAAATAAAAATATAACTACCTTAGGCCAAATGAGGGCAAGGAGGGGGCTTGCAAGGCACACACTAACATCATGCTAATGTTAGATAACAAAATATTCTCCTACTTGCAAAAATATTCCCAAGGGTTAAAAAAATTCATTAGATTCTTGAGGAGTAGGAATTTATGGGATACCAAAATATTATGTGTTGTGGAGTATTCTCTGCTAGGGTCAATAACAGTCGCTAAGAATTTTTTTTTCAAGTATGTAGGGTTTTAGGGACCGATGGCTAGTGTGATGCTCTACCAGGAGTAGGATATTGAGACTATAGGCTAGGCCATGTGGCCCTTGTCGTACTAGCATTTCCTACAGGCTTGTTGTAGGTTACAATACCTTGTGCAGGAAATTAATACCTGTAGTTTTTAATTTTTTAATTTTTTTTAATTGTTGATTTTCTAGAAAAAATAAAGTTAAAAACCATTAATTTATTTTAAAATCCTTAGTGTACTTGCACACATACTGAAGTAGAATAATAGTGGTTGGGGTTGTGCAACACTATATGAATGCCTATGCAAGATTCCTAGTTGCTATTTTTTTCTTTTTTTTTAACTTCTCTAATTTTAGTAAATTGATTGACGATCTTAGGGTTTTTGGCCATTTTGGACTTAATAGTGATGTTCATTTTTCTCTAAGATGAGCCTATTTCTCCTTGAAGGTTCAATCTCTTAGAATTTAAACATGTAGCTACATGTCTGGTGCCTTGATAATATGTTGGAGTTGATGGTGAACCCCACAACTCCTAGAAATCACCTATAAGAAATTATCCTATCACAAAGAGAGATCAATCAAGATGAATTTTCTCAAAAACTTGAGTATTGTATTGATGCCATAACTTGAATGATTGATTAAAATGAATGAAGAATCCTTATGTAAAGGAAAAATAACCCTAAATCAAGCCCTCGGTGAGGATTATATTAGACTGTGATAAGTGTCTTCATCCTATGTAATGAGACAACATGACCTATATTTAGCTCAATTTAAAAATAAAAACACAATTCCTAACTTTAGCTTAAATGGATAAAGTAAAAGGAGCCTACTAATTAATTAAGCAATTTTCCTAATATTCCAACTGTAGACATTGAAAAATGTCCTAATCGATATCATACATTTAAATTAGATTTGCTAACATCATTTCCACTTTAACCCATCCTCTTTTCTCTTAATTGATTTAATTAGTCTAACTAATTAATTAATTACATCATTTTCATCCATTAACCTAATTAATATAATTAGGTTAATTCATCTCTTTTCACACTAACATGTCATCTGATTAAATTAAATAAATCAAAATATTTAATTTAATCTCCTAAGTCATCTTATTTAATTAAATAACTCTACTTTATTTAATTAAATATCATTTCATGTCTCTCCCCCATTTATTAAATCATCTAATTTAATAAATATCTCTTTAATTCTTCAAATTCCCTAATTGCATAAATTAAACCTTGATTAATTAGCAATTAAACTAATTTTCCTCTAAGCAAAGGGAATATTCCCATGGAATATTCTTTATCCCTTTTTTGTACAATTAAAACTTTGTTTAATTTGTAAATTACCTTTTTCCTCACCCAAAGGAATATTCTAAAGAATATTCTCTCTCCTCCAATCAACCCACTTGGCTTCTTGAACAAGCTAAACCTTCAACCTCTTGAGCAAGTTACCTTTGACCTATGTGAGCAGGTCAAAAGTGTGTTTGTTTAAGATAAGTGTGAGCCCTTGATTAACTTTCATCATGCATTCTCATCCATTGATGAGAATCCATGATCCATGCCTCTCATCCATTTCATCTTGAACCGTTGATTAAGCTATTTGATCTCAACCATTCATTCCTCATTTGCTCTCTTATAAATAGATCAATATTTGGAGAAAAATGGATCCATCTTTCAATTGCAAACTTATGATGTTGAATTCACTTGCATCCATACTCTTAATTTACTCACTTGTTAGCTTATTTCAGTTCATTTTCATTGCATAATAGCTTAGAGCATCAATTAATTTCTTCCATGCATCCATCTTAGCTTGTTTATAAATTAGGATTTTTCATCTTTTAGCATAATTTTAGATTAGATTAGCTTAGCAATAGCATAATTAGATCATTTGTAGCATAAAATCATGGTAACTTAGCTTGCATCATGTTCATTTTTAGCATAATCTAGGTTTTCATACATCAATCACAATGGTTTCATCAATTCTCTTCCATAGAATCGACTGAAACAGGCTCACTGATCATGAGATTGAGAGAGGGTCGTCGTTCCACATCAACATGATGCCAATTCCATAATGGGACAAGTTTTAGATGGATTAGAGTAGATGTTTTGAAAGCTTTCATAATTTAATATGTTAGGTTTTGATAAAATGTTTAGTTTCAATTTCATTTGATTGATCTTGTTGAGATTCTAGTATTAGTGGCTCTGTTATGCTTTGATTCTTCATGGATCAAGCATAATTCAGCGAATACTGATTTCTTTGAATCACATTATGGTGCTAGGAGGGAAAATTGATAATCTAACTGATTTTTAGCTCAAATTTCATTTTGTTGTTTTGTAGGTTGCAACGATGCTCAAATTACAAACAACAACACTATTTCAATAGCGTCGCCATATAGTGACGCCCTGGCAATTTGAAATACCAACGCATATTCAATTTACTGACGCTAATTTACATATGGTGATGTGTATTTAATTTGGAGATATTGAAAAGTTTAAACGATGATGCTCAAACTCACTAGTTCAATGCTTTGAAATTTAAAACTACGACGCTATCGTTAGTAGTGACGCTAAGCAAAATATCGATGCTATCATGCTCACTGGTCTTGCTGTAGAGCGATGCCCATTTTCACCAAAGCGATGCCAAAATCTCAAACTACGACGCTATTGTGTTCAACAGCGCCCAAATATGGTAAGAAGTTTAATGACTATTTTTTAGCATGTGCTTTAATTTTTTGACTTTATCCAAATGCTAACATGTCACTAACTTCTCTTTTTTTTTTATTTTTAGACTAACTAGTTTTGCAGATTTGGAGAAAAACTAGGAAAAAATTTACCCCAACTTGTTGGGGTCATAACTTTCTACTCAGTGGTCGAAATTCGAATCCGTTTCCACCATCGAAAAACTCTCCAAGAGGACTAATTCAATCCCTAACAATATGGTGCCTTTGAAAATAATTTTTTAGGGACCAATGCAACTTTCAAGCCCAAATTCTGCTCCAAAGGCCTTTGAAAACATGATTTACTATAGTATAGAAAAAATTAAAAAAAATTGAAATTTTTAATTTTCAATTTTTCTTAGTTGTAGTTATTGTAACCATGTTTTGACACTTGTGGGGAAATTATAACCCATCATATGATACTTTGGTTTATGTTTTAGGATCACTAAATTTCCATTGAATTTTAAAACTTACAATCTTAGGACCAACTAGCTTTCAATTAGGCTTAAAATTCATTTTCATAGTTGGTTAAAACTGAACACTCACATCATCATTTTACTTTGGGCTTAAAATTGAACAAGGAAAACTTCATATTTAAATTGGTGCTTAAAATGAACTCATTATTGCTTTGAAAGGTTAAAATTGACAACTGTTTGCTATGTTTTGGAATTTTCAATGTTGTTGGTGAATGCATATGCAATTCTCTCATGCCATTTGGTGACCTTGAGAAACAAAAAAATTCTCTAAATACTTTGCAAAAGCACTCACACATTTCAATTGGGTTTAAAATTGAACAACCATGCTAGTGTGAGAAAGAGACATTGTGTGTGTTCCCTCCTTGCACTTTATGTGAACTGGGAAATCAAACTATAAGTGTAATCCCTTGCCTTTTTAATCTTTAGAGGCACCTACTTAAAACCAATTCGAAGGTGACTCCAACCGGTTTTTCACTCGGGCCGGTATATAAATGGATAAGACTAAACTATCAAGTCCTCATGGTATGCAGGCCTTATCCACGGTACAGTGTCTTTTAGAATGGGGTACTATTGTAAAAAAGTATAAGAGCCCCTAGTAGGATTGATTAAAGCCTTTAGTGGCTTGTTGGAAACTTGCAAGGTGCCATGTCCTTGATTACCCTTACTACAACCCATTTTTTTAACAAGTCAAAATCCTAAAATATTTGTTGGTGTAAGAACGGTTGTTCTGAAGCTGCCCCACATTTGTACTATTCAATTGTAGAAACAAAAAAAATTCTTTTAATCTCTGAATTTTAAGGATTTTGAGATTTGGTGGTCCTGATAATTGTGTGTCGTGGAAGGGAGATAGTGTCGCCAAATCTCTCACTGCTCACATTGTCTAGTGTTTGGAGAAATCCGAGTGGGGACTCAAAAAATATGATCATTTCTATCCTAAGATTGTAAATGATTGTGAGTCAGTTTAACACTTTGCTTGGTTTCAAAATGATACAAAAACAAACATCCACTATCTTCCTCAATATGTCAAACACTTTGGCCTAAATATGGATACCTCTTGAAAAAATCCTTGATATTACTGCTTGTCCTAAGGATTCTATCCTTAGATATTTCTAAATATCTTGACTTATATCTCAAATCCATATTTTCCAAAGACAACATAGGAAATTATGGCTTTAATCTCATAATTTTCATGGAATGGACATTGTGAAAGTTATGATGTTTTTGACATAAAAATTTAGTTTGAAAACATAACCAAGACAAGTGTTTGTGGTAAAAATAACTTCATTAATCCAATATTAAATCAAATGAACACCCCACATTGATGTATGTTCAAACTTTGACTCCCCCAAAACAAGCAAATTGAGAAAAGAAAAACATTGCACAAATCATTGAGTTCCATTATCCAAAGTCATTGAGTTTAATTTCAAAATCATTGGGTCCTATTTCCAAAATCATTTGAGTCCTATTTTAACAAAATCATTGAGTTCTTAGGGGTTCATCACTTTAGAGAATTACATTTTTCTTACTACCTTGGTCTTGGAAAACAAAGGTTCACTCTAGGTCAACATTGGGTCAAACATTTCATCCATCCTTCATCAAATTTCATCCTTCACTTCACCTATCTTTGCAAAATTTTTGAATACACCAACACTTCATGACTTAAACATCAATCAAACCAACTACTAACTTAGCTACTTTGTATGTGAATTGTATCCTTTTCCATGCACTGAGTTAAGGTAGTTATCATTGTTGGACTAGTCTATCTTGAAGGTCACAAGTCTACCCTAAAGATTTCCAAGTCCACCGTCCACATCAAACCCATCCATCATCAACCCAAATCAAAACAAAACCTTTGTTACAAATCCCATCAACCAAGCTAATACCTTGGTCACACCTCAAATACAAGAAGGGAACCTTTTTAATCGATGGACTGAAGTTCCTAGTATGTCATTACCATCACAATATCCAATGGCATCATCATATTTTCCCATAAGACCTCTCACCATGCAAAATCAAATGGGACCTCAAACTTACATTCCTCCATCTCAATCCACCATCTTGCAAGGAATGTTGAACCAAGTAAACTCACAACCTCTCATCAACAATCTGCTACCCACTCAAAACATAAACACCCAAAACCCATCGTAGATATATCAACAATCAATCGATCCTACATTGCAAGCACATGCCTTAGCTTTACAACAAGCACAACAAGCTTACCAACAAGAAGTCCAACAACAACAACAAGCAACCTTGGTAGCACAACAACAACAAGCATCCACCAACAACAACATCAAGCAACCTTAGTAGCACAAAAACAACATCAAGCATCCACCAACAACAACATCAAGCAACCTTAGTAGCACAAAAACAACATCAAGCAGCCTTAGTAGCACATCAACAACATCAAGTCGCCTTAGTAATGCAACAACAACAACAAGTCCAACAAGCTTTCTTAGTAGTGCAACAACAACATCAAGCTCAACAAGCCGCCTTAGTAGGGAAAAAACAACATCAAGTTCAACAAGCCGCCTTAGTAGAACAACAACAACAACAAGCCCAACAAGCCACCTTAGCCGTGCAACAACAAGCACAACAACAACAAGCCTTACTAGCTCAACAATATGCTCAACAACAACAACAACAACAAGGTCTCTACTATAACCCTCAACAAAACATTGTCAATACAAATGCATTAGGAACACATACATCAACACCTCAATCACCGTCACAGAATCTCGCACCACCATACACCTTATCATATCAGAATCCCACATACAACCCATCCATCATCGGAACATATGTTCCTCAAACAAACCCACAAGATGACCTAGCATCGCAACTTGAGGAGTTGTCACAAGAAATGCAAGATTTTCAGATGGGTAAGACAAAGAAACCTCATACACAGAACTTACGTCCTTACCCATTTGATTGAAACATAGCAATGATACTATTCCCTCCCTGCTTTGAAATACCCAAATTTGATAAATACAAAGGGATTGGAAATCTTGTAGACCACATCAAATAATTCAATGTCATGTGTATGGAGGTTGCCTCTAATGAGTCCTATTTGATGTGTCTCTTCCCACGAAGTTCAACAGGTCCTACCATGGATTTGTTTTCTCAATTGCCTCCAAGTATTAAAACTTTCACAGAAGTTGAAAAATTCATAGATCACTTCTCCTTTAATCTTGACATGGATGTAAGTTTAGAAGAGTTGTATAATCTCAAACAAAAAAAAAGAGAATCTTTCACCAATTTCTTGCAACGATGGAGGAAAAGAGCTAGTAAAAGTAAACTTGGCCACTTCCTAACAAACAAGTGGACATTATCATAGAAAATCTAGACCTTGGTCTGTCTTTCCACTTGAAAATGCAGTGCATCACATCTTATGCTGAGCTTTTCCCTAAAGCCCTTAACAGTGAGAGAGCTCTAATCTCACAAGGAAACACACAAGTATATAGAGACAACCACCCATCCACTAGTTTTAATGATAAGCCCCGCTATTGGGCCAAGAACAAAAATGTTACTAGTGATGGTGTTGTTGATGCAAAGGTGGTCTTAATTGCTCCTAGACAAGAAAACACCCAACCCATGAACACATGACAACCATACATGTCACCATCAAACAATCAACCAATGATCAACGCTGTAAACACTCAACATGGACATCAGAGAACAAACAATGCTCCAAAGCAACAATTCAATCCCTTAGGGGAACCTATGGAAGACATGTTAAAGAGGTTGATATAGTCTAATCTTATCACACTCCCAGATTTCTCAAACTATTAAGAGCCACAAATCAAACCTCGTAGCTATAGAGAAGATCAATTTTGTGAATTTCATCAGTACAAAGGTCATAGCCACAAAATTATTTTAGGCTCAAACATCTAATAGAGGATCTTATTGAACAAAGAGACATTGAGGTCAATCAAAAATCTAGGAATCAAAATCTAAAAATTTACACGAACCCTATGCCTGATCATGGAAAAACAAAAAATCCAACAAAGGCATCAACTTCAAACAATACCCAGGATATCACGTTGGGACATGTTTACACTGTTTATGAGGAATAAGACATGTATCAAGATACTATTTTAAAACAAAGTCCAAACCCATGAATAGTGTTTGACACTATTTTATATTGTAATGACATCAAGTGGTTATCAGATTTCGATATCTCTCCCACATATGAATCAATGATTAGGCATGTTGAAGAAATTCTAAATGAGCCAAAAGTATCCCTTATTGCACCCATGCCCACAAACTATTGCGAAGAGTATTTTACTGATGATATATCATTGATCTGATTTAGGATCTAGACTAATTGCATTTGAATGCTTAGTGATTACAAATCTTTAAAATCCAAATTACATAAATGAAATTAACACATTAACATAGTTAATTAAGTGGAAATAGTAAAGTGATGAAATCAGAATAAGAGAGAGAAGAGAGAATTGCAAACAGAGTTGATAACGAAGTTCACTGTTGAAAACGACTACGTCTCTGGGTCCTCTCCAAAGAGCGACCAATCCGATTAATCTTTAGAAAATGATTACAAGATCTTCCACCTGATATAAGATTTATGTCTCCTTGGACGATAATAAATTACAAAGAAAATCCTTCAACTAATGCAACAAGCTTAACTAAGCATCAAATGCATAAGGATCAAATTCACTATCACTTGGAAATCTTCTCACAACTCTCCCAAAAATTCACTTCACTAAACAAAAAAAAACCTCCATTTAGCATTCTAATTCTCTTCAAAAATTATTTCACAATTCTCCAATAATTTTTACTAAGAGAATTGATTGTTCTTACAAGAGCAAAAACCCCTCTTTTTATACATGTAATTTTGCTAATTATGGTTGAAAACCATGAGATTACATAATCTCCCCAAAATCCTTAAAATATCCTTAATAATCTTTTAGAAATTATTTAAGCCCCCTTAAATAATGTATTTTCAGGCTTTGTTTAGGATTTGTTGTAATGTTTAATATTAGGGGGTGGGGGCTCGGCTAGGCACGAGTCCCTATTTCCACGACTCATCAATAACATATAAGAAAATCAACATCTGCCAACTTTTATTCTGAAATTTCCGTATAGTAGTGGCGATGGTTGTTAGGAGGGATGGGGTAGTACGTTCGATCCTCTCCACCTCCAAATTCGCGTCTACCATGTATAAATTATCCCGTTGCTATCATACATACACACCGAAAATTATGGCATGGTTGGTTGGTGGGATGATTGGTATGGAGGAGGTTGAGGGTTCAATCCCTAATCATTATTTTTGACAAACAGTTGAAGCCGCCGTCAAATAGGTTGCAGACGTGGTGCCACGTGGCGGCTGGAGAATGGGCCACGTGGCAAAATTTAATTTGTTGCTCTGTGCCATGTGTCAAAACACGATTGGTCCATGTCATCACTTGCAGTGCCACAGGGAAACCCGTGATTGTTCTCTATTGTCCACTACTTATCACCATGCCACGTCAGCACGCTGACATCATCATTTTGACTGGTCAACTCCTTTTGTCTACAAACTTTGACTGGCCATAACTCACTCAAATGGACTCCGTTTTTGACGAAATGAGTTGCATTGGAAAGCTTGCGACGAGCTCTTTGCACTGACACCGATTTTGACAACTTTTGATGACATCAAGTTTTGGTCCTCTTTTTCTCGGCACTAGGTATCAAGGCAACAAAATGCATCCCCACATACCATGGCCTTATGCATGCATTTCCTACACCATTATAATAGTTCCTGTCAGGGTACTATTGACAGGTACTATTATCAGCTTCTCAACCGTGATGCCTCAAGCGCCACCATCAACTTGGCCATCACCGTAAATGCTTTGATTTAATGCGGCTACCAAACTATGCTACCACCTTCAATGTCATTTTCACGGTCATTTTGAAAATAGGTTGTGTCGTCCATTTTCAATTCCTTTGCATAGTTGTGAGAGGACATTAATAGCGAATTTGTGCTGCTTCTCAATTACTGCGACATTCAATTCCCATATGTGATATAGAAAAGTAAAAAATTGAGATATTGAACGACGTTAAAATGAGAAGCTGGTAATAAATATGCGAGTTAAACATAGCAGGAGTCAAAAAATTTACCGGCGGGCACAGATTAGGTCGCGAGGGTGACCGGCAGACAACAAGGTTAGTTTTGGAATTAGTAGTTTTAGCGAAGGAGCGACCAATGTGAGCTGCACCAAACGAACAACGCAGCACTAGGTCCCTTTCAATATTTTCTTTTTTGTCTTCTCTTTTTCCGACTGTTCCAAGCAGAGTTTGTGATCATAATTGGGATTAATTAATCAACAATTTTGTTAATTTCATGGCTTTATTTCCGCATATTAAATTTGTATCCATTAAATTTGAATTGGTCTCATCCCTATCTCTCGAGCTCTCTTTGTATTGGGCTATTTTTTTTTTGTCTGCTTCTTCACTGTGCCCCTCCAAGAATTGTTCCCTCACCTATGTTCTTCATTTGCTGCCACACAGAATGTCTTGAATCTGTTAAGGTACGCGGCAGAAACAAATCCCCCAACCAGTGACAACAAAAGCGTAGTTAAACTTGTTCCCCCATCTTCCAAATGAGACCCACCATCCTCATTGATCTCCACAATAGCAATCCCCTATTTGGCTAGACCCTAGTCCTACTCAGAGGACAAGTAGAATATATCAATAAATCACATTTCAATGCAGTCAACAATGAAAGCGTGCTTACAGTTGGGAAGAAGCCCGCCCTTGTCATTCTCCTCAAACACACACAAACAAACAACATAATCCAAACCTTCATAGCCGCTCTGCAATCTATAAAAAAATAGAGGTAGGGCATCTATGACGGCCTTGTCCAGACTAACAATTATATTCACTAAGAGATAATTGTATCATTTTAAAATCCCATTTTTAACCCTAGGGAAGTGCCACCATATAGAGCTTATAATATAGTAGTTGAGGTTCAAATAATTTAATGAAAATTTACTTATCTTAAGATGATAAAATAAGGTAGTCAGATATGTTTTGGTATATTCTACTTAGAGTTATAGGCATATAATTTTTCTGTGGAGTTATATGAATAGAATATTTGTAACTACAAATTTAGATTTGTGTATAAGGTTCAAATTAATGAATTTTTAATACAATCTGGATTATTTTTATAATTTATGAATTTGATCTAATTAATTTTTTTATTTTATTTCTTACACGATTCAAAATAAGTGAATTTGAGTTAGTTCAAAAGTTATGATCAAAGTAGTAGATAGCTAACTTTTGAATTCTAAAATCAACTTGTATCTTTATTTCTTTTAATTTCTATGATATGACCTATTGTAACTTGAAATCAGATTAATTCAATTTTATTTCTTGTTATGTTCCTTAAACCTAATTTTTCATACAAAGATGAATTGTATTTCCTCAAATTTAAATGAACCCAATACTCAAAACCTTCTAAAATTTTACCAGGTTTTGACTTTTCTTATATCTGTAATTTTTAGATTTGATATTTTCATTACTATGTCATTTATTCTAGATTTTATTAGAGTCTTGGGCTTTCATTATTTTATATATATCCCATCACCACCATCCCATCTTTTGATTGTTTGAGTTTCATTATTATATCATTTACCATGGATCCTTACAAATTTTTATTTTGGGATTTCCCTCATGCATACATCATGGATTATGAGCTATTTTCATTCTTTCTTGATTCTCCTCCTTTTATCCTTAATTATTTTGCCTTATTTTATGACATAAATGATCCTACATGTTTCATGCATAAGATTATAGAGTATTTGAGAAATGTTCCATCATTTATAGACTTATGCATGCCTTCCCATCTATATTAGAGGATTTTACTTTATTTATCTCCATGACTCGTCATGATTCTTCATCTCATGAGATAAAAGATGGTGATACTTTAGTCCTAATTTCCCATAATACATATAGGTATATTCCTTCATATTGTGATGTTTCCTAGTAAGCATATATTATGTGCATCTCATCTCCCATAATATATCTAGGGATATTCCTTCATGTGGTGATATTTTCTAGTAAGCATATATTTTGTACATCTCAAAAAAACTTTCCTTTTACCTCTATTGGTTTTCCTACATGTGTCTCTCTTTCTCTAATACACATGTTTTACCTTCATACAAGATTGGTATTCTTTCTTGTCATTCATGTTGCTCATGCTATATTGATGATATATTAAGTGACCATCGTGGTGACAATTCTTTATTTTTTAATGATAATGCTCACGACTCTTATAAAAAATGTTACACATAGTTCTAGTTCTTCACATTTTGGTGTCCTTTCCTTGGGAGTCTCATAGATATGTCCATGCATATCATGATGTTCTATGCCTTTTTTATAACAATGGTTTCTCCTTCAAATCCTTTTATGCCTTTATATGATATATATTTGTGTAATTGTGGTGAAGTACCTTCTCTTACATATCATATTGAGAAAACACATGGAGTATACATTCATTGAGTAAGAGAACTATGTAAAGATCTCTTAGATTATTTATTTAGCTTGTGTGCAACTATTTAGTGATTTATCTCTTAAATCCTCCCCTACTAGTACTAGTGATTTATCTATACATCAAGCTATTGGACATGTTGAGCATGATATTTCACATTATTGGTACTCCACCATGAGTATGCTAGAAAATCTAGATGGTATATTTATCATTATGAGAAAATATTTAAAAAGAGATTATAGTGATGGAATATTACATAATCCTTCAAAATATGGTATTTCACCCTTTCCCTCACCAAGTAGATTTCTAGAACCGTGTTTATAAGTATAATGGTAGATCTAATCCATTAATAGAATTATAATCCTTGTAAACTTCATGCTACTTATTTTCATAAGGACAAGTTATTTGCTAGATTGTTTCCAACAAGCTTCAATGACCAAGCATTCGCATGATTATTTATTGCCTCATTCTATTATTATATCAAACATTCTCATTATGACATTGAATCCATGACAAATGTTTCTAAAATTATGCAATTCAAGAAAGAAAAATACTAACTAGTTCATGATTATATGTTAAGATTTCAAGTTTTGATTACTAATATGAGTTTCACATTAAAATAAGATGAGGTTCAAGGCTTTTTTATTAATTATTTACAAACACATATTGAAAGAAAATTTTCATACAAGCCTTACCCTTCCTTTTCATATTTATGCACTATTGTGTACAAATGAGAGCATGCTTTATTATAAAATCCTTATCTATCCCATTGGTGAGGCCAAAAAAACACTTAAAATTAGGATCCTCCACATTGGACGTGAACTCTCCCACAAGAACAAAATTCACTAGAATATGAAATAGCAAGCGCATAGAAAATATATTAAAATGAGCGTTAGGAATCTAAAGTTGAGACACCTTTTCCTATCACTAATGGATCTTTTACTATCACTATCAACAAATTCCTTTACCAATAGCCTCATTTCTTTTACTATCTTTTACTATTCTTGAACATATGTTCATATCCAACAATTTTATGTCCATTTGGAAAATATAATAAATCTCCCATGTGTCACTTTTTTTATTAATGTTGTCAATTCTTCATCCATAGCCTCTTTCCAAGAATCTACATCATTAATACCAATAGCTTCCTTTACAATCCTAGGCTTATGGGTGTTAGTGTATAAAGAAATTTCACAAATTTATCCAAGTAATAATGTGTCGTGTCAATGGAATTGAAGTCATGGTATAAAATAATTGTATGTTTGGTTTGGATCATTGATGCCATTGTTAAGGGTACAAGTAGGTCTATTATTAAGACACCATGTTAATGTAAAGATTATGTTGTGGGAACAAATTGTGTAGTTTAAATCATGCCAACCTATAATGCAAAATCTAAACATCATCCCAAATCAGAACATTGTCCCATATAATCTTATTTGTAAATTGACTTTGTGGTAAAAGTCATTTTTAGAGAAATGATCTTATTTGTAAATTCATTGGGGTTCAATTGAATTTTAGGATGATAATAATTCCAATGTTTGTTTCTATTCTTGAATTTATGGTAGAAGATTTAATTTTTTAAATACATATTTGAACAAGATAGAGGTCCACTAACCATCTTAATATTATTCATAATGGGTAGGGCAAATAAATGGGAATCACTTATTTCTCTAGATGTGCAAGACATTCTCAACCAAAGGAATCATTTCTCAAGTGTTGACCTTGAATGGACACCTATTGGAGATGACAATAGTGAGATAGACATATGTGCTGCAATCCCTCTTGAAAGACTCCCTCAGTTTGTCAAAGGAGAAGGTTTATTGGATAGTACAAAGATGAAATTTGTACACAAATTGAATAGAAAGACCGACTTGATACAACCTAACGACCATGCAATGAAGATGCACTCAAGGTTTGCATATAATTAATATAATAATGAAGCATGTCAAAACTTATATTTTCTATTTGTTATATATATATATATATATATATATTGTACATGTGAAAACAGTTATTGGTGTGCTTTTGGCCTCGAGGAAAAAAGAAATAACTCTGAAAACAAGAAAAGGAAATGAAGGTTTATCCAAAAAAGGGGTTGTCGAACCCACTTTCTTGTTAAGGTTATGTATGGTAGACCAGATGTTGCAGTTATTACATATAATGATTTCAGTCATTGTGATGCTAAAGGTGAATTTTGTCATGGAAAAGATGACCCTTCTGCTAATCCAAGGAGCAGTGTTGCACCAAGGTTGTCAAATGAATGCAAATCGTATATTGAATCCTTATTGCTAATGGGGGTGGGAATTGACACAATATATGAACACTATTTAGACCTTAGTTTGACTTAGTTGATGAATAAGAGGGACACATATTTGTTAAGGAAAGATGTTTTGAATGCATAGAATAGAGTGTACTCACTTTGATCCCAAAAGAATGAAGATGATGCAAAAAGTGTAAGCATTGGCATATAGAGGAGAAAGACAACTTTTTTTTATTATAAAAGACCAAACAATGTGAAAAATATTCCATTTATGGTAGGCATCCAAACTCCATGGATGCAAGAAATGATGGTGAAAATTTCACATAATGCAATTATTGCTATGGACTCCACATTATCAATGAATAAATATGGTGTAAGTAAAACAATTTTAATTGTATTTATGTATCTTAATGAAATCATTAATTTCTTCTATAAAAATATAATAATTTATGGTTTCTTCATGTGTAGTATCAGTTGTATACTTTTCTTGTATTCGATGAACAAGAGGCTGGTACACCTGTTGCATGGGCCATATCCTCAAGAAATAAAGTCAAGGATATAAATGAATGGCTGATAGAAGTTTATAAAAGAGGGAAACAATGTAAAGAAGATTGTAATGTCAATGCATTTATGACAGATGATTCTAGTGTCGAGATTGAAGCAATCATTTTTTTATTGGCCTTAATCTTTTATTTAAACTAAAGTTAACTCGTTGTAATTGCTTAATATTTAGTCTATAGAAAGATGAACATTACACTTATCCTCGTAACTTGTAGATTATTCTTTAATTTCTGGGTACTTTTATGTATTTGGCATGTACGTAGGGCATGGTTGAAGAATGTATACAGGTAAGTCAATCTTTTATTAAAATGCATGGAATACCTGAACATTACATGTTCGAATTTCATAGCTTGATATTAAGTTTTATAATCCAGGTATGTCAGTAATAAGGATGTTGGGACTAATATGTTCGATAGATTGGGTGAGATAATGTATGCCATGAGTGATGATGAAGACATCACTACTCATCTAATAACAAATTTCATGGAGGAATTCAAAGAGGAGAAGAAATTTATTGATTACTTTCAAAAAACTTGGTGTCATGATGAAACTCATATTGGTAAGCTCATTGAATTATTCATTATGATTTTGTATGCATTTATATTGTTTAACTTGTTTTTTATTTATACTAAGACATCATTTTGTGGGTTTGTATAGCAATGTGGGAAAAAAGTTATAGAGGTTTCCCTCATGCAAATCAAGAAACCAATGCTTCCATAGAGTCATACCACTACCACATCAAGAGTCACTATTTAAGTGATCGTGCTAAGAGGTGCACGAGGAGAATGGATTGGATTATCCATACACTTCTTCATAGGGTAGAGCCATTCTACAAAAATAAAAGATATTTGCAATTCTCTGGGTTTCTGAATAACTTAAAAAAAGAACGATATTACACAACTACATTAGAGAGGTAAAAAAATACCAGTTATAGATTGTTGCCCATATGATCTCATCCCTAACACATACCAGATAAGAAGCCAAACAATTCCAACAAAATGGTACCTTGTTAGAAAATATGGACCAGATTTGCATGTGTGTGACTATCAGTGGGCAAAGAAGGGAAACACATGCAAACATGTGTTAAAGATTTTAGATCTTCTAAAGAGAAACAAAATAAATGAGCAAGATCATGTTGTTGGTAAGGGTCATTTGAGATTTAAGTTTAATATTTATATGTTAAATGATTTTTTTTTTTTCAAAAACAACTAAATTAATCTCATTGAATTATAGACGGCGCTACTCCATTGCTTGATGATGATGAGAATGTCAGAGGGAGTTTCAGTCATGGAAACAATACCATTGGTAATATTGATATGGTATTTACAATTAAATATTAGTTTTTTAATGGTTCACAAAATTAATTAAATCTTAATCAAATTATAAATGGTTGCAATCAAATAGAAGAGAAAAATGTGCTTGGGATTGCCATTGGTGAAGACCAAAGAACAGGTAAATCTCAATGTCACCATTTTATAATAAAATATTAAGATATTTTTAGATTTAATCATTTTTATTTGTATTACAGATGGCTGGAAATCGTCTGATGCTTCGAATGATAGCTTTCGAAATTCTATTGATTATTTAAATCATCTACTCCAAAACTTACCAACTAGTGAAGATGAAAAATAATTTTTTTTTCAATGTATTGAGAGATTGTGAAAAGATATTCATACATCTCTTCCTTCCTCTTCCACATTTACATCAATCCTTGGTTCAGATAACATTTCTACGAGACGAATATCACCATGGTTCAGTCCAAGCAAAATGTGTAAACGTCATTCAATTCATCAAAGAGACAATGCCATTTCTGAAGACTTGAATGAAACAATTGAGGACTATGAAAATTTTCAATTCCCTTCTATAGGATGTAGAAAGAAAAAGAAAAAAAAGGTCATTAAATGCTCATGCATCGCAATAGAAGAAGAAAGAGTTAGTATTATGCAACAACACAGTAAGTATATTTTTTTAAAAGAATTTTAGTAATTTGCATAACAATACTTTGTGTTTTTATTTCATATGTTAAATACATGTCATTGTAGGTTTGGATGATCAAGAAAGTACTCAACGACATCAATTACCTTTCTCTATTGATCTAAACCAAACAATAATAGATGAAATACAACTTATAGATGGTAATTTTTTAACTATTAAGTGTGTTTATTAACTTTATAGGCAATTAGTCAATTCCTATCTCTAATCAAATTTCTAATCTTTATAAATTTACTATTGTTTATATTAATTACATAATGTAGTTTTACACTTGAAAAATTTATCTATGTTGATGTGTTAAATATGTGTGTCATTGCACCTTCAGAGGATCAACAAAATAGTAGAGAATATATTTTACCTTTTTTGATTGATCTTAACCAAGAAATGACAATGGAGACAATGCAAAGTGGAGATGGTATAAAAATTATAGAACACACTTCAATCAATTTTATGTTTTTAATTTGTAAATTATTTTTTTCTACATTGATGTCTTAAATGTGCATGTTATTGTGGCTTTAGATGATCAACAAAACACCCAACAACACATGTTACCATTTTCTATTGATCTTAACCAAGAAGCAACAACAATGGATGTAATGCAAAGCAAAGATGGTAACAATATGGTAATTTGAAATTTCTAAATTATAGATAAGTTTTTATTTGGTGGTCTAATTTATTTACCATTTAGCTAATTAATCAAATTTATGGTTTGACTTGTTATTGTGTAGTCAAATTTTCATCCATCAAGTGGCATGATGACGCTAGCTTTTGATGATCCAACACAAATGTAAGATTTTTCTGAGACATACGATCAATTGGACTATTGGAATGTGTAGTTATTCTACATACACTTGGTATGTAGATCTTGAGATGACATATGTAACATTTTGTAAAAAAACATTTTGAGTTGGTATAAATGCCAATTTTGTATATGTGTACAAAATTATTCTACAATTTTATATATAAAAGTCTATATACAATATAATTTTTGTTGACCCCGTTGACATAGGTTTTGGCATTGATGTGAAGGGTTGATTTTGACACTTATAGTGTTGGCATATATTCTAAGGTATTTTGTATTTAATGATCATCAAGGTTCAGTTTGGTTTGGTACATTTCTAGTGATACCTTTTTGCATACATTTATGTAATTCATTGAAGGCTTAGTTCTATTGGTTTGGTCACAAAGGAAACATAAATTGTTTAGTCACAAAAGGTAGTTTTTATATTGCATTATATTTTTAAAATTCATCAGCCATTATCTTTTCTTATTTTATCAAGACTCACTGTATTCTATAAAGTTGTTAATTGATCTCAATTGTTCTTCAAACTGTCAAATTCTTTATTTTCAAACTACAAAATGCCAAATTGGAGAATATGAAGGTTAATTAGTTAGGTAGTTAGTTAAAGGAATTGGAATTTTTTTTTAAAGGCATTTGATCAATCTCAAAGGTCGAGGAAGGTCTGGGGAAGGTGTATGATTGAAGAATCAATAAAAATACTCATTTTTTAGTGAATTTTTCTATGTTTTCAGAGTTGCAAGCCATTCTATGACCACATTTTATATCAGAAAAATTTCCTCCTCCATTATAGAAGATAGCCACGTGAGTCTACTTGTAAATGCATTTTTTTTCATTAAAAATCATTAAATTTTGAGAAAGTTATGAGGTTTTTGCTTCAGGCGAGTGGAATCCTCACTAGGGTTAATAGTGAGAAGATTAATTTGTGTTTCTCTTTTGTTTGGTGATGAAAATCCTTGGTTTTTGGTGAGAATATCTTATTGTGATTCGAAACTTGGATCCAAATAAATAGGCACAATTACATCCAGGAAAATTACATCTAATATATTAAGAACTCAAAATCTTATTATAGAGAGATACATTCTCTCTTATTCTCTTACAAAATATGTTGTTCTGAACACTTTTGCATAATTATAATTTTTTATGGAAACCTCCCAAATGTATCCATATCTTTTCGTTCCCTTTGGTATTAGGTAAGGCTAGTTCCCTTTCAAACAGATACATTTATCACATGTTCATTTTGTACTACCAAAATGCATTCACTTACCAAAACCTGCCTTAAGTTTTATCACCATGGTCAAAGCTGTGGTTCTTTAGGGTGCCCTTTCAAACAGAGACATTTATCACATGTTCTTTATGTACTACCAAAATGCATTCACTTACCATAACCGTGGTCAAAGTTGTGCTTCTTTAGGGTTCCTCACATTACCCTCAAAATATGCCAAAGCAAATTCTTAGAAGTAGCTTGCAATTTTTGTTGTATCTTCTATCTTTTGGAACATTCTCCCTTGGTAATGTTTTGATATTTGTGTGTTTTGTCTTTAAGCTATATAGAGGGATTTAATATAGTTTGTTTAGTTGATTCTATGTAATTTAATTAAGAAATGTAATTATATTATATGATAAAAAAAATAAAAATTAAAGGGAGAATTTAAAAGAGTGAAATGATTTAATTTATTTTGATGTTTGGTAGGTAGTTTTTATTTTGATCATAGTTTTAGAGTTTTAGTTTAGAATCATTTATATTTTTATGTATTTAAAGTAGAACAATGAAAATCTAAACTTTTTTTTGTGTATTTGGTCTTTTATATGGGGGAGCTTTTATAGGGGAGAGGATCCAGTAGTTGAGCATGTTTCAATAGTTGTGATAGTAGTTGTTTATATGATAGTAGTTGTTTCAAAATTATAAGTGAAGAAAGTTATGTCTCAAGAAAAAAATTTAGAGAATTTTTTCATAGTAAATCAATAAAAATACACCAGAAGTTTTTAGTGAATTTTTCTGTGTTTTCAGAGTTGCGGGCCATTGTATGGCCACATTTTATATTAGAAAACTTTCCTCCTCCATTATAGAAGATAGCCACATGAGTATAATTGTAAATTCATTTTGTTTCATTAAAAATCATTAAATTTTGAGAAAGTTATGAGGTTTTTGCTTCAAGCAGGTGAAATCCTCATTAGGGTTAATAGTGAGAAGATTAATTCATGTTTCTCTTTTGTTTGGTGGTGAAACTCCTTGGTTTTTGGTGAGAATATCTTATTGTGTATATTCTTTCATATTTTCTTGGTGTCAATTCTTCATGGCAAGGATTTCATGGTGAAAAGTTAAGATTTTTGACTGAAAATCTGTACACAGTCAGTTACAACAAGACTTTAAGAGATTTCGGCCTAGGATTTGTCAAAGTAAGCATGGGCATTAAATTTTCATGCATTAATGAGAAGGAGATAGTCTAAATACACCTATTTGAGGCATTAGAACAATCAGTTGGTGCTTGGAAGCATGATATCCATTAACCTTATTCTCTATTTTGTCTGCATCAAAAGGCTTTAGAAACTTTCAAGCAAATGCAATTGGCAGGTGTAAATCCAAATTCCACAACCTTTTCCAGCACCTTCACTACCTATAATAAAATGGGAGCTTTGGAATAGGGTATGTACATCCATCAAAGCATAACAAAAGGTGGATTTCTATCAGATATAATGGTTGGAAATGCAAAATGTGGAAGCACTGACAAGGCTTGTGAATTGTTTGACAAATGCCCCAAAGAGATGTCATCTCATAGAATGCAATGATTGCAGGTTTTGCAAAAAAATGATTTGTTGAAAAGGCTTTAGAAACTTTCAAACAAATATAATTGGCAAGTATAAATCCAAATTATTTGCCATAGTCCTCCCTGCCTGTGCCAAAATGGAAGCTTTGGGATGGGCTATGAACATGCGCCAGAGCATAATGGTAGGGGAATTTTTTCCAGATGTTATAGTTGAATATGCTCTAGTAGGCATATATGCAAGATGTGGAATCATAGAAAAAACATAATGTGGGAAGGGTTATGATTGCAAAATTTGCACAAAATGTGGGAAAGATGCTGTAGCAGTCTTGGGCTGATTGTAATAAGCATTAAGTAAAAGTCTTGAATATGGAAATACCCTTCTACCTTCATTCACCCAACCAATTTCTCCAACTTTGCATAGCTCTCCAAGTGTTGTTTGAATAATCAGCCTGTATTCATATATGATCCATGGAATAATTCCATTACAATTGTAGAGTCTATTATGTGTTTTCTTGTTGATTTGTGACTTTTTTAGTGGGTTGATTATATTGCATGGTTTGATTTCTATGGAATAATTTAGATATTTCACAAGTTAAGACATAGTTCTGTGATATTTTTGAATTTTTGGTTCAAAATTTGGGATTTTTGAATTCTTGAGTGTGGATTTTGGATTTGTTGTTTTTTCTGTCAGATTGATATTCTTGACACTTCCCTACTGATAACCTTCCCTTGATTTTTCTTTCAATATTTTGTTCTTTGTTTATGCAGAAGTCTAGTGCTATGCATTATCATATATGAATATAGGCCGATTATTCCAGCAACACTTGGAGAGCTATGCAAAGTTGGAGAAATTGGTTGGGTGAATGAAGGTAGCAGGGTATTTCTAGATTCAAGACTTTTACTTAATGCTTATTACAAGAGGAGTTTATTACAATGAGCCCAAGACTATTGCAGTGTAGCACCCCTCCATTTTGGCTCTTTTGATCAAACAGTGCTTTCCTTGTTATGTTTGTTTCTATTATACTTTGACTATGGTACTTGGTTACTATTTGATCGCTAACTGTTAAGCGATGTGAATGTTATATTTTGATGTGATGTTATTTTACTCTGATGTTATCATTATGGTATGCTTTGAATTAGCCTAATAGATATTTAATTAATGATGATTTATGCTTTGAGTATATTATTGATGTTAGACTCGTCAGTTAGTAATTCTGTATTGGTGAAGGGGATGGGATTGTATCACTCGCTTGCGAGTGCCCTACGATTCTGATATTTCCTCTTCGCAGTGTGTTTATATAATATATATATATATATATATATATATATATATATATATATATATATGCATGTTCAATGTACTCTTTGTTCGCAGGTTGATAGGTACAGGACACCGGCTCCACCTGATTTCCCAGGTTTGAGCGTGTCCATTGGCCAACGGTTTTTGATTGGGAGATAGTAGCTAGGTTTTCCATGCCAAGTCATCACCCTAGTCATAGTGTGTTGTCGGGTTTTAGTCGGGTTAAGTTGCTTCTTTGTTGTTCATCTCTCCTTGATTTATTTTAATTTCAAGTTGGAAAAGGTAAATAAATGGCTTTTTGTATTTCAGATGTTGTTAAATAAATCTAGTTGTAGTGTTCGAAATGTTACTTAAATTATTAATTAATTTAATTTAATTAATAAAATAATCTAATCTTGGATTAGATTTATTTTTTTGATTATTTAAATTAATTGTGTGGGATTAAGTCAAGTTGTTCATTTGGAAATTATAAGTGTTAAATTCTTTTTTTTGAAATGAAAATTTTAAAAAGTGTTAAATTTTTTGAAAAGAAGATTTTTAAAGTTAAATTATTTTGGAAATAAAATGTTTAAAAGCATTTAAATTCATTTGAAATAGAAATTTAAAAAAAATGAAATAAGGAAATAAAGTCATGTTGAAAGAAATTTGTTTTTTTAGTTTTAAAATTAAAAAAAACAAAATATCTCCAAATTGGATAGAGGAGCAATAACTATGGTGGATGGGATATTTTAGAAGGAGTTGACTAAATTTTGGGAAAAAAACTTATGAGAGCCATTCCATTTGGATTTTGGATTTGAAATTCAATTTTGGAGAGAAATTGTTGTAAAAAGAAAGAAAAAGAGGGTTTTGTTCTGGTGGGATTCAATCTTGGATTTGAAGGTGGAGACTTGGAAGGAGATCTAGAGTTTTGAATTGGCAAGAAGCTCAACATCAGATTGTTTCTTCAAACTTCAAGATCACAGGTTCTTTCTTGTTTTAAATGCTTTAAAATTTTGGTTTTTCAATTTGAAAACTTGGTTGTAAACAAATCCAAACCCTATGTTGAAATCACGAAAAAAAAAAGGAAAACAAAGAAAGATTCAAACAATAGAAAATTGAAAGATGAACAAAAGGAATTTCTTTTATGAATTAGAAATTAAGAATTTATGCTCGAAAGTTCTTTTGTTGTGTATTTTGTTCTATAGGAAAAAATTGTTCATTCTGACTGCAAAATGGGAATTTAGGTATATATTTATAAATATGTCTGTATATATATATATATATATTCTGTTATATATATATATATATATATACAAACATATATTATAAATATATTTTATCATTCTGGAAATTTTTGTTTAAAAAATTTTTAAACAGAAAAATTTCAAATTTTGAGCAAGGGAGGGTGATTTTATTTTTGTTATTGAAAAAAAATATAAATATATATTTTTTATTTGGGAATGTGTGGGGGGCCACAGCCAGTGAAGGGGCACTGTTGTGGCAGTGCTAATAGGCTAGGCATAGCCTTTGGCTGTGTCCCCTCCCTTTGGGGGCCCGCGGGTCAAAGAAATCAATTCCTTTTTTTTATTATTATTTTAAAATTTATTTTTATTTAATTTAATTTTATATTATATATTATATAATATATAATATATATATAATATATTATAATTTAAATAAATATTTTATTATTATTTAAATATATACATAATATATATATATATATATTATATATAAAATATATATATATATATATTATCTATTTTAAATAATGGGGATCTATTTTAATTAGTTGAAATATAAAATGTTTTTTTTTAAAAAGATATATATTTAAATAATATTCAAATATTTAAATATATGAATTTTAAAATGATTATTCTATTATCATAGATTGAAATAAAATGGACTTTACAATAAATGACTTTATTTGAAAAGTTGATTTTTATTATTATGGGTAATTGGAGAAATAGGGAGTTAAATTATTAGTTTTAAATTCCTCAATATTGCAATTGTAATTTTAATTATTTTTGAGTAGTTGCAAATAATGTTAATTAGTTTATTTGATTACATGCAATATGTTATTGCCTTGCTTGGATTTAGGAAATCCTAAAGTAGGATAATGATTTGCCTATTTTATCTTTCCGTTATGAAATCTCCCTCTTTCGTGATGTTGGGAAAATTGAGTTTTATGTTATGTAAGTCTTCCAGATTGGGTTTTCTTTTGATATCGGGGGTTGTCGTAAGATGTTAGTCAACCTTTGTTTTGCCTTGGGTAGTGCGTCTTGTTGGATCCAGTTAGATACCCGGTTATCATGAACGGGATGTGTGGAATTTATGTCGTGGATAGGGAGTCATTCTCCTTAGGTCATGCTTGTGTACCGTTGGGTGTGGAGCTATTCCACGTGTTGTCTTAGAGGAGTGGCTTGCAATGAGGTCCGACACACAAAGTGGTTTAAGGGTAACTCTTTGTAAGTTAGTTAATTCAGTGATAACGTAAATAGAATTATTAGAGGTTTAGGTTGTATCAAACACTTAACAAGATTAATTTTTTCCTCGCTCATGGACGCAAGGGCTTGTATAGACTTGGGATGGGACGAGAAGGCTTGGAATGGAAAGATTGTTATCTCATCTTTACGAGAGATAATTGATTCCACATTGGATTGCATGAGGGGCCGAGAGTCGTTAGAGGTTTCCAGGATATCCTGAGATGGGGGCGGGGACCTAGGAAGACTTACCAAGATATCCCATGTGACATTGTGATGACACTTCTCTTAAGTCAATAGTATGTTTGTAACAGTGATGCAATTGATTATTTAACTCTGGAAGCATTGCAACCATTGTGTTAAGTGATGTTGTACTTGTATTTAATTTAGTTCAGTTACATGTTAGCCTGTGTCTAGAGGTAGATGGTCTTGTCAAGGAATCCTTGTTATTATATTCTAGCACGGGGGGTGAGCCTTCGGGTATCACATGGTTGGGTGTAATTTTCACCTTAATCCATTGGGTCGTGTTCTTGTTCATGTGGATGAGATTTCCAGTTGGAGAGCTCATGGGATCTAGTTTCTTTTCATGCTTTATTCTTTTCAGTTATTATTGTAATTTTATTACCCCTCATTTGTATCGTGGTGGAAGATGTAATTTGTAACCATGCTTTGGATTTACTTCATTTGGGGAATGAGAGTTGTAATCGTATTGTAAATTATATTATTGGAAACATGTGGTATCTCTTATGCTTTTATGTAATTTTATCATGTATGGAATGTATGTGTATTTAATCTATTAAGTAATTAAATGTTATGGTTTCAATTCATGTTTCTTGTTTGGGTTTAAGTAAACTTAGTCTCGTAACCTTAGGGGTTGTTGGCAATGGGTAGTTAACTTGCGTGTTAATTGTACTTAAACAAAAAAAAATTAGTACGTTTGAGTAGTAAATTGCAACTTCCCCTAGGGTTGTGTGGTGGGGCATTACACATGGTATCAGAGCCTGGGTTTAAACATTGGGTACTCTGGGATTATGATGAACCCAATAAGCTTTTAGTTGTGTATGTTTTAAGTTGTGTACCTTGCCTAATACCTTTATGTGTTTGTGCAAGATTATGCCTCCCAGATGCGGAAGAGGTAGAGGGTGTGGACGTGGCCGTGTAGGTGGTTGCAATGAGAGTCAACATGACTCTTGTCCTGATGTTCCTCTTATACCAGATTAGGAAGAACACCAGGAATCTCAGAATGTTTCAGGGGGTATAGATCAGCAGCTAAATCCTCCAGGCATTGAGGCTACACATAGAGCTCTTGAGGAGGCATTAGCACTCCTTGGCCAAAGGAAGGTTGCGGTTCAGGGTAACCTTACTAAGAGGGAAGCCCCACCTCAGCTAGAGATGCATATGAGGGATTTACTTAGGGCATGTCCACCATTGTATTGTGGATCAGGCACTGGGTTAGAGGTTGAGACATGGCTCATAGACCTGGATAGGTGTTTTGCGATGCATCCGTACGGTAGCAATACCAAAGTGTGGTGCGCTATCATGCATCTGTGAGGATTCGCGTCCATATGGTGGAGGAGCAAAAGCTCCACATAAACGTCAACTCTGTATCTTAGGAGATCTTCCTAGATCGGTTTAGAACTCGTTTCCTATCTGAGCACTGGCATTAGCGTCGAGGCAATGAGTTTTATGCCTTACATCAGTTGGCCTTATCAGTTGAGCAGTATGAGCGATGCTTCGACGAGCTCAAACAATATGTAGTGGTAGGAGATGATGAGGGTATGTTGGTCCACCATTTTGTTAGGGGCTTAAACACCCGTCTTAGTAGAGGTGTGAGGGTTTTTGAATCCAAGACGATGGAGGTAGCGGTGGAGAAGGAACACCTAGTAGAGGAGAATCTGGATTTGGCACTAGGAGGCCACATGGGTGTGTAGATAGGCAATAGTTTGACAGCAGGGTCTAGTGCTAGAGGAGGTCAACCTCAGGGAGGTACACCTTCCAGAGCTCAGTAGTTACCATCATAGAGTGGGCAGTAGCAGCAGCAATAGGTATCTTAGGGGAAATGTAAAGGTTTCTAATAGAGGTAGGGGGATAGGAACTGGAGGCATATTAAAAACTTCAACTTTGATCAGCCAGCTCAGAGTTCTTTGTCCACCTTCAGGGGTAGTGTGCAATAGTCTAGTGCACCACCTAGAGGCAGGGGCTATGGCAGAGGTGCTGAGTGTTTCGCATGCAACCAATAGGGTCATATAGCTAGAATATGTCCCAACAGGGGCACATCTAGGTTTTCTCAGGGACCAGCGGTATTTGAGCCGACAGTTGGAGATGCTGGTCAAGGGAATCATGTTTTTGCAGCGGTTGATAACCGTCAGGAAGAGAATCAAGGTACTATTAGTGAGACATATGGTATGTTGTCAGGTAACCCAGTTACCATTTTGTTCGATTCTGGAGCATCAAACTCCTTCATTTCTTCTTTCGTCGTGACATGATGTAGACTGGGTACAGTAAGGCAAGTTGATAGGTGGCAGGTTGAGTTAGCCTCGGGTGCAAGAGTTGCATCCCATCCCCTTGTACTAGATTGTAGATTGGAGGTTGGACCTCTTCATACTAAATTGGACCTTTGAGTTATTCCTTTGGGTTCTTATGACATTGTCATAGGGATGGATTGGTTAGAGGCGCATAGTGCAGTCATAGATTTTCAACATAAGTTGATTCAATGCATTGAGGCATCTAGCAGAGAGGTAGACATAGTGGGAGTTCAGAGGCCGATTTCCTTGAGGGTCATCTTAGCTATGGAGTTGAGAAGGTGTGTGCATTAGGGTTTCCAGTTATTTGCTATTACAATGGATGATTTGGATTTAGGAGGTGGAGAAAAGAAAGTCTCTCTTGATAGTCACCCCATTCTTTAGGATTATTCTGATGTCTTTCCAGATGAGATTCCAGGGATGCCACCTCAGAGAGATATAGACTTAAAGATAGACCTTGTACCTGGATCAGAACCCATTTCATGAGCTCCTTATCGTATGACCACCCAGGAGCTGAAGGAGCTTCGCTTGCAACTTGAGGAGTTGTTAGAGAAGGGTTTCATTCGCCCTAGTGTTTCTCCATGGGGAGCACTAGTTATCTTCATGAAGAAGGACGGTTCACTTTGGTTATGTATTGATTACTGATAGTTGAACAAAGTGACCATTAGGAATTGATATCTACTTCCTAGGATCGATGACCTATTCAACCAGATCAAGGGTGCCACAATCTTTTCAAAGATTGATCTTAAGTCGGGATATCATCAACTTCATATCTTCAAATCGGACATCCATAAGACAATGTTTCAAACATGGTATGGTCACTATGAGTTCACAGTAGTACCATTTGGGTTGACGAATGCACCCTCTGTGTTCATGAGTATGATGAATAGGGTATTTTATACATACCTAGATAGATTTTTCCTTGTGTTCGTTGATGACATTTTGATATACTCTAGGATAGTGGAAGAGCATGAGGAACATTTACGGCAGGTATTACAGTGCTTATGGGATAATCTGCTTTATGCTAACCTGTCGAACTGTGAATTCTTCAAGACTGAGATCCAGTACCTTGGTCATGTGATCTCAAGGGAAGGTATTTTAGTGGATCCTGTAAAGATCCAAGCGATCTCAGATTGGCCTGCGCCCACGAATGTGGTAGAGATAAGTAGCTTTATGGGGCTAGCAGGTTATTACAAGCATTTTGTGTAGGGTTTTTCGAGAATAGGCTATCCTATCACCTCCCTTCAGAGGAAAGGGAAGAGGTTTGAGTGGTCAGAGAAGTGTGAGATAGTGTTTCAGGATCTTAAGGAGAAGCTGACCAGTGCACCAATATTTACGATACTGGATCTGATTGGGGACTTTGTAGTTTGTACAGATGCGTCCTTGGAGGGATTAGGTGCAGTGTTGATGTAGGAGGGTTGTGTCATTGCATACGAGTCATGAAAGCTCAAGGATCATGAGCTAAACTATCCCACACATGATATTGAGTTAGCGACAGTTGTTCATGCATTGATGAGATGGAGGCATTTCCTTCTTGGCCATAGGTTTGAGTTGCAAAGTGATCACATAAGCCTTTAGTATATTTTCATGCAGCCCAACCTTAATGCTAGGCAGAGGCATTGGATGGAGTTTCTATGCGAATATGACTTCGAAGTGAAGTATATCCAAGGAAAGGAGAATGTCTTAGTGGATGCACTCAGTAGGAGGAGACATGAGATATCTGAGTTGACTCTTGTTGTAGATTTGCGGAGTCAGATTCTTTCTGCCCTTCCAACAAATGGTTGGTATTAGGAGGTTAGGATGAAGATTGAGGCAAGAAGACCCCTTGAGGGCAGGTATTCAACTTATTCTCTGGATTTAGATGAAATATTGAGGCACATGGGATGCATATACGTTCCTTCATCAAGTGATCTTCGCACCTTGGTCATGACTGAAGCACATCATGCACCTTATTCAGTCCATCCTGGGGTGAAGAAGATGTATGCAGATCTGAGTCAGTTGTATTTCTAGCCAAGGATGAAACGTGATATTGTGGATTATGTGTCACGATGTCTTGAGTGTTAGCGGGTGAAGGCTGAACACCAACATCCAACAGGGCTTTTTCAACCGCATTTAGTACCAAAGTGGAAGTGGGATATTATCTCATTAGATTTCATTGTTGGTTTAGCCAACTCTTCGAGATGGCATGATGTGATTATGGTGACAGCTGATAGGCTGACAATTGACAAAGGTGGCACACTTCTCACCTATTCGCTCTTCTTATACTGCATCATCCATAGCCAGAGTGTTCATGGAGGACATAGTGAGATTACATGGTATTCCATGTCATATTATTTCTAACAGGGATCTAGTGTTCACCTCAACTCTTTGGACTTCATTACAACATGTGATGGGGACATAGTTGAACTTCAGTTCAGCTTACCACCCAGAGATAGATGGATAGACTAAGAGGGTCAATTAGATCCTTGAGGACATGTTACATATGTATGTAATGGACCAACAGACACGATGGGAAGATTATCTCTATTTGGTAGAGTTTGCATATAATAATGGTTTTTAGAGTTCTATTGGCATGCCTCCATTCCAGGCATTATATGGGCGACCATGTCGCACTCCCTTGAGTTGGGATTGACTTGAGAAAAGAGTGAATTTGGGTCCTGAGATGTTGCAAGATATGGAGCAACAGGTGGATAGTATTAGAGAGCACTTGGTGGCAGTGTAGGGTAGGAAGAAGAAGTATGTGGATGCGCATACAGTGGACCGTTAGTTTTCTGTAGGCGATAGAGTCTTCTTGTGGGTGTGTCTGCGAAAGAGTCCCATCCGTTATGGGAAGGGCTCTAAGTTGGAACCTCGCTTTGTCAGACCCTTCGAGATTGGTCCAGTTGCTTACCGTCTTGCTTTGTCGCCCAGTCTCTTGCGTATTCATGATGTTTTTCATGTTTCAGTTCTTTGGCCATACCATCCAAACATTTCTCATGTACTTGATTGGAATGCATTACAGGTAGAGGATGGGCAACTGGCTTTGGAGCCCATGGCCGTAATGGAGTGCAGAATGCTCGCTCTTCGAGGGCGAGATATTGATCAGCTTAGGATCCAGTGGGATCCTAGGGATGACACGTCATCCACTTGGGAAGATGCAGTTAGGATGAGGGAGCTCTATCCCTATTTGTTCGGAGGCTTCCAGGAGTAAGCCTGACCCTAGGGGGAGGATGTAGCACCCCTCCATTTTGGCTCTTTTGATCAGATAGTGCTTTCCTTGTTATGTTTGTTTTTATTATACTTTGACTATGGTACTTGGTTACTATTTGATCGCTAACTGTTAAGCGATGTGAATGCTATATTTTGATGTGATGGTATTTTACTCTGATGTTAACATTATGGTATGCTTTGAATTAGCCTAGCAAATATTTAATTAATGATTCTTTATGCTTTGAGTATATTATTGATCTTAGACTCGTTAGTTAGTAATTCTATATTGGTGAAGGGGATGGGATTGTATCACTCGCTTGTAAGCGCCCTGCAATTCTTAGATTTCCTCTTCACTATATATATATATGCATGTTCGATGTACTCTTTGTTCTCAGGTTGATAGGTATAGGACACTAACTCCACTTGATTTCCCAGGTTTGAGCGTGTCCATTGGCACACGGTTTTTGATTGGGAGATAGTAGCTAGGTTTTCCATGCCAAGTCATCACCCTAGTCATAGTGTGTCGTTGGGTTTTAGTCAGGTTAAGTTGCTTCTTTGTTGTTCATCTCTCCTTGATTTATTTTAATCTCAAGTTGGAAAAGGTAAATAAATGGCTTTTTGTATTTTGGATGTTGTTAAATAAATCTAGTTGTAGTGTTCGAAATGTTACTTAAATTATTAATTAATTTAATTTAATTAATAAAATAATATAATCTTGGATTAGATTTATTTTGTTGATTATTTAAATTAATTGTGTGGGATTAAGTCAAGTTGTTCATTTGGAAATTATAAGTGTTAAATTCTTTTTTTTGAAATGAAAATTTTAAAAAGTGTTAAAGTTTTTGAAAAGAAGATTTTTAAAGTTAAATTCTTTTTGGAAATGAAAATGTTTAAAAGCATTTAAATTCATTTGAAATAGGATTTTTAAAAAAAATGAAATAATGAAATAAAGTCATGTTGAAAGAAATTTGCTTTTTTAAGTTTTAAAAAAAAAAAGAAAATATCTCCAAATTGGATAGAGGAGCAATAACTATGGTGGATGGGATATTTTAGGAGTTGACTAAATTTGGGGAAAAAACTTATGAGAGCCATTCCATTTGGATTTTGGATTTGAATTTCAATTTTGGAGAGAAATTGTTGTAAAAAGAAAGAAAAAGAGGGTTTTGTTCTGGTGGGATTCAATCTTGGATTTGAAGGTGGAGACTTGGAAGGAGATCTGGAGTTTTGAATTAGCAAGAAGCTCAACATTAGATTGTTTCTTCAAACTTCAAGATCATAGGTTCTTTCTTGTTTTAAATGCTTTAAAATTTTGGTTTTTCAATTTGAAAACTTGGTTGTAAACAAATCTGAAACCCTTTGTTGAAATCATGAAAAAAAAAAAAGGAAAACAAAGAAAGATTCAAACAATAGAAAATTGAAAGATGAACAAAAGGAATTTCTTTTATGAATTAGAAATTAAGAATTTATGCTTGAAAATTCTTTTGCTATGTATTTTGTTCTGTAGGAAAAAATTGCTCATTTTGACTGTAAAATGGGAATTTAGGTATATATATATATACAAACATATATTATAAATATATTTTTATCATTCTAAAAATTTTTGTTTTAAATTTTTTTGCACAGAAATTTTTTTGACAAATTTTGAGCAGGGGAGGGTGATTTTATTTTTGTTATTGAAAAAAAAATATAAATATATATATTTTTTAATTTGGGAATGTTTGGGGGGCCACAGCCATGGCTGCACACAACCACACCCCAGTGGGGCCTTGATGTGGTGCTCCCACACTACTATGTGGTGGAAGCGCCACCACATATAGCCCTCCAGGGGGGGAGGGGCGCAGCCCTATGCCCCCTTTTGGGGGGGTCAAAAATTATTTTTTATTATTATTTTAAAATTTATTTTTATTTAATTTAATTTTGTATTATATATTATATAATATATATAATATTATAATTTAAATAAATATTTTATTATTATTTAAATATATATAATATATATTATATATTTTAAATAATGGGGATCTATTTTAATTAGTTGAAATATAAAATATTTTAAAAAAAAAGATATATATTTAAATAATATTCAAATATTTAAATATATGAATTTTAAAATGATTATTCTATTATCATAGATTGAAATAAAATGGACTTTACAATAAATGACTTTATTTGAAAAGTTGATTTTTATTATTATGGGTAATTGGAGAAACAAGGAGTTAAATTATTAGTTTTAAATTCCTCAATATTGCAATTATAATTTTAATTACTTTTGAGTAGTTGCAAATAATGTTAATTATTTTATTTGATTACATGCAATATGTTATCGCCTTGCTTGGATTTAGGAAATCCTAAAGTAGGATAATGATTTTCCTATTTTATCTTTCTGTTATGAAATCTCCCTCTTTCGTGATGTTGGGAAAATCAAGTTTTATGCTATGTAAGTCTTCTAGATTGGGTTTTCTTTTGATATCGGTGGTTGTCGTAAGATGTTATTCAACCTTTGTTTTGCCTTGGGTAGTGCGTCTTGTTGGATCCAGTTAGATACCCGGTTATCATGAATGGGATGTGTGGAATTTATGTCATGGATAGGGAGTCATTCTCCTTAGGTCGCACTTGTGTACCCTTGGGTGTGGAGATATTCCACGTGTTGTCTTAGAGGAGTGGCTTGCAATAAGGTCCGACACACAAAGTGGTGTCAGGGTAACTCTTTGTAAGTTAGTTAATTCAGTGATAACATAAATAAACTTATTAGAGGTTTAGGTTGTATCAAACACTTAACAAGATTATTTTTTGCCTCTCTCATGGACGCAAGGGCTTGTATCGACTTGGGATGGGATGAGAAGGCCTGGAATGGAAAAATCGTTATCTCGTCTTTACGAGAGATAATTGATTCTGCATTAGATTGCATGAGGGGCCAAGAGTTGTTAGAGGTTTCTAGGATATCTCGAGATGGGGGTGGGGACCTAGGAAGACTTACCAGGATATCCCATGTGACATTGTGATGACACTTCTCTTAAGTCAGCAGTATGTTTGTAACAGTGATGCAATTGCTTATTTAACTCTGGAAGCATTGTAACCATTGTGTTAAGTGATGTTGTACTTGTATTTAATTTAGTTCAGTTATATGTTATTCTGTGTCTAGAGGTAGATGGTCTTGTCAAGGAATCCTTGTTACTATCTCCTAGCATGGGGGGTGAACCTTCGAGTATCACATGGTTGGGTGGAACGTGCACCTTAATCTGTTGGGTCATCTTCTTGTTCGTGTGGATGAGAATTCCAGTTGGAGAGCTCGTGGGATCCAATTTATTTTCATGCTTTATTCTTTTCAATTATTATTGTAATTTTATTACCCCTCATTTGTATCGAGGTGGAAGATGTAATTTGTAACCATGCTTTGGATTTACCTCATTCGGGGAATGAGAGTTCTAATCGTATTGTAAATTATATTATTGGAAACATGTGGTATCTCTTATGCTTTGATGTAATTTTATCATGTATGGAATGTATGGAATGTATGTGTATTTAATTTATTAAGCAATTAAATGTTATGGTTTCAATTCATGTTTCTTGTTTGGGTTTAAGTAAACTCAGTCTCGTAACCTTAGGGGTTGTTGGAAATGGGTAGTGAACTTGCATGTTAATTGTACTTAAACAAAAAAAATTAGTACGTTTGAGTAGTAAATTGCAACTTCCCCTAGGGTTGCATGGCAGGACATTACATGCAACATCTTTCCAAAACTTTGGGGGTGTTTTGTTTATGAGGTTTGAAGTGATCTTTCCTTGTAAAAAGTGTTTGGTAGTGTTTGGGAATGAAATGATGGGTATTTACTATTTTTGAGTGAAATCCTTTTATGCCTAGCCCTGAAAACAACATAGCCTTGAATCTTCAAAAATTAAGCATAGCTCTCATACCATATAACAACATACACTTAAGCTTTAAACTGGAAAAAGAAGTTTCTCAGCACTCATCTCTTCATCATTTGTTGTTGGAGGACGCTTTTTAGAGGGTTCTGTGGGAAGGCTAATTGCAATCTCCATGCACTTGTTCATTGAATTCAACAAATATGCAAAGGAAAGATTGGTAGAAATGGCCTCAAATTTTTAATTTGGCACTTGTAAATTACATATTATACTTTGATGGTAGTGTATACAATGCCACCCCCTACACAAGAAGGATAGGAGCACCTTTTATTGTGTTAAAAACTCTACATGATAAGAATTTAAATAAATGAGAGAGGCACCTAAAATCCCGCGTCTCAAGCAATTACCTTACTGTTGGCATAATTCAATAAATTTTATGTGAAGATGGTCACTTCTACAATTTTAACCGCCATAGAGTTGAACTTTGTAATTTCATACGATGGAAAAGAGGTTTCAAAGAATAGTAGAAAATACTGTTAAAGAAGCAAAAACTCTAAATGCATCAGCGAAAGAAAAGATACCGGAGGGAAATCATATCAATCATACATGTCACGCCGATGGAAGCATATTGGTGAGAGATATGATGTTGGTGGAGATAAAAATAATTCTTATCAATGCTTAGAGTTACACCGATACATATGATCAAAGTGCAAATAAAAGATCGAATGAAGCATGATTATTGTATCATTTTGAATTTCAAACTTTTGCTGAGGGAGGTATAAGATAATTATTTTACCGAGAGAAAGGCAGATTGGTAAAACAAGATAATTAATCTCTTCAGGTGAATTTTAGGAGGAGATTATATTGGAAAAACCCATTAGTATCAAGTTGAATATATTTAAGGTTTCCTCGATGAAATACAGGCATGAAATATAAAGGACGAAAGAAATTTATCAAAATGTGCAATAATATTGAACAGTAATGATTTTTTGCTGAAGATTTAAAGTGCTTGTGTTGGGAGGTAAGATAATTTTATGGAATTAGGTAATTATTTTACCTAAAAATATTTTTATGCGAAAAGGAAAATGAATCAGTTTTTACCAGAGGGTTATAAAAGGGATAATTATTTTTACCTAAAGAGCATACTAAAGATACATACAAGTAAAAAGTGAAGTGAATTTTTCCAATGAAAGAAGACTATTATTGAATTAATTTTCACAAAGATGAGGATTAAAGATTAAAATATTTAATTTTCCAAAAGGAGACTAATTAAATATTTTATTTTTTCTAAAGTGCTACACCGAAAGGAAGAGTTGTACCAGATAGATGCCAGATAGCCCATGTACAGTGGATGCCAGATAGCCCATGAATATCATTTTTTTTTTTAAAAATGATTGTCATGGGATGGTAACAGTCATTAAAATTTTATAAAATGATTGTCACATGGGCTATAAATAGTCATTAAAAAATCAAAATCTTAAAATTAAAACTTAAAACAAAATAGCTTAAAAACTAAAAATTCAAAACATCATAATACATACCTGCATAAAAGAATGAAAGGAAGAAATTAGAATGAACATATGAGTAATGATAATACTTGAATTTTGAAAGTTTGCAGACCCACACAATAATGAAAATCCAAACATGAATGAAATTTAGTGAAAGTCGTCTACATAAGCATGCTAAAATAGAATGGACTGAAAAAGAAGGATAGATTTGACCCAAAACCAAGCAAGGGACTACTTTTTGTTCTATAAAAAACATGTTTGGTAAACTCTTATCAACTTCATTTGTCAAGATAATGAAATAATATCATTCTTTTCAACCAAAACCTTATCACTTAAATAATCTTAATCATAAGCAAGCATTGAATGCCCTTTCATGGCCCCCCTCTCCACCACTTTTATATATTATTCTCCATTTTTTTTATTGAAGAAGGTATAAGGTAGAGATTGCCACATAGCTTAGATGGGGGTAAGTAGAAACATTAAGAATGGAACAAGATAGTCAATAATGAGAAAGAGAAAAGATACCTAATTGAAGAATAACTCCTATTTGAGGATGTTGGTGGAAGGTTTGTTGAGTTACTCTTCTTTATTAATATATTTATCTATTGACTTGTGTATATTTTTAACTATTTAGTTTTGGGTTTGTCTTTTTTAAAGGTAGATTAGATGAAATTTTTATTGGGGTTTCGGTTTATATGATATTATCATGATTTACATGTAGAATTATAAATCTAAATATGTTATTTTAAAAGAATATACATATTAAAAGAATATATGAATATTTTACATAACAAATAAAAAATAACATTTGATGAATCATTTTCATATAATTCTTTATTTTTTAATATTTGTTGTTGCATTTTTATAGTCTATCACATATTTTTCTCTCCATGTCAACATTATGGGAGCACCACTCAATTGAACGTTGTTTTGAACTTCAACTAAAAGTTGTGAGAAATGTAGACCAAAATGCATGTCTTTTTTATGACAAGTATAGTGAATAAATTGACATAGAAAATAAACAAAAAAAAAAAATCTCAAGTTCTACATAGCCATTATGGTGGGTGTCTCATAGACTAACCAAAACTTTACTAGTATCAAAGCAATATGCCCTCAGGATTTCTACTTTTTAATGAAGATCCTTTATGTCTTCATTCCTAATGACATAGTTGCAAATGGACTTATTTTTATGGAACTAATTAATATAATTATATATAAACAAATGGAATACATTTCTATAAAGTTGGAATCATTTTTCCATCATGTTATTCATTCCTATTTATACATTCTATTAGTTTAAAGCACACATCACTTAATCTAGCTTATCTTTTAACACATGGGATTTTCTTCTCTATCATTTGTCCTGAGGAAAAATCATCATCTCACTCATCTTATGTATTTTTCCTTTATTAGCTCTTAATGTTCATAGTAATCTTAAAGGGCTCCCTTAATGTGTAGGGATCCTTATCCCTTAACAAATAGTTTATCTTGGCACAATAAGTATTGCAATATAGGGCAAGGAACATAGAACCATTTGGTCTCATGTATGCAATCCACTTGTGTACCTATTCCTTGGTGTTAGATTTCTAACTTTTTAAACCTCGAGATTTGTTTGTGCAATGTGTTTTAAGGATTTTTTTTCCTAATTTGATTGTCACTTTTTCGAACCCACTCTCTTATCTTTCTTTCATTGTAAAATTTAGTCATGGCTTGTAATCAACACTTGTCCTTGGTCTATGACTATTCCTATATCAAATATCTTCACATGTTTTCAAAATTGGTTGCATCTTTTCCATTAATACTGGAGAAAATTATATTCTTTTAACAAAGAGATGGTGCTCCACACCCCATGGATACATGTTGGTGTAAATAGGTAATTTTCCTAACTAGTTAATTAGTGGACTCTTATTTATATGTCAAGTCCACTTAGGTCCTAGGAATATTCAAGTCATTTAGATAAGATTTTATATTTTTAAGTTTTATTAAATATTAGTGTCTTGGGTCATTTAATGATGGCTCATGTCATTTAATAATGACACAAGTCATTTAATGTTTTGGAATTTGGAGCTTCATCACACCTTGTCTATATAAGCAATGTCATTGTACACTCTTGTAACATACCTCATCATCATCAAAATGAGGTATTGGAAAAGGTGTTGCATGAAGCCGAGCTCGACCTCGAGTGGGCTAAAGAACATCAGGTAGACAATGAAGGTTATATCCAATTAATGACTAATAAAAATATTTTTATCAAGGAACTAGATGTGGAAAAAGTTAAAGAATATTTCCATAAGAAGATGGAGGAGAGTACAATAGACGACATATCTTCACTCTTCATGGATTTTGTTGCTAGGGCATTCGATCGATCGAAACAAATGGTGGAAGCCACTTTGAAATGTACCAAGCATGGAGAAGAGGTGGCTGGTAGATGCCTTTTTGGTCCATACTTTTGGTTGTTTGTTGATGACATACAGTTGTGTAAAGTTAACCTAGACTTAGATTAAAAATTGCTCTAAATTTCTATTGTTTTTTCATGCTTATGGTGAATGAATAATTGAATATCTGCAATCCTTTGAAGCTTGCACAAATTTCATGAGACTGTGTAGTAATCTAGTTAAGTGAAATTCTATTTTGGGAAGGTTGTCCATGGTAAAATCCTCCATGATCACTGTTCATTGCTGAATTTTAGGTCTAGGAACCTTCTCTCTTCCTTGCCCTTTTCCTTTTTTTTTTAATAAGTAACCTATGCTAAGGTTCATTGCACATTGTAAAGACAAATCTTAAGTTAAAGATAGGAGTTCAAACTGATGTTTGAACTTGCAACAAATTGCACACTAGCATCCCACTTCGAGGAACTCCATTTTGTGATCCTACTTCCTTCCAGCCTAACTTCGTGAGTCCACTCGGTGATTACCACTTATTACAAGGATTTCTTCCATCCTAACTTTAGAGAAATTGGCTTGGCAAATGAAGGTAGCAGGGTATTTCTAGATTCAAGACTTTTACTTAATGCTTATTACAAGAGGAGTTTCCAGATTCAAGAAGAGTTTATTACAATGAGCCCAAGAATGTTGCAGCCTCTTTCCAAAGCTTTGGGGGTGTTTGTTTATGAGGTTTGAAGTGATCTTTCCTTGTTAAAAGTGTTTGGTGGTGTTTGGGAATGAAATGATGGAAATTTACTATTTTTGAGTGAAATCCTTTTCTGTCTAGCCCTAAAAACAGCATAGCCCTAAATCTCCAAAAATTGAGCATAGCTCTCATACCATATAACATCATACACATAAGCTTTAAATTGGAAAAAAAAAATTGGTGATGAGGAGATAATTTATGCAAATTGAAATATACCTCCCTCTTAAGACACCTATTGATCAAGTTTCTCAACACTCATCTCTTCATCATAGGGCTATATGTTGATCTAAATTTTTTAGATGTACAACAGATGTCAGATAGCCCATGAATATCATTAATTTTTTTATAATGACTGTCATGGGATGGTAACAGTCATTAAAATTTTATAAAATGATTGTCATGGGCTATAGATAGTCATTAAAAAGATTTTTGTTTCTGTATTTTTAATTTATTTTTGTATTTTGTATTTTTAAAAAATTGACATCCCAAAGCAAAGAGAAATGACTTTGAGAAAAATCCAAGATTTTGAACATATTTTATGTTTTCATAATTTGAAATCATCTAAAACTAATTGCAACTCCAACAAGGTGGTCGGTTTAAGAGGAGGTCTTGGAATTGACACTTGGATCAGATCTTGGCATGAGGTATTCGTATCAAACGTATGTTTGGTTTATTGATTTATGTGCATTAAATGATTTTCTTTGAAGTGTAAGTGTGTTATGTGGTAAGTAGTATATGGTAGCAGTGTATATCCTCACCATTATCTCATGAATGGACAATCAGACTATGGATATACTTTAGAAGGTGGACTTCACTAAGTATTATTTATGATGGATTGTGGGATGAGGTAATGTTTAAAAAAAGCTCCAAAGTTGGGACATATATGAATGTCATAGCTCTCCATTTAATGATTCATTAAAGGGGTAGTGATTTTGGCATTCAACTATTTCTCTTGTTGAACAGGGATGATGATGGACATGCTTTTTTGTTGGGCTGAGAACTTTTGCAAACATATTCATCATGTCTTGAAATACCTTTTCTTGGAACTTTTGCTAATTTGTCTTTATATTGTGACCTCGTTGGTGAGGTTGTGGATTGACACAAGGGGTCTTGTTTCTTTATAGTCAGTTTTAATATTTTTCTTGGCATGTAAGGTTAGGTGGTTAAACCATGATATCTTCAAGGGGCACAAATCCTACTTTGTGTGTCAGGGATGTATCCCCTTGTTATAATATGAAATATATTTTCTAGAAGTATTGGTAGTAAATCCATCATAAAGAATTAAAAGAGTTAAAGGTGGATCTTATGCTGGTGGATCTTATGGTCATATCCCCTTTGGTATATATCAAATAACTATGCTTAAAATGATTCGAGAGAAATCCTTGTGAAAACATGATCTACTTCCTATAGGGATTAACGTTCTCAAATTGGCATTTCGTGAGCAAAATTGTCTAATGTATTCAGATACTAGACTTGTTTGAAAATTTGAATATCTAAACGTTTGTTTTTAAATTAATAAATTCTTCCTATAATAAAAGATTTGAAGTGAAAAAGCATTACTTTTATTGCATATGCATAAATAAACTTTAGAATATATAGACGTTTATATGTAGAAATATACATCACTTACTACCAGGTAAATATGAATGTCTTCTTTAACAATCATGGTAATGTAAATGGTCTCCATCATGCTCATTCCTTTTTATTTTATGGACCTTGTAAAATTTAGAATGGATTGTTCCATATAGAATTTTTTTATAATATGCATACTTTATTTATCAGGTTGGAAAAACTTTGGTGGATTTAATTGTAGATGAAAATCATGAGACCTTAGTAAGTTGGGGACAAATACAGGGGTCCTCCACAAAGTCCTAGGAATTTGGTTTGCAATCTGGAGAGTCTCTAAATAGCATAGAAAATAGGGAAAAGGTATTGTCTACTCTTGTAGTTTGTCATATGGCATCAATTTAGAGAATATTCCTAGTATATTGAGTGTACAACATCATTTACTTAATAGCCTAACAATTGAAATTAAGGGCTTGACAATGGTACTAATTCACAAAAAATCCAACATTTTAACGTATAAATCTAAATGTAATATATGGATTCCATCCTCTTAAAGTTAGTGTATGTAGATACATAATTAATTTGAAGCTATCACTTCTCTATTGAAACCTTTATTGCACACACAACATCATTACTAAATGACCTGCCAATTTACCTTATGTACTGTGTACCAAAAAATATAACAAACAATTTTCTAAATAACCTTCCAAAAAATATATTTTACCAATTGTCTAATAATTTGTCACATGATGTAAAATCATGATTTTTTAAATTTTATTTATATTCTATAAATACTTTTGAATTAAAAAATATTTTATCATTTTTTTAAAACAATATTTTTAGGGTATCTTTATTATTTTGTATACTAAATAAAATCTTTTCATGGTTTATTTAAAATAGATAATTAAGTTTAATATATATTGTATAGATATTTTTGATTATTTTTAATAAATAAATTTATTTATTATTAGTTTTAAAATTGTTAATAAAAATTATTAATTATTATTTAACTATATATCATAAATAAATTCTTCTGAAACATATATTTCTCATCATAAATATATTTTACCAATTGTATAATACTTTTTCACATGATGTAAAATCATGATTTTTAAATTTTATTTATATTCTATATATACTTTTGAATTAAAAAATATTTTATCATTTTTTTAAAACAATATTTTTAGTGTATCTTTATTATTTTGTATACTAAATAAAATATTTTAATGGTTTCTTTAAAATAGATAATTAAGTTTAACATATATTGTATAGATATTTTTGATTATTTTTAATAAATTATTTTATTTTTTATTAATTTTTAAATTGTTAATAAAAAATATTAATTATTATTTAACTATATATCATAAATAAATTTTTTTGAAACATATATTTCTCATCATAAATTAATTAATTATTACAATTTTTTTTTATGCATTAGGTGTCCCCATAGCCCAAAATATTATTTTTATATAAAATATAATATAATATAAAATTTTAATTATAATATATAATATAATATATTTTATATTTACCCTATATTTCTTATATACATTAAATTATATTATATGTCATGAGTAAATTCTTGTAGAAATGTATATTTTTAATCCTAAATTAATTATTAATAATAAATATAATATTATTATATTTATATTATATTATAAAATCATATAATATTATATTCTTGTAGCCGCTTATCCAAATATGATTCTCAGATAAAAAAAATTCAAATAATATAAAATATAATATAATTCAATCAAATATAATATTTGTGCTTAATAAATATAATTATATGTGCAGTGAATTGAAAAAGTTGCTAACCAACGAATAAAAAAAATGGAAGATACAACTACAAATATATGAAAACATGAGACTGCACGAAAGTCTAGGGTGAATGGACTACACAAAAGTCTAGGACGTATGGAACGAGGACTGATGAGGACTGGCAAATAAGACACTGGCACAATAGGTATGTCAGGTTAGCAGCTACGGTCATTAGGGGCACAACAGGTATGCCAAGATGGATGGCAACAGATGGTCATTGATGCCATGCGGTGCAAATTGTCACCCCTATAGACATTGCCCTTTTTCTCTGCCCTGACTCCAAGTTTGACCAAGGTTTGACTGAGCATATCTTGGACTCCGTCGCTCCGTTTGACCCGATTTGAGTTGCGTTGGAGTCAGAATTTCAGCCACTTCCTGATAATGTTGATTCTAGAGAGAATTGAGAAACTTCAATTTTTTGATGAAGATCTTCCAGATCAATCATCCACCCAAGGATCATGTCAAGAGGAGGTTCTTGAGGATAATGAAAATTATTCTGAATCGAGTCAAGATCAAGAACCACTATCCCTAGTATTTCACAAAGAACTAAGGGACATCTTCCAAACCATTTTAAACTCCAAATATGTCCCCGATATCACTCCTAAGATGTTTCTTTTAGATGGACACATATACATTCTTCATCCAAAATATGAGTCTCCCACTCTTGATATTCCTACACAAGAGAAAACAATAATCAAGATTATTGATTCTTATAGTGATTGTGCATCATTAACATCTTTTGAATCAATACCAACATATTTTGAAACAATATCAATAGATAATGATGTCATAGCATCAAAGAAAATAGTTCATGAGCGAGCAATAGTCAAGATTATTGATTCGTACAGTGATTCTGCATCATTGACATCTGTTTAATTAGCATCAACATCTTTTGAAGCAATATCAATAGAAAATTATGTCATAGAACTAGAGAAAATAGTTCATATTTCTGAACATCAAGAACCCATAGCAATATCATGTGTTCATGACAAGTCCTATTTAGTGACTATGGATCAGAGGATACATTATCAGGGAAAAGGATTAGGTATTGATCATACCTTCACAACGTCATGGGAAATATTGTCTACAAAAAACATCAACATATGGGGCACAAAGAATCCTTATAATGAAAATGTTGTCAACGCTACAACTAGCCATATCATGAGTTGGCATTCACCCATCATCTCATACACAAATTGGGACCAACGTAAAAGAAGAATTCCTATCAAAGCAAGGTGAAGATCATCAATGAAAATGAAGCAGTAAAGAAAAAAGGACAAAGAAAATACAAATGGATACCAAAGCAAAATAAAGACAATCATCCCTCCAAAACTCCATTAGTCAAAGAAACTATGGGGAAAAATAAAAAAGGGAAATGTATCTATCAAAAGAGTCCTCAAATACAAAAATGAGCTTCTCAAGCAAGGAAGAAAGTATATCCAGTGGTTGGTCCTAATTCCACAAAAACCTTCATTCCCAGGGTGATCCCACAATAGTGGTTTACAATTTTTGGCCAAACTAGACACTAAAATTATTATTTTTAACTAAATCTTCACATTCGGGCACCTATAGCGGCTAAACCATGAAGAATTTGAAGATGATGCAAACTAGAGTCTTGTTACATTTTTTCTGTAGATTATAAAAATATTTTTTTCAAAATTTTTGGAATCAGATTGTACTTCTTTTTCCATCTCCTACAAAAACTATTTTTTTTCAAAAAACAACATTTTTAAAAAGTGACGCACACTGTATAACACAACTTTTTTTCCATGAAGGATAAAATTCTAATTCTTTTGAATTTAGATTTGTAACTCTAATATTTAGTGCTTCCACTTAGTTAGATAGTTTTTTATTGAATATTTTTTCTTTAATCAAGTTTCGAAATCAAACCAATTAAAATTCAGATATAGCGCAACCATATAATGCATAACTTTTTTGTATATATCCAAATTCTTTTCTTTTCTTTTTTTTTGTTGGATCAAGGACTTCAATATCTGGTGCACTCATATTTTTCAATTTTTTTTTGATAATCTGCTATTTTTCCACGTGTAGAACAAAGACCTTCATTTTTGATGAAAAACCTATGTTTAATAAAACTAGTAAAACAAATACATAATAAAACCAAAACATATTAGGGGGGATGATGGCATTCGAGGGTGCTAGGTGTGGATGTGCTAGGGCATCAACGCCCTAGCTTGGTGGCTCTGCGTATCTAGTGGTTGTGTGGGTGGGAAGTTTGGGCGGTGTGGGTATGAGCTAGGGGTGGCTCTTTTTTCCTTCTTTATTCTATGCGTGGGTGTAGATTCGAGTGGGTTTTGGTGCGATCTACTGGGGTTTGGTGTGGGTGCTGGGTTTTCTATTGTCATTGACCCCCTTCTCTTAAGTTTGATCCTTTTGATTTCTCTGGTAGCTGGGTAGAGCTCTGGCTATTTTGCGGGGTTTGAATGGCAGGGAATGCATCAAATGGTGAGGTGAAGGGAGATATTTCTAGAATGGAAGTTGGTGATGGGGCTTCATCTGGAGAGGGTATGACAAAATATAGCACCTTTAAAATGCATAAGATCAATGGATGTTTGGAAAGGGCACAAGTTCATCCTGTGTTGGTGATTCAATCGGAGGCGGTAGCTGAAGATCTAGATTACTATAGTAAGCATGTTTTGATTTGTAAGTTTATGGGGATGAGCGTTTCTCTTTCTTTCTTGGACACTTGGATCCACAAGACATGGTCTCCAAAGGGTGACTTTGATGTTCTGTTGGTTGCAAACAATTTCTTTTTGGTAGATTTCTCATGCATTTCTGATCGAAATAGGGCATTTGAAGGGGGGCCTTATTTTTATAACCAAGTAGGTCTTTTCATAAAACCATGGCATGCTGGCTTTAATTCGGTAGAAGAGTTGCCTTCTAGGGTTCCAGTTTGGGTTCACCTTTCTCGGCTGCCGCTTGAATGTTGGAGAAATGATATATTACAATCGATTGCTTTATTGTTGGGTAAGCCTATTGGTCCTTCTCAACATACTTTGGATAAGAGGATCTTTTCTTATGTGAGGGTTTGTGTCGAGATTGATCTGAGTCAACCTCTGCTTGATTCTATTGATTTGACTGTTAGCTCTAATTCCTGGACTCAGCCTTTGGATTATGAAATGTTTCCTTTTCGCTGCCGGTTATGCCATGAATATGGGCATCTGCAGCGGAGGTGTCCTCGGGCTTTTGGTGCAGGAGGTGCAAATAATGTAGGTTCCCAATCTAATCTAAGGGTGGAAAAGGGTAAGGATCCTATAAAGGGAATGGCAGCGAACAAAGATGGTTTTGTTCCAATTAAACCTCGTAATCGTGGACAGGGTCAAAAGAGGCCTTTTCAAGATAGACAGGAAGGGGAGACTTTCAATAGATTTGAGGCTTTGGATGAGTTAGTTCAAGAGGAAGGGTTTACAACTGACATGCAGATGGTGGATGGCTCTGGTTCTAAGGAGTTGGTTGAGGTACAGTCTTCAGTGATCCCTGGATTGGATCAGCTTGGTGACCAGGATCCTCAGATGGTGCCTGGTCTATCTCCTTCCGCTCCAGCCCTTGGTGTGGGGGGTGGGGGGGTTGTTGGTTCTGGTGGCCCCTCTAGTGCTGGTAAGGTTTGCTCAGAGGCTCGGGATAGCCCTGGTTTAGGTAAGATTAAACCTTCTTCCTCTATTCTGGGTGTGTAGCAAAAATCTTTTAAGAAAGGGATTCTTGAGAACTTAGTTAAGGTTGGTCACAAAAAGGACCAAGAAAAGGTGAAGCTTGCTGGAGAGACATTGGTTGAGGCTGGTTCAGTGAAGACTATTGATGCCCACTTTTCCCAACCCCAACGATGTTAGTTCTTTCTTGGAATGTGAGGGGTATGAATAGCATCCCTCGACAAAAGGCTATTCGATATTTGATCTGCATTCATTCTCCATATGTTATTTTCTTGCAGGAAACTAAGTTATCTGTGGATAGTATGTTATGTGTGGCTCCTAAGATTTGGGGTTGTGGCCATTGTCAATGTGTGGGTTCTTTTGGTAATTCTGGTGGAGTGGCTTGTTTTTGGGATCCCTAGAAGGTTAGTCCAATTTGGTGGATCTCTTGTAAGAGTTCAATTTCTTGTGTTGCTTCTCATTTAGAGTCAAGGGAGAAAGTTATTTTTTCTAATATATATGCTTCGATTGATTTCCAAGGTAAAGCTCAATTGTGGGATCATGTTAGATATGTGAGGTCTTTGGATCCTTACCTTCCTTGGATCCTGGCTAGGGATTTTATTGTTATCATTTCTTTAGAAGAGAAGAGAGGAGGTAGTGCTCGTTTGGAGCCTTCCTCTAGGCTCTTGCAGGATAATATGGCTCTTTTGAGGTTAGTTGATGTCAAGCCTACTAATGGAGTCTTCACATGGAATAATAGGAGAATTGGAGATGCTGCTATTTCAGAAAGACTAGATAGATTTTTGGTGTCCAATTTTTGGATGGGGGATAGGTGGATGATTAGATCTGAAATATTGGATTGTCGAGGCTCTGACCATTGGCCAATTAAGCTTGTGGTTGATGTGCCTCAACGATGTGCTAGAAAGAATTTCAAGTTCCAACTCATCTGGCTCCGGGATGAGTCTCTTTAGGATATGATTCCTGGCTGGTGGGATCTTGGGAAGCCAGCTTATGGCACTACTATGTATTCATTCTCAAAGAGGTTACAGTACGTCAAATACAAGTTGAAAAGATGGAATAGGCAACATTTTGGTAATTTGTTTCATGGAAAATAGAAGGCTCAGGACAACCTGGACTTAATCACCAGGAAGATTCGTGATCAAGGCCTAATAGAAGAGTTGAGTTTGTTAGAGATTGCTGCAACAAAAGAGGTAGAGGAATGGGAGTTAAGAGAAGAAATTTTTTGGAAGCAAAAGTCTCGTATTGAATGGCTTCAGGCTGGTGATAGGAATACTTCTTTTTTTCACAACTTAGTTAAAGACTGGAGGCAAGGTAATGTTATTTCTTCTCTTGTGTTGTCTGATGGGGAAATTTTGTCGTCTTCTACCTTTATTTTTGCGAAAGGTATTCGGTATTTCTCTTCTTTATTTTCTGAGGATTCACCTCCAGCTGAGGAGGCTGAAACAAGGATTCTGAATTGTATCCCGCAACTAGTGTCTAATGAAATGAATGAATCATTGCTTTCTCCTATTACCTTATTGGAGCTTGAGAATGTTGTGTTCCAAATGAAGAAAGGTAAAGCACCGGGGCCTGATGGATTCCCTATTGATTTCTTTCAGGAGTTTTGGGAGGTGGTTAAGTTGGACCTCTCAGAGGTTGCTAAGGAATCTTTCATGAATAAACAAATGTTGAAGTCTCTAAATGCAACTTTGTTAGCTCTCATTCCAAAGAAGGAGGGGGCTAACTCCTTGGATCTTTTTTAGCCTATTGCTTTATGTAATGTTGTTTATAAGATTATTACTAAGTTGATTGTTGAAAGGCTAAAACCTTGGCTTGGTGGGTTAATCTCTGAGGAGCAGGGGGGTTTTGTTGCTGGTAGATAGATCATGGATGGTGTTGTGATTGTAGCTGAGACCATCCATTCTATGGAATCCTCAAAAGAAAAATCTATGTTTATCAAGCTGGGCATGGAAAAAGCGTATGATCTCGTTAAATGGAGCTTTCTGTTTAAGATTCTTGGAGCTTTTGGCTTTTCTAGGGACTGGATTGAATGGGTCAGGAGTTGTGTTACTTCTTCCTCCTTCTTAGTGCTTGTTAATGGTGAGACCACTGAGTTGTTTAGTGCTTCTAGAGGCCTCAGACAAGGGGATCCTTTGTCTCCCTACTTATTCATCCTACTTGCGGAAGGATTGGGAAGGCTTATTTGTGCTCAGGTAGCTAGCGACTTGATTCAGGGTTGGAATTGGGGAAATGATTTTTCCCCTCAGTCTCATCTTTAGTTTGTTGATGATACTGCCTTGATGGGTAGGGAAAAGGTTGAGGAGGCTTTGAATTGGTGCAGTGTTTTGGACAGCTACTTGGCAGCCTCTGGGCAATGCATTAATGAGGGGAAGTCTTTCATCTACTTCTTCCATACTTCTAAGGTTATCCAAAGGAGATTAGTAGGTATTCTTCATTTCCATATTGGTTCACTTCCTTTTCTCTATCTTGGAATCCCTCTTGCCATTCACTCTCTCCCTAAAAGGTTTTGGAAAGAGACTCTTGACAAGTTTCAAATATTGGTCAGCCATTGGACTTGCAGGTGGCTTTCTTCAGCTGGAAGAGTGACTCTTCTAAAGTCTTTGATCTAGGCTCTCCCTCTTTATAGGAGCTTTGTTCTTTCTACTCCATCAAGTTTTATTAAAGATTTTGAGAGACTGTCTCATCAGTTTCTATGGTCTGGCAACCTTCTTCATAGAAATTGGAGCTTGGTGAAATGGGATGTTGTGTGTAGGCCGAAGCAGGAGGGGGGTCTTGGTCTACGATGGACTGATTTGAATGGGCAAGCCTTGGCTGCTAAGCTGTATTGGCGTTGGTGTTCACAACAACATATGTGGTGGGCTAAAATTCTTACCCTCAAATATTTGGGTGCAGTGGAAAGCATGGAGGTTGTAAGATTTAGTATGGAGGGGAAAGGTTCTATGATCTGGAGTACCCTCAAACGGGGGTGCCAAGCTTGTTAAACATGGACTTTTTTGGATTTGTAATGAGGGTCGGGAAGCTCTATTTTGGCATGACTCCTGGGATGGACACCCCCCTATTTTTTCATCTCATCCCCACCTTCGTGACTTGTGCCAGATTTTTGAGGAGGCGGGCTGGTGTCATGTGGCTGACTTCAAATCTCAACAATCTTTGAGTTAGCTTACTGTGTCCAGGTGGAAGGACCCTCAAGATTGGCCTCTTGGGGGGGTTTTGGAGGATCATCAAGTGCTTTCTAATATTCTTTCGGATCGTGCCTACAACTCTCTTCTTGGGAGAGATGTGCTTGCTTGGGGTCCAGATTTGTGAGGTAAATTTTTGGTTGCCTCTGGTTATCAGGTTTTGGATAAACAGGTCTTTAGGAGCTCTGAGGTTCCTTGGTGGAAGCATGTTTGGAATAAATTTGCTTGGCCTAAGTGTAATTTTTTCTCTTGGCTCGTTGTCCAAGGTAAGTGTCTTACTTGGAACATTCTTTGGAAACAGGGGTTCCAGGGCCCTTCCATGTGTGTTTTGTGTGGTCAGCATGAAGAATTCCTCTCGCATCTCTTTTTTCAGTGTTCCTTTGCTAAGGCTATCTGGCATCACTGGTGGAATCTCTGGAGCTTACCGTGTTGCCATGTCTCTACCTTGGATGATTTTTGGAGGAGACAGGGATCATCTCCTACCAAAACCTCTTTTCTTAAAATTGTTTGGAACATTGACCCTAGTTTGATTGTTTGGCATGTTTGGTTGGAGTGCAACAGACAAATCTTCTTGGATAAAAAATTGATCTTGGAGAAACTTTGGAGACGGATTCTTGGGGCTCTATAGGAGACTTTGTCTGCAAAGTGTGATTTGTCTATGCCATTTGATCCTGGGGACTTGGGTGTTGTTAATACCCTGGGTCTTGTTGTTGGGGATAGGAGAAATTTGGGCAGTGTGCATCATAGGCGTGGGCATGAGAGAGTGGCTCGTGACGACTTTTGGTGTCCGCCTACTCTGGGGGAGCTAAAAATCAATACGGATGGGTCATATAGGGGTAATCCTAGGCATGCTAGAGTTGGTGGTATTGGTAGAGATCGCTTGGGAGTGGTGGTGTTTTTATTTTCTATGTATCGTGGTTTGCATACCAATAATCTTATGGAGGCTAGTGCTATTCTTATGGCAATTGAGCATGCAGTTGGCCTTGGGTTGCGGCAGATTTTTTGTGAGTCTGATACTCAGGTGGTTATTGATATGTTGCATAAGTGACAGTTGGAGGATGTGAATTGGCAGCTAGCTGTGGTTATCAAGCAAATTATTTCTATGTGCTCTACTTTGGAGTCCATTGTTTTCCACCATATTCCACAGGAGTGGAATAGGGTGGCTGATGGACTAGCTAGATGGGCGTCAAAGAGGACTGATTCTTGGTATGTAGATGGTTGGGGAAATCTTCCTAATGACATGGCCCCTGTTCTTGAGGAGTGGGTGGCTGAGGATATGAGGTGCTTCTTGGGTGTGAATTAATTCCTGTTTTGTTGGACCCCTTGTGGGTTTTTCATTGAAAAAAAAAAACCAAAACATATTAAAATTATATTCATTGGATAGCTTGTTCTAAGGACTACCTGATTCTAGTTGGTTTTGTGAAGATTCATCCATTTTCATCCTCAACCTGAGCTCTGAAGTGCCAAAATTTAGGGTTTTTTTTTGTGTCTCAAGGGGGGATGAGGAATAAGGGGGGTTCGGGCGAACCCCTAGGGGTTCGCTCAAACCAGGGTTCATTAGAACCCCCCCTTTTATAAGGGGTTTTGTTTGCTTTTTTGGCAGGAAAGCATTAAAAGGGTTTTCCGAACCTAGGTTCTAGCAAATCCCTGATGGCTTTGGTTGAACCAATAGGTTCGTATGAACCCCTAAAATCAATTTTTTCCCATGCATTCATTTTTTGTGAGTTTTCCTTCCTCACTTCAATTGTAAACCACTATTGTGGCTTCACCCCCCATCCATCATCACTCATCTTCCCAAGTTTGAAGAGTCAAAGGTTCCAAACCATCAACCAATCCATCTCATATTCCTTTATACATGTCACCATATACTCCACTCACAATATCCAATTCTCACATTGATTGTGTGTTGGCATCTACTCTTCATCATAAGGATTCCAAAGGCACTCTATCATGATGTGCGTACATAGACAAGGTTAATTCTGGCATCCACAAGGTAGATCCAATTTCTTCAAGGTTGCATTCAAGTGCTCATATCTTAGCAAAGAAGCTTCTTCAAGCAGGGTATTGTTGGCCTGTTATGATAGTTGCCTCCACATCAGCATCACTAGGTGGTTCAACATGAGGCTAACATTTCTAGAAATCTCAAAAAATAAAATAAAATAAAAAAATGATAAAAATCCAAAAAAAAAGAAAAAGGATTGAAAACAGTAAAGATAAAAATCATCCTCCAGTGAAAACCACTACGGTGGCACTTTGGGGAAGTACCATGATGAACCCTAACAAATAGGCATCATGAGTAGAATCTAGTGTCTATATTATCCTTCTCATATGGAAGCATCTCATCCTGTCATAATCCAATGTTCCCTCTATCCATCCAATCCAAAATTTATCCAGATAGTCCATTTTATCTTGATCTTGACAAAGATTCAGTGTATACTTCAACTCTACTCATGGAAAACTTTTGACAGGCTCTTTACCACTTTATCTTGTGAAGTTCCATAGCCCATATCTAGCATGATAAAAATTTGTCAAACTCTTCGCATATACATTACCTATCTTGGTTGTCCATTACATTATGAAGAATTGCTAACCACTGGGGGAAGGTTATTACGCTCTTATTTTCAAATAATTCTTGATCCATGTCTTATATCTGATAGTGTGACATCAAAATCATGATCTAGGTATCATTTTCCTCCAAATCTCATCAAAAACACCAAAAAAATTCATAAAATATTATCTCAAAAATCCAAAAAAATTAGCAAAATTTTGTACAGCTAAAATCTAAAAACATTCAAAAAATTGTAAACACTGAAATCCAAAACATCTAGAAAACATCAAAATCCCTAAAAAGGTCGAACATTGAAAAAACCAAAAACAATGTCTCTTTGTCAAACTACGTCATCTCTAAGCTTGAACGTAGGCAAGGCCATCATTGATGTGCCCCCGAGACACCCTAGGTCAGTCCTTTAGCAATTTTTCATAATATCCAAATATTATGACACTCTATGATCAGCCCCCAAGGCCCCTAGGATAGGTTTTAGGTTAGGTTCTTGGTTGAAACTCTGAAACTCTCACGAAAATCCAAAAACATCCAAATATTCAGAAAACCCCAAAACATCCAAATATTCAAAAAACACAAAAACATTTGAAAATGGAAAATCCAAAAACAATAGAAAACATTCAAAATACCTAAAAAGCCTCAAAATATTCAGAAAACCCTAAATAGTCTCATAAAATCTGAAAATCCTAAACATTCGCATAAACTTTCAAAAGGATGAAAAATGGCCTCAAAACATTTTCAAAATACCAAAAACATTGAAATATTCTAGAAAATACAAAATCCCATTCATCCCATCTCGCTTTCACCTACAACCATAATAAACGATCATCACCTTCACCCTTTGGAAAAACAAGTAGAAAACAAACATAGCAAGTCATAAAGTGCAAACCTAAAAGTCAAAATATAACGTCTAAATCATAGGTAAATATGTTAGTGAAGTTTATGGCAATGGCTCATCTTAGCATCATCATCCCAATGTCAAACAACCCTCTAATCGACATGTCCTAGGATGTACCCTTCCGGTGATGGACATCAGTATCAAAAATCACCTTAGCTAAACTTAAACTAGGCAAGAGCTATAGATAACACTGACTGTTTGTCTTTGATCTTTTCTTATGATTTATCTTAATGACCCATTATGAGAACCTCTCAAGGATGTTTTTCCAAAATGATTTAGAGAGAAAGGAATGGGGCATCGATCATTATCTTTCATTTGTTGTGCTTGTGGATACTCTTGTAAAATAATCTTGGCACATACTTGCTTACTTGTGTGTAGGAAGGTCATTTGGAAATGTTGAATATTGTGTATGCTTTGGTCCAATATATTCTATGCTTCTAACTTGCATTCCAATGATGTTTCCATATGTGAAAGTGTGAACAAGAACTATCCTATCTATTTGTCAAGTTAAATTCCATTACACGAGATACAATGTTGTCCTAGTTATTAATACCTTGACGCATTGTGTCTGTCTTATATCAAACAATAAGAAACAATGGAAAATCCCAACCCCAAAGTGTGAGCATCCCACCCTGTATTTCTTGCATTGTCTCATCATCCTCTCTAATAAAGTCTCGCTGGATCAAGGACTCGTTATATATTTTGAAGCAATCATCAAAACCAGCAGTCATTCATTCTTTATTCTTCTATCTTCTCTCTGTGATAACCTAGTATCATGACAGTCAATAAAAACATCATCATTGCATCCACTCTGCATCCACAAACCATCAACATAATCATTTGAATATCATATCATACATTTTACATTATCATTTGAGTTGTGATGAATAATATAGATTTGTTATTCTAATCATCTTAAATCATTACATATCGTAAGAATTTCCATCCATCCATCCATATGCATACATCATCATAAAACATGCATAGAAAATATACAAAAAAAGAAATGCATCCATATCATTTGCATATCATAATCATCCATCCATATCATATCATGAAAAGATAATGAAAAAGAATATAAAATTGCATCCATCCATATCATGATATGTACATGTCACATAGGCATAAATAAAATGCATCCATATCATATCATCCATACATGAAGTACAATGAACACATCATATCATGAATCATCTATATTCGTATCATATATATATCAAAAAATGTGTCATGGTACAACATCTAGATCAGTGTATGTATATCGATCATCAGTACAATATCCATGGGGCTATCAAAAAGGAGCCCATGAATGTATATCAGTGATAAAAAATGGGGAAAAATAAAAAAGTGTCTATACATCAAAAAGCTAGCCCTAATGGCTGCTACCCTCTCCAGCTTGCCTCTCAGGCTGATCCACTACTTGGGGATGCGCAATGTTGTGCTATGAAAAATATGGTTGTCGAAGAGCTACTAGAACATCCTGATGATAATGATGCTTATAGTATATAACCTCTGTAACAACCTATCTATATAGTCATGTTGAAATTGTCTGCCCATGAGTTGCTACCACCATCACCTCAATCTACTGCCGCTTGGCCACCTCCTGATCCCTCTCTCCTATAACAACTTGAAATATTCATAGCGCTTGATCTCTCTCTACTATCACTACAACTACCTGCTACTGAGCCTAGTCTTGCTCAATAGTAATAGCCAAAACTAACTCGCAGGCCTAATCTCGCGCACCAATCAATACCTACACCTACTATTGCAGTTGTTGTATCAAAGAATCTCATGCACCTGGTGGCGGTGGTGGCCCTGGATATGACTGTACCTATGGCTATACCTAAGGTTGTTTACCAATCAGAGGAGCCACTAGAAACTGTCTGTCCTGGCCATCCTGGACTCTCTGTGCCCTACCTCTAGCTCCCCTACCTCTTGGTCTCCCTCTAGGAGGAGCACCTGCCAGATCTATCAGTTGCCTAGGTGGGACAAACCATGCATCATATGCTAGAGTGGTCTGTGCTACTAGCTAACCCTGATCATATGCCCAAGGCTGGGCCACTAACTATTTGAAACTCTCAACGACCTCTGGAGTAGGAATGGTTGGTCGCCATGTGGGAACCTCTTTGACCGATCTCGCAAAAATGGCCCTGTATATATCGTTAGGCCTATCTTGTACATCCCCAAACTATTGAGCCACCCTATTAGGAAGATATCTCTCGATCATGGTGTGCTCTCGATCCTACATGTAACAGGTATGTTTGGAAAAATACAACTACTAAATATCATAAAACCATGGTGGCATCTAAAGCCATGGGTGCCAGTGGAAAACTGTCATGTCATCTATAACCCATCTCCAATATGGGAAACCAACATGTATAATGTGCCTCAATATAATGACACATGTATATCTCCAAATGACGGGATCATCCAACTCCACGTCTACCATCTGAACTATCGGTTGAAGCATGACAATGCGCTCCCATGCATCGATGGCCCTCCCATCGCAATAAAAAAAATCATGCAAATCATGGTACAAGGAGGCTAACATCATGGGCCCCCACACAAAAAAAGTCCTCCTGAATAGCATCCAGTGCCACACTAAGCCCCATCCTAGGATAAAACCTTTATTGTGTTTTTCTAGAGCCACCAAACCAAAAATGATGGTTGCAATGATCAATCTAAAGGTTGGCACGTGACCTCTGTATGTCTCCAAATCAATTTGAGATGTGACCAATGTAATCTAGTCCATCTCCATCACCTTAAGGCATGCATCAAACCTGGCATTGATGTTGTAAATCACACGATCATTGTGAATAGGTAAACACAATATCTGCCACATGTCCTCCAAGGTAATTGTTGCCTCATCTATCGAAAGGTGAAAGGATGAGGTCTCACTATGCCATCTCTCACATAGAGCTATCATCATCACCAAATGAGTCCTAATAATGGGTGCGTATGCAACATACCATAGACCAATCTCTCCTAGGTGCTCCTGGCGCAACTTTAAAAGATCACCTAATCTCTCTAGAAGCATGGGCCTGTGCTCCCTTGACATTAATGGTGGGAAGAACTCCTACATTGACGAAGCGCATGACATCAAGAAATCATCGAAATTTGAAGTAATTTGAAAATTTTGGCCCAGAAATCACAATAACATCGCTCTATTCAAATTTCAAATAGCAATGCCTGATACATTTAAAATTTCAAATTGGAAAATGCGTCACTAGATAAGCTAGCATTGCGATTTAGCTTTTGACCTAACCTAACCCTAATTTCTAAATCATCAAGTGCATCACCAAATAAGCTTGTGTCACCATTTAAAATTAGTAGCCCTAATTTTAAATCAAGAAAAGCGTTGCTATATAAATATGCATCGCTATAAATGATTTGAGCATTGCTATATAGTGACATCGCCATAATCTAAATTTAAAAGTGTCATAAATGCATCAAAAATTCAAATTTCAAATTAGGTTTCAAATCACATACTGGTGGTCCTGCACCTGGAAGCTACTAGAACTCTTGAACTTGGTTGAAGGTGTGCCTAGGAAGCTCTTGGCGTGCCATTTTGTTTAAGGGTCAGAGCTCAAATCACAAGAATTCTTTAAGGTGTGAATGCACAAATCAATTGAAAATGACCCTTCTTGTCCTATTTAAGCTATAAAATTAGGGATTTTTTCCCCTTAATTTAACCTTGAAGATGGGGTTTATTATCATTTTCACCAATTTTTCCAATCTGAACCAAATTTACATCATTTTTTGCATTTTTGGTATTATTTTTGCATCCTGGAACTTTTTTGAACCCTTGGGGCAGCTTTTGACCTTTATCATGAAATCAACCCAAAATTTGAAATTTGCGCCCAATTTCTTGAGGGGGCAGGTAGTCAGCTTTATCCTTTTGTTAGGGCATCTAAAAAAGTAGAAAACATTTATTTTTTGATTTAAGCAACAGTTTTAATCTGAAAAGCGTTATTCTTTGAACTAAAGAAGTAGGTACCTCGCTTCAAAGAGGGAAAAAATGTAGACATTGAAAAATGTCCTAATTGATATCATACATCTAAATCAAATTTGATAACATCATTTCCTCTTTAACCCATCATCTTTTCAATTAATTGATTTAATTAGCCTAGCTAATTAATTAATTGCATCATTTTCATCCATTAACCTAATTAATTTAATCAGGTTAATTCATCTTTTTCCGCACCAACACTTCATCTGATTAAATTAATTAAATAAAAATATTTAATTTAATCTCCTAAGTCATCTTAGTTAATTAAATAACCCTAAGTTATTTAATTAAATATCATTTCATCTCTCCCCCATATATTAAATAATCTAATTTAATAAATATCTCTTTAATTCATCTAATTCCCCAATTGCATAAATTAAACCTTGTTTAATTAGCAATTAAACTAATTTTCCTCTAAGCAAAGGGAATATTATCATGGAATAACTTTATCCCTTTTTTGCACAATTAAAACTTTTTTTTAATTTGTAAATTACTTTTTTCCTCACCCAAAGGAATATTCTAAAGAATATTCTCTCTACTCCAATCAACTCACTTGGCTTCTTGAACAAGCTAAACCTTCAACCTCTTGAGCAAGTTACCTTTGACCTATGTGAGCAAGTCAAAAGTGTGTTTATTTAAGGAAATTGTGAGCCCTTGATTAACTTTCATCATGCATTCTTATCAGTTGATGAGAATCCACGATCCATGCCTCTCATCCCTTTGATCTTAAACCATTGATTAAGCTTTTTGATCTCACCCATTCATTCCTCATTTTCTCTCCTATAAATAGATCACTATTTGGAGACAAATGGATCCATCTTTCAATTGCAAACTTATGGTATTGGATTCACTTGCATCCAGACTCTCAATTTGCAAGCACTTTTTAACTTATTTTAGTTCATTTTCATTGCATAATAGCTTAGAGCATCCATTAATGGCTTCCATACATCCATCTTAGCTTGTTTATAAATTAGGGGTTTTCATCTTTTAGCACAATTTTAGCTTAGATTAGTTTAGCAATAGCATAATTAGATCATTTGTAGCATAAAATCATGACAACTTAGCTTGCATCATGTTTATTTTCAGCATAATCTATGTTTTCATATATCAATCACAATGGTTTCATCGATTCTCTTCCATAGAATCAACTAAAACATGCTCACTAATTAGGGGATTGGGAAAGTTTCATCGTTCCACATCAACACGACACCAATTCCACAATAGGATAAGTTTTAGATGGATTAGAGTAGCTGTTTTGGAAGATTTCATAATTTAATATGTTAGGTTTTGATAAATTTTTTAGTTTCAATTTCATTTGATTGATCTTGTTGAGATTCAAGTATTAGTGGCTCTGTTATGCTTCAATTCTTTATGGATCAAGTGTAATTCAACCAATACTGATATTTTCGCATCACACCAACATCCCCCATTAGGATGAAATTAGGGAGAAGCTAAAAAACCTAATGATGAATGTAATGTCGGATACATGGATGGGTCTTAGCTATAAGGCTTGATGACGTATCCATGTAAAAACAAATGAAATCTCCCATAATTAGAGAAAAGGAGAAAACCTCATGGAAAAGAAACTCCTCTCCAAAAGGAGAGAAAATGAAATAAATGCACTAATGAAAGAAGGATAGAAGGACTCATTATGACCCCAAGGACTGCTTCTATCATACAAGTACAATGCATGTGCCCCCAAGAGTAGATAGAGAATAAGGATATGAATCTCCCCTTAAAGAAATATTTCATGTGCTAATAATGAAATCTTGAAGATAGAACACTATACATTGCTTGTACACAACATTTATCCCTTTAGGAAGAAAAAAATCCATTGGTGATTAGATAAGCCATTCACATAAATTGGATGAATAGGGAATCAAAATCAAAATGATGTGTGCCTCTAAAATCTTCTCAAATATTCACATGTTGGAATGAGATGAAATCAATCCATGATCCTGTGAAGAATAATGTAGAACAAGCTCGAAAGACAATGATGATGGTGGGCTAAGAACTATGATGTGGTTGTTAGGAAAGAGGAGATGCATTTTTGCTCAAAATAATCCTCCAAATATACAATCTAAGACTCCACAAACAAAGATGATATGTCTACAAGATATGAGTCCAAAATAGATAAGTTTAAAAGATAATGAATCTCTTACTAAATTGGACCAATAGGGGCCATGGATGTGGAGGTACCAAGTTGATCAAGAACAATGAAATATGGATATTGGGTCTCAATATAAAGAGTTAGAACATGAAGACATGTCTATGAACCATTAGAACAAGCAAGACTTGTGATATATACTTAAGTTCCTCTAAAGTATCATAATTGAAGGGTATAAAATTTGTAACATCAAGGGGAATGAATTTTTTTGTAGTAGGATCCTCTCAGAATGGAGAGATATGAGGGTCTTTATAGATCTCCCAAAGTCTATTCCAAATTGTGTAGGGATAATCAATGTTTGGTACAACACACATATTGTCATGATCAACACTAGAACAAATCGATCGTACAACATGATCATTGATATTGCTACATATTGATATATTCCCTGGTATGTTTGGTGTAGATTTGAGCCCATAAATATAATGCAAAAGATCAAGCCACCTAAGATGTGTTAGGATATCATCTTGCCAAGACTCATAATTATCCTTTTACATGATGACCACAAAAGGATGAACATAAAAACCCATGATACTCGTCAAAATGTTAAAATTAGAGATTGATAACTTCACTACATGTACATTAGATAAAATCAAGTCATCTCATGTAAATAGAAAATATTCTGGTGCCAAAACATTCAAATAATTGACCAAAATGGGAAATCACAAAAAAACTAAATAAAATGTACCTGAGGTAGATTTTGGAAAAAAGTACATAAATTGATTTGAAGAGCTCTAAAATACATATGACTGAAATATCAACATATCCACACAAGGTGATTTTGGTATCTTCCTAGAGCCATGTTATGTTAGTTACATATGACTACTATGAATTTCTAGACTATTTCCTTTTGCCAACACTCATAGATGTGCGAAGGAAGACCTTAGATCAAGGTTGACAAAAACACATCGTGAGTGACTCAAAAGCTGCAAGATCAAGTGTGGTTGGTTCTTTAGAGCCAATTTATATTCATCCCCTTCCATGGATTCAAGGACGAGCCATTTTAAATTTCATCGATGCTTATAGATCAAATTTTGGCACTGGAAATGGTTTGACAATTAGACATAGTGGACTCAATTTTTTGGGTTTGGGAGGAAAAATAAGGTGATATATGATCTACCCATCTCAAGGGGAGGTATTACAATAGTTAAAAGGTCATGCTAATAGTTTCTAACATTCAAGCAGGTGTAGCTAGGGCTAGACATGATAAGTGATCAATTGTATTATGACCCAATTGGTGGAATGGCTACTTTGAAGATTGTCTCTTAAATGGTACATGAGACTCAACCCGAGTGGAAATCACCATTGGTTGACAAAATTAGTGTTTACATTGATCTATCCAACATTGCTAGCAATGCTTGCCACACATGAGAGTCATTATACAAACCATTGCAAGTTTTTGATCCCTCCAAGAAAGTGGGAAAGAGTCTATGAGTGCAACTCATCGATCGAGGTTGGAGCAACCAAAAATAGAAGCCTATTGGTAATATAGGAAAGAAGTTTATAAATGGAGTTAAATTTTAATGATGTAGAGACTAATGAAGAATGCGATAAATTGTGGGATAAGCACCACATTGAGGAATCCCTCATGGAACAAGGGGAAGAAGAAGAAGAGGAAGAGGGTGGCACAATAGAGGAATAGGAAGAGGTCTATGAAATTGAGAGACCAATCTACTCAAATGTTGCTTAATATGAGGTTGTCTAGCAACAAGAGAAAGGTACACCACATTGAATGGATGCACCAACCATCGAGGGTAGAAGCAAGGTGTCACTCTATGGTTCAATGTTTGAGTGTGAAAAGAAGGAAATGAGAGTGATAGACAAAGACTCAGAGTGTGAATAAGAAGAAAAAAGTGTGGAAGAGAAGAATGGATCACAACCACTCTTTGGGGTCACACAACATAAGGTAAGTTTAACTGATGTTGTTGTCTCTCAAGATTATTCTTTCTTCACTTCTTCGATGCTTGACATTCAAGAATCTTGTAGTCTTTCTATGCTTTCAACCCCTCTATGTATGCCAGTTTCATCTTAAATGATGGTGGCTCAATTATCGAGTATTCCCTTGCATGGCTTGCCTCCTTTATTGCCATCCACCTTACCAATCCATTTATCAATTTCCATGGGAATAGTGTGTATGGCTTCAAAGCACCAAGTCACCATTTCTTTTGGGCTGCCACTAGGATCTCCCTTTTCTAGGGAAAAATACACTCGCTAGAGTAGTTCCATCAATAGATGGAAATAACTAGAAAGTTGTGTGAGGCCCATTCAGAGAAGCATAGGGGGAAAGTAGTAAAGATGATGGAAGTGCCCCATATGAGATCATTTTTGAACCCCAACCAACAATCTCTAATGATTTCTCATATAAACCCTATGATGATCAAGATTGAAGAACAAATGCAACTTGGGGATTATTCTATTCATGTAGTAGGCATGAACCTTACTCAGGTGAGGCCCCAAGATAAGGTTGATCTAATAGAGGAAAATCAAAAGTCCATCACGATGGATTATCTAAAAACTAGTCGTGCCTTAAGAAAAAAGAACAAGAGCTCATGAGTGTGAAAAGAACAGTAGACCAATTAACTATTGAGGGAAAGGTGAAGGAGGTGGAGCTGAGAAAACTGAAGAGGGAGCTAGAAAAATATGTCACTCAAGGAACATTAAAGCTTGAGGCACAAAAAAGAGAAAATCTAGAGGTACAAGTATCTAAGCTAATGGTCCAAGTCGAGAACCTAGTGAAGGAGAAGGAAGCTGGAGATAAAAGACTGCAAGCAAAACTGACCAATACATAGTGGGAACTTGTGAGACCCTACCCTTTTATGATCTTATTGAGTTTATGTGTCTTTGATGGTTCTTGTCCAGTATTTTATGTGCCTCTTTGTTTGGATACTATACCTGAGTTATGAGTGATGGCTGTTTCTATCTATCAATGGTATTCATATGACTATTTTTGGATAAGGTTAACTAAATGATTCTACCCATTTAATGGTTCCTATGATTTCTCTGTGATAACTAGATGTGTTCTTTTGATTGATTATGCTAGTATATGTTGAACTAGATATTTAGTCATGATGGGTAATGGTTATTTACTTTCTAGTAGTAGCACTAGATGTATATCAAATGTATTAATTTATAGGGGTTGTTGAGATGATTGCTAAGATGATACATATTTATTCTTTTCATGGATGGTATTTGGATGTACTTATGGATGTCAAACCTTATGTTGATTGTTCGATCATATGATGTTCTCTGATGAGAGCATTTTTTATTAATGTATTTAATTGTATATGTTATTCTATGGTTGACTAATGGATTTGTGTTTCTATGTTATATGTTATGATGAATTTATTTTTTCTATATACTATATTGACACCTTTCATTGAGTATACAAGGATTTTTAATGACGATAGAATTAATGGGGAGTCACTTAGACACTTGTATTATTTTGTATAATATAGAACCTTGGAATGGGATCCTATGGGTTATATTTTATTATATTGGGTTATGTGATTTTCAAATTTTATGTGTTGTGTGGATTATGCTTTGTGCAAGTTTTGATTTATAAATTTTTAAAATGAATTTTAAATGTGCTTTTAAGAGGTCTAAGGTGTGTTTTATGCATTAAAAGTTAGCCTAGGACCTAGATGTATAAGTTGGAAGGTTTTTATTATTATTTGCGATCTTATAAAAAGTGTGTAAACCCTCCTTTTACCCTCACTCATAAGTGAAAAAGAGAGGGTGGTTAGGTGGTTGTGTTGGTTATGGGAGGAAGTTATCTCTCCCTAATCTTTAAAAACCATTCCTTATGGAGAGGAGAGGGTTACCTTGCTCATTTTTTTCTTTGCACTTTTGTGATCTTTGTTTTGGGAGTTCTTGAGAGGAAGAAGAGGGAGAGGTTGTTGGAAAGAGGGGGAGGCTATCCATCCAAGAGAGTCTACCATTGTTGGGATAATAGCGAATTGAGGTATTCCTCTTCTTGTTGTTTTACAATAAATTGTTAAGATTGATTTATAAGAGTTTGATTTGAGGGTTTTGTTGTGATGTATTCTATTGTATGTGTTGTGCTATTTTTCTTGAGCGTTAGTTTTAGAGGATTTGACCCCCTCTTGTGAAGAGGAGTCTTTGGTCCTCCATGTATAGGGGTTCAAGTGGGTGTAGATTCCACACATAGGGGCTTTTCACTATTTGCGATATGAATATCCCTTGTGGGTAATGTCCATTACCAAGGTATGAGTACCCTTACATCTATGGGGATATGCGTATCCCATCTTTGTTGTTGGGAAGAATAAGGGTGTTGATATGGGTGTGTTTGATGTGGCATTGGTGAGGTGTTATGTTTGAGTTGGTGTGGAGTTGATCATGATGCTTATATATATGCTTCCACATGTTTGGTTGAGCCCCTACTCCCCCTAAGTGGTTTTCCCTTGTGGTAAACCAATGTGATAGAAATGTGTTTTGTGCTCTTGTGAATGGATTGATATGAGGGTTTGTTGTATAAGTGAAATGTTATTGTGGTACATGTTCTTGAGTTTTGAGTTGAGTTGTTTCTTGTGGCTAACTAATTACCCTATGCTTGGGGGTGGGTTGTATCACAAACCTACGGTTGGGAGTTGAGCCCATCGGTATCTTATTGTTTTTCCCATACTTGTTCTTTTCAGGTTTCTTATGGAGTTCTTGGGAGAGAAGAGATGTGTTGGGTTTCAAAAAGAGTCCTTATTTTTCTTTGCATTTGTACTTCAAGACTATGAATCTTTATATAAGGACCTTTTTTGCAATGTACCCTATTAGTTTTCTTGCTTACATAACTTGACATTTGATTTGAAAGGGAAATTAAGAAAAAAAAGATTTTTATTGGAATATCATATAACTCTATACTCTTGTGGAAATAGAAATAAATAAAGCATTGATCTGAATTTTGAATGTAATTATTCTTTCTTAAGAATAATAAATGTCTCCTTACCTTCGTATAAATTCCATATAGTCAAAAGGAAGGTTTAGATGGCTATTTGTCTACTTTACTATTGTATGGAACTGAAATAAAAAAACTTGCATGCAAATCTGTTCTCAACATTTCTATATGATTCCCTGGAAATGAAAAGAAAATAAAGTTTATGTTTGGTTGAAAATTCAGTATGCTAGTAAAGGAATAATGGGGACAGATTCTTGTTAAATGAACTTAGCTTTTACTTTTAAAAGGAGAACATTATTCTCTCTGCTTATTAATGCTTTAGACTTCACCAGCAAATTAGACTTGTCTGCAACATTATTTAAAATTATGGGATTATTCATCCTTCTTGCATAAGAACCCAACGTGGGGATTTATACAAGAACTAGTTCCTTGAGCATTTTAAATAGTTATAATAAATTTTAAATAGTTATAAGAACTAGGACCCAGAAATAGCACAAGTAGTCTGCTCCAAAAATAATAAAATTATACAGACAGAAGTAACAATATCAATAATCCAAATCAAAAAAATCTTAAGCTTATAACCCACAGCAGATTTGAACAATTTAAAAACTAACATTAATTATCTTTAATCAAAAAATTTGAATTGAAGTAGTTTATAGAATGAAATAAAACTAATAATTCAAAGAAATATAGTCTAATCCAGCAAATGCATTAAAGAATCTTATGCAAATCCTCTGTATTCAACTGGAAAACTGCCTTGGATATTAGCAAATGGAACTATTATTTTCAATCAGCTTGCAAAACAAAATTAATTTGCAACTGAACAATATGGAAATTAAATAAAAGATATGAAAGTAATTATGTATTCGGTTAATGGTTAGAGAAAGTATTTATTTATGATTTTTGCCAAAAAAACATAAACCTGTTAAATATATATTTGTGAAATAAAGTTAATTAAATGTAAGAATTACAATTAAAAAAATCAATTAAAAATCAATGGAGAATTTAGTAATAAATATTTAAGAAGAAATTGTAGTCAATTGAGTTAATGATTTATAAAGGCTTCCTTAAGTAGTAGAAAGTTTCTAATTTGAAACTCATTGATTACATGTAAAGTTTAATAACCAATTAATTAATATTAAAAGATATAATGTTACGAATATTGAATTTCAATTAAGAACTCTCTAAGTTGAGAAGTTTTATTAAAGCAAACTTTTGTCTTTTATTTCTGTGCAGAAATTCATCAATAGGTTAATATGTGAAATTTATTTAAAAAAAACTTAATAAAATTTTAATAATACATTGCAATAGTCAAGTTAGAAAAATAATCTCCCTTCAAAACAAATGCATGAAAGAATAGAGTCATTGAAAGTAAACTTAGTATTAGCAAATGAAACTAATTTAGTATATATAGAGAAGATAAAATCTATTGCTACGAGAGTACTTACATTTTAAATAAATTTTTAACCATAACATCCATTCAAAGATGTCGAGTTCATTTAATATAGGTTTCTAGAGAATTCTAGAGTTGAACTTGTTGGAAAAAAAAAGAAGAATGACTATCTCTACAATTTTGTGTTGTCATTGATGTCACCATGTTGTGTCTGCAAGTCTAAGTCAGTGCCTGATCCAGTATTTTGGTCTGGTATTTGAACTGGTATTCGAGCTACACTCTTTGGTATTCTAGTCTACATTCCTCTGCAATTGACAATTACTGTTTGCGGTTTTGGGAAATTGTTTATGGTTGTTGAAGGCATGCATGTTCAGAATATTATGTTCTTTGGTGCTCGTACAACATAATGGCATTATCCTGTTGGTTGCTTTTTGCATTGAAGTCTATTCTTGGCTGACTTCTTGAGTTAATCGTGATACAATGAATTAATTTTGCTATGCGGATATCTGTGCAACCTATCTTAGGATTATGCTGACATGATGTAGCGTACTGGATGTTTGAATTGTTTTTTGGAAATATTTTATGAATGATTGGAGTCGAAAGTTAGTATTTTTGGAAAATAAGAAGTGCATCTAATTAGGCCGACCTAATTGATGCTTGTGAATAGATCAGGTATATATATGTACATGTTGGACAAGTTTTAGAAGAGATGTAGAAGTTTGTGTATGTGTGAATAATGAAGCAGTAGTGAATGCAAAAGTGAGAAAAAATGATGAAGTGTGTTAAGTCAGTTTATTGAGCATCACATGAATTGCATCAACACTTGTTAGGTGCATTATTCTTAGTTCATTTTGGCTATAAAGCCCAATTTTGTGTGTGAATCTTTTTGTAGGTAGTGAGCCTCCCTTGTAAGTAGTGATTTTTTGTATCTCGACAGTGAGCCCTTGGTAGTGAGCCTTTTATTTTCAGTTTGAAACTACTTTGTATTGTGAGTTAATCCTCACCATGGTTTTTCCACGTAAAAATCTAGTGTTTATTATGTTAATTTACTTTTTGTTATTTGTGATTCATGCAAGTATACTTAGTAACATAATAGTGTGGTTGTGGAATTGACAAGTGTTGAAGTTTTAAGTTTTAATTTTTGACAATTGATTCACCCCCCTCTCAGTTGTCTTGCGCCTTTCTAACAATTAGTCTCAGAACTTTGGTTCCTTGGTGAAGAGCTTAACTGCTTGAGGAGGATCCTAATGGTTGATCAAATGGATGATAAAGAAGAACTCCAGACTGTGCTTAAGGATCTTGAAAATTTTGAAAATGTAAACATAGATTTGAAAGAGAATCTAGATGAAGCAAATGAATGCATCTAGAAGTTGAAAGAACAAATGAAGAAATTCAAGGAAATAAATAGAGAAGTGAGTTAGCAGCTAAAACAAGAGATAATTGGACTGAAAGTGATAGTAGAAGAGAAGAAGAGAATTGAAAAATTTCTTAATGCAATGGTGCAGAACAAAACTGAAGAATGCTCTAAACTTGAACATGAGGTAATAAACTTGAGGATTTAACTGGAAAAGGAAAAACTCTATGAGAATAATTTCAAATCAAGCTCTGATAAGCTTGGAGAATTTCTTGTTGGACATAAATCAAGTAAAGACAAAGTTGGCTTGGGAAATGAAGGAGGTGAAAGTTCTAAGTTCAATCAATTAATGACTCAGGAGAAAGGGAAGCAAAAGAGAAATTCAAGGAATTTTGCAAGGAGACCACCTATGAGACAACCTAATGCACAAAGGTATCTCTCTTTCAATGGTATTTGTTTTTCCTGTAATAAATATGGTCACAAAACAATGTAATGCAGGAGCAGGAAGAATCAATTTTCCAGTCCTTTCACTTGACAATCTTTTGAATGTAAGAAGGTTGGACATAAAGCTACTGAATGCAAATCTCAAGTGAGAATGATCATTTAGGTAATGAGGAACATATTTAATGAAGGTAGAATGAATTGATCCTTTAATGGCTACTATTATACCTATAACAAATTTGGACATAGAGCAAATCAATGTAGGTCGAGAGGTAATGGAGGTCAGAGTAATAAAAAAAGTGTTGTCTGTTATAATTGCAATAAACTTGGACATATTTCAAAGGTTTGCAGAAGTAAGAAAGGAAAGAAGTACACTCTGGTAGAGAAGAATGATCCGGTAAAGAAGGTTGACAAAGAAGAAATGAAGCAAGAGATGAATAAGATATGGAAGAAGAAAGAAGAAGAAAAACTTGAAGCTACTAATGTGTCTGTGCCCTCATCTGGTACAGATGATTCCTCTGGGAATTAGACCTAGCATGGTCTTAGGGGGAGAATTTTTAGAAAATTATAAAAACCCCATGGATAAATGGCATGTCAAAGGCTGGCACGAGGGTGAAATGTGAGGAATGCAGAATTAGAGGTTTTGGAAAAGGAACCAAAAGAAAACATGTTGTGATGATGATTTGTAGACTGAATTAGGGTTTTTTGTGTTGAGAAGAATGTTTTTAGCAACTTTGTGATGTTTGTCTCATTTAATGTGTTTTAGGGTAAATTCGATGGTGTATAAGTTGAAATTTGTGAGTTTTCTTGATTAATTGAGCATTCGAAGAACTTGAAAGGTGCCCTAGAGCGATCTTCAAGTGAGCTTGAAGTAATTCTGAAGGGAATTTGAAGAAATTGTCACATGTAATTTGGAATCGTTTCTCAGTTTACAAAAAGGGGAAGAAGAAAAATGAAGAGGTTTCGATTAACGAATTCAAGAAAGCATGGCAATGGATAGAGAATCGAGTAGTGTCATCCCTCTGAAGCTGAAAGGAGTTGAATTAGAAGAATTTTATCATAGAAAGATGAAAGAAATGGAACTAAGGCTGAAGGAAAATGAATTACAGAACATAAAACCCTAGGTATGGATTTGTGGGGAGAATTTATGTGGTTTGTTGATAAAGAGTTTTTTTTTTTTGTTGAATCATTTCAATAACAATAGTATTGTATTGGAAAAACCCTACTTAATCTCGAAGGAAGTGATTGAAGTGATTATTGGCTTATGCAGTATTGGGGGTCTTCTTGGAAAGAAAACTATGAAGTACAAAGATGTGGAGCAACTGATTGGAATTAGTAAAGACCCTCGAGCTCTGTTGATAAAATCTCTCGAGGATTTGGCTGTAAGGTATGTTGTGTACGGTGTTTCTTACAAAATCTATTTTTAAAATCATGAAGGTTCGACATCGGCTATTACCATTTATATTGCACATATGATGGTTAAGGAGAATAGGCAGTTTGATTTGTGTGGTCTATTGCTTGAGAATCTTTCTGAAAGTGTTTGAATGTTAGTGATTGAGGGTTATCCCTTTTGGTTTGGATCTTTGCTTGTGTGCTTGGTGCTTTACTTTTTTATGTCCCTACTAGGAAAGGATAATGTTGTGTGGGATTCTAGTATTCCTATTGGGAAACAAGTCTATAGATACCTAGAAGCATTGGCAAATAATGTAAGTATGTGAAAATCATATTTCACATCCTTGAAAACAAATCTTTGCTCTGGTATATCAGCACTAAGTTAGTTTGAAATGGGTTCATCCTTTGATAAAAGAGAATTGGAAATTGTTATTGGTGATTCCCCTCTAGAATCAAAGAAAAGAAAAACTTTATAACTGAAGACATCATTGTCTTTTTGGAAGAGAAGGAGAAAGAATCTCTACCTAGATCTGAATCCTCTGATCCAAATGACATCTAGACTATGTCAAGATTAAAGGAAAAATGAAGAAGATTGGTGAGATATGGAATGCAACCTCTCCTATTGTCAGACTAAAAATTGATGACGCTTTAGTAGATTATTTACTTCAAAAAGGTATTGATGTATCAATTGTCTTTGGTTCCCTACTAGAAAGTTTAGTTGAGATTGTTGAAGAAAGAATGTTGCTTGAAGGTCCAAAAGGATGTAAGTTTGAAGCCGTGGTTGAAAAGAGATGTACCAAAGCTAAGCAAAGATTATCTGAACTTATCATGGAAATGAAGAAATGCATTAAAGGAATATCAGATATTTACAAATATTGCCTCCTACGGCCTGCAGTAGTAGATAATTTCAGAAGTAGAATTGAAGCAATTGAATCTGAAGTGAACGACATTGGAAGGAAATTTGATATCTTTGAAGACAAAGAAGGGAAAAAAAAGGTGAGAGTTAGTGAATTGCAAGTTGAACTAATTGTTGTACAAAGACAAAGAGATGATGTAGTGAAAACTTTTTGGCTCCTTAAGGAGATTGTTGAGGTCCAGTTAGACCATATTTTTGGAATACTTACTGATGCAGAAGAGTGTGAAAAGTAGTGTTCATATTGACCTCATCTTCTTTTACTTTGTTGGGCTTATTGGAAAGCATCTACAAAAGAATGGATTCAACTACATTTAACTGGAAGAAATTGTGTCCAGTTCTCAAGGAAAGATACAAGAAGGTGTTTCAGGTGAAGAGTGTCATTTTTACTTGAATCCCGAGTGTTCAATTTCTATTTTTTTGTTTGTTTTGGAGAAGAAGAAAATGAAGAGGAAAAGGAATCTGAACAAAATGAAGTTAATTGAATTGTTGTTTGAAATTTTTTGGATGGTTGGAAGTTTTTGAAGAATTGGAATCTTTTTGTAAATTTTGATGTCACCATGTTTACATCCTTTTTGGATGCCCTTTGCCATTGATGTCAAAGGGGGAGAGATTGGAGTGACTGGGGGAGAGTTTAGAGAGTTTGGAGAGATTGGAGAAGTTTTTTTGAATATTTATTTTTGGCACATGTTGCCATCAATGAAAAAGGGGGATATTGTTGGAAAAACAAAGAAGAATGACTATCTCTACAGTTTTGTGTTGTCATTGATGTCACCATGTTGTGATTGCAAGTCTAAGTCAATGCCTAATATGGTATTAGAACCAGTATTCGAGCTGCACTCTCTAGTATTCTAGTTTGCATTCCTCTATAGTTGATAGTTACTATTTTTTATTTTGGGAAATTGTTTATGGTTGTTGAGGCATGCATGTTCAGAATATTATGTTCTTTAGTGCTCGTACGACTTAATGACATTATCTTGTTGGTTGCTTTTTTCATTGAAGTCTATTCTTGGCTGACTTCTTGGGTTAATCATGATACGATGAGTTAATTTTGCTATGCGGATATATGTGAGACCTATCTTAGGTCTATGCCGACATGATGTAGCATGTTGGATGTTTGAATTATTTTTTGGAAATATTTTGTGAATGATTGGAGCCAATAGTATTTTTGGAAAATAAGAAGTGCATCTAATTAGGCCAATCTAATTGATGCTTGTGGATAGATCATGTATATATTTGTACATGTTGGACAAGCTTTAGAAGAGATGTATAAGTGTGTGTATGTGCGAACAATGAAGTAGTAGTGAATGCGAAAGTGAGCGAAAATGATGAAGTGTGTTAAGTCAATCTATTGAGCATCAACAAAACTGCATCAACACTTGTTAGGTGCATTGTTCTCAGTTCATTTTGGTTGTAAATCCCAATTTTGTTTTGTGAAATTTTTTGTAGGCAGTGAGCTTTTGTATCTAGATAGTGAGTCCTTTCAGGGAAGTGAGCCTTTTATTTTCAGTTTGAAACTAATTTATATTGTGAGTTAATCCTCACTGTGGTTTTCCCCTACTTAGGTTTTCCACATAAAAATATGGTGTTTATTGTGTTAATTTACTTTCTGTTATTTGTGTTTCATGCTTATACTTAATAATCAAATAGTGTGGTTGTGGAATTGAAAAGTGTTGAAGTTTTAAATTTTAATTTTTGACAACTGATTCACCCCCCTCTCAATTGTCCTACGCCTTTCTAACAAAAAAAATAAAATAATTGTAGTTTTCTTTAGTAACCTTTAGACTGCGAGCTATGATAACAGGGGATTTTGGAAGTGGTAGCTTTGATCAAGTCTAGAAATTAAACCATAATAGGAAATTTACCTTATAAAATTTAACAAGAATTAATAAGTAAACCCCAAGCTATAAATGTTAACTATTAGCATGACCTCCAAGAAATATTTATCCTATCGTTTAAGACTTGATAGCATCCGGTTAATTCATATGATATCAATGATAATGGAGTTGAGAATTTTTTTTCATTTACTCTTAATTTTGTTTTGAAGCATGTTTGTTTGGTGCAAAATTATTTATTATCTCAAAACCTTCATAATCAAGTTGTTTTTTGTGCAATAATATTTTTATCTTAAGCAAACTAAGAAAAAAAATGTAGGAAGGAAAAGGAAAACTGCTTTTTGTCAAGCTTGTCAAACTTAAAAGAGAGATCATTTCCTATACCTTAGGATACTTAGGCAATGTTTTAAAAACATCTCCAATTGAAACACTTAGACAAGAATGCAAACTAAGATAGTTTAAGCGATGTAATGACATTGTAAACTTGATGTCATTGATTATAGATTAAATTTAAAACTAGAATAACATTAGTAAGTTGGAAAAAATTGAAAGTTGTGTATGGTTTAATTTGGGAAAATTTTAGGGCATGATAGAACTACCACAAGAGATAGATGCTAGGGATCAATAGATCTTAAAATTGAAAGAAGAATTATTTTAGAGGTCTCAGGCTACAAATAGCCTTCCTATTATCCTTGAGATATATGTTTTGTGTTGGGAATGGATAAAGTGTTGGAATTTCTAATCTTGAGTAGTAATGGGCAAGTGCATTAAATGCACAGTCATATGAGATCCATTTTGGATCATTCCCCCCACTTGTTGTGTCTTACTTATATTGGCTAGTTAATGTTTTGTAAGAAAATTAATTATGATGGTTGAATTTGAATTTTGAGCAGTAGTTTTGGGAAAAGGAAAGAAAGGAAAAAAGCAAGAATAAATTGTTTTTGTTAAGATAGCATAGAAGAACAAGGAGGAATGTTCAACATAATAGAACAAAGGAGAAGAACCTACAACAAAAAAAGATATTGCATAGAGTGCAGAGGTACAATACTCTGGAATATTTGCAGGAGCACATAGAAAGCTCCAGTGTGCCAGAATTTGGGCAGTTTGTTGTATGAAGAATATATAAAACCTTAGCTTTGGCTTTTTCTATGTAATCATTTTGAATGCAATCCTTTTTATGTATAAATGAAATAGAAAATATATTATATCTCCTTGTCTTGTTGTCTCCTTTTTTGTGTGTGTGTTTACATCTTTGCCCACTTTAGTTGGGATATTTTCCAAACAAATTGGTATCAAAGCCCTAAGTTTTTTGGACATTCAATTTTTAAAGCCCTAGCTTTATTCCTAGGCGTGTAGTGGTAGAACCCTAGCTTCTGGGTTTTTAGGAAAGCCCTATTTTATTGGGCAGTGAAGGAAAGACCTAGATTTCTTCTGGGTATTTGTAGTTTCCACTATTTAGCACAATGGCTGGAGAAGATAATAGGAGTTGGCAACCACCACCTATGTTTGATGGTAAAAACTATGAAATCTGGGAAAAGAAAATGAAAACTATTTTAGTAGAAAATTATTTGTGGGAATTAGTAGCAATTGGGTTTATATATGTGACTAACCCAAATGCATTTACAACATTGAGCAATGCTCAAAAGAATCAGTTGAAGGAGACAAGAAAAAATGATGCTAAAGCCCTCAGTTTGATTGAGGCATCCTTGACAGAGGTTATTTTTCCTCAAATAGCAGTAGCTAGTTATGCAAAAGAAGTGTGGGAAATACTTCAAAATAGTTACAAGCATATTGACAAGTTGAGACTAGTGAAACTCTAGCTGCTAAGGAGAGAGTTTGAGACCTTGCAGATGAAGGACAATGAGTCCATTTTAGATTTTCATACGAGGGTTTCCACCTTGGTTAACTAGCTAAGGATAAATGAAGAATCAATGGAAGAGTAGAGGATTGTGGAGAAAATCCTTAGAAGTTTACCCATAAAGTTTGATCCAATAGTGATTTCCATTGAAGAGGCAAATGGCCTCTCAAAAATGTTAGTTGATGAGTTAATGGGCTCACTTCAAATCCATGAGCAATGCCTAAATAGGTCTACAAATTCTTCCCAGGAGCAAGCTTTCAAATCTCAAGCCAATGTGAGAGGCAAGGGAAGAGGAAGAAATGGCAGAGGAAGAGGTCAAAGGGGAAGGGGAAGAAGAAACTCTAGAAGAGGAGGCTCAAATAGTCAAGAGGAGGCCAGCACCTCCCAATTAGACTTTCAAAACCCAAAGAAGAATAGCAACTCAAATCAGAGGAATGTGATAAGAGAAATGTGCAATGTTACTACTGTCACAAGTATGGTCACTATGCAAGTGAATGTAGGAAGAAACAACGTGACCAGGGGTGTCAAAATGAAAATGTGGCAAATGAGAACAAGGCTGAAAATGAAAAATAGTCACAAAGTGTTTATTCCATGCAATCTTGCAAAACAGGGTAGTGTTGAAGTTTGGTATTTGGACAATGGTTGTAGCAACCACATGAGTGGTAACAAAATTTATTTTCCTCCATAGACAACAACATTAAGTCTGAAATCAAAATGGGGAACACTGAGAAGGTTCTAGTCATGGGCAAGGGCATAGTGTGCATGCAAACCAAGCATGGTGAAGAAATACAAATCTATGATGTCTTTTATGCCCTAGGCATGAAACACAATCTCTTGAGCATTGGAAAGATCGTTCAAAATGGTTATAAAGTCCTAATGGAGAAAGGGGAATGCATCATCTATGGCAAGGATGGAAGCAAGAAATTTATGGCAACGTTCAAATGACAAAGAACTGGATGTTTCCCCTCAAAATGAAAATCCCAACACAATCAATAGACTTGCAGTAGTCAACCTTCAAAATAGTCATCCAAGACCCATCCAAGCTTTGGTATTTAAGGTATGGGCACCTAAGTTATTCTAGTTTACATCTTTTAGTTGGAAAAGATATGGTTAGAGGCCTACCAACAATCGTAGAGCCTAATGGAAAGTGTGAAGCATGCATCCTAGGTAAAAAAAATAGGCAACCCTTACAATCAGGGTATTCTATGAGAGAAAGAGCACCATTAGAGCTGGTGCATTCAGATTTGTGTGGTCCCATGAAGACCCTAACCCTAGGTGGAAATGTTTATTTCATGACATTCATAGATGATTATAGTAGAAAAATATGGGTGTATTTTTTGAAGAAAAAATTAGAAGCATTTGAGAAGTTCAAGGAGTTAATGCCTTGGCTAAAAAGTAAAATGGACACTATATCAAAGTCCTCAAAATGGATAGAGGGGGAGAGAACATCTCAAAAGATTTTATGGACTTTTGCAAGTCTCAAGGAATTCAAAAATAGCTCACATCCTGGTATACTCTACAACAAAATGGAGTAGCTGAAAGAAAGAATAGAACCATTATAGAGATGGAAGCAAGCAGGTTGAAGGAAAAAGGTTTGTCTAATGAATATTGAGGTGATGATGCAACAACAATAGTCTAAATTTTGAACATGTGCCCCTACAAAGGACGTTCATGATAGGATTCCACAAGAAGCATGGAAGAAATGCAAATGGAGTGTTGAGCATTTGAGAATATTTGGATGTGTGGCATATGCACTTGTGCCGAAAGAGAAAAGGAAGAAATTTGATGAAAATGGTGAAAAATGTATTTTCATAAGCTACAGTGATGAATCCAAAGCCTATAGATTGTACAATCCCATCACTAAGAAAGTGGTGATTAGCAGGGATGTTGAATTCATTGAAAATGAGTCATGGGATGGAACAATGGATAGCAACACAGGTATTTATGTCACAATACCCTTTGAGGATGAAGAAGCTGCAGAAGGAAAATCCATCAGAACTTTACAGCAAGGTAATAGTTCAGAAAATAGTAGCAACAACTCCAAAAAAATTTAGTAGAACAGTTGCTCTAGAAACTTTCAGTAGGGTAGTTGCTCTGAAAATTTACAACAATAGTCTTCTTCATCAGTCCAATAGTCAAGAAGCTCTAGAAATTCTGACCCTATGCTTGCATCATTGATCCCACAAAAGACTAGAAGCATGAGGGAAATTTATGGCAACACAAGGTATGATGATTTTGATGAGAATTTAGATTTTTCTTTGTTTTCCTATAGTGATCCAATGTATTTTGAAGAAGTCGTGAAAGAAGAAAAATAGTGTAAGGCCTTGGATGAAGATCTGGACGCTATAGAGAGAAATAAGACATGGGAGCTCACTGATTTACCTAAAGGGAAATTAGTCATTGGAGTTAAGTGGATCTATAAGACCAAATGTACTACTGATGGTAAGGTTGAGAGGCATAAAGCAAGACTAGTTGTTAAGGGATACAAACAACAACTCCTGAAAGAGACTATGATGAAACATATGCACCAGTAGCAAGGCTGGAAATAGTGTGGATAGTCCTAGCAATTGTAGTCCAACACAAATGGAAAGTATTTCAAATGGTCGTGAAATCAACCTTCTTGAATGGAGTGCTAAAAGAAGAGGTGTATGTGGAGCAGCCACCTAGCTACAAAGTCCCAAGGCAAGAAGACAAGGTCTATAGGCTTTAAAAAGATCTCTATGGGCTTAAACAAGCACCATAGGCATGGTACAACATAATTAATTTGTACCTTCTGAGCAATGGATTTAGAGAAAGGGGTAGTGAGCCCACACTCTACATCAAGGAAGCTAATGGTGAGATTCTCATTGTTGTTTTGTATGTAGATGATTTAATTTTCACATGGAATAGTAATCTTTTCATTGTTGATTTCAAAGAGGTAATGAAAAATGAGTTTGAAATGATAGACCTAGGTTTGCTAAAATATTTCCTAGGCATAGAGTTCCAACAAACAAAGCATGCCATATTTATTTCACAAAAAAATTATGCCAAACAAATCTTGAAGAGATTTAGAATGTTGGACAGCAAACCAGCCCCAACCCCAACAACTACATGTTTGAAATTAAGCAAAGAGGACAACAATAGTAATGTTAACCCAACCCTATACAAGAGCATGGTTAGAAGCCTCATGTATTTGACAACAACAAGACCTGATTTGATGTACATGGTAAGCTTGATTTCTAGGTTCATGGAGAAAACTAAGGACACACACTGGAAAGTAGGAAAAATAAATCTAAGGTATGTCAATGGCACGGAAAGCTATGACATCATGTATACCACCTCCAATGAGTTTCAGCTGGTTGGGTACACAGACAATGATTGGGAAGGAAATATAGATGAGAGGAAGAGCACATTAGGATATTTGTTCCACATGGGTTCAAGAGAAAAATCATGGGCATCAAAGAAGCAACCAATAGTTTCTCTCTCCACAACTGAAGCATAGTACATAGCAGAAAATGCAACATGTCAAGCTATTTTTCTTAGAAGAATCCTTGCAGATTTGAATGAGTAACAAGAAGATGGTACAACCATATTTTGTGAAAATGTGTCGTCTATTGCCTTGACTAAGAATCCCGTCTTTCATGGGCAAAACAATCGCATTAAAATCTGCTACCATTTCATAAGGGAGTTGGTGGAGCATGGAGAGATTAAACTTTAGTACTGCAGATCTGAACAGTAGCTTGCTGATATTTTCACAAAGGAATTGTCAAAAGACTCCTTTGAATGCCTAAGAGATAGGCTTGGTATGATGGAATGCTCTAGAACTTTAGTTTTGGAAACTTAGAAATGTGTCAGAAATCTAGGTAGGTCTAGGCAAGACAACTTTTGAACACAAAACAGGTGTAAACAGGTTTGCTCCAGAAACTTTGCTTTGGTGCTCTAGAAATTTTGCTTCAGAAATATTGTACTGGAAGTTTCGAAGAGTTATGAAAAACAAGCACATTTACGCTGGAAACTTTGCTTTGAAAATTTTTCTCTAGAAACTTTGAATGGTGATGAAAAATAAAATGGCTCAAGATTAAGGGGGGTGTTGGAGTTTTTTTATCTTGAGTAGCAATGAGCAAGTGCATTTAATGCATTGTCAGATGAGATCTATTTTGGATCATTCCCCCCATATTCTGTGTCTAACTTATGTTGGATAGTTAATTTTTTGGCTACAAATTAATTGTGGTGGTTAAATTTAAATTTTGAGCCATAGTTTTGGGAAAAGGCAAGAAAGACAAAAAGAAAGAATAGAATATTTTTGTGAAGACAACATAGAAGAACAAGGAGGAATGTTCAGTAGAATAAAATAGAGGAGAAGAAGAATATGCAGCAACATAAGATATTGCATAGAGTGCAGAGGTCTAGTGCTTTGGAATATTTGTAGCAGCACACAGAAAGCTCCGATGCATTGGAATCTAGGCAGTTTCTTGTATGAAGAATATACAGAGCGTTAGCTTTTATTTTTTGTATGTAATCATTTTGAATTTAATTCTTTTTGTGTATGAATGAAATAGATGTTGGAAATAGGATGCCATTTAATTGCAAATCCTAAACATTAATTATTTCATGTATCTCCTAGATTCTTGGAATGTGTTCAACAACACTAAGATTAGGATGAGATTAATATTTGGATGAAATAAATCATGAAATTGACATTTATATTTATTCCTAAATAATAGGAGCATGTGGGTGCACACATGGTAAGGTGAAACTCACCTTGTAGTTTTGGGAAAAGGCAGAAAGACAAAAAGAAAGAATAGAATATTTTTGTTAAGACAACATAGAAGAACAAGGAGGAATGTTCACACTTGAAGCTAACTTGGGCGCCCATGGCATTCCAGCATATTTTTGATGGCTCAGTTAAGAGCTTTAATTGTGGGCGCCATCTTTGAGGAATAGCTTTGGAATTATCACCGAAGTGAAGGAGAAGTTGTTGCTTCAGTTTGGGACACCCAAATGCATGATGCACATGATGTAAGCTTTAGTCTTCACTGAAGAACTCTACTTGAAGGAATATGGCGTACCTTTTCAAGGGCTTGTGCTTATGCATTGTAATTATCACCATTTGGAGATTACAAGGTTGCATATTGTCTATATATCTCATTCAAGTTGAATAGAGTTGGGAGATTGGTTATTGCAGGTGTGAAGAAGATTGGTAAAGACAGAAGAAGCATTCTCAAGCAAGAATTGGAGCTATTGTAATTCAGAGTTTGAATAATAGAATAATTCTTAGTGGAGTTTTTTCCCGAAAGGGTTTCTCCACGGTATATCTTGTGTGATCCTTCTATTATCCTGTCTAGTTCTTCTTAATAATTCTCTCTACATTCTACAACAGTAAAATGGATTAATCAAGATAATCATCCACAAAGAATATATGTAACAAAGAAAAGACTTACTTAGAACAGCAATATTAAAGTTTTACAGAGTATTAAGCTAAGAAAACACCTCATTTTTCAACAATAGAAAATATATTTTTCCTCCTTGTCTTGTTGTCTCCTTTGTTGTGTGTGTGTTTTCATATTTTCCCACTTTAGTTGGGATCTTGTCTCAACATAAAGGACATAGATTCAAACCTACAACAAACACTTTGATTTATTGTTGATTCAAAATCACTGACCATGGAGGTAATTGGTGTTGTGAATCAAGTGCTCTCTTTTGTTTCAATGAATGTTATAGAATCATTGTTGCTAGTAGAAAAATTATATAGTGCAAGTGACGAGATGCTTTAGAAAGTAGGCATAAATGACAAACAATAGATAGCTATGGAAATAAATCAATTATTGAGCTATAACAAAGCTGAGTTGAAGTGCCAAGCACATTTGGGTGACTTGCAAAAGGTGGTGCATACCACAATTGGGACTACCAATTCAAAAAAATTATAGTGGGTACACACCAATATGATGTTGTATATTTTAGAGGTATGAGTGAATTTCCCAATGCCTTTGAGGTGGAAGCTATCCTGTGAACACTTGTTGAGTTAGAGTACCAAATGTGAGTTGTGTTGTAAAGTTTATATAATTGAACTTGATCATTGGAATTATCAATTTAGACAAAGTCTTTCAGACTTTGAAAAGGAAAGAACAACCTTTTGAAGGTGAATGGGCATCTCTGCAACACTCTCTTGAGAAGATGTAATTTTGAGGCATGCACATATTGTGGATTTTTTCTTTCTAATTTGGGATTTGAACCAGATTTTTTGGTTCTTACCTTTGCAAGAATTTTGTAGTAGACAATGTTTGAATCTTTAATAGACTTTATACTGCATTCTAGTTTATTGGATGGATTTATCTTTTTCATATTTTTTGGTAACTATGATTTTTCTTGAAAGCTTCCATGTGGCAATCAAGTGGTCATTTTTTATAAAGAAAGTCTCGACAACATTGAGAAACAATGCCAAGAAGCCATGTGGCAACTTGGCATATTATTTGATTTAGTAAGGTTTTGAGGTTCTCAAAAAAGATAATATCTAAATTTATAATTTGTTTGCAATACTTAAGAGACACCATCATCTAATTTAAATACTTTTAAGTAATACTTTTGTTTATGCAAAAGTTCGTAAAGTAAAACATACTGTCGATGTGAGGATACCGGTTATGGGCCAAATTACGCTTGATCCATGAAAAATCGAAGCATAATTAAGCAATCAATACTCGAATCTCAACAAGATAAATCAATCAAAATTGAAATTAAACATTTTATCAAAAAACCTAACATGATAATCTTATGAAAGCTTTAAAGAAAATATCTACTCTAATCCATTGAAATTTATCTTGTTGTGGAATTGGTGTCACATTGATGTGGACTGACGACCCTTTCTCGATCCCGTGATAGTGAGCTTGTTTCAGTTGATTCTATGGAAGAGAATCGATAAAACCATGATGTTTGATGTATGAAAAACCTAAATTATGCACAAAATGAACATGATGTAAGCTAAGTTACCATGATTTTATGCTATAAATGATCTAATTATGCAATTGCTAAGCTAATTTAAGCTAAAAATGAGCTAAAAGATGAAAACCCTAATCTTTTAACAAACTAAGATGGATGCATGGAAGCAATAAATGGATGTTCTAAGCTATTATGCAACTAAAACAAACTAAAAATAAGCTAAATGTATGCAAATTGAGAGTATGGATGTGAGTAAATTCAACAACATGACTTTGCAATAAAAGATGGATCCATTTGTCTCCAAATAGTGATCTATTTATAGGAGAGAAATGAGGAATGAATGGTTGAGATCAAAAAGCTTAATCAACAGTTCAGAATGAAAGAAATGAGAGGCATGGATCATAGATTCTCATCAATGGATTAGAAAGCAAGATTAAGATTAATCAAAGGCTCACAATTACCTTAAACAAACACACTTCTAACCTGCTCACACAGGTCAAAGGTAACTTGCCAAAAAGGTAAGAGGGTTTAGCTTGTTAAAAAAGCCAAGTGAGTTGATTGGAGGAGAGGGAATATTCCTCAGAATATTCCATTTGGATGAGGAAAAAGAGGATTTTACAAATTAAAACAAAGTTTAAATTATATGCAAAAAGGATAAAGAATATTCCATGGGAATATTCCCTTTGATTAGAGGAATAAGTAGTTTAACTGCTAATTAAACAAGGCTTAATTTACACAATTAGTGAATTAGAAGAATTAAATGATATTTATTAAATGAGATGATTTAATAAATAGGGGAGGGTTGAAATGATATTTAATTAAATAGGATAGGGTTATTTAATTAAATAAGATGACTTAGGAAATTAAATTAATATTTTGATCTATTCAATTTAATGAAGTGTTAGTGTGAAAAGAGATGAATTAACCTAATTTAATTAATTAGGCCAAATAGACGAAAATGATGTAATTAATTAATTAGCTAGGCTAATTGAATCAATTAAGTGAAAAGAGGATAGATAAAGAGGAAATGATGTTAATAAATCTGATTCGAGTGTATGACATTGATTATGACATTTTTTAGTGTCTATACATTCAATATCATTTCAAAAATTAATTTTCAATAAATGTGTTATAAAATTCTCTCTGTTTGATGGAAACATGTCAATGAAGCACAATAGGAACCTAGTGTTTATTATTTTGGTGTACTATTATGCTAGCCTTGCACATCACACATTATTTTGTTTTAGATCTATTTGTAATAAATATTTTTTTAATGAATTGTTAAATTTGTATAAATATTATAGCTTTAACTGTTATTAGTAACTATTGAAAAGTTATAGTGATCTTTTTTAGTCAAATAATTATTATTGAAAATTGATATGATTAAAATATTTATTTATAACTCTTGTTTTCTAAATATTAATCGAATGATGATTATAATATTTATTAGAAATAGAGTTAGACTAAGATGTATTAACAATAATTCAAGTTAGAGTTATAGTTATGCTTTGAAAAAATGCAAAGAAAACTAAGTTTAATCATAGTTGAAAATGAAAAGCACTTGGGAAACCTAGACCCCTAAATCTTGTTGGCATTTTCTTGCATAGTACAATAATGATACTTGTGTTCATAAACAATCACCTACACTAACATTACCATTTACCTTAATTTTATAAAATTGGTATCACATTAAAGTTAAAAAATTAGATTCATTCCATTAATAAATGCATGGAATAAGAAACCATCAAATACATTTAAAGTATGATCCAATAGACATTTAATCAATAGATAATTCTACATATTGTATTTATTATTTGATTATAGATTTTTTATTTGTAGAAGTATTTTTATAATTAATTAAATTTTGCATTGAAATTGTAAATCATTATAAAGTAGTTATTTAAAATGATTTTAAAATAGTTATAATTATCTTGATCGTTGTACATTTTATTATAACTCTAATTGTGACTAGATTATGCATAATATTGATATCAGGTTTAAGATAGAACTTAGCATAGGATGCAAGCATTAGCATGAGAATTATAATTATGATAACCATTGTGATTAGGATTATTTTTCTTAGGTGTGTTGTCTTTTGATGATAATGTCTGAGTTAGGTTTTTGGAACTATGTGTAATAATTTGTTGACTAAAGGATTATATACAAACATAACTCTATATAATTAATTATTAATCAAAGTTTAATGTTAGATTTAGGGTTAACATTTTTAGATATTATTTGCATTAAGAATTAGTTTAATATTAGGCTTAATATTGTAGTTAGGATTAGAGTGTTAGAATTAGTATCAAAATTATAATTATGATAAGGGTTACATTCAACATTTTTTTCCTTAGTTAATGTTGACTTTTGATGAAAAATGTGAATTAGGATAGAGAATAATAACTTTTGTAAAGTTAAACTTTAAATTTTAATTAAAAAAATTCTACTCAAAGTTATCATGATTAAGTTAATAAAAATTGATGTTACATTTGACAAAAAATATCTATGTATAATAGTTAATTAAGAATAAGTTTGATGCGAGTTTTAGGATAGAGGTTAAATTTAAAGAATCGGTATGAAAATTACAATTTTTCTATTGATTTGACAGTTGGTAATCTGTTAATTAATCACAATATCAAGTATAATTGCTTTTTATTTTTGGATTTGAACCAAAGTTTTGTGTTCTTATCTTTCCCAATAGTGTTAGGTTATTTAGTATTCAAGGTTTTCATCTCCAAATTCTAGGTAACTATGGCTTGTCTGATTGCTTCCATGTGGCAACTGAGCATGCATTCTTGATAAAGTTACTCTTGGTAGGGTTCAAAAGCACTATGAGGAAGCCATGTGGCAACTTGGCATTATCTAATTTATAATTTGTATAGCCACTAGGTCTTTTCCATTCTTTCATTGTGGTTTTCAGTAGACTTACATAGACAATAGATTACAATAATCAATTGTCAATTACATTATATATTTAACTATGGTTAATAACTATTAGAATATTAATTAAATGACTATTACAATTTTTATTAGAAATAGAGTTAGACTAAGGAGTAAAAATAAAAATTCAAATGAGAGCTACATTGTGATTTAAAATCAAAATAAGTGTTATGGCTATATCTATACTAGAGAACATAAAAAAATCATCAATTTCAAGGCACGGTGAAAAGTAAGATACCAACATATTAAGAAAAAAAATAGTTAAAAATGAAGTAACTCTTATCACCTAAAACCAAAAATTTAGGGGTATTTAAAAATTGATTTGAGCAATTTTCTCACTTTTGTCGTTACATTAATTGGCGTCAAAATTAGAATTTTGATAGCTATTGGTTTGTAAGCAATACATTAGGACAAACAAAATCTATAAGCTTTTTTTTGTAATTGAGTATGTTTCTTAGTATGGAAAGGGCGAATTGAATTTTTTTAAAGAAATAAAAATGGTGGCTGATGATAAATATAGTAGTCATAGAGACATGAATGATCAAATATTTTTATAGATACTTGTAATTAGTATTTGACAATTGAACTTGACATTTCTGTAAATACACATTTAAGATAAAAATGCTTTTGGTACTACAAATACTTGAGTGAAAGAACAAATTCTAATGCAATATTTAAAATCCCTAGAAGGGAAAGTTATTCCATGCATGATGATATAAATTTTTATTGAGCAAGTTGTACTTGTACTTGTTTTGTTGGAATGAACAAAAGAATTGGATGGCAACAACTATTTAGTGAACTAATGTTGAGAATGACCAGTCATTAATGCATACATCTATACATTTTTTGAGAACGATAGAAATTTAATAATTTGTACCTCACATAAGTTGAGGCAAGTAAAATCAATTGCAAATTTGTAGAGTAATCATAAATTATTAAAAAATAAAGTTAACTCAAATACGATTTAGTGGACACATCAAAATAAGTGCTCAATTTATTATGGTAATAAATATAAGTACTATTTTTAAACTATCAATAATAATTACTTGGGTTTGCATCTATGTTATATGTTTTGAGCATGAGAGTAGAAAAATAAGAGTAAATAAGAATTGGAGAATTATTGTTAACAATATTTTCAATTGATTTTCTTTCTATGACCATTTTACGTGGCATTGTAAAAAATCATATAACAAGAATTCACTCAAAAAATACATTAGGGTATGTCAAACTATCACACTATGAAGTTGCTCGTTAAGACAATGCTCTGGTTTTCAAGCGTTTGGTAACCATCAAGGATACAACACATACATGTAGTGGCTTTCACCAAACCTATTGGACACACCCAAAGGCTGAGAGGGGGGTGAATCAGTCATTTTCAAAAACTTAAATCCTTTTGTAGAATACAAATTCAATCTTTTAACTAGATAAAAAACCATTAAACATATGAATGAAAGATAAAATAATTCAATCCCTTAACAAGATCACCAACCCTTAGTAATCAAAGATACAAAAAATCAACCCTTAACTAGATCAATAAAGAAAGATAAAACAGTGAAAAAATGCATAAGAGAACTCCAAATTTGCATGGAAAACCCAATGAGAGAAATTCATGGTGAGAGTTAACTCACAATATAAGAAGCTCACTTCTTACAAAAATAAGGCTCACTACCAAAGAATTGTAGGCTAAGGCACACTACCTTAAGGAAAGATACAAGGAGGAATTGTAGGCTAAAGCACACAACTTTAGGGCAAGATACAAGGACCTGATGAGACTCACTATCTCAGAGAAGGGTACATAAAGATTATAAACTAAAACATCTATCAACAATACACTTTACTTATTGAGACAGTAAATCACATATGATCTATCTTCCACACTTTTGTACTTCTTTTCTTGATATTTAATTCGTTCCACACTCATACTTCTTGCAACTAAGTTGATATTTCATTTATATCCTCCGCAAGATCTCAAAACATTAATTATGTCGACTAGAATAGAAGATAAATATTATTCCAACAAGTCAACCACAAAACATCAATGTGGTACAAAGAGGTTCTATCCAGAAGATAGAGAGGACCAAAAAAAACTTATTATATCTTCCAATGTGATCCAAAACACCACACACACTAGCACACATCATCTCAAGTGACAAGAAGGAAACACATAGATGAAGTGAGGAGTACATAACCAGTCTTCCAAAAACATGACTTCAACTGAATTTATTCAATGGGGTTTTAACCAAGATAGGTTAGGACCCAAGTACATATTAATGCATATTCAAATACTAGTGCAAACCTCCAAGAACATGAAACAAGCAAGAAAACAAGCCTTTTCAGCAAGATATCCACAAATTACCCAAAAATCCAACTCAAAACATAATACAACACCAAAGAGACCAATCACTGATGTGCAAACCACAAAGAGATATTACTTGAACATTCAACAACACTTCTAGATACTTCTTTTAAATTTTCATGCCACCAAAAACCACCACAAACCAAAAAGGAATAGAACACTTTATACTAAAAACATAAAATGCATAACCATGAGATATAATATTAACAAATCAACTTGTGGGCCACTTCAACACATAAGAACTAAGTCGATAAATTGCACATACATTGAGAGTACATACACCAAACCACAAGAGCAGAGAAATGCAAAGCATTTTCCAAACTAGTCCAAACAACCAACAAAACTATCATCCTTTTGTAAATAACAAAAACCTCCTCAGCAACACTGGTGACCTAAAAAGATAGGAGCAAAAAATCCATAAAGCATAAATATTGAATCGCAAACCGCAATACCAAATCTTCAATAGCAGAGGAATGCAAAACATTCTCCCAAACAAACTTCAAAGTAACTTCTTGAAATAGGAACTTTCATCGACATGTGAAGGTTAGAAATTCATTGTAACAACACATACTTCATCAAGAACGACAAGAGAGCAAAAACAACATACTAGAGACCATAAAAAAAATCTATACACCATCATAAACACTTCTAATGCTTCTAATCATCATCTTAATACTTCTAATCCTCATCTTAATATATCATTATGAAATCAACTCTGCTCACAACAACCATGCATAACTTCAACTAAATCATGACATCCAACCATGAACTTCAACAACATCAAAGATATCAACAACACACCATCATAAAAAAATGACAACCCAAACTAGATGTTATCAACAATAACAACCAATGCAAAACAACAATCTCATAAACATATGCAACCATATGGACTAAGTGTTGACAATAAATGCCAAAAAATTCACCAAGTGTTGGCATCACAATGATCTCCTCAAGTGTTGACAACCAATGCCAACAGTACAACCAACATGCAATAATCTTATCAAGTGTTGACATCAATGAAAACCAATGCCAACAATCTCCCCTTTGGTATTAATGGCAACACACACCTTCTCACTCTCCCCATTTGATATCAAGGACAAAGGGCCACACACATCTGCACAACATAATTCTCATCTCTGACTTCAAGAACAAAGTTCCAAATATCTTCAACAATACATTCTCCCCCTTTGACCAAAAAAACTTCTTCAAAAAACTATACATGCACAACACCTGCACCTCTTCTTCGAGACTCTACCTTATCACCAACTCTCCTTGAGAGGTAGCACTCATCAATCTAGGAGAAAAAGGATATGACATGAATTTCTCCCCCTAGATATATGCACCATCTATGCATCTAGTTAGAACAAGGATGGGAAATAGCCCCTAAATTTTGTCGAAGATACTCAAAAGTATCCTTTGAAATCTCCTTTGTGAAGATATTTGCAATTTGATCCTTAGTAGGAACATACTCCGATTTGACTTCATGATTTGTGACCTTCTCTCTTAGAAAGTGATACTAGATACAAATGTGTTTGGTTCTTGAATGTATTACCAGATTTTAGGAAATATTAATTGCACTAGTATTATCACACAATATAGGAATGGGTTCATCATATACCACCTTTATATCATCAAAATTATACTTCATCCAAAGCACCCACGTGTAGCAAGATGCTCCAACAATATATTCAGCTTCTATTGTGGATAATGACATTGAGTCATGCTTCTTATTGAACTAAGAAACCAATCTGTCTCTCAAGAAAAATGCCCTACCACTTGTGCTTCTCTGATCATCCATGCATCTTACCCAATCAACATCAATATAAGCACTCAAAGAGAAGTTATTATCCTTCTTATACCACAAACCATAATTCAAAGTTCCCTTCAAATATCTAAAAATTCTTTTCACTTCTTTCTCATGAGATTTCTTAGGAATATATTGAAATGTGGCAACCAAACATATTGCATGCATAATATCAGGTCTAAAAGTAGTTAGATACAACAAACCTCCAATCATAGACCTATGAAGAGTTTGATCAACCTCTAGAGACTCGTCAATTTTACTCAATTGATAACCAATCACCATAGGAGTACCAACTGGTTTGGAATCCTCCATTCCAAACTTCTTCAACATCTCTTTAACATACTTAGCTTGGGAAATGAAGATACCATCATCTAGTTGCACAATTTGAAGCCCAAGGAAAAAAGATAACTAACAAATCATAGACATCTCAAACTATTTTTGTATCTCTTATGCAAACTTATTACACATATCATATCATCTCCACCAAAGATGATGCCATCAACATATACAACCACAATCAAAATATTGTCTTCTTGAACCTTAGTGTAAAGATTGTTATCTGCAATACCTATCTTGAATCCTTGTTGAAGTAAATACTTACCCAACCAAGCATACCAAATTTTGGGAGCTTGCTTGAGACCATACACAACTTTCTTGAGTTTGCACACCATGTCTCAATCTTTTGATAACTAAAAACCATATGGTGTCTCAATATATACCTCTCCCTCTGGATCACCATTCAATACTGGTGACTTGACATCCATCTGATAGACTTTGAAGTTCTTATGAGAAGAAAAAGCAAGAAACACAAGACTATTTTTAATCATTAAATGTTTGTAAAATAATGTTAGGTAGATTTTGGTAATTTAATAATGTTGTTTCATTTTTAGTTGATACTCCTAGTATTCATACCACAATGGAGCGTCGTGTTGCCACAACAATAACATATTTGATGCCTTTGATAGGGGTATGAGCCAAATTAGTAAATTTCATATTTTATTTGCTGTTTTATCTGTCTATTAGTGAAAAATTGAATGATATCCATTTGTAGTTTAATTTTTTTCTTGATTCTTTCCATAGGGCTTCACAAATCCAGCTCACGAATCTTCCCCTCTTATGGATGAAGAGAGATAACAATTGGTCTAGAGAAATCATGAGGTTGCGTTAAGTGATTAATCCATTATATTCCATTCTATAATTCAATTATATATTAATGCGTATAATTTACTTTTTATTGTACTAGGTGGAGCTCCAAAAAATAATAAGAGGAGGTTGAGTTAGCGGGTTCAAAATAAACTATCATCATATGGCTCTCTATCCACATGATAATCAAAGGCGGTTAGTGATCTCTTCCCTTCCCATGGAGGGAAGTGATTACATTAGGGTCCTTTTTTGTATACCTATATGACATGTTTGTACATATATTTTTATATTTTTGTAAATATATTTTTATATGTTACATATAAAAATATATTTGTACATATATTGTTATATTATATATATACATAACATTATATGCCTATATGTTCCATTTGAAATGCTCCAAATGAATGGAGCAAGCAGGAGTTTTGAGCAGGAGCGGGAGCGTGGGCAGGGGTGGAGGTTTGAACACTGCCTTAGATGAGGATGGCGAAGCCGACAATGATCCTGATGGTGCTACACATCTGGCGGCTCCTCTTGTTTCTCTAGCTTTGGCTAGGGGAGGTTGTGATGTTTTGGTTGTGTGTGTGGTGTCAGGTGGGCCTGGCATTGTTTTGTGGTGGAGTTTTGGTGTGGATGGAGTGGGGAGGTCCAGATTGTCTTTGGTGATTCTGGTCTCTGCTGCCTTTTGTCCCCTTGTCTCTTGGTGTGAGGCTCTCTCTTTGGCCTCAGTTCTTCTGCGGGACCTATGGAATGGTGTTAGAGGGTTGGTGCCCCTTTTTCTATGTAGGGAGCTAGAGCAGTGAAGAGTGGATTATTTTCTCTCATTAATGAGATTTGTTGTTGATCTCCTCTTGTCGACTTTGCTGCTTTTGGTGACTATGGAGAGGTTAATGGTATGGTTTTTTCCTGTACCTCTCATTTTCTTGTTGTTTTCCTTTTTTCTATTGCATGGCCCTTGCTTTCTCTTGCTTATCCTTTTTTGGGGGTCTATTGGTATGGTTGAGGCTACCTTTAGGTGGTGTTTTGGTTTGGCTTCGAGCCTATGTTTGTTTTTGGATCTAGTTTTACCCTTTTGTTCTTTCATGCTTATGATTATGTGGGGTTTCTTGTCTCTATGGAAGATCTGTGCTGCTGGGTCCTATGCAGATTAGAGGGTTTTGTCCCTTTTGGGCTAGGTTTGGGCTCTCTTGTCCTTTGTTGATCTTGTTGTTAGGGATGGGTTTTTTGGGATTGAAGAGTGATGTAGAGTAGGGAGGAAAACCACAAACAAGCACAATTCAAGGTTTTTCAACCAATTTATCAGTCACCAAAATCCTATCTTAGCATTCTTTCACAATTCTTGCTTATTCTCCTTGTAGCCATTAAAACAAAGAAAAACAAGCATATCTCTCAAAATACTCATCAAACCCACAAAATATTTTCCATTCCAAATACCCATTAAGGTGTTCTTCAGCATATCAAACTTCCACATAAGGTTGTTTCATACCTTCATGCCCTAAAAAGGATTGGTACGTTGAATAGGGGCTCAAATAGCCCTCTTTTACAAAGTAACACCACTCTAAACTCCCTAGCAACCCAAAATCTCTATTGAAAGACCTTTATCATGCTTCAAATAGCTAAAAAAAAAACCATTATCAAGAGGAATGCTCATCAAATCATCTGGACACAAAACCCTCATTTAGCCTAATTTGAAAGGGGGTTTATTGAAAATCCAATCTCCACGCCTTATCTCACCCTATAAACTCTTGAAACACATCACCAAAGGTATTCCCATGCTTAATAAAGCATTCTACAATCTCTATCAACATCACTTCATCAGATTCCCATTCTTAGCCACCATTTTTAGCTTTAAAACTTGAACAAATTCCCTTAGGGCATCACACAAAAACCCTTAAACGGCCTCCCCTACTCAAATAAACTCCATCCACATCTAGTTATACCCTAAGGAACCCATTCCACCAAGATACAAGTGATTCTAATGGTGGAATGGGTGTTTAATTCATTTTAAGCACTTTCAAACCCTCAATTAGGACTGTACAGACCTGTTTCCAGAAAAGTGGTCACCAAACCCTTGAAACTTGATGGATTCCAATCACAAAAAATCCAAATTAAATTTAACTTAGATTTCCATCAGTTTTCAATTCCTTTTAGATCACAAACAACCTATATGAGCAAGTACAATGGTTTGCAACATAAAATTATTGTAAAACACAAAAAAAATGGAGTTTCTTATTATTTTTCTTCATAAAATAAACACAAAGAGAGTTTATTTGACCCCCACACAATTCATTTGAACCCAAAATACCAAAAAAAAACTAAATCAACTAACATAAACCAAGTTTTGAACTTATGACTGTTGGTATTCCCCAAACTTGCATTTTCGCACTTTTACATGACAACATTTGACAATATTTTGCAATATTTGCAAATTTGAACCCAAATGACTCAACATGAATCAATACATATTAGATGGTCTATTATGACCTTATTTAATGATTACAAGACTCAAAATCCTAAAAACCTATCACTTGACCAAACTTGCAAAATTGAACCCACATGGTGCCTCTGCACCAAAGACGGTGGGGCTTCTACAATCTTTGATTTGGAGTTGTTTCTGTGTGACCATCAGGTCATGGTCCTCCCCAAATTTTTGATGAGTATTTATCCTTTGAGGGATGATTTGATGTTTTGGTTGAAGGCTCCTATGTTCTTGTGCTCTATTTTGAGTGGTTTTGGCCTCAATTTCAACTCTTTGGTGTTATGTGGTTATAAGACTATTGAATTATTTGTTTTGAGGATCATGAGTATTTCATGGGCTGAGTTGTATCATATTATTTTTATTAAGGCTCAGATGCTTTGGTGTTTTTCTCTAGTGGTTTAAGTGCATTCTCCCTCTTTCTTGGCTCAGTACCTTGCTTTACCAAAGGTGGTTGTGATTTCCATTCCTTTTGAAGTTTTCCCTTTGAATCTACAACTGGTGTCTTCTATGGAGGTGGAGAATACTTCTATTGAGGCAGATCCCTCTTCTATTGAGGTGGAGGTGGGTGTTGTAGGTTTAGTGGGGAGTTCTCTCTTCTATTGGTTCCTATCGAGGTGGAGCATGTGTGGGAAAAAGAGTGATGGCTTCAAAGGGTTGGGCTCTCATTTCTTCCTCTCCTATAAGGGGAGATCCCTCCTATTGAGGTGGAGTTGGGGTTGGTGATTCTAGTGGGGTGCTACTACAAGCTGGCTGATGTTCTCTAGTGGTTTTTTGTCCTCTCTAACTCCCTTATTGAGGTGGGGTTGTTGGATTTGTTAACAATTTTGTTTAGGAGTTTGAAGGCAGTATACACCATTGTGTTGGTTATCTCTCTTGGCTTAGTGGTATCATCCATGAGTGGTTGGTTTGCTGATGCCTAGCAGATGTAGGCAATATCTTTGTGTATCTAAGGGTTTTTGGTCCCGATTAAAACTAGGTTGTAAAGGGATCTTGATCCCTTGCTTGTTTCTATGATGCAACTTGTGTAGTCATGTTTTTCTTTTAGCGGCTATGATTGGGCTACTATTGGTATGCATTTTATCTTATTTGCAACATGCTTTTATTTGATTAGGTTATGAGTCCCTTCAAAACTGTTCTGTATTGGGTTTTGGTCCCATCAAAACCTATTTTACCCCTAATCAAAAACATTATATGCCTATATGGTTTTCTTGTACATATACTTTTAGTGACATATAACATTGTATGCCTATATAGATTTTTGGTTTATACAATTTTTTTTTACCAATGTTGTCCATATTTGCTATAAATGATTAATTGAATAAATAAATAATTACACAAGTAAAATGGAGATATTTAGATTTGAGTAATTGAATAAATTCCCAATATTTTAGTCTTTCATCATGTCCAATGAGTTAGATCCTAGTCTATAGTTGGTTACTGTGGTTTGGTCATACTTGGATCACATGGTTTAGATGAATTGTTTATCCTAATAAATAATATGTAGTGAGTTTGGTTGGTTGATCTTGACTTGTCTCTATTTTGAGATGCCTTTGACTAGATGAGAATGGGATTGATTCTTGGTGTATCTTGATGTTGAGTTTATGTGATCACCTTACAAAGATCATTGACCTCCTTTTGTTGAGCTTAAAATCTTCTAGGTTGTTTATAGTATCATATTTCTCATTGTAATGTTGTGTTTACCTCTTATGGTGGATCTTGAGGAAGTACAAATGTTATTTCATATTATTTTTTTGAACAAATATTCAATATTGTTTGGTATTCCCATGGACTATATGATTTATTAATATTCCTTTTTTGGACCAATGAGTGAATATTATGAGGGACCACACATGTGTATATGTCAAATGAATAATTGTCACATATTTCAATTTTGTTCTCAATAGTGGGTTTTGTCATCTTACCAAAAAGCTAACAAATCATAGTGCTTATGTTTATGTTATCTAAATAACCTTACATTTATAGTTAAACATTTATAACTAATATGAGAATGTATCATTAAGATTCTATTCTTATTTTTATTTTAATAATTTTATTTGAATATATTTTCTTTGAAATCATGTGAGCTATATGCCCCCTTATGTCCTAGTTCACCTTAATCTAATGGGCCCTATTAGGTATTTTCTTTAATTTTATACATTTTTACAAAGAAATTCATTTTGGTAGAAAGATGTATGCATAGTGAGGTGGCATTCTTGATGGTAGATTAAATGGTGGTCTTGTGTTAAAGTGTAATAGGTTCTTATTGGTTATAGGTAAAATACATGGGTAGTGCTGCTATACCCATGCCATGAAATAAATATATGCTAACAAACTAAGTGCTTAGTGTGATGCAATAGGTTCTCATTTTCTAGTGAGTAGTTTCTCCCTAGAAAGTGGTTATTCTTGAGCAAGTTTACTTCAATCAGTAAGTTATATCCATTGGATCACTCCACCCATTTGTGATGGTCGTTAAAGATATCCATCAAGATATATGATATTTTCCAATAGTGTTAAATATGTATATGTTTATACTATAAACTTGGTTCACATGGTATACTATTCTCAATCTACCTATGATTCCACATGAACAATTCAAGTCACACTAGTGTATATGGACTAACTACATTTTGTCACATCTTTATGATTATTTTGATAGCAAGCATCAACATATTATCTTAGTGGATGTTTAAATTTTGAAGGAGGATACACATAAGTGGGTAGCACTCACATTATTGAGTCTTATGATTCATGTGCACCAATGCATGTTTATCAATATGATTTCATGTGCAACAATGAATCAAATTATATTGTGATGTAAATATTAGCAACATGTAAGTATCTCATTTATGTTTTAGAATTTTTTTCCTATGTGCTTTCACACTTTAATATTTTCCTATGTTATGCTTGTTGTGCCTTTCTATTCTTATTTTTCCTTCTATATTATTTATGTCATGATTATTGTGTTTTTCCTATTCTCATTTCACCTTTTATAAGTTGATTTTTATCATGTAGAAAGATTAGTACAATCATAAAGAGGATTATAATGAAATATTTAAGGTTGATTTTACTTAGGTCTCTTAAGAGACTTTGTCAAAAGCTTGTAGTTCAAAATTATCAAGAAAAATATGATGCAAAACAAGGCATCTAATAGCATTGAACCACCTACCTTGATGTTTTGGCACAATTGATTGGACCCTATGAAACATAGAATACAAAAAATGCTTGTTTCCACATTTACATTGCTCTCAACAATCACTTTTTTCAAGAATGCATTCATTGTTGGAATGGTAAAATGATGTTGAGTTGAATATAATTAAGATAGGATACTATAGAGGGACCCAAAATCCACCTATAGGTTTAGAAAAAAAATCATAGGTTTCATGAGCTCCAAGAACTGCTTTGTCATATTTTGTCATTTTTTTCTTAGAGTTCTTAATGTCCACTATGTCAGAATAGAGTAGCCAAAAATGGTTAGGATAGTTGGGGTGTGAAACAAGGCCTCACATAGCGTAAACCCACTCAAATTGATGTGTTGGCATAGTCAGCTGGGACCCATGACACACAAAATGTAAAAAAGATATGCTTCCACTTTTACACTACTCTTAACTAACACTTTTTGCAAGAATGCATTCATTGTTGGAATGGTAAAATGGTGTTGAGTTGCCTAATAAAGATAGGGTATTGTAGAGGAACCCCATACCCACCTATAGGTTTAGATGAAACATTCATATGTGTCACGAATTTTGAGAACTAGTCTATCATAGTTTGGTAGTTTCTTGCACTTAGGTCTCTTAAGAGACTTTGCCACAATAGTGTAGCCCCAAATGATTGGGTGACCTTGGGAATGAAAAAGGTCCTTTCTTAGAATTCAACCACACACTCAGATATGTTAGTGTAGTAATTTTGTCCCCACCAGACAAAGAACATAAAATATGGCTGCTAGCAAGTTTGTGTTGAACACAAATGACACTTTTTGCAACATTACATCCATCATTTCCACAATCATATGGTTAGGAGATAAGGAAAAATAAGAGAGGTTATTATGGAGGGACCCTACATGCAATTTTAGGTTGAAAAAAATACCCATAGGTGTCATGGATTTTGAGAACTAATTTGTTATCTAGTTTGGCTTTTTTTGCACTTAGGTCTCTTAAAAGACTTTGATGAAATAGTGTAGTTAAAAACAATCAATTGAATTGGGGAATAAATTGAGGCCTTCCATATAATTAAATGACCCACTTGAATGTGTTAGTGTAGTTAATTTTTCCCATGATACATGAAATACAAAATATGGCTTCTGACAAGTGTCTGTTGAATGCAAATGATGCTTTTTTCAGCATTTCATCCACCATCACCATGATCAAATGGTTTCAAGATAAAATAATTGAGAGACATTATCATGGATGGAACCTAAATGAAGTTGTAGGATCAAAAAAAATCCATACATTCCCTGAATTCTATAACCAATTTGTCATAGTTTGGTACTATTTTGCTCATAGGCCTCTTAAGAGATTATGCCAAAATAATGTACTTTGAAATGATTAGGTGGCCTGGGGAAAGAAAAAGACCTTCTCTAGCATTCAAATTCCCACCCAAATGTGTTGGTGCAATTAGTTTTTCCCTAAGATGCATGAAATGCAAAATATGCTTCCTTCCATATTTGAATTGCTCTTAGCTGACACTTTGTGCAAGAATGCATTCATTGTTGGCATGCTCAAATGGTGTTGAGTTGAATAGAATTAAGAGAGGTCAATGTGGAGGCACCCCATATCCACCTATTGGTACAAATGGAACATTCCTAGGTGCCACAGTCTCTGGCAACTACTCCATTATAGTTTGGTAGTTTTTTGTCTTAGGGATCTTAAGAGACTACATTTGAATAGTGTACGCTAGAATGATTGGGTGACTTGGGGAATGAACATACACATTCCATAGCACTCACCCATCCATTCAAATGTGTTGGCACAATTATTTTTTCCCTATGATTCACGAAAAGTAAAATGTGTTTCTTGCCATATTTGCACTACTCTCAACTAATAGCTTTACAATTTTGTAATATAACAACTTTTATTTTAACAATCATTTTCTCATTTTTTCTCCATTATTACCATCATATTATTTGTGTACAACATTAGGACACCTAGGTTAAGTTGCTTCATCCCTCAAACACGTAGATTCTTATTTTTTCATGGGCAACATAGGGCTGTCCTATTTATGACTATTATAAAAACCCTCTTTATGGCTCTAAATCAATCATATTTACCTTATTTTTCTCCTTTTTTGTGGAAATAAAGACACCCCGTAGTTAGATCTTGGTGTGTACTACCCTAGGCAACTAAAATATTTTATTTTTCTAGAATGTATTCATGGGATTTGATGATCTTGTGGGCTATTATGACTGTCCTAGTGTGACAATGGTTGTTATGTGGATTATTTAAGATAAATATTACAAAAGAGGACAAGGGAAAGAGATAAACACATTGAAAGTAAAATATAGAGGGCATGAAAGAACAAAATCTAAGGATATGCATCCTCCTACCATCTAACCATGGATTTATAGCTCACCATGAAATAGCTAATTAATAAAATCTCACAACAGAAACATGCATCAGATGACCCATAACACACACAAAGAGGACTTAATTTGTTTGGAGTACTAAGCTCATAAATTGCATAGTGGTCCAATAAAATAATATTACATACAAATGAAGGGTAATTTTTCCAAGAAAAATACACTAAGGCTCCGGTCTATCCAAATAGAAAAATGATAGAGAAAAGAAAAATAAAACACCTCTAGACAAAGTAGAAGAATTAAAAAGTAATAATACTTCAATCATAGAATGAAAAAAATTAGTAGTAGTACAAGGGGTAAAGGGTATTAGCCATAATGAGGTTTGATATAAAAAGAGATGTAGTTTCCCAAAGGCTTAGAGTAGAATAAAGTATAGAAAGCTAACCCAATAAAATATTCATCAAACCCCTCTCAAAGAAAAATAAAACAACAAAAATAGAGACCTATTGTAAATGATCCATCCTAGATAAAATTATAACCTTTGAGGTCTATATAGAAGAGGAAAGAAAAAAAGAGGGAAAAAATAAAAGAGATAAAATTATAACCTTTGAGGTCTATATAGATGTGGTTATGGCCTTCAACACTCTGTGTTGTGGATGTAGGCAACTCATTTAATTTCATGTTCTTATTTGCATGAGCACGTCTCCCAAAATATACATGCATTTAAAATTACAAAGTTACTTGATAAAATTATAAATAAATTTGATCCCCAAATTTATCTTTGTGTGAAAATATCTCACATGCACCTTGAATTTATTTCCCTACATTCTTCACCTTGTGTGAATGATTTCTTTTTATTGCTACAAAATATCTGCACTTGTAGGTCCACCTTGAACTATTTCTTTTATTGTACACTTTATTTAAATTCAACTTTAAAATATTTCACATTCTATGAAATAAATGGATTGCCACTTTTTGTTTTAATATTTCCTTCTTTGGTTTTACCTACTTGTGAAAGTTTTCACTTGTGCATTTTACATGATTCTTTTGGCACTTTATCTTTTCCCTTTCTTGAAATATTTCACCACTAGTGAAATGCATATTCACCTACATTTTATTATTTCTTTTTCAATTTGATTTTTGTGTGAAATCCTTTAACCCACCTCGTGAAACTCTTTCTTGTGTAGTTAGTTGCTTCCATTTTCCTTTTCAATTTGATTTTTTTTTTGAAATTTTAAAAAGATTAGCATTTCACTTGAGTTTACCTATTTTCTTTATTTATTCCTTCATGTGCTTTTCTACTCCACTTACAATATTAAATACTATATTTTGCATTTTATGGATTTAGTTTTCAAGAACAAGTATCATATTTTAATATATAGCCCTTAATGATTTCTTATTAATATAATAATTAATATTACTTAAATCATTATGGAGATGGTTTTCCTTATTCAATGACTTCAAATATAATTATTGACATTGATAGATTAACCATAAACCTTGGCAAATCTAGACTTGACTCACAAACATTTATTGGGAAATTATTTTAATCAAATGATTAAAGTAATATTAAATATCCCCATTCTAAAATGGGTGTATCCAGAGTTAGGTAGTTTCTCCTCTAAAATATTGAAGAATATCTTTAAAATCGATTGTGTGCATGTGGAAATGGCAGTATAGGGTATTGTGGGTAGAAGTTGTATAGTCTTCTACTTAAATTTTGTTATAGGTTGTAAATTTGGGATGGGGGATTTTTCATAGTTATTTACTTGGCTTAGTAGTTTAGCCTAGATGGCATTTTCTATTATTGTTATTCTGTAAATTTAAGTTTGGGGTATTTTTATTTCTCTCAAACCCCTCGTCTCTTTTATATGTAATTATTTTTTACATTATATGTATTTTAAGTTTTGTGCCTTTTATCTAAAAAATATATTAAATATACCCTTTCACCAAATTTTAACTGATGGTGGGGCTTTTATATTTGACCACTCAATCTTTATCTTTGAACCCATGTAAACCATTAACTATTGTGTCCTTGTTGGAGATGCACCATGTTTGGTTACTTCTATGCCATCCTTTGTAAGCCACCATTTGAAACATTGACATCACTTTTTAATTTTTTCTACATGCGAACCACCTTGGAGTTTCTATGTCATTTATCAAATGCAATAAGGATGCATTAGATGATACACTCTATATAGAACCTAGTAGGTGCCAATTTTAAATTCCTTGTGCCATTCTTTGAGACCTTAGGTGTCACACTTTACAAGTTGCACCATTATTTATGATCTTAAGTAACATACTTGACAAGTTAGGCCATTTTCATTTTCCTATTTCTTTGAATTAGTATGCCATACATATTTAGAGATTATTTGATCAAGCCTTTCAATATTATAGGGTTTTTCCAAAGCCATGCCATGACTAGATTGAGAGTGTTATAGTTATTTTCTTTGAAGAATTTATAATTATTTCAATATCCTTTTCCTTAGGTGCAAATATTTAGGCTTCAAAATATCATTTCCACTTCCCTTATTAATCAAAAATTTGAGATTTACAATGTTGTGCAAGTAGTTGCACAACAATTATGGTGACTCACATGGGATTTCTCGTGTGTGAGGAAGAATGAATCTAGAAAAGAAAAAAAAAGACGCATCCATCGGGAAATAAATTTAGGTCAAAAAAATAAAATAATCTGGGGTCCTTGGGATGAACCATCACCTATATTATCAAAATTAAAACTAAAAATACCCACTACTGCAACAAAATTAAAAACTATAAACTATTTTTTCACTGCTCTAAAATGGATAATTACTAAAAACACATTGTAATTTGATTGATATGATATTTTGGCATAATTGGTAGGAATTTAACCTACAATGTCTTTATTAGAATTAAGAACTCAAATTCAAGGATTTATCCTTTATTTTGGTTAGATAAGTAGTTCTACATACTATAACTTTGGTGTTAAGTTGTACCAATATTAGCTCTAAATATGCACACATCCTCCACTTGGTGACTCCATTGTATCCAAAAACCTATTTATCCATATGCATAGACCATACCCATATAAGTATACAACCCAATGTGATGGTATCCACAAGGAATATTCTTTTATTTCTTGGAACTCTAATAGTCCTTTCCTATTGCCACAAAAAAATCCACAATCAATTTTGAAGGCCCTACCTCACTTTCATGGAGATGAATAATATTATAATAATAATGAAATGAAATATGTGCTTAATATAGTGAAATCCATGGTATTTTAGAAGAGGAAACTCTTAGGCTCCCAATGATTTCTCTTAAAAGGAAAAAAACTTGAATGGTTTCAAGTTTTAGCACCCTCAACCATTGAAATTTGGGAAGCATTTGGGACTATATTTCATGATGAAATGTAGGAAAAGGGAAACCTTTTGTGGTTTTCACCTTAGGGTTTGGAACCTTTCCCTAATTTCATATGGGTTTTGTTGTTGTGGGGGTTTATGTGTGGGAATGCAAGGATGGAATGGGGATTTGACAGATTTGGATAAGGTATGAGGTTAACTTACAAACTCAAAGGTGATTCAACCAACCCTCAACCAAATACGGAAATGACCTAATAATGAAATGCAATGATCTAATTGACTTAATGATACAAATTGGTGTTCTGATACAAGTACAAAAAAATTGGCATATCACAGAGGAAATCAGACACCAGAAGTAGAAAGGGGAGGACACTGTGCACATGTAATATAAATTTCAGCCTGATTTGGTAGGATGTTGGTGCCAAGGGCATCACTATCTTGCTAGGTATTTTTCAAATCTATTTTTGCAGTCCTCTGATGTCAAATTTGCACTTCCATTTCCCATCTGCAAACTTGTTAGATTATTGTCAGATATCTCTCTGTAATTTACTTTTTGTGAGTTGTCAAGGCCTATGGTTTTAAATGCAATAATGAATAAAGTTTCTTCAAGCTTCCTTTGACCCTCTTTAACCTAAGATCTACACATTCACAAATAGCAGAAATGTTGGGCCATTTTAGGGGCTTGCCTTAGTTAAACCCCATGTAAGTGTTTCCACTTCCACAATGATAATGCCAATGATAAATGGATAATGAAAGGAAGGAATGATGAAATCACAAAGTGTTGCAACTCACCACCATTCAATGGCCTCCTTGAAGGATTAAAGTCATACACATCACATCAAGGATCTTGGATCTTGCTTGCTTGATTTTCATGAATGCTTGAATGCTTTGGAGACCTACAACAAGGGCTATCCTTCACAAAACAATGATAACACATGAACTCACATACACTTTGACATGATGTTGGATCTTGAATTGCTGCAATAAAACTCTAATGGCCACTCTTGACTTGTTGAATAATTCTCTTAAATTCTCTTGATCACAAGTTTGCCGATAATTTTCTAGATAGATTTGAAATGATGTAACAACTAGGTATTTATATGCTATTATTCTAATTTCCTAAAAATTAAATCTCGATATTCAAATTTTAAAATAATAAAATGCTAACATCAACATTTTCAAATTTGGAGACAAAATAGGGGGACATAGACACCCTAGGTGCCAATGTCCCAACCCTATTTTGTAAAGTTTTAAGTGTTAGGGACAAAGTATTAAATGAGAGCATTTGTTTTATGCTTGCAATTTGTTATAAAATATTTAAAATAAGATATGGAATGCATAATTTTAGAAATTATGAGATTAATTAGGTCCTATAAATTAAAGAGGAGCAAAACATAGTGTGAAATTGTCAAGGGTGATAATTTACAATGCTACATTTAACCCCCACTTTAGTGAGAGTACGAAATTACACTCAGACACACTAAAGTAGAGAAATATATGTCAAGAGGGGTCTAGTTGTACAATTGTTGAAGATATAGGATCACTAAGGGCCAAGGAGGTGGCCAATCCCCTAGGATCCAAGATCCCATGATAAACCAACATAGGCACAAAGGAACACCCATGTTTAAATCTGAAATGCATCAAGACAAGATACACTAATATACAATGTCAAAATGAAATGCAAAAAGGAGTGTATGGACTAATAAGTTTTATTATGTTAGGACCCATACAAAAGGCATTCATGTCTCACACAATATCAAAGTCCAATATTTGTAGGTGAATCGCAAATAGGAAGGACACAAGCTAGTGAGGACCATTTTCACTAGGTGAGCCCTCAAGACAAGGTAGAAAAATGAGAAACACACTAGGTTGAGGACTGTTTTTCACTTAGTGTGTACCCATAACCATACCAAGAGATATACTCTATGATATATTTGATAAGTTGCTACAAAATGATCAAAATGTTATGCCAACACTACATTGAGTTCAATGCCTATGAACAAAGTGAAGCTAAAGAAATACCAAATGTCAATGTGTCACTAAGTCCAACACCTATGAACACAGTGAAGCAAAATAATACTAATGCATTCCCCCACACTAAAGGAATTATAAAACACCATGCTATGAATAATTACTTCAAATTAGAAAAATGATAAATGTCACATGTAATAAAAGATTATAAGAGCTTATTTGGAAAGCCCTATGCCAATGATATATTTCCAAGTAAAGATACATCAAGATAAGGGGTTACTCCCAAATGTAATAAAAAATAAACATAGAAATGAATATTGGACGGATCCATAGATCCAAGGTCAATATATGTCTTCTCTACAATAATTTAATAGATCATTAACCATGTAATATATGTCTTTGCTCTATATTGGAAGGATGCACCTGAGTCAATTAACCATGCATCATTACCTACATGAGTTGCCAAAGCTATAATGAATGTGTCACCATCTTCCTTCTCGGACTTAGAATCAAAATCAAATTTCTTCTTTTTATTTTTTCTTTTCTTCTTTGCATTCCTTAAGAACATCTCTAGGTTTATCGCAATTCTAACAAATAACTTTGGACTTTCTAGGAGATTTAGATCTCCCCTTCGACTTGGATTTGTCACGCTTTTCATTCTTCTTGCCTTTTTCCTTAGGTCTTCCATGAAAATTTAGGGCCTTCTTGGAAGAGATGGATACCTTCCTCCTCATTTCTTTAGAAATCAAAGAACCCACCACATCTTTAGTCTTCAAAATAACAAAAGTTCTCCCAATATCCATAACAAGAGAATGCCATGAATTAGGCATATAACAAAGCAAGATTTGACATTTTTCCTCCTCATAAATTTTGACACCAACTGATTCCAATTGAGGCACCAACATATTGAATGCTTCTAGGTGGTTTGTGATTCATCCACTCTCTTCCATTCTCAAGGAATACAACTTCTTCCTCAAGAAAATATTGTTCACTAAATATTTGGTTTGATACATCTCACCAAGCTTCTTCCATAGTTTTTGTGTAGAAGTCTCTTCATGGACATTAATTGAAACAGAGTCTTCTAAGCACAATCTAATTAGACCCTTGGCTTTATGGTCCATAACATCATATTGAGTAGCTTGAGTAGGATTTGCAAGCCTTGAAACATTCTCATCAATTGTGTCCCACAAATCTTGATCTATCAACATATCCTCCATCTATAGCTTCCACATCTCAAAATTATTTCTAGAAAATTTCTCCACCTCTATTCTCCCTGATGAAATTTCCATCTGAAAATTCTTGAAACAAGATCACAAAGTGTCTTCTGCACAAGCTCCACTCAAATCTAGATTAGTTCAAAAAACCCAACAACCCACAACTAAAACCAAAGGTGATCAAGCTCTAATACCAATTCTAAGGAAGCTAAGGTAGCGAAACAACTTCCTACACTAATCTTGAGAGGAGAATAATGTAAAAATGTTACAGATCTTTAACAGTTACAAAAACTTAAACATAAATAAACATAAATATCATGCATACCACAACACAATGATTTATGTGGGGAAGAACCCTTTTGGGAGAAAAACCCCACACTCCAAAAGCTACCTAGTATATTATTCAATAATCACAAAGATTACAATATACTTGCAAAGAAAGTTTCTCACGGAAGTATCACCACCAAAGATCAAGAGACAACATGACCACTATCAAACTCTCATAATACAACACCATCTCTTCTATAGCCATAATACAACACCCTTATAAAATAGGGCTACATTCTAGGGCAAGACAGGTCAACAAAATATCTTCCATTAGATCTAAAAACTAATAACAAATGGTCCAAATTTATAATATATCATTATTTAATGTATGTCAACCATTTTAGGAGTTTCCTGAAAAAGTTAACATGCTCACATTTTTCCCTTTGCTACCATTGTATACACCTATTGGTGTAACTAGGAAATATATATACATCTTATCAACAATAAACTGAATATAATTGCAAGGTTGAGATACATTTTCCCAACATTTATGACAATTGCATTTAAATTTTCTTGTTTCACTTCTTGTTTTGATTCCATTTCTTGTTTTGGTGAAAGTTGTATATCTTCTTGAGTTGTTTCCAAAGGTTTTGGATTATCATGAATTTTTTTATACTTTCTTCTAATTTGTGAGAAATAGCATGTCTACACCTATGTTCTTTAGAATTTCAATTTCTTCTTGTATGATTTTCAATTTATGATGGAGTAGGAGTGGGTTTTCCAACCATTGGTTTCTTTTATTCCCTTAAGGGAGGAACTGAAGGAACCATTAGGGGTTGGGAAACCACTATCTCTTTAGGTTTATAGACTTATTTTATCTTTGGAGGCACAAAAGAGATCATTTGATTGTCTCTTGGTGTTTTATAGGAGATGGGTGGAGGAAATACATGTTTACCTTGGTTAGTTGGAAGGGTTTTTGGTTCAAGCTTAGGTTTATCTATAACAGTCGGAGAGGAGATGCAACTATGGATTTATCATTCTTAGGAATATTGCTAAGAGATAACTCTGTTATGTGCTTTTCCTTAAACTTTTAATATGACTTGAAAAAGAAACCTTCACAAGGCTTTATAGGTTCCATAGGTTGAAGCCAAAATAAATCAAATAAAAAAATTCCCATGGGAAGACAAAGGACTAAACCCACTATGATGCACTATAAATATCTCATTTTTAAATGGGAACTTTATGCACTTGTGAATAACCGATGAGACAACATTCATGGAGCATAGTCATGGGTAGCCTAACTTCACACGAAATTGGTTCAACATTGGGATGATGGAGAGTGAGACATCTAATTGCTTCATTCCAAATTTAAAAGGAAGAGTGATGGAACCTAGGGCAAGAAAAACCATCATGAGTTTTATCCATGCTTTTGATTGTTCATAAGAATCTTTATAAAGATCTTGCACAAACAAGAATTCTTCAGTGATCACATTCTCTACACACACAAGATCAATGAGTATTCCTTGCAAATATTTTTCATTGTTACTATCAAAAATGTAAAGAGGACCATTGGGTGCATGTCTAAGTGTATCATTATTAGTGAAATAAATGTTAGGTAACATAGTGGGGTATGTGCAGGATCATGATGGGCCAAAAAGTGGCAATATAAAAAAAAGTAGCATTTTGCATTCACCAAAAAATGCAAAAATCCTAAGTTGAATTTTTTTTGGGTTGGATTTCAATACATTGCTCCAAAGAAATTCCCAAAGCCAAAGTAGCACAAATTGGATATCCGATTTGGATTGGATATCCAATTTGTATCAGATATTTGATTTTTGTCGGGTATATATACCTAGCCATGACCATTTTAAACCATTTAAACCATTTTAAACTATTTTAAGGCACAATGACAATGACGTGAGGCATATCTGATATCATATTTGAGTTGATATCCAATTTGCAAGGTAAGTTTTTGGTTTTTTTTGTTTTAATTTTATTTTGTATTAGTTTTGTATAATTTTAACTAGTTTTTTATGGATTTTTATTAAAAACTAGGGTTTTTTATGGATTTTTATTAAAAATTAGAGTTTTTTTATGGATTTTCATTAAAAAATGGGTATGTGTAGGATCATGATGGGCCAACAAGTGGCAATATGATGGGTATTTGTAGGGTATGTGGCTGACGACTTTTTTAATACCCAAAATTGATGAAACAAAAAGGGTTTTTAATGGAGATTCTCAGCTTTCCACCAATATAAATTATGCTTTACATTGAATTCAATATACAATTATTATTCATTTTCTATTTGAATTACGACTAAGTCCTAATTGATGCTGATTGAAAAACATCTATAGCTTTCAAACGGTATCAAATTTTTTGAATCAAAAACATGCATCACATTCTATGCTTCACATATGCTTCACATACTATAATATTAAAAAAAAAGAATTGAATTTCATGAAGTTTTGACCAAGTTAAGGTGGTTAGACATATGAGTTTTTATGTTTTTTAAAAGTTGCAAAAATTCATAATTAATTATTTACTTGGAAAAAAATTACAAAAAAATATGCATCACATCGGGACATGAGTCCTCTACTTATATGTAAAATCTTATAAAAAAATGTTATCATTTTATTGTGGTTAGGGTGGTTAGACAAAAACCTACTTCTTATTTTTTCCTTGAAATTTAAGCACTATTGCAAGGAAAATTCAAATTTTCACCAAATAGATTTTAAAAAATAAAAATAAACCTAGTAGTTTAGAAACTACATTTAATTTTCTACAGATTCTATTGTTACATATTTTTATTATTTTTTTGAATATTTTGCCACTTAAGGGCCTTTTTTTTCCATGATGATCCTGCACATATCCAACTAGAGTTTTTTATAGATTTTTATTAAAAACTAGTGTTTTTTATGGATTTTTATTAAAAACTAGGGTTTTTGATGGATTTTTATTAAAAACTAGGGTTTTTTACAATAATTTCATTTATATTGTGCAATTTCAATTAGATTAATTAGTTTTGAACTTCAATTAGATATTATGGCTAAGAATCAAAACCCACAAATGCCAAACTCACAAATGCCAAACTCTCCACCACCTTTGTGCCCATCAATTGAAGAGTTAATTGGTGAAAAATTGGAGCAATTGAGGAGCATTTGTGATGTTTTTAAAACAATCCCTCGATTATCCCAGATGAAAAACACATTGAAAGAAATAATTAAAAATATAGAAATCCTCTCCACCCAACATAATTCCATTCTTTCGTGGTGAGAAACCATGAGGGAATATTACTCTTGTGGATTGTCTTATGAAGAGGTGAAAGATCTCAAAATAAAAAAATCCCAAATAACCTCTTTATTTGTTAACCCCCGCACTGGTCTTCCAGTTAATGTCAATAAACCAAAAATTTCTATAAAATAGTGCACAAATAAGGACATTGTAGATAAATTTTGGGATTGTTGGTGGATTTTTTTTGATAAACCACCCAACAACAATATTGATGTACCATTTTACTCTATTAAAAAATTATACGCTGAGTTTGTGTTAGGGCATTATGTCAATTACTTTGACATTAAACCCTTATAGGGCATCGGTGGAGGTATGCCCCAAGATAGACTAGGGGAAGTTAGAGTAGTCTAGGGCCCATATGTTCCCCCTCCTCCCCTTCCCCAACCACCTCTAGTACATCATCTAGATATTATCAAGGATGCAACCACAATAACTATTTAGGTTATTCACTCTTTGAGTGATCTTTTGGTTTCCCATACTAATATAGTAGCTTAGCCACGTGCTATTGATGTTGGTGATGGATCGAGTGTTGTTGCATCATCCTCCTTAGTTCCACATATCTCTATGCCACACACTTGCACTATGTGCCACCAGATATACTTGGGTCCTCTTGTACAACCCACTGAGCATCCCTTGGACACTTCTGATTATGACCTTCATGATGTGGAAATTATAGGAGATCAGACGCAAGGGATTGGGGCACACCCTATAGAGTCCTCTCCTACTAGAGAGGGGGATGTTGGAATAGTTACACAAGTAAGATTTAAGTTGTAAATTCATAACTTGCATTTGTTTTTAAATGAATATTAATAAGAGATAGTATCAAGTACTAATATTTATTTACATGGTCTATTTAACAATTGATTTCTGAGGAGGATCTTACACAAGTTACTGATAGCACCCTTAGGGCCATTTCATGTGGCCTTGACATGCACACGGTATATATTTTCAAAATCACTCGTTTACATTTTTTTATTATATATTTGCTTGTCATTTGAACTAGCATTAATGAAATTACATATTAAGTTATATGTTTATCTTATTTTCGTCTTGTAGGAAACACCTAGTGTGAGCAAGGTGCAACGTTGTCTAGAATATGGAGGCATAATGGTAGATAAGGGAAAGGTAATTGAACTCAAATTTGATTGAATTAATATTTTTTAGATCTTATAGTGATTATACATACATTGAAATAGATTGGTAGTTTCATATACTTGTCATTTTTATGTACAGGCAGTTATGAGCTACACATCCTTGTTGACAAGTGTCACAATGCCTAAAGGAGTAGATGTTGGAACACCTCAAGGAGTAGGTGTTGAAACACCTCAAGGAGGAGGTATCGAAACACTTGAAAGAGATAAAGAAAAAGAGATGCCTAAAGAGGTATGTGTTTATTTTATTTTGTGTTTGGTAAATATGTTCCTATTATCGACAATGTATGCTAACTTGTATCAATTTTATGTTTTTGTTCACATATATAGATTGAGATTTCAAAATTTGGTTTGATTGGTTCTTTGAGAGGGGCATATTCTAAGACTCCCGACCCTTTGAAGAGACGTATATATGAGGTAATCAAGATTTCAATTTTAATTCAATGTATATTGATTTTGATGTTAATTATTCGATTTTAAATTATATAATATAACTAATCTCAATTGTGGTTTGAATTTTTATTGTGTAGCTACCTTCAGAGCCAAAGAGTGCTTCAAAGAGGCCCCATTTTGATGATCCACCAATAGTTTAGGATGAGTTAGATATTTTGGCATGTATATTTTGAATAGATATCAAGATGGCATATGCCACATTTTGTAAAACTTTGTTTGAGTTGATGTTGATGCCATAATTTTTGTATATGAACATACACTTGATTATTGGATAATTTGATATATAGAAGTTGAGAATCGAAATAATTTTTTCCTCATGTGCATGCTTAAACTCTTTGAAAATTTAATCTTGAGCAATGGTTAAATATCAATTTACAATAGCGTAAAAGATAATGGTTATATTATATAGTTCACAATAAAAAATAATGAATAATGATTAAATTATATCATATATTGCTTAGTTATATTATGGTTATATTATATAGTTTAAACAAATTTGAAGACAAGAACAATGGTAAAGTTTAACATTTTAACTTTAAAGTTTAAATACACAAATGTCATTGTCTCACACTACATATTTCATATTTGATGTTGCGATAGGGAGGTCCTCAACTATCCAAACTCAGACCATTAGGGTCATTTCATTTAGTTTTCTACACCTACACCTACTCCAACTAGGCCCATTCCACAAAGATACAACAAGTAAAATAGGTGGAATGGCCTATTTCATCATATTGCCCTCTCAAACCCTTGATTGAGCAAATAGACCCATTTAAAGAAAACTACCTCTAAGTTGCTTGAAACTCAAAGTAATTCCACAAGAATGGATTCAAATCAAAGTTAATATAGTCCTACATCTGATCCAATCACTGTTAGAACAAGATATGCATGTATGGATTCATACAGAGCCTTGAATCCTCAAAAAACAATGCAAAACTCAAAAAATTACTAATCATTTAATTTGGAGTCATATTGGAAGTTTGTGGGTCATTTGGGTAAAAGATTAAAAAATTACCAAATGTTGTCAATGTTGTCAATGACAACTTTTCAATTGTAATGACAATTTTTTGAAATTTTGTTAAAAGTTAGATGGATTTTGGTTGGAGGCTAAAAAATACTTGTAAGGACATAAATAAATCTTGTAAACACGACCTCAAGGTTGGAGAAGTTGAAAATAGGAATTTGCATCTTTGAGGAAGATTTTTGTGTTTTTCCAATGTCCTCTACTATTATTTTGCTTTTGTATAGTCTGTACGAATTTATTTTAATTTTCACATGTGTGTTATGGTTAGATAATTGAGTTAGCTTTCAACTATCTTTGGTTTGGTCAAACTTTATGGAGATTTGAATAGGCTATGGTAATTATACCACTAGTAGTTTGTAAGTTGTTTTTTTCTTCAACTCGTACGACCAAATCAACTATTCCAACATGTTTGGATGGTTAGGTATGGTCCCCTTTCGCACCCAAATAGGCTGAAGCAGTCCAAGCTATGTTCAACTAGTGAAACCCCTTAAGAGTTCAAAGTGCAAAAGGGCGGCATTCTTTGATGGGTTGTTACTCAGAAACCATGATGCCTACAAATTTTTTTTTTGAGGCTACGAGATTGTGTTGGGCCCTCTACAATAACCTCTCTTGGGTTTTTCTATCTCAGAGGTGTTTTCCCATGGTGACAAGTTTTCAATTGAGGGAAAAGTTGTCAAATGCAAGCAATGTAAAGTTGCAAAGTGGTGCAACTTTCGTTTTGCAACTTGTACAACAAAAAAACTATTCCAACATGCTTGGATGGGTATGTTTACGCTAGGGATGGTTATCTTTTGCACCCAAATATGTCATATCACTCTGAGTTACATCAGATTGATGATTTCCCTTAAGAGTCCAAAGTGCTAAAAGACAACAATCTTTGAAGGGCTATTTCTCAGAAACCGTGATGCTTACAGACTCTCCGTCTGAGGCTACGAGATTGTGTTGGGGCCCTCTATAATAACCTCTCTCGGTTTTTTCTATCTTGGAGGAATTTTCCTGTGATGACGAGTTTTCAGTTGAGGGAAAAGTTATCAAATGCAAGCAGTGTAAAGTTGCAAAGTGGTGCAACTTTCGTTTTGCAATTCGTATGACCAAACAGACTATTCCAACACATCCATATGGGTACTTTTATGATAGGGATGGTCCTCTTTTGCACCCAAATATACCAAAACACTTTGAGCTACATTGGACCGACGATTTCCCTTGAGAGTCCAAAGTGCTAAAAGACAACATTCTTTGAAGGGATATTTCTCTGAAACTGTGATGCCTATAGACTCTTCGTTTGAGGCTATGGGATTGTGTTGGGACCCTCTATAATAAAATCTCTCGGTTTTTGTTATCTCGAAGACAATTTCCTGTCGTGACGAGTTTTCAATTGAGGAAAAAGTTGTCAAATGCAAGCAGTGTAAAGTTGCAAAGTGGTGCAACTTTCATTTTCCAACTCGTATGACTAAATGGACTGTTCCAACACGTCCAGATGGGTATGTTTACACTAGGGCTAGTCCTTTTTTGTACCCAAATATGCTGAATCACTCCAAACTACATTGGACCAGCGATTTCCCTTATGAGTCCAAAGTGCTAAAAGGCAACAATCTTTGACGGACTATTTCTCAAAAACCATGATGCTTATAGACTCTTTGTTTGAGGCTATGGGATCATGTTGGGAACCTATACAATAATATCTCTTGGTTTTTTATATATTGGAGGCATTTTCCTGTGGTGATGAGTTTTCAGTTGAGGGAAAAGTTGTCAAATGCAAGTAGTGTAAAGGTGCAAAGTGGTGCAACTTTCATTCTGCAACTCGTATGACCAAATGGACTATTCCAACATGTCTAGATGGGTACGTTTACACTAGGGATAGTCCTCTTTTGCAACCAAATACGCCAAATCACTCCGAGCTACATTAGACCAATGATTTCCTTTAAGAGTCAAAAGTGCTAAAAGACAACAATCTTTGAAGGGCTATTTCTTAGAAATTGTGTGAAACAAAGGATTTTGGTACCCTATTGGACACTTACCCTTCTAGGGTTTTTCACCGAAAAGAGGAGGAATAAGGTTCAAAATGCACAATGTTTCAATCAAGATTAATATAAGGATAGATAGGAAATGGATATGAAGTGTGTGTGGATGTGTTTGAATGCTTACAAATGAAAATAAGTGAATTTAAACTAATCTAATTCAAGATGCTAGAAAACACAATGTTGATTGCGAAATGAACTAGAAACCTAAACAAATTAATATAGAATTTGATGAAACCAAACAAAGTGCACCTGGAGATAGATTGATGTTACTAGAGGATTCTGGAATGTCTTAAAAATCACTGTTGATGGCCACTGGGACTGATTCACCATGCATGGTGAATTAGTCCTCCTTCTAATGAAAGCTTCTAGGAATAGGTTTTTGACTGTCGAAATCTAACAAAATTAACCTTTTAGGCCTATAGGTGGGACTCATTCACCATGGATGGTGAATTAGTCCACCTACATGAATCTACAAATTCAAGAGTAGATTTTGTGGAGCTAGATCTGCACTTTTGCTTCCTACAGATGTTCACTTTTGAAACTATCGGATTCGAGTTTGAAAATGACTTCTGTTGATTCTTTGACTTGTTGAATGAAGAGAGAGATTTAACAACCTTGAAATTTGATCTTTAATGATTCCCAAGCTTCCAAGAGATCTAAATCTGCAAACATACAAGACAAAAGAGAGAGATGTTGAATGTTAGGGCATGGGGGTTTTCCTTGGTCAAACCCTGTGTAGGTAATTAAACCAAAATGATGAAAAAAAGGAATGAAACATGCAACAATGGAATGGATTACCTTGTCATGATGATTGATCTTGAAAGTCTACAACATAACATGTAGAATCTTCCCTCGAATGTCTTAGGAAGCTTAATGAATGACTTGCAATGTGAAAACCCTAGCTTGTTTGAGAAGATAGATGATGAATGATGAAGAATGGATGAATGAATTTATTAGAGATGGAGAAGATGTGAAAATGAGGTGAAAAACACATATTTATGCAATTATTGTGCCTTAGTATTCGTTCATACCTCATCATAGGCCGACATCAAGTGATTTTGAATAAAATCCTGAAAGGAAATTTGAAATATTTTGAATTTGGGGCCAAGGGGGACTCAATCACCACCCATGGTGAATGGGTCCCACCTAGAACCTAAAAACATGTGTCAAGAAAAATGTTGTATTTAATGTTGTTTGTCGGGATAATATTAAAAAATACACTTAATTACAACTTATGAGGGCATAAAGAGACCAAATAAAGCATGAGAAGGGTGTAAATAGTGAAAATATGCCTAGAAGAGCATGAAATCTTGTTACAAGACTTTACAACACTTCAAAATAGGACTTACTGATGAGTAAAAAGGTGATATTTAGATAAATTGCATTAAATAGAGTCTAGAAGAAAGTAGAAATGTCTTACAACACTTCACAACACCTTCACAAGACATCATTAAATGTACTTTATTTAGTTTGCAAAGGTCCAAGACCTAGTGTGGATGCATAAAATGCCTCACAACACCTAGATCAAGACTTCATTAAGTCCATTTAATCATGAATTATTCCCATATCAAGCAAAGGGTACTTTTTTCTATGACACATTTAGCCCCCACTTTAGTGAGAGGATGAACCTATTTCAAACTCAAATTAAAGTAGCCATTCAAGAGAGATCCACAATAGGTCAACCCCCCAAGATACAAAATCATGTGAAGACAAGATCCAAAGGTAAGATGGTGTACTAACTTTTGGCCGACGGTTATCTATTGGGTGAGAAAGGCCAAAATGTATACTCACTCGGGGGCCATATAACTAGTTGTCCGTGTGGTGAGAAAGCCCAAAAAGGTAAGATACATATGCTAGTTGGTATGCACTCACAAAAATAAAAGTGGCTATGGGGAAAAGTCATGCTGTTAGGTGGGCTTCTTGCTCAACCATGTCAAAGTTATACCCATTGATAAATTTAGCAAGCAAATCTAGGAAGATTAATGGACTCCAAAATCATAAAAGGAGGAATTCAAATAGTAGGTTCACCAAAATGAAATGAAGGATTTTGGTACCCTATTGGACACTTAGCCTTCTAGGGTTTTTCACTTAAAAGAGAAGGAATAGGGTTCAAAATGCACAATGCTTCAATCAAGATTAATATAAGGATGGATAGGAAATGGATATGAAGTGTGTTTGGATGTGTTTGAATGCTTAAAAATGAAAATAAGTGAATTTAAACTAATCTAATGCAAGATACTGGAAAACACAATGTTGATTGCAAATATGAACTAGAAACCTAAATAAATAAAAATATAATTTGATGAAATAGAACAGAGTGCACCTGGAGACAAACTGATGTTACTAGAGGATTCTGGAATGTCTCAGAAGTAACTATTGATGGTCACTGGGACTGAGTTACCATGCATGGTGAATTTGTCCTCCTTTTGATGAAAACTTTTGGGAACAAGTTTCTGACTACCGGAAGATGAAATTTGACAAAATTAACTTTTTAGGCCTGTAGGTGGGACTCATTTTCCATGGGTGTTGAATTAATCCACCTATAGGAATCTAAAAATTCAAGATTAGATTATGTGGAGCTAGATCTACACTTCTGCTTACTATAGATGTCTGCTTCTGAAACTGTCAGATTCGGGTTTGAAAAATGACTTTTTGTTGATTCTTTGACTTGTTGAATGAAGAGAGATTTAACAACCTTGTAATTTCATCTTTAATCATTCCCAAGCTTCCAAGAGATCTAAGTTTGCAAACATATAAGACAAGAGAGAGAGATGTTGAATGTTAGGGCATGGGGGTTTGCCTTGGTCAAACCCCATTTAGGTAATTAAACCAAAATGATGAAAGAAAGGAATGAAGCATGCAACAATGGAATGGATTACCTTGTCATGATGATTGATCTTGAAATTATACAACATACCATGTATAATCCACCCTTGAATGTCTTAGAAAGCTTAATGAATGACTTGCAATGTGAAAACCCTAGCTTGTTTGAGAAGATAGATGATGAATGATGAAGAATGGATAAATGAATTGATTAGAGATGGAGAAGATATGAAAATGAGGTGAAAAACACATATTTATGCAATTCTTGTGCCTTAGTATCCCCTCATACCTCATCATAGGCTGACATCAAGTGATTTTGAATAAAATCCTGAAAGGAAATTTGAAATATTTTGAATTTGGGGCCAAGGGAGACTCATTCGCCACCCATGGAAAATGGGTCCCACCTAGGACCTAAAAACATGTGTCAAGAAAAATGTTGTACTTAATATTATTTTCCGGGATAACATTCAAAAATACACTTAATTACAACTTATGAGGGCATAAAGAGACCAAATAAAGCATGAGAAGGGTGAAAATAGTGAAAATATGCCTAGAAGAGCATGAAAGCTTGTTACAAGACTTTACAACACTTCAAAATCGGACTTGTTGAGTAAAAAGGTGATATTTAGGTAAATTGCATTAAATAGAGTCTAGAAGAATGTAGAAATGTCTTACAACACTTCACAACACCTTCACAAGACATCATTAAATGTACTTTATTTAGTTTGCAAAGGTCAAAGACCTAGTGTGGATGCATAAAATGCCTCACAACACCTAGATCAAGACTTCATTAAGTCCATTTAATCATGAATTATTCCCATATCAAGAAAAGGGTACTTTTTTCTACGGCATGTTGTGATGCTTACAGACTCTCCTTCTAAGGCTATGGGATTGTGTTAGGACCCTCTACAATAACCTCACTCAGTTTTTTCTATATTAGAGGCATTTTCCCATAGTGACAAGTTTTTAGTTGAGGAAAAAGTTGTCAAATGCAAGCAATGTAAAGTTGCAAAGTGGTGTAACTTTCATTCTGCAACTTGTATGACCAAACAGACTATTCCAACACATCCAAATGTGTATGTTTATGTTAGGGATGGTCCTCTTTTGCACCCAAATACATTGAATCACTTTGAGCTACATTGGACCAGTGGTTTCCCTTAAGAGTCCAAAGTGCTAAAAGATAGCAATCTTTGAAGGGCTATTTCTCAAAAACTATGACGCTTATAGACTCTTTGTCTAAGGCTATGGGATCATGTTGGGACCCTTTACAATAACCTATCTTTTTTTTGATATCTCTAAGGCATTTTCCTGTGGTGATTAGTTTTCAGTTGATGGAAAAAGGGTCAGATGGATGCGATGTAAAGGTACAAAGGGGTTTAGGGTTTGTTTTGTTCCTCATGAGTAATTGAAAAAGTGATTCATTTACTCAAATACACTTAAGTTGTGAAATACACACATGAATACAAAGTATACACATTAAAACACGTAGGTTGTAAAGTATACATTAGAATACTCAAATACACTTAAGTCATGAACTACACACATGAATACAAAGTATATGCATTAAAACATCTAGGTCTTAAAGTATGCACTGGAATACTCATAAGTGATAAAATATACACACAAGTTCTAAAGTATACACTCGAATACACGTAAAGTGTACACAATATGCATAGTATTATTATTCAATAATTGCTATCAAATAGAGGGTTTACAAAATGCCACGTAGGCATACAACAAACAACCATAATACATAGTCATTTCCCAGTAGGGGAAGGAAATAGAGCACACATTACCTTCATGATCGACACAGTCTTCCACAAGACTAGCATGTTGACATTTTGGAGTGACAAGCACCTCTACAAACCATCAAGGTAGCAATTAAACTACATACAATAGAAAAGATGCTTAGAATAACCAATCTATATTATTCTAAATGACCTAATTGATGATGAAATGGCAATGCAAACTATAAAAAATGCTTACAATAACAAATCTATATTATTGTAATATGTCGCATACCTCTCCCAAAGGATTAGAGCTAGCTATTGTTGCAGTAGGTCCATGATCAATCATGCTAGGAATATCACAATATACTTCAAATGAGAAATCTATATTGTCACAATAGTAAAGATGCTTATACTAAAAAATCTATATTATTCTAAACAACCTGAATGATGATGGATTGGTAATTAAAACTCTAAAATATGCTTAGAATAACCAATCTATATTATTCTAAATGACCTAATTGATGATGAAATGGTAATACAAACTATAAAAGACACTTACAATAACAAATCTATATTATTGTAATATGTCGCATTCCTCTCCCAAAGGATCAAAGCTGGCTATTGTTGCAATAGGTTCATGATCAATCATACTAGGAATATCACAATATACTTCAAATGAGAAATCTATATTGTCACAATAGAAAAAATGCTTACACTAAAAAATCTATATTATTTTAAACAACCTGAATGATGATGAATTGGTAATGCAAACTATAAAAGATGCTTAGAATAACCAATCTATATTATTCTAATCAGGTATGGCCCCCTTTCACATATGCAAGGTAGATTAAAAGGAAAATAAAATAATCATATTAATCACATTATAGGATAGTCATATTAATCAAAAGAAGGCAAGGAGAACAATATATGTGACAAACATCAAGAAAATTCAATGCCATATTGACAATGAAGTGAATCACATTAACAAAGTGCATATTACCTTCTTAGGAAAGTCAAGTTGCAATCATTAAATGAGAAGAATTCTCATGAAAAAGCATTGCAAGAGTATACAAAATATCAGTATTAAAGAAACTTGCATTGCAAGAGTATATAAAATATCACTATTAAAGACACTTGCATTGCAAGAGTATACAAAATATCAATATTAAATAAAGAACACTAATGAGCTTAAGCATAATGAACCTAAGAATTGTACCTTCAATTCTTGAATATTCTATTCAAGTGTGGTTGAAGGGTCATCTCTTTGCTTAAGAGTATCCAATATTGCTTCATGATTAGCATTACTAAGTGTCCATAGTTTTTTTGTCTTTGGTTTGGCATGATGCTTCAATAACTTAACATTTGTTGCTATAGCAAGGTGTGAATACATGAGAATGGTTTTTTGTTTCTCGTAGTCTTGAAATGCAAGTATGCCATTATTTCTAATCATGTATGTTCAAAACCAAGTTCCTACAACGACAATTGAACCTGTAGGATACATGAACCCATCATCATCTTCAATTGGTTGTGTTAGCTTATGCTTTACCCACACACATCGAGCCAACCAATAGTCTGATCTCTCTTCATTCCCCTGCAGTGCAACAACTGCAAAGACATGTCCTGGTTGTAGTAGATCTGAAAGATGGTTGTAATTAACTGAACTTTCCATTATGTCATTTGTCATAGATATTGTTTGAGATAAAGGAGTTAGATATTATGGAACCCATGTATCCACCCACTCACTTGACTCCTCACACTAAATACAACTCTGAAAAAAATAAGCCAACTCTCATGTCCAAATGTCCAAATGGTCCATGTGCTTGCATCTGAGCTTCAAAATGAATGCATCTTTGATGAATCTTTGATTGTATGACAATCCAATCTGCCTCCCACTGTACCCTCCTCGACCAAGCGAAATAATCTGCGCACTATTGAATCAAGTGTCCCTCTCTGTTGCAATGTTGAACTACACCAATCAACAATAGAACGTGCATCACTAAATTTTGCTCCTGAAATCTTCAATTGCTTCTTAACTAGAGCTCTCTTTACTCATGCACTTGCTCCATCATGCCCCCCTTTCCCATTCCTAGCTTCAAAAAGCTCCAAATATGAGGTGCACCCCTCTCTACATGCATTCTACTCAACCAATAAAATATACGAGCAGTCTTGAATTGAACTATGTAGTTATCTGACCAAATGAGATGTCAGCCTACTGCTATAACATGCTCTTGCAAGAACTCAAAAAAATTCTTGAAACAATGTTGGACATACTCAGATGAGTGAGATCTATCATCACTCATATAAAAATGATACTCTCTAAGTATCTTTTGATCCTCTTTTGTACTATTAGGTGCATGTCTAAATGTTATGTGGACAAAAATAACAATCTAAATGAAATTGTAATACTGAGATTGTACCTCATTTTGTGGTTGCAATGTGTAGTTTTCTACAAAATCAACCACTGATATAATAGTGCCAATCAAAAAAGAGTCCTTACACATCTTGCATTGTTGATCCAACCACTGAGACCTATGGCTATGCCTTGCATACTTGTAGAAAATATTGTCCTTAAAATCTGAAATAAAATCAGCAACACCGCATTCTTTTGTAACCAATTTGCATCTAGAACCTTCACCTCCACTCTGCAAAGTATATTTGACTATCTCATATCTCTTTTTCTCAACAAGCTTCTTTCCAAAGTCATGTTCGGAACCCTCATGAAAACATTGAACAAACTTTGACAAGCCACCACATTGTGAGCACTTTGCATTTAAACAATCATTTCTATAGAAAAGGAAACCATCATCTCTAGAACATAAAAATAGATCTAGCAAGTCCCTTGATGATTTTGGAAGATGCATTGCACCACACTCCTGCAACATTTCATTAGTATGCAAAGAAGAACGAATATAGCATAATAGTTCATGGTACATTGAAAACTCCACATGGTATTTGCAACAAGTATTATGAATTTTAAGAGGCACACAATAAAATGGCTCCAAACCTTCAAAAGTCCTTTGTGAGATTTCCATATTTGGATGTGTTTCAATAATTTTTTTAAACAACATTGTTTGGCTTGATTCCAAGAAATGTTTAAGATGTGGTGTACGATCTCGATTACCAATTATTAAAACATACTTTGCATTGGGTGATACTCTAGAGTTATCATGACCAAATTGCTAAATTACCTGCTTTACATTATCAATTAGCTTCTTATCAACACGTGGAAGCCTCCCAACAAAATCCTATGTATCATTTTGAAGAGGATAATCTATTCTTTCTCTTCATGTAAGTGCTCTATCCAAAGTTTTATGATTTATGTCAAAATCAATACAAGTTTGTCTCATAAAGCAAGCCCTTTTCAATTGATGGCTTACTAGGGTAGTTGTAATCACTCTCTGAGCAACTCTCTTGTCTTTTTCCTTGTTATTTTTTCCAATAGACTTGAGAGAATTAAAAATATTTTTGACAATAATAGAATTTTTTCGGTCTTCTTGTTCACATGAATCTTCAATTTGGCTAGCAAAGGTCTCATCTTTTGCATCTTTAGTAATTGTAAAATTTTTTGGCATTGCTCGGTCAATGTCTTATTGCTAAAATATTGGTTGAAAAGTTGTGTAGCCCACAACTGAACAGTTCGTGTTGACCTCTTTCCTTAAAAATTGTTTATAATGTTCTCATCAATTTCAAGTAACCATTTGGGGGTTCTTGAAGGTCTTGAATTTGGAATATGTCTTTCTTCCACACAAGGTTCTTCATTTCTCATGTAATCTGGTGAAACATAATTTACACTTGGTTCAATATTATGTTCAACATGTTCAATTCCAACATTTTCACCTTGAACATTTTTAATATCAATTTCAATATCATGTTCAACATCTTCAATTCCAACATTTTCACCTTGAACATTTTCAATATCAATTTCAATAATTTCATTCCTAATTTCAATATCATGTTTAACATCTTCAATTCCAACATTTTCACTGTGAACATTTTAATTCCCAATTTCAATATCATGTTCAACATTTTCACCTTGAACATATTCAATTTCCTCTTCACTTGAAAGACCAAAGGGCTCAGGTTCACCAATATTTAACATACCTTGTCTTCTCTTCCTATGACCTTCTCTATCTCTTTGTGTATATGCTTCAATTTGTTCTTTTGTAAGCTTTCTCTTACATTTTTGCTTCCAACAACTGCTGCTCCCCATTATACCTCATAAAAGATGCTAAAAAAATGATTGCTTATGACAAATTTGAGTAGAAGATGCTCCAAAAAGTTGATCTTTGTCTCTTCCTATCTAAAATCATGCTTTTGTTGCTTGCAAATAGAATGTAGGGTCTGTTGGGATATCCCAAACAACCCACATGGGGTTTTTCTATGGCCCACAGATCCGATATCGGATAAAATCTGACATCGAATAAAATACGATATCTAATTTGAAAACCATTTTAAAATGTATTGTAACAGTAATATTTGATTTGATAGACCCAAGAGTAATTAGGAGGTGGAGGGTGGGAAAGAGAGAGAGAGAGGGAGAGAGAGAGGGAAAGGGAGAGACAAAGAGGGAGAGAGGGAAAGGGATAGAGAGAGAAAGAGAGAGACAGAGGGAAAGGGAGAGACA
>VDFB02086081.1:171203948-171270981 GCA_007258455.2 Sequoia sempervirens | reverse complement strand
GAGAGAGAGGGGATAGGAGGGAGAGACTTCAAAGAGAGAGAGTGGGAGAGAGATAGAAGGTATATAGGGTTAATGGTGGAGGGTAGTGTTGGATGTTGTGGTTGTCATTAATGTCAACACTATTAGCATTATTGTATTGAAGGTTGTATATGTCAAGGATATTGAGAAAATTGTTGAAGAGTTGCAGGTTGCCAGTGGAACAGTGTAGGTCAAGAAGGTATTTTGTTCTATATGTTGAAGATCAGTTTTTGTGGACTAAAGGGTTTATTTCTAAGAGTATCAAGTTCATATACCAGAAATTTTAGAGATCTGTGTGAAGATTTGATTGTGTTATGGACAATTGTGTTCTGACAGTGTTTCTATGGTCTTTGTCAATGTTCATGATTGAAGTTTATGTGATTCTAGTAATTTATGTTGTTGTGGATGCTTCTATGTTAGTTCTTGTTGTTTGTGGATGCTTCTAGATGATTCTCTATCTTTGTTGTATGTCCGTGTTGATCAATGTGCTCGTGGTCAAATATTTTTCTCTTGTAAGTTCGGGTTTTCATGTTCTTGGCCGACATGGTGGTTGTAACATGTTGTGGATCCTTGAAGATTAAAATTTGAATGTTTGGAGCATTCGAGGATATTGTTTTGGGTTGCATCATAATATTGGCCAATGGTGTATGATTCACATTAAAAATTTATTTATAAATTTGGGCTGACATTGTAAACTTGTTTTATACTTTTGGCCGACGAAGTTATTGATGTAATTTCATGTTGCAGATATATAAGAGTGTTTGTTTGAGTGAAGTTAGTGCGTGCATGTGTGAAGGAAGGCCATAGAAAGAGAAAGTTTGTGAAAATTGATTTATTCATTCAATTGAAGAGCAGAGAGAGAAGAATTTTGAGTGAAGTGTGAAGAAGGTTTTCTATGCTTAATTGGAATTGTAATTAGGCTTTTGCAGAAGCTATTTTCTCAGTTCATACCATGCGGATCTAATATGAATTGCTTTCTATTGTTGGGCAGTAAACCCTTTTGTATTTTAGCATTGAGCTCTAGGCAGTGTGCCTAAATGCATGTGCATTCCCATTATTTTTCATTATACTTTTAACAGGGTATAATATTGTGGACCAACATCCACCGTGGTTTTTCCCCTAACAGGGTTTCCATGTAAAAAATCTTGGCATTCTCTGTGTTTTTGATGTGTTGATTGTTTATGGTTTATTATTCTCTCATCAGATATGAGATTAACCTAAGTTAAGTTGAAAAGTTTAAATATTTTGTGACAATTGATTCACCCCCCCTCTCAGTTGTCTTTTCTTCTTTAACCAAAAATTGGTATCAGAGCAGGTTCCTTTGAAGAAGTTTAAAATCTTGAGGTGATCCTAGATGGAATCATACAAGAAGGATAGTTCTAGATTCGATGGAACAAACTACTCACTATGGAAAGCTAGGATGGAGTGTCATTTGAGGTGTATTGGTGAAACCTTTTGGAAGATTACAAAGAATCCATATGTTATTCGTCAGAATGGTCCTTCCACTACTGATGAGATTAAATAGGTTGAGAATAACGTCAGGGCTATTGAAGATTTGTTGAGTGCACTGATAGATTCAAAAATGACAAATGTGTTAGGTTTGAAGACAACTCATGAGATTTGGATGAAACTAGAATCTTTGTATGAAGGAGATGTACATGTGAAGAAGGCTAAGCTACAAAGTTTGAAAGGAAAGTATGGAAACTTGAAGATGGGTGAAGATGAAAATATCTATTCTTTTATGCAGAGAGTAAATGAACTTGTGATGGGTATTAGATGCGCCAGTGGTACCCTAGAAGAGGAAGAAATTGTAGCTAAAGTGCTCAAATAATTTCCTCCCTCCTACAAAGAAAAGGCTCATGCTATTGAAGAATTCAGATCAGTAACAAATATGTCAAGAGATACACTGATTGGTAAACTTGATGCCTTTGAGTTGAGCGAATTTGGTGAATTTGTTCCCAAGACTAAAACTGCATTTAAGGTTACTGTATCTGGAAGAAACAAGCAAAGATATGATTTAGGAGAGTGCTCTAGAAAGTAATTCAAGTATGAGGAAGAAATGAAACAACTTGAAGATGAAGAAAGAGAGGTGGAAGAGTTGGAAGCATTGATTATGAACAAAGAAGGCAGAGGACAACGTAAGTATAAAGGAATGTTGCTTATTAAATGTTTTTCTTGCAATAAAATAGGTCATTTTGTATCAAGATGTCCTGAAAGAGTTCCTAGGTCTAAGACTAACAAATCTAGATTTCAAAAGAAATGTTACTATGATGAAGAAGGAGTGACTGATGAAGAGTGTGATAAAGATAATGGAAATGAAGATGAATGAGAATCTACTAAAGTTGAGAAATCTCTTACAGCCCGAATTGAAGAAAAGGATGAGTGGGTTATTGACAATGGATGCTCACATCATATGACTGGTGACAAAAGAAAATTTGTAAGTCTAGAGAAGTATGACGGTGGGGTTGTAAGATTCAGAGATAACAATGTTGGTGTGATTCATGGCAGAGTATCTATTTGTCTTGATGGTAAGCATAACACTAATGATGTCCTTTATGTTGAAGGCTTGAAGCACAATCTACTGAGTGTTGGAAAGATGGTTGAAAAAGGCTATGATATTCAGTTCAAAGGTGGAAGATGCAGGATACTTGGAAGTTTTGGAAGTATAATTGCTTTAGGTAAAAAGACAAAAGGTAATATTTTTCACCTGAATGCTACTAGTGAAAGTTGTTTAATTTCTCAAGTAGATGAAATCTAGTAATGGCATAGGAGGCTGTGTCATGTGAATTTTGATAACACTATCAAAGTAAGTTCCACTCAAGAAGTAAGAGATCTGCCTAAGCTAGTAAATCCTGCTAACACAATTTGTAAGGAATGTTAGATGGGAAAATAGACTAGAGTTTCTTTTCAGAGAAAAAAACATCATTCAAATGGATTACTGGAGCTAGCGCATACTGGTCTATGTGGTCCCTCCAAATTCAGAAGTCTTCATGGGGAAAGATACTTTATGCTGCTTATTGATGATTACTCTAGAATGATATGGGTTGCTTTCTTAAGAGAAAAATGTGAAGCATTAGAGAAGTTCAAAATTTTCAAAGCTATGGAAGAGAATGAGGAAGATCTGAAAATCAAATTCTTAAGGTCAAACAGAGGTGGTGAGTTCACCTCCAGGGAGTTCAATTCTTTCTGTGAAGAGAATGGAATCAGAAGACAGTTATCTGCTCCCTGAACCCCTCAATAGAATGGAGTTGCAGAGAGGAAGAACAAAACAATTCTGGATGCTATTAGAACAATGATAACAGAAGGAAATGTGCCTCACATCTATTGGAGTGAAGTTGTAAGCATTGTTGTGTACACTTTAAACTGAGTAAATGTCAATGGTAATTCTGGGAAGACTCCTTTTGAACTATGGTTTGGTTATAAGCCTATTTTTAAGTACTTCAAGATCTTTGGAAGCAAATGCTACATCAAGAGAGATGAGGACATATGCAAGTTTGATGCAAGAATCGATGAAGGAATCTTTCTAGGTTACTCTACTAAAAGCAAGGCCTACCAGTGCTATAATAGAAGATTGAGAAAAATGGCTGAAAGTGCAAATGTCAGAGTTGATGAGGACTCTGCTAAATCATCCAGATACTATGGATATGATTCAGATGACCAGGAGATAGAACAAACAAAAAGAAAAATTCTCAGATATAGAATCAACTTCAAATTGTTCCATATGTTGCAGTAAATCAACTTCCATTTATTCCAGTAAATCAAGGTAGTCAGGAAGCAGAGACAAGTGCAAGTGGAGAAGAAAGAATAGAAGAACCAAAAGTTTGAGAAAGTCCTAAGGTTCCAAGGTATGTAAAGCTAAATCATTCTGAAAATCAAATTATAGGAGATAAGAATAAAGGTGTGAAAACTAGAAGAAAATTTGCAAAAGAGTATTGTTGATTTCCAAGATTGAGCCTAAAGATGTTAATGAAGCTTGAAATGATGAACACTGGATGGAAGCTATGAAGGAAGAGCTGATGCAGATTGAAAAGAATGATACATGGATAGTTGTTCCTAGACCTAAAGATAAAAATGTGATTGGTATTAAATGGGTCTTTCAGAATAAGCTGAATGAACAAGGTGAAGTGGTTTGGAATAAAGCAAGGCTGGTATGTAAAGGATATTCACAAATGGAAGGTATTGATTTTGAAGAAACCTTTGCCCATGTTGCTATAATTGAAGCTATTAGATTATTTCTTTCTTATGTTGTATATAAGAACTATAAAGTCTATCAAATGGATGTAAAGTCAACTTTTCTGAATGGTGAGCTAGAAGAAGATATATATGTTGAACAACTGGATGGATTTCAACTGATTGGCAAAGAAGACATGGTTTTCCAATTGAAGAAAACTCTATATGGACTCAAGAAAGCCCCTAGAGCCTGGTATGATAGACTGGATAAATACTTACTAAATCTTGGATTCAATAAAGGTACTATTGACAACTTGTATTTCAAGTTGGATCATGACAAAGAGTTGATTATTGAGGTCTTTGTTGATGATATTATTTTTGGAGGAGATGATAATCTATGTATGAAGTTTGCTGATGAAATGAAGAGTGAATTTGAAATGAGTATGATTGGAGAGATAAAGTTCTTTCTAGGATTGCAAGTTGCTCAGTTAGACAATGGAATTTTCATATCTGTCTAAATATGTGAGAGCTGCTGAAGAAGTTTGGCATGGATGACTCAAAGCTTGTTGGTACTCCCATGGTAACCGAATGTAAGTTAACACTAAATGACGATTCTCCTAAGGAAAATCAAACAAGATATAGGTCAATGATTAGTGGATTTCTCTACTTAACTCAGACCAGACCAGACATTATGAATGCTATATGTATGGTTGCTAGTTTTCAAGTTGATCCAAAAGAATCTCATGTGACTATTGTAAAGAGAATCTTCAGATATCTGAAAGGGACAGTTGATTTTGGGATTTGGTATCCTAAGGATGATGATCTTACTTTGAATGCATAGACTGATGCGGATTGGGTAGGAGATGTAGATGATAGGAAGAGTACTAGTAGTGGTGCCTTCTTCCTAGGGAAGAAGTTGGTGTCTTGGTTGAGTAAAAAGCATAATTCCATATCTCTATCTACTACTGTAGTAGAGTATATTTTTGTTTCAAATAAATGTACTCAAGTGATGTGGATGAAACAAATGTTGAAAGATATCAAAGTATTATATGATGAACCTATTGCCATATACTGTGACAACTCAAGTGCAATTAAAATATCGAATAATCCACTGCTACACTCTAAGACCAAGCATATATCAATCAAGTTTCACTTCTTGAGGGAAAAAGTGAATGAGAGAGAAGTTAGACTAGAGTATGTGCCTACCAAAGAACATGTTGCAGACAATTTTCCCAAGCCATTTTTGAAGGATAATTTTGAGCATCTCAGAGGGATGCTAGGGGTGATTACCCCTCTTGATATGAACTAAAAGATGCATTTACTTGAATCAAACCATGTGCTTCATAGATATTTCTTGATCCGGATTGATGTTTCTGTGGTTGCTACTCAGAGGGAGCAGTTAAATATGTAGATATGTGGTTCAGAGCCTGTCTATGGGAAGATAATGTTTATCTTTTCCATTGATGTCAAAAGGGGAGAAGAGAAATGTGAAAAATATCTTTGGGGAGAAGAGCAATTGAGGAGAAGAATCAGAATCTAAGGGGGAGTAAGTGTAGTTGTGTTGATGATATTTTTCACATCATGTGTTGCCATCAATTCCAAAGGGGGAGATTGTTTGATGATGTGGTTGTGTTGCTAACATGTGGTTGTCATTGATGTCAACACTATTAGCATTATTGTATTGAAGGTTGTATATGTCAAGGATATTGAGAAAATTGTTGAAGGAAGAGTTGCAAGTTTCCAGTGGCATAGTGTAGGTCAAGAAGGTGTTTTGTTTTGTATGTTGAAGATCAGTTGTTGTGGACTAAAGGGTTTAATTCTGAGAGTAGCTAGTTCATATACCAAAATTTTCAGAGGTCCGCATGAAGATTTGATCATGTTATGGACAGTTGTGTTCTGACAATGTTTATGTGGTCTCTGTTAATGTTCTTGATTGAAGTTTATGTGATTCTGGCAATTTTTGTTGTGTGGATGCTTCTTTGTTAGTTCTTGTTGCTTGTGGATGCTTCTAGATCATTATCTATCTTCGTTGTTAACCACCTTTGTTTGACCATCAGTCTGAGGATGGTAAGCTGATCCAAATGACAGGTTGGTACCCAATCTACTCCATAGAGTCTTCCAAATGTGACTCATGAACTTCACATCCCTGTCTGAAACAATGCTCAAAGGAAATCCATGGATCCTTACAACTTCCTTGAAGAAGAGATGAGCTATGTAACTAGCATCATGAGTAGTTTTGCAAGGGATAAAATGACTCATTTTGCTAAATCTGTCCACTACTACATAGACACTGTCAAAACCAGTCTTGGTCTTAGGAAGGCCTACCAGAAAATCCATGCTTACACACTCCCATGGTTTGTTAGGAATGGGTAGGGGTTGATATAAACCAGCATTACTAGCTCCTCCCTTAGCTTTCATACACACAACACATTGTTCCACATACTTTCTAACATCTCTTGCCAACTTAGGCCAATAATAGAATCTTTGCACTAGTTCTAAAGTCTTGTTGATGCCAACATTTCCACTAAGACTTCCATTATGCTTTTTCTGAATGAGATTTTCCCTCATTGACCCTCTTGGAACACATAACTGATTTCCTTTAAACAATAACCCACTTTGCAATGTATACTCTGAGTATTGGCTATGGAAATGGTTCTCAAAGTTAGAACATACCTTATAGACCTTTGAAAAGTCTTCATCTTCCCCATAGAGATCCTTGAAACTCTCTATGCCAATGCTCTTGATCTGTATCTCTTGCACTGTCAACAATATCCTACTCAATGCATCTACTACTTTGTTTAGCTATCCCTTCTTGTGCTTGATGGTGAAGGTAAAAGCTTGGATGTATTCCATCCACTTCAAGTGTCTATTGCTCAACTTCTCTTGGGTATTCATTTAGCTAAGTGTCTGATTGTCGGTAAAGACTACAAATTCCTTGGGTAGAAGGTAATGCCTCCACTTCCTAAGTGACTAAACCAAAGCATAAAGTTCTAAGTAATAAGTTGAATACCTCTTCTTTGCTTCATTGAGCTTCTCACTAAATAAGGCTATAGGCCTACCCTCTTGACTTAGCACTCCTCCTACTGCCACTCCACTTGCATCACATTCAACAGTGAACAATTTTTCAAAACTAGGTAATAAGAGAATAGGTTGAGTTGCCACCTCTTGCTTCAGTTTCTCAAACCCTTTCTCAGCTTCTTGAGTCCATTTAAACTTAGTTTTTAAACCACCTTTTATTGTATCTAGGACTGGTGCACATATGCCACTAAAGTTCCTTATGAATTTTTTATAAAATTGAGCCAATCCATGAAAACTTCTTACCTCTGTCCCTATGGTTGGTGTAGGCCAATTTAGGATAGCTTCCACCTTGCTTGGATCCATCTTCAAAGATCCTTTGGACACTACAAAACCAAAATATACAAGCTCTTGCTTAAATAACTCACACTTCTCTAAATTGAATGCCAACTTCTACTCTTGCAACATTCTAAGAACCAACTCCACATGTTTTAAATGCTCTTCTGCTATCTTGCTGATTATGAGGATGTCATCAAGGTATACCACCACAAATATCCCTGTAAAGTCTTTAAGCACTTCATTCATGAGCCTCATGAATGTGCTAGGGGCATTAGAGAGGCCAAATGGCATCACTTTCCACTCATACAACCCATCATTTGTCTTAAATGTTGTCTTCCACTCATCTCCATCCTTGATTCTGATCTGATGGTATCCACTCTTGAGATCAAACTTTGTGTAGTATTGAGCTCCTCCAAGACAATCCATTAAGTCTTCAATTCTAGGAATAGGGAACCTATACCTAATGGTGATCCTATTTATTGCTGTAGAATCAGTGCATAACCTCCATTTACCTCCCTTCTTGGTTGCTAAGACTACCGGTACTGCACATGGGCTGATGCTCTTTTGAATCAATCCTTGATCCAACAACTCTTGCACTTGCCTAGCTACCTCTAGATTTTGATCCAGTGTAAGCTTATAAGCTGCTTTGTTAGGCAATGAGCCTCTAGGTATGAAGTCAATTTGATGACTTATGGCTCTCTTTGGTGGTAGAATTGCAGGTGCACCATCACTTACAATGTCCTTGAACTGATCCAACAACTTTAGGACTGCTCTGGGTATGACTGTCTTTTCAACCTTGTCTTCTTCTTTAGGTTGTAACATAACCACATATCCTTCACCCCCTTGATGTAGGTTGTTAAGGAACTCCTTCCCACTACTCAACATGACACTTGGTGTCTTTGACTGTCCCTCTTCTTCTTCTGACAGTGACTGCAACTTGAAAGTCTTCCCATCCTTCTCGAAGGAAATGCTATTCTCTTTCCCATCATACATGGCACTTCTGTCATACTGCCATGGTTTTCCCAATAGTATATGGCATGCATCCATGGGTAAAACATCACAAACTAACTTATCCTTATACCCTCCAATGGAAAACTCCACCGTTACTTGCTCGTTCATTAAAACACTCTGCCCTTTGTTGAGCCATGTTACCTTGTAGGGGTTAGTGTGGGGTACCCTTTTCATTTTCAGTTTCATTACTGCTTCTTCTGAGATGATATTGTCTATTGAACCTGAATCTATAATGACCTTTCATACTTTACCAAGTATCTTGCACTTCACTCTAAATAGAGCTCTTCTTTGTTTTGGTTCTTCCTTGACCGGTTGTCTGATCAACACTCTTCTAAACATCAAATTCTCTCCCATCTTAGATTTAATGTGACTAACCTCAGGTGACTTAGGACTCATGGTGTCCTCTTGTGCATAAGCCACTCTCTTCTCATTGCTTGATGAAGATGCTTTCTCTGGACACCTATAAGCTAGGTTTCCAACTTGACCACAATGGTAGCATTTCACATTTGCAAAGTATGAATTGCTCCGACCTGCTCCTCTTCCTCTATTTGAACCTCCTTGAGGACCTCTACCTCTGTTATATCCTCCTCTAGAAGATGCTTCACCTCCATGCTCTGTGAGTTTAGACTCTCCATGGTTTCTTTGCTTAGTTCCTCTACCTTGGTATCCACCTCGCTGTCCTCTTTGATCTCTTTGATCTCTGCCTTTGCCTTTGCCCTTAGAAGCTTGGTCTTGCTTCCTCTTTCTTCTTTCCTCAATCTTAATAGCCAATTGATAGCATTGGTGCACTGTCTTGGGACTTAGAAGAGTCATCTCTTCCTGGATGTTCCATTTCAAACCGTTAAGGTATCTAGCTACTTAAGACTTTCCTCCTCTATCACATTAGACCTCATACAAAGTTTTTGAAACTCCTCAGTGTAAGTGTTCACATCTTGGTCTCTTTTCCTCAAACTCTATCTCTTCTTGTGTAACTGAATCTCATAATCATCCGACATGTATGCTTCCCTTACTTTGGAAACCATTCCTTTCCAAGTTGAAATAGGCTGCTTTCCTTCCTTTTCCCTCTCTGTTTGAATGAACTTCCACCATGTTAAGGCAGAACCTCTTAACCTTGATTTGGCCACCTTTACCTTCTATGCTTCTGGGACCCCATCACACTCAAAATGGTTTTCCATTCCCTCTATCCAATCCACAACTAAATTAGCTTCCATTTTTCCACTAAACAGTGGTATGCCTTCAAGTAATTTTCCACTCAAAGCCTTCAATGCCTTCAAGAAAGGCTCTTCTTTTAGAACAGGGTCAGGTTCAGAGGTCTTTTCTTCCTCTGCAACCTCTTCTTCCTTTGGTATCCTTCCTTCTAGCTGCACGCTCCTCATTACTTGCTCAAGTTGGGCTATTCTTTCCCTCAATAGCCTATTTTCTTCCTCTTATTCTTCAACCATCTTAGCCAATTCAGCAGTTGTCACCATGATGGTAGAACCACTAGATTCAAGGTCTAACATGCAAGATTCTATCCCAAATCTTTTGCTTGCTTCGATACCAATCTGATAGGGTAGGGTTCGATGGAACACTCACTGCTCCATGCTCTGGGTCTCACCTTGGTGAACCTCTTTGGTGTCACTCTCCACCACCTTAACCTATAGGCCCTAATGATTTTTAGGCACCCCTGGTTCTCTTGGCCAACCCTACTACCATCTCCATTTCCCTAACCAAGCCAATCTTGGTGCTCTCTCTACCATTCTCTCCTTAGCCCTTAATTTTCCTAAAGGCTAGCTAAATCTCTAACCTTCACTAATTCAATGCAGGGGTGTGTGATGTCTCCCATGGCTTCAAGACCATCCCCTTATGGTTCTTGATCATCCACCAATCTCCAATTCTCCATCACTCTCACCAAACCCTCTTCTAGGGTTTAAAAGGCTACTAGCCCTTAAGCCCCAATTAGGCCTCCTAACCCGAGAAAAGTGGCTTAATCTCCAATCTTTTTAAAGAACATTCAAAACTTCCTTTGGGGATCCTGGTTCTTTTTCCTACCTCTCAAATATTTTTGAGGTTATAGACCTTCACTTTCCGTACACAGGTGTAATCCTCACTTTTCAAGAATTAGGGCTTTTTTAGGCCATTTCCTGACCACACAGCAAACTTTCAGCTTATTTCAATCACCAAATGGACTGGTGAAACCACTTCCTTCATGCCAAGCTTTTGTAAGGCTTCCTACATCCACCACACACCTAGGGTTTCCAGGGGATTGACACCACTGCAACTTTAGTGCTTGTTTTCACTGTCTTTCCTAACCGGGCACTGTCAAGCTCGCTTAGGAAAGAACTTTCTTCATGATACTTTGACACCTACAGACTCCTAACCCTAATCTATTTATAGACATGGAGCCTAGCCACATTTCCCACTAGCCCGTACTCTGGATACAATGGTAATGTGAGCTAAAACCCCATTTTTTTCACAGTCTACCAGTCAAAACAACAATTGAAGAAAGAACAAAGTATTTACAAGAAATCTTGGAAGTGGATAACCTAATGTCTACTGTACCAAACAATGCTTGAAGACAATCTCACTACATTCTAAGCTATACAAATTTCCATGATCAAGCCATTAATCTAGTAATTCAAAAATAGGAACAAAACAGGAAATGCACACACAAAATATCACTATTTTCTTTATTTCAAACTAATTGCAAACTCCAATGATTCAAACCTCAGTTCCAAGTCGAGGTCCTCCTTATAAAGGTTCAAAAAATGGTTACTTCTCCCCTTGGTTGGACATAACCACCACATTAGGCCAAAATTGCACAAATGCAACATTTTGGGCTTTATTTCCAATTCCTAGTGAATCCTAGTGGAGACAAGTTGCTAAACTCTTCCATTCTACCATGAGCTACTGATCAACCTTACTCCTAATATGTTCTAACACCTCTAACTCAAAACTAAATGGTCAACATGACCTTAAAGCATTAAAACCACACAATTTCATCTTAGGCTCACAAATTTTCCTAGTGCTACCTAATGCTTCCTAGGTGCTCCTGCACCATTTTGGTTTGCAAGTTGTGAATGAACACTCTTTGGAAATCCACATCAAGAAGAGTAAGGTTAATCTATAATTAAAGAAACTGATAACGGCTTATGAAATCTGACCTTTTCACCTCTCTTTTGTTTGTATCACATTAAATCACTTATGTTAATCTTAGGATGAAGGTTGACTTGGAAATGATTGAGGAAAGCATCAAAAATCTCATTGAATGAGTGGATTGAATTATTCGGAAAGGAGCAAAACCATTCCAAAGACATGTCATTCAATGACCTAGGAAAGAGTTTAGCCAAGAGCTTATCCTCAAAGATGAAGTCACTACACAAGGTTGTAAATGTTGATATATGATTACTAGGATCCCTTTTACCATTGTACTTGTCAAATTGGGGTATCTTTACATTTTGTGGAATTTATACTTTCAATATTTCAAGTGATAATGGGCTCCTTTTGACATACTATGATGGTTTTCCATTTTGGTTTTGGTTCAAGGTTGATATTTGTTGTTGAAGTGAGGTTATATTTTGAAAAAGTTGGCTGATGATGGAATCATTGGTTGTCATGTTTTAGGAATTTGGTGAATATGGTGGAATTGTGTATGTGCTTGGTGGGCTACTATGTTGTAAATTTATGACAGGGGATGAAAATTAGGGTGTGACATGGGAAGATCCAAAGCCATATGGATTTCCAATGGAAAATCCTATTGTTGAAGTTATGCCAATGCTTGGTTGTATTGTGGAAGCAAAAATTGGATTTATGTATGTAGGGATAGATGCTATAGTTGTAGGAAGGGAGACTTGACTTCTTCCTTGAATTTGAGTGCATCCCAAAGCATGAGCACAACTAGCCATGGTAGGTACATTATCATCAACTATATGGGATAGGTTATGCAAAACCTCTAATCCTTGATCATCATTAATTAGTTTCCTCATGTTGTCAATTATAGGAACTATTGTACAAACAAAGTATTCAGTGCTCATAAATCTTGAAGTTTTTCTAAGTCTTTATCAATTTTTTTTAGTTTGTCTTTGAGAATATGGGCTACCATAGTCAACATCTATAGAAATGTGTGATAGTAAGGTTGTTAGTGGTATGGTAGCTTCAGGAATAAAGTCCAAAATTGGTTCAGTATTGACAACACTTGTCATGAAAGAGTTAGAAGACTCGTGATCCACAATGGACGTAAAGCCAACAGAGGATGCCACAAGTCTAGAACTATGTCTCACTAAAGTATTGACAATATGACACTAGGTTGCGAAACTCATACAAGTTCCAAAATGCTTAAGTGTACCAAAGATGAACACTAAACTGATAAATATACATAGAAAAATAGCAAGAAATAGAAATCAAAGACCAGAAACCAATAGAAGACAAAGAGATAAATATCTGATAGAAATATGAGCCAAATAAAGTAAGATAGTGACACCTAGGGTGCCTATTTCCTAGGAAGGCTTTTAAAAAATTAAAATTTCTAGTGTATTAGACTGTTTAAGGTTTTGTGCTTAACTGCAGACATGTATAACAATGAATTATTTTCTAGATTTTATCAATTTTAGAATTGTGAACTAAAGAATGCAAACATGCAACAATATTGAAAGTAAATGATAATTTTGAAATGAAAAAATAAAATTTAGACAATGTAATCCATTAGAAAACACAAAAATAGAGATCTGATACAAGTTTCAAACACCAAATGCAGGAAAGAGGCTCTTAGGGCACCTATGTCCTAGATAGGGTGTCTAAAAATTGAAAGTGTGAATATGTTTGTTATTGTTTAATGTTCCCAATTTTGTGTACAAATAGATTTGATAGTGAATATTTTTCTAGATTTTACAAATTTTATGACTATGGAAATAGAAAATACAAGTATGCAAATGTATGGATAATGAATGGAAATTTTTGACTGTAAATCTTATTGGTGGGTGCCATCGGATAATTGAGTAGGTGCTCAGTAAAGGGAGTTTGTGCTTCCTTGGAGTGGGTGCTCCTAAAACTAGGGGATTGGTGTCTCCTTAGGGATGGTGCCCTTAAACATTGTACTTAGAAGACATTCATTGTGAGGCTAGATTAGGATAGTAGATCCTAGTAGCTATTCTCACCATGGTTTTTTCTCATCTTGGGTTTTCCACGTATATCTTATGTTGTGAGTTATTTTGTGTGCATGTTTATCTCTCAGCATATTTAGTTCAATCTACACTAAAGTACTTAAAATTAATTAATTAGTTTAAGGTATTAAAGGGGTCAAATTTTGATGATATACTAATTCACCCCCCCTTAGTAGATTATTGTGTTCCAAAAGATAGTGTTCAAAACCAACTTTCAGATGTTATCTTGTTTTCTCAAATTTGAAATCATATGACCAAGTTATGGGTAAAACAAAAATATAACTACCTTAGGCCAAATGAGGGAAAGGAGTGGGATTGCAAGGCACACACTAACATCATGCTAATGTTAGCTAACAAAATATTCTCCTACTTGCAAAATATTCATAAGGGTTAAAAAAATTCATCAGATTCTTGAGGAGTAGGAATTGATGGGATACCAAAATATTATGTGTTGTGGAGTATTCTCTACTAGGGTCCATAACGGTCACTAAGAATTTTTTCGTCAAGCATGTAGGGTTTTAGGGACTGATGGCTAGTGGGATGCCCTACCACGGGTAGGAGATTGAGACTACAGGCTAGCCCATGTGGCCCTTGTCAGACTAGCATTTCCTGCAAGCTTGTTGTAGGTTACAATACCTTGTGCAAGAAATTAATACCTATAGTTTTTAATTTTTTTAATTTTTTTAATTGTTGATTTTTCAGAAAAAATAAAATTAAACACCATAAATTTATTTTAAAATCCTTAGTGTACTTGCACACATACTGAAGTAGAATAATAGTGGTTGGAGTTGTGCAACACTATATGAATGCCTATGGAAGATTCCTAGTTGCTAATTTTTTTCCTTTTTTAACTTCTCTAATTTTAGTAAATTGATTGACGATCTTAAGGTTTTTGGCCATTTTGGACTTAATAGTAATGTTCATTTTTCTCTAAGATGAACCTATTTTTCCTTGAAGGTTCAATCTCTTAGAATTTGAACATGAAGCTACATATCTAGTGCCTTGATAATATGTTGGAGTTGATGGTGAACCCCACAACTCCTAGAAATCACCTATAAGAAATTATCCTATCACAAAGAGAGATCAATCACGATGAATTTTCTCAAAAACATGAGTATTGTATTGATGCCATAACTTGAATGATTGATTAAAATGAATGAAGAATCCTTATGTAAAGGAAAAATAACCCTAAATCAAGCCCTAGGTGAGGATTAGATTAGACTATGATAAGTGCCTTCATCCTATGTAATGAGACAACATGACCTATATTTAGCTCAATTTAAAAATAAAAACAAAATTCCTAACTTTAGCTTAAATGGATAAAGTAAAAGGAGCCTACTAATTAGTTAAGCGATTTTCCTAATATTCCAACCGTAGACATTGAAAAATGTCCTAATCGATATCATAAATTTAAATCAGATTTGCTAACATCATTTCCACTTTAACCCATCCTCTTTTCACTTAATTGATTTAATTAGTCTAGCTAATTAATTAATTACATCCTTTTTATCCATTAACCTAATTAATTTAATAAGGTTAATTCATCCCTTTTCACACTAACACATCATCTGATTAAATTAAATAAATCAAAATATTTAATTTAATCTCCTAAGTCATCTTATTTAATTAAATTACCCTACTTTATTTAATTAAATATCATTTCATCTCTCCCCCATTTATTAAATCATCTAATTTAATAAATATCTCTTTAATTCTTCAAATTCCCTAATTGCATAAATTAAACCTTGTTTAATTACAAATTAAACTAATTTTCCTCTAAGCAAAGGGAATATTCCCATGGAATATTCTTTATCCCTTTTTTGTACAATTAAAACTTTGTTTTAATTTGTGAATTACTTTTTTCCTCATCCAAAGGAATATTCTAAAGAATATTTTCTCTCCTCCAATCAACCCACTTGGCTTCTTGAACAAGCTAAACCTTCAACCTCTTGAGCAAGTTACCTTTGACCTATGTGAGCAGGTCAAAAGTGTGTTTTTTTAAGACAAGTGTGAGCCCTTGATTAACTTTCATCATGCATTCTCATCCATTGATGAGAATCCATGATCCATGCCTCTCATCCATTTCATCTTGAAGCGTTGATTAAGCTTTTTGATCTCAACCATTCATTCCTCATTTTCTCTCTTATAAATAGATCACTATTTGGAGACAAATGGATTCATCTTTCAATTGCAAACTTATGATGTTGAATTCACTTGCATGCATACTCTCAATTTACTCACTTGTTAGCTTGTTTTAGTTCATTTTCATTGCATAATAGCTTAGAGCATCCATTAATGGCTTCCATGCATCCATCTTAGCTTGTTTATAAATTAGGGTTTTTCATCTTTTAGCATAATTTTAGATTAGATTAGCTTAGCAATAGCATAATTAGATCATTTGTAGCATAAAATCATGGTAACTTAGCTTGCATCATGTTCATTTTTAGCATAATCTAGGTTTTCATACATCAATCACAATGGTTTTATTGATTCTCTTCCATAGAATCAACTGAAACAGGCTCACTGATCATGAGATTGAGAGAGGGTCATCGTTCCACATCAACACGACACCAATTCCATAATGGGATAATTTTTAGATGGTTAGAGAAAATGTTTTGAAAGCTTTCATAATTTAATATGTTAGGTTTTGATAAAATGTTTAGTTTCAATTTCATTTGATTGATCTTGTTGAGATTCTAGTATTAGTGGCTCTGTTATACTTTGATTCTTCATGGATCAAGCGTAATTCAGCCAATACTGATATCTTCGCATCACATTATGGTGCTAGAAGGAGGGAAAATTAATAATCTAACTAATTTTTAGCTCAAATTTCATTTTATGTTGTTTTACAGGTTGCAACAATGCTCAAATTACAAACAACACTATTTCAATAGCGTTGCCATATAGCGATTCCCTAACAATTTGAAATACCGATGCATATTTAATTTACTGATGCTGATTTACATATGGCAATGCATATTTAATTTGGAGATATCAAAAAGTTTAAACAACGATGCTCAAACTTACTAGTCCAACACTTTCAAATTTGAAAATGTGATGCTATCATTAGCAACAACACTAAGAAAAATACCGATGTTATCATGCTCACTGGTCTTGCTGTAGAGTGATGCCCATTTTCACCAAAGCGACGCCAAAATCTCAAACTATGATGCTATCGTGTTCAACGATGCCCAACTATGGTAAGAAGTTTAATGACTATTTTTTAGCATGTGCTTTAATTTTTTGACTTTATCCAAATGCTAACATGTCACTAACTTCTCTTTTTTTATTTTTAGACTAACTGGTTTTGCAGATTTGGAGAAAAACTAGGAAAAAATTTACCCCAACATGTTGGGGTCATAATTTTCTACTCAGTGGTCAAAATTCGAATCCGTTTGCACCGTTGAAAAGCTCTCCAAGAGGACTAATTCAATCCCTAAAAATTTGGTGCCCTTGACAATCATTTTTTAGGGACCAATGCAACTTTCAACCCCAAATTCTACTCCAAAGGCCTTTGAAAACATGATTTACTATAGTATAGAAAAAATTAAAAAAATTGAAAATTTTAATTTTCAATTTTTCTTAGTTGTAGCTATTGTAACCATGTTTTGAAACTTGTGGGGAAATTATAACCCATCATATGTTGCTTTGGTTTATGTTTTAGGATCACTAAATTTCCATTGGATTTTAAAACTTACAATCTTAGGACCAACTAACTTTCAATTAGGCTTAAAATTCATTTTCAAAGTTGGTTAAAATTGAATGCTCACATCATCATTTTACTTTGGGCTTAAAATTGAACAAGGAAAACTTCATCTTTCAATTGGTGCTTAAAATGAACTCATCATTGCTTTGAAAGGTTAAAATTGACAACTATTTGCTATGTTTTGGGATTTGCAACGTTGTTGGTGACTGCATATGCAATTATCTCATGCCATTTGGTGACCTTGAGAAATAGAAACATTCTCTAAATACTTTTCAAAAACACTTACACATTTCAATTGGGTTTAAAATTGAACAACCATGCTAGTGTGAGAAAGAGACATTGTGTGTGTTCCCTCCTTGCACTTTATGCAAAATGGGCGGTCAAACTACAAGTGTAATCCCTTGCTTTTGTTATCTTTAGAGGGGCCTACTTAAGACCAATTCAAAGGTGACTCCAATTGGTTTTTCTCTTGGGCCAGTATATAAATGGATAAGACTAAAATATCAAGTCCTCATGGTATGTAGGCCTTAGCCGTACAGTTTCTTTCAAAATGGGGTACTATTGTAAAAAAGTATAAGAGCCCCTAGTAGGATTGATTAAATCCTTTAGTGGCTTGTTGGACACTTGCAAGGTGCCATGTCCTTGATTACCCTTACTACAACCCATTTGTTTAACAAGTCAAAATCCTAAAATATTTGTTGGTGTAATAACGGTTGTTTTGAAGTTGCCCCACATCTATACTATTCAATTGTAGAAACAAAAAAAAATCTTTTAATCCCTGAATTTTAAGGATTTTGAGATTTGGTGGTCTCGAGAAATGTGTGTCGTGGAAGGGAGATAGTGTCACCAAATCTCTAACTGTTCACGTTGTCTAGTGTTTGGAGAAATCCGAGTGGGGACTCAACAAATATGATCATTTCTATCCTAGGATTGTAAATGATTGTGAGTCACTTTAACACTTTGCTTGGTTTCAAAATGATACAAAAACAAACGTCCACTATCTTCCTCAAAATTTCAAACACTTTCTCCTAAATATGGATACCTCTTGAAAAAAGACTTGATATTACTACTTTTCCTAAGGATTCTATCCTTAGAGATTTCTAAATATCTTAACTTATATCTCAAATCCATATTTTCCAAAACAACATAGGCAATTATGGCTTTAATCTCACAATTTTCATGAAATGGACATTGTGAAAGTTATGATGTTTTTGACATAAAAATTTAGTTTGAAAACATAACCAAGACAAGTGTTTGTGGTAAAAATAACTTCATTAATCCAATATTAAATCAAATGAACACCCCACATTGATGTATGTTCAAACTTTGACTCCCCCAAAACAAGCAAATTGAGACAAGAAAAACATTGTGAAAATAATTGAGTTCCATTATCCAAAGTCATTGAGTTTAATTTCAAAATCATTGGGTCCTATTTCCAAAATCATTTGAGTCCTATTTTACCAAAATCATTGAGTTCTTAGGGTTTCATCACTTTAGAGGTATAACATTTTTCTCACTACCTTGGTATTGGAAAACAAAGGTTTGCTCTAGGTGAACATTGGGTCAAACATTTCATCCATCCTTCATCAAATTTTGTCCTTCACTTCACTTATCTTTGCAAAAAATTTGAATACACCAACACTTCATGACTTAAACATCAATCAAACGAACTGCTAACTTAGCTACTTTGTATGTGAAATGCATCCTTTTCCATGCACTGAGTTAAGGTAGTTATCACTTTTGGACTAGTCCATCTTGAAGGTCACAAGTCTACCCTAAATATTTCCAAGTTCATTAGCATCCTTTATCCTAACATCAAAACAATCAAACTTAAGTCAAAAGTATTGTCCCAAAACATTTGCAAAGGTCATTTCCCACATCATCCACCTTTTTCATCCCCCATTATCATCATTGCTCCAAAAAAACTTAGAGCATCCCTTCTACCTAGATTTGAGTCAACTAGAGAGTTCAAACATTACAAATCTCAACACACCTCTCCCCTCATTGACCCACAATCTATGGTTACAACAAGATCAAAACACAAGAGAATCATGGAGAAAACCAAAGTCACATTCACATCAAGTGATCCAAATCCTTTAGAATTTGATCCTAGAAGTCATGTTACCCCATCACAACAACCATCATCTCCATCAGAGCCATATGGGATAGAAGACATCACAAACAACCTATTTGGACTTAGCATAGAAGAAATCATGGAACATCAAGCTTTAGAAAACATGGCTCCAATTTCCCCATCTTTTGTTGCACAATCATTGACACAAGGCTTGGCTTCATCTATGATTCAACCAACTCCATCCCTTATACAAAGTCAACCCTTAACATCTAGTCTTGCAACTTGGATAGGAACCAACCTTGGTCTCACTTCATGTCTAGGAACAAACACAAATTTGGGTATTCACAAAATGACCATTTCATTAACCACCAACCTTTGGAAAAACACTTACATTCCATGATGCCACAACAATCTTGACATTTTGAGCATAGCCATCTTCATCCATCATCACAAATACCCCAATTATGCCTAATGTTACACAAGGTAATGTGAACCAAGTGCCTCAAGTAGGAAAATAAGGGAAAGTTAACACTCTCATGCAAAATCAACCCTTTGCAAGTGGTTCCAACAACGCCATTGACACATTGAAACAAGTGGTTGCACAAGCTACTCAAGTCAATCCGTCGTCCACATCAAACCCATCTATCATCAACCCAAATCAAAACAAAACCTTGGTTACAAATCCCATCAACCAAGGTAATACCTTGGTCACACCTCAAGTACAACAAGGGAAACTTTTTAATCAATGGACTCAAGTTCCTACTATGTCATTACCATCGCAATATCCAATGGCATAATCATCTTTTCCAATAAGCCCTCTCACCATGCAAAATCAAATGAGACCTCAAACTTACATTCCTCCATCTCAATCCACCATCTTGCAAGGAATGTTGAACCAAGTAAACTCCCAACCTCTCATAAAAAATATACTACCCACTCAAAACATAAACACCCAAAAACCATCATAGATATATCAACAATCAATCGATCCTACATTGCAAGTACATTCCTTAGCTTTACAACAAGCACAACAGGCTTACCAGTAAGAAGTCCAACAAAAACAACAAGAAGAAGCAACCTTAGTAGCACAACAACAACAAGCATCCATCCAACAAAAACATCAAGAAACCTTAGTAGCACAACATCAACATCAAGCAGCCTTAGTAGCACATCAACAACATCAAGTCACCTTAGTAGCACAACAACAACAACAAGTCCAACAAGCTTGCTTAGTAGCACAACAACAACATCAAGCTCAACAAGCCACCTTAGTAGCACAACAACAACAAGCCCAACAAGCCACCTTAGTCGTGCAACAACAAGCAGAACAACAACAAGCCTTATTAGCTCAATAGTATGCCCAACAACAATAACAACAAGGTCTCTACTATAACCCTCAACAAAACATTGTCAATACAAATGCGCTAGGAACATATACATCAACACCTCAATCACCCTCACAGAATCTCACACCACCATACACCTTATCATATCAAAATCCTGCATACAACCCATCCATCATCCCAACATATGTTCCTCCAACAAACCCACAAGATGACCTAGCATCACAACTTGAGGAGTTGTCACAAGAAATGCAATATTTTTAGATGGACAAGAAAAAGAAACCTCATACATAGAACTTACGTCCTTACCCATTTGATCAAAACATAGCAATGACACCATTCCCTCCCGGCTTTGAAATACCCAAATTCGATAAATACAAAGTGACTGGAAATCTTGTAGACCACATCAAATAATTCAATGTCATGTGTATGGAGGTTTCCTATAATGAGTCCTATTTGATGTGTCTCTTCCCACGAAGTTTAATAGGTCTTGCAATGGATTTGTTTTCTCAATTGCCTCCAAGTATTAAAACTTTCCAAGAATGTTGAAAAATTCATAGATCACTTCTCCTTTAATCTTGAAATGGATGTAAGCTTAGAAGAGTTGTATTCTCTCAAACAAAACAAAAGATAATCTTTCACCAATTTCTTGCAATGATGGAGGAAAAGAGCTAGTAAAAGTAAACTTGGCCACTTCCTAACAAACAACAAGGGGGCATTATTATAGCAAATCTATACCTTGGTCTGTCTTTCCACTTGAAAATGCAGTGCATCACATCTTATGACGAGCTTTTCCCTAGAGCCCTTAACATCGAGAGAGCTCTAATCTCACAAGGAAACACACAGGTATATAGATACGACCACCCATCCACTAGTTTGAACGATAAGCCCTGCTATTGGGCCAAGAAAAAAAATGTTACTAGTGATGGTGTTGTTGATGCAAAGGTGGTCTTAACTTCTCCTAGACAAGAAAACACCCAACCCATGAACACATGACAACCATATACATCACCATCAAACAATCAACCAATGATCAACGCTGTAAACACTCAATGTGGACATTAGAGAACAAACAATGCTCCTAAGCAACATTTAAATCCCTTAGGGGAACCTATGGAAGACATATTAAAGAGGTTGATACAGTCTAATCTTATCACACTCCCAGATTTCTCAAACTATTAAGAGCCACAAATCAAACCTCATAGCTATAGAGAAGATCAATTTTCTGAATTTCACCAGTACAAAGGTCATAGCCACAAAATTATTTTAGGCCCAAACATCTAATAGAGGATCTTATTGAACAAAGAGACATTGAGGTCAATCAAAAATCTAGGAATTAAAATATAAAAACTTACACGAACCCTATGCTTGATCATGGAAAAACAAAAAATTCAACAAAGGCATCAACTTCAAACAATACCTAGGATATCATGTTGGGACATGTTTATACTGTTTATGAGGAATCAGACATGTATCAAGATACTATTTTAAAACAAAGTCCAAACCCATGAATAGTGTTTGGCACTATTTTATATTGTAATGACATCAAGTGGATATCAGATTGTGAGATCTCTCTGACATATGAATCAATAATTGGGCATGTTGAAGAAATTCTAAATGAGCCAGAAATATCCATTATTGCACCCATGCCCACAAACTATTGTGAAGAGGATTTTACTGATGATATATCATCCACCCAAGGATCATGTCAAGAGGAGGTTCTTGAGGATAATGAAAGTTATTCTAAATCGAGTCAAGATCAAGAACCACTATCCCTAGTGTTTCACAAAGAACTAAGGGACATCTTCCAAACCATTTTAAACTCCAAAGATGCCCCCGATGTCACTCCTAAGATGTTTCTTTCAGATGGACACATAGATGTTCTTCATCCAAAACATGAGTCTCCCACTCTTGATATTCCTACACAAGAGAAAAAAAACAATCAAGATTATTGATTCTTACAGTGATTGTGCATCATTGACATCTTTCGAATCAATACCAACATATTTTGAAACAATATCAATAGATAATGATGTCATAGAATCAAAGAAAATAGTTCATGAGCAAGCAACAGTCAAGATTATTGATTCTTATAGTGATTGTGCATCATCGACATCTGTTTAATTAGCATCAACATCTTTTGAAGCAATATCAATAGAAAATGATGTCATAGAACTAGAGAAAATAGTTCATATTTTTGAACAAAAAGAACCCATAGCAATATCATGTGTTCATGGCAAGTCCTATTTAGTGACTATGGATCAGAGGATACATTATCAGGGCAAAGGATTAGGTATTGATCATACCTTCACAACGTCATGGAAAATATTGTCTACAACAAACATCAACATATGGGGCACAAAGAATCCTTATGATGAAAATGTTGTCAATGCTACAACTATCCATATCATGAGTTGGAATTCACCCATCATCTTATACACAAATTGGGACCAACATAAAAGAAGAATTCCTATCAAAGTAAGGTGAAGATCACCAATGAAAATGAAGCAGTAAAGAAAAAAAGGACAAAGCAAATACAAATGGATACCAAAGAAAAATAAAGACAATCATCCCTCCAAAACTCCATTAGTCAAAGAAAATATGGGGAAAAATTAACAACGGAAATGTATCTATCAAAAGAGTCCTCAAATACAAAAACAAGCTTCTCAAGCAAGGAACAAAGTATTCCCAGTGGTTGGTTCCAATTCCACAAAAACCTCCATTCCCATCCATCATTGCTCATCTTCCCAAGTTTGAAGAGTCAAAGGTTCCAAACCATCAACCAATCCATCTCATATTCCTTCATACATGTCACCGTATACTCCACTCACAATATCCAATTCTCACATTGACCATGTGTTGGCATCTACTCTTCATCACAAGGATTCCAAAGGCACTCTATCACAATGTGTGCACATAGACAAGGTTAATTCTGGCATCCACAAGGCAGATCAGAGTTCTTCAAGGTTGCATTCAAGTTCTCATATCTTAGCAAAGCAACTTCTTCAAGCAAGGTATTGTTGGCATGTTATGATAGTGGCCTCCACATTAGCACCACTAGGTGGTTCAACATGAGGCTAACATTTCCAAAAATCTCAAAAAATCAAAAAAAAATCAAAAAATGATAAAAATCCAAAAAAATAAGAAAAAGGATTGAAAATAATAAAGATAAAAATCATCCTCCAGTGAAAACCACTACGGTGGCACTTTGGGGAAGTACCATGATGAAAACCTAGCAAATAGGCATCATGAGGAGAATCGAGTGTCAATATGATCCTTCTCAGATGGAAGCATCTCATCCTTGTCATAATCCAATGTTCCCTCTATCCATCCAATCCAAAATTTATCTAGATATTCCATTTTATCTTGATCTTGACAAAGATTCAGCGTATACTTCAACTCTTCTCTTGGAAAAATTTTGACAGGCTCTTTACCACTTTATCTTGTGAAGTCCCATAGCCCATATCTAGCATGATAAAACTTTTTCAAACTCTTCACATATACATTACCTATCTTGGTTGTCCATTTCATTATGAAGAATTCCTAACCACTGGGGGAAGGTTATTACACTCTTATTTTCAAATAATTCTTGATCCATGTCTTAAATCTCACAGTGTGACATAGAAATCATGATCTAGGTATTGTTTGCCTCCAAATCTCATCAAAAACACCAAAAACATTTATAAAATATTATCTCAAAAAATCCAAAAATATTGGCAAAATTTTGTATAGCTAAAATCTAAAAACATTCAAAAAATTGTAAACACTAAAATCCAAAACACCCAGAAAACATCAAAATCCCTAAAAAGGTCGAACATTGGAAAAACCAAAAACAATGTCTCTTTTTTGAACTACGTCATCTCTGAGCTTGAACGTAGGCAAGGCCATCATTGATGTGCCCCTGAGACACCCTAGGTCAGTTCTTTACTAGTCCATCATAATAAACAATTGTCTTTCATCTGTGCATATCTTCATCTTTTAAATGGGTTGAGTTAGTCGAACTACGTGGTCTCTGCATGTATAATGTAGGAAAGGCTCATCTATGATAAGCCCCCAAGGCCCCTAGGATAGGTTTTTAGGGTAGGTTCTTGGTCAAAACTCTGAAACTCTCACGAAAATCCAAAAACAATAGAAAACATTCAAAAGACCTAAAAAGCCTCAAAATATTTAGAAAACCCTAAATAGTCTCAGAAAATCCGAAAATCCTAAACATTGGCATAAAATTTCAAAAGGACCAAAAATGACCTCAAAACATTTTCAAAATACCAAAAACATTGAAATATTCTAGAAAATAAAAAATCCAATCCATCTCATCTCGCTTTCACCTACAGTAAACTTTCACCCATAATAAACGATCATCACCTTCACCCTTTGGAAAAACAAGTAGAAAACAAATATAGCAAGTTGTAAAGTGTGGACCTAAAAGTGAAAATATAATGTCTAAATCACAGGTAAATATGTCAGTGAAGTTTATGGCAATGGCTCATCTTAGCATCATCATCCCAATATCAAACAACCCTCTAATCAACATGTCCTAGGATGTACCCTTCTGGCGATGGACATCAGTATCAGAAATCACCTTAGCTAAACTTAAACAAGGCAAGAGCTATAGATAACACTGATTGTTTGTCTTTGATCTTTTCTTATGATTTATCTTAATGAACCATGATGAGGACCTCTCGATGATGTTTGTCCAAAATGATTTAGAGAGAAAGGAATGGGGCATCGATCATTATCTTTCATTTTTTGTGCTTGTGGATACTCTTGTAAAATAATCATGGTGCATACTTGCTTAGTTGTGTGTAGGAAGGTCATTTGGGACATGTTGAATATTGTGTATGCTTTGGTCCAATATATTCTAAGCTTCTAACTTGCATTCCAATGACGTTTCCATATGTGAAGGTGTGAACAAGAACTATCCTATCTGTTTTTCAAGTTAAAGTCCATTACACTAGATACAACGTTGTCCTAGTTATCAATACTTTGACGCATCGTGTCTATGTCTTATATCAAACAATAAGGAACGATGGAAAATCCCAACCCTGAAGTGTGAGCATCCCACCCTACATTTCTTGCATTGTCTCATCATCCTCTCTAATAAAGTCTCACTGGATCAAGGACTCGTTAGATCTTTTGAAGCAATCATCAAAACCAAGGGTCATTCATTCTTTATTCTTCTATCTTCTCTCTGTGATAACCTAGTACCATGACAGTCAATAAAAACATCATCATTGCATCCACCTTGCATCTACAAACCATCAAAATAATCATTTGAATATCACATCATACATTTTGCATTATCATTTTAGTTGTGATGAATAATATAGATTTATTATTCTAAGCATCTTAAATCGTTGCATATCATAAGAATTTCCATCCATCCTTCCATATGCATACATCATCATAAAACATACATAGAAAATATACAAAAAAATAAATGCATCCATATCATTTTCATCCATATCATTTGCATATCATAATCATCAGTCCATATCATATCATGAAAAGATAATGAAAAATAATATAACATTGCATCCATCCATATCATGATCAGTACATGTCACATTGGCATAAATAAAATGCATCCATATCATATCATCCATACATGAAATATAGTGAACACATCATAACATGAATCATCTATATTCGTATCATATATATATCAAAAAATGTGTCATGGTACAACATCTAGATCAGTGTATGTATATCGATCATCAGTATAATATCCATGAGATTATCAAAAAGGAGCCCATGAATGTATATTAGTGATAAAAAATGGGGAAAAATAAAATAGTGTCTATACATCAAAAAGCTAGCCGTGATGGTTGCTACCCTCTCCAACTCTCCTCTCAGGATGATCCACTACTTGGGGATGTGCATCGCTATGCTGTGAAAAATATGGTTGTCGAAGAGCTACTAGAACATCCCGATGATAATGATTCCTATAGTATACATCCTCTATAACAACCTCTCTATATAGTCGTGTTGAAACTGTCTTCCCATGAGTTTCTACCACTATCACCTCAATCTATTGCCGCTTGGCCACCTCTTGATCCCTCTCTCCTATAACAACTTGAACTCTTCATAGCACTTGATCTCTCTCTACTATAACTACAACCACCTACTACCAAGCCTGGTCTCGCTCAATAGTAATAGCCAAAAGAAACTGGTAGGCCTAATCCCGCTCACCAATCAATACCTGCACCTACTATTGCAGCTACTGTATCAAAGCATCGCATGCACCTGGTGATGGTGGTGGTCCTAACTACGACTATACCTATGGCTACACCTGTGGCTATACCTAAGATTGTTGTCCAATCAGAGGAGCCCCTAGAACCTGTCTGTCCTGGCCATCATGGCCTCTCTGTCCCCTACCTCTAGCTCCCCTACCTATGGTCTCCCTCTAGGAGGAGCACCTGCTAGATCTATCAGTCGCCTGGGTGGGACAAACCATGCATCATATGCTGGAGTGGTTTGCGCTACTAGCTTTCCCTAATCATATGCCCAAGGCTGGGCCACTAACTATTTGAAACTCTCAACGGCCTCTGGAGTAGGAATGGTTGGTCCCCATGTGGGAACCTCTCTGACCGATCTCACAAAAATGGACCTATATGCATCATTATCCTATACATCCCCAAACTATCAATCCACCCTATTAGGAAGATATCTCTCGATCATCATGTGCTCTCGACCCTACATGTAACAGGTATGTTTGGAAAAATACAACTACTGAATATCATAAAACCATGGTGGCATCTGAAGCCATGGGTGCCAGTGGAAAACTATCATGTCATCTATAACCCGTCTCCAATATGGGAAACCAATATGTCTAATGTGCCTCAATATAATGACACATCTACATCTTCAAATGACGGGATCATCCAACTCCACGTATACCATTTGAACTATCAATCGAAGCATGACAATGCACTCCCATGCCCAAATGTGTAGGAAAGTAACCCATCGCAATAAAAAAAAATCATGCAAATCATGGTACAAGGAGGCTAACATCATGGGCCCCCACACAAAAAAATTCCTCCTGAATAGCATCCAATGCCACACTAAGCCCCATCCTAGGCTAAACCCTCTGTTGTGTTTTTCTAGAGCTACCAAACCAAAAATGATGGCTGCAATGATCAATCTAAAGGTTGGAACGTGACCTTTGTATGTCTCCAAATCAATTTGAGATGTGACCAATGTAATCTGGTCCATCTCCATCACCTCAAGGTATGCATTGAACCTAGCATTGATGTTGTAAATCACATGATCATCATGAATAGGTAAACACAATATCTGCCACACGTCCTCCAAGGTAATTGTTGCCTCACCTATCGAAAGGTGAAAGGATGAGGTCTCACTATGCCATCTCTCGCACAGAGCTATCATCATCACCAAATGAGTCCTAATCATGGGTGTGTATGCAACATACCACATACCAATCTCTCCCAGGTGCTCCTGGTGCAACTCTAAAAGATCACCTAATCTCTCCAGAAGCGTGGGCCTATTCTCCCTTGACATCAATGGTGGGAAGAACTCCTACATCGACGAAGCGCATGACATCAAGAAATCATCAAAATTTGAAGTTATTTAAAATTTTCAGCCCAAAAATCACAATAGCGTTGCTATATTCAAATTTCAAATTGGAAAATGCGTCACTAGATAAGCTAGCATCGTGATTTATCTTCTGACCTAACCTAACCCTAATTTCTAAATCAAAAAGTGTGTTGCCAAATAAGCCCATGTCACCATTTAAAATTAGGAACCCTAATTTTAAATCAAGAAAAGTGTCACTATATAAATATGCATCGCTATAAATGATTTGAGCATTGCCGATTTTAGTTTAGGCATTGCTATATAGTGACACCACCAGAATCTAAATTTAAAAGTGTCATAAATGCATCAAAAATTCAAATTTCAAATTAGGTTTCAAATCACATACCGGTGGTCCTGCGCCTGGAAGCCATTGGAACTTTCAAACTTGGTCGGAGATGTGCCTGGGAAGCTCTCAGCGTGCCAATTTGTTTAAGGGTCAGAGCTCAAATTGCAAGAATTCTTTAAGGTGTGAATGCACAAATCAATTGAAAATGACCCTTCTTGTCCTATTTAAGCTATAAAATTAGGGATTTTTTTCCTTAATTTAACCTTGAAGATGGGGTTTATTATCATTTTCACAAATTTTTCCAATTTGAACCACATTTGTATCATTTTTTGCATTTTTGGCATTATTCTTGCATCCTGAAACTTTTTTGAACCCTTGGGGCAGCTTTTGACCTTTATCAAGAAATCAACCCAAAATTTGAAATTTGCGCCCAATTTCTCCAGGGGGTAGGTAGTCAGCTTTATCCTTCTGTTAGGGCATCTAAAAAATTAGAAAATCTTTACTTTTTGATTTAAGTAGTAGTTTTAATCTAAAAAGCATTATTCTTTGAACTAAAGAGCAGGTACCTCACTTCAAAGAGGGGCAAAATGTAGACACTGAAAAATGTCCTAATTGATATCATACATTTAAATCAAATTTTCTAACATCATTTCCTCTTTAACCCATCATCTTTTCAATTAATTGATTTAATCTAAAGCCTAGTTGATTAATTAATTGCATCATTTTCATCCATTAACCTAATTAATTTAATCAGGTTAATTCATCTTTTTTGACACTAACACTTCATCTAATTAAATTAATTAAATCAAAATATTTTATTTATTCTCCTAAGTCATCTTAGTTAATTAAATAACCCTAAGTTATTTAAATAAATATCATTTCATCTCCCCCCCATATATTAAATCATCTAATTTAATAAATATCTCTTTAATTCATCTAATTCCCTAATTGCATAAATTAAACCTTGTTTAATTAGCAATTAAACTAATTTTCCTCTAAGCAAAGGGAATATTCCCATAGAATATCTTTATCCCTTTTTTGCACAATTAAAAATTTGTTTTAATTTGTAAATTACTTTTTTCCTCACCCAAAGGAATATTCTAAAGAATATTCTCTCTCCTCCAATCAACTCACTTGGCTTCTTGAACAAGCTAAACCTTCAACCTCTTGAGAAATTTACCTTTGACGTGTGTGAGCAGGTCTAAAGTGTGTTTGTTTAAGGAAAGTGTGAGCCCTTGATTAACCTTCATCATGCATTCTCATCATTTGATAAGAATCCATGATCCATGCCTCTCATCCCTTTCATCGTAAACCGTTGATTAAGCTTTTTGATCTCACCCATTCATTCCTCATTTGCTCTCCTATAAATAGATCACTATTTGGAGACAAATGGATCCATCTTTCAATTGCAAACTTATGCTATTCAATTCACTTGAATCCATACTCTCAATTTACAAGCACTTGTTAACTTATTTTAGTTCATTTTCATTGCATAATAGCTTAGAGCATCCATTAATGGCTTCCATACATCCATCTTAGCTTGTTTATAAATTAGGGGTTTTCATCTTTTAGCACAATTTTATCTTATATTAACTTAGCAATAGCATAATTAGATCATTTGTAGCATAAAATCATGACAACTTAGCCTACATCATGTTTATTTTCAGCATAATATATGTTTTCATATATCAATCACAATGGTTTCATCAATTCTCTTCCATAGAATCGACTGAAACATGCTCACTAATTAGGGGATTGGGAAAGGGTCATCATTCCACATCAACACGACACCAATTCCACAACAGGATAAGTTTTAGATGGATTAGAGTAGATGTTTTGGAAGCTTTCATAATTTAATATGTTAGGTTTTGATAAAATGTTTAGTTTCAATTTCATTTTATTGATCTTGTTGAGATTCAAGTATTAGTGGCTCCGTTATGCTTCGATTCTTCATGGATCAAGTGTAATTCATCCAATACTGATATTTTCGCATCACACCAACATCCCCCATTAGGATGAAATTAGGAAGAAGCTAAAAAGCCTATAATGATGAATGTACTGCCAGATACATGGATGGGTCTTAGCTATAAGGCTTGATGACGTAGCCATGTAAAAACAAATGAAATCTCCCATAATTAGAGAAAAGGAGAAAACCTCATGGAAAAGAAACTCCTCTCCAAAAGGAGAGAAAATGAAATAAATGCACTAATGAAAGAAGGATAGGAGGACTCATTATGACCCCAAGGACTACTTCTATCATACAAGTACAATGCATGTGCCCCCAAGAGTAGACAGAAAATAAGGATATGAATCTCCCCTTAAAGAAATATCTCATGTGCTAATAATGAAATCTTGAAGATAGAACACTATACATTGCTTGTAAACAACATTTATCCCTTTAGGAAGAAAAAAATACATTGGTGTTTAGATAATCCATTCACATAAATTGGATGAATAGGGAATCAAAATCGAAATGATGTGTGCCTCTAAAATCTTCTCAAATATTCACAAGTTGGAATGAGATGAAATCAATCCATGATCCTGTGAAGAATAATGTAGAACAAGCTCCAAAGACAATGATGATGGTGGGCTAAGAACTATGATGTGGTTAGGAAAGAGGAGATGAATTTTCGCTCAAAATAATCCTCCAAATATACAATCTAAGACTTTGCAAACAAAGATGATATGTCTACAAGATATGAGTCCAAAATAGATAAGTTTAAAAGATAATGAATATCTTATTGAACTAGACCAATAGGGGCCATGGATGTGGAGATACCAAGTTGATCAAGAATAATGAAATATGGATATTGGGTCTCAATATGAAGAGTGAGAACATGAAGACAAGTCTATGAACCATCAAAACATGCAAGACTTGTGATATACTTAAGTTCCTCTAAAGTATCATAATCAAAGGGTATATAATTTGTAATATCAAGTGGAATGAAAAATTTTGCGGTAGGATCCTCTCAGAATGGAGAGATATGAGGGTCTCTATAGATCTCCCAAAGTCTAGTCCAAAGTGTGTAGGTATAATCAATGTTTGGTACAACACACATATTGTCATGATCAACACTAGAACAAAAGGATTGTACAACATGATCATTGATGCTGCTACATATTGATATATTCCCTGGTATGTTTGGTGTAGATATGAGTCCATAAATATAATGCAAAAGATCAAGCCACCTGAGATGTGTTAGGATATCATCTTTCCAAGACTCATAATTATCCTTTTACATGATGATCACAAAAGGATGAATATAAAAACCCATGATACTCGTCAAAACGATAAAATTAGAGATTGATAACTTTACTCCATGTACATTAGATAAAATCAAGTGATCTCTTGTAAATAGAAAATATTCAGGTGCCAAAACATTCAAATAATTGACCAAAATGGGAAATCACAAAAAAAAAAAAATGTATCGAAGGTAGATTTTGGAAAAAAGTACATAAATTGATTTGAAGAGCTCTAAAATACAAATGGCTGAAATATCTACATATCCACACAAGGTGATTTTGGTATCTTGCTAGAGCCATGTTATGTTAGTTACATATGACTACTATGAATTTTTAGACTATTTCCTTTTGCCAACACTCATAGATGTGGGAAACGAAGACCTTAGATCAAGGTTGACAAAAACACACGATGAGTGACTCAAAAGTTGCAAGATCAAGTGTGGTTGGTTCTTCAGAGCCAATTTACATTCATTCACTTCCATGGATTCAAGGATGAGCCATTTTAAATTTCACGGATGCTTATAGATCAAATTTTGGCACTGGAAATGGTTTGACAATTAGACATAGTGGACTCAATTTTTGCGTTTGGGAGGAAAAATAAGGTGATATATGATCTACCCATCTCAAGGGGAGGTATTACAATAGTTAAAATGTCATGCTAATAGTTGCTAACATTCAAGTAGGTGTAGCTAGGGCTATACATGATAAATGATCAATTGTATTATGACCCAATTGGTGGAATGGCTACTTTGAAGATTGTCTCTTAAATGGTACATGAGACTCAACCCTTTTTTGAGGAGTGGAAATCACCATTGGTTGACAACATTAGTGTTCGATCTATCCAACATTGCTAGCAATGCTTGCCACACATAGGAGTCATTGTACAAACCATTGCAAGTTTTTGATCCCTCCAAGAAAGTGGGAAAGGGTCTATGAGTGCAGCTCATCGATCGAGGTTGGAGCAACCAAAAATAGAAGCCTATTGGAAATATAGGAAAGAAATTTATAAAATGGAGTTAAATTTTAGTGATGTAGAGACTAATGAAGAATGGGATAAATTGTGGGATGACCACCACATTGAGGAAGCCCTCATGGAACAAGGGGAAGAAGAAGAAGAGGAAGTGGGTGGCACAATAGAGGAATAGGAAGAGGTCTATGAAATTGAGAGACCAATCTACTCAAATGTTGTTGAATACGAGGTTGTCTAGCAACAAGAGAAAGGTACACCACATTGAATGGATGCACCAACCATCAAGGGTAGAAGCAAGGTGTCTCTATGTGGTTCACCATTTGAGTGTGAAAAGAAGAAAATGTGAGTGATAGACAAAGACTCAGAGTGTGAATAAGAAGAAAAAAGTGTGGAAGAGAAGAATGGATCAAAACCACTCTTTGGGGTCACACAACATAAGGTAAGTTTAACTGATGTTGTTGTCTCTCAATATTATTCCTTCTTCACTTCTTCGATGCTTGAAATTCAAGAATCTTGTAGTCTTTCTATGCTTTCAACCCCTCTATGTATGCCAGTTTCATCTTAAATGATGGTGGTGCAATTGTCGAGTATTCCCTTGCATGGCTTGCCTCCTTTATTGCCATCCACCTTACCAATCCATTCATCAATTTCCATGGGAATAGTGTGTATTTCTTCAAAGCACCAAGTCACCATTTCTTTTGGGTTGCCACTAGGATCTCCCTTTTCTAGGGAAAAATACATTTGCTAGAGTAGTTCCATCAATAGATGGAAATACTTAGAAAGTTGTGTGAGGCCCATTCAGAGAAGCATAGGGGGAAAGTAGTAAAGATGATGGAAGTTCCCCATATGAGATCCTTTTTGAACCCCAACCAATAATCTCTAATGATTTCTCATATAAACCCTATGATGATCAAGATTGAAGAACAAATACAACTTGGGTATTATTCTATTCATGCAGTAGGCATAAACCTTACTCAGGTGAGGCCCCAAGATAAGGTTGAGGTAATAGAGAAAAATCAAAAGCCCATCACGATGGATTATCTAAAAACTAGTCGTTTCCTTAAGAAAAAAGAACAAGAGCTCGTGAGTGTGAAAAGATTAGCAGACCAATTAATTGTTGAGGGAAAGGTGAAGGAGGTGGATTTAAAAAAACTGAAGAGGGAGCTAGAAAAATATGTCACTCAAGAAACACTAAAGCTTGAGGCACAAAAAAGAGAAAATCTAGAGGCACAAGTATCTGAGCTAATGGTCCAAGTCAAGAACCTAGTGAAGGAGAAGGAAGGTGGAGATAAAAGACTGCAAGAAGAACTAACCAATACATAGCAGGAACTTGTGAGACCCTACCCTTTTATGATCTTATTGAGTTTATGTGTCTTTGATGGTTCTTGTCTAGTATTTTATGTGCCTCTTTGTTTGGATACTATACCTGAGTTATGAGTGATGGCCATTTCTATCTACCAATGATATTCATATGAATATTTTTGGATAAGGTTAACTAAATTCTACCAATTTAATGATTCCTATGATTTCTCTGTGATAACTAGATGTGTTCTTTTGATTGATTATGCTAGTATATGTTGAACTGGATGTTTAGTCATGATGGGTTATGGTTATTTAATTTCTAGTAGTAGCACTAGATCTATATCAAATGTATTAATTTATAGGGGTTGTTGAGATGATTGCTAAGATGATACATAGTTATTCTTTTCATGGATGGTATTTGGATGTACTTATGGATGTTGGACCTTATGTTGATTGTTTGGTCATATGATGTCCTTTGATGAGAGCATTTTTTATTAATGTATTTAATTGTATATGTTATTCTATGGTTGACTAATGGATTTGTGTTTCTATGTTATATGTTATGATGAATTTATTTTTTCTATATACTATACTGACACCTTTCATTGAGTGTACAATGATTTTTAATGCCGGTAGAATTAATGGGGAGTCACTTAGACACTTGCATTATTTTGTATAATATAGAACCTTGGAATGGGATCCTACGCATTATTTTTTATTATATTGGGTTATGTGATTTTCAAATTTCATGTGTTGTGTGGATTATTCTTTGTGCAAGTTTTGATTTATAAATTTTTAAAATGAATTTTAAATGTTCTTTTAAGAGGTCTAAGGTGTGTTTTATATGTTAAAAGTGGTGCAGGAGCACCTATTTGATCACATGCCTCCATGAGGTCATATTGAGTCATTTTTTCCATTTTGATGTTTTGATATTGTAATAAGCCCAAGAGGCCACCTTTGTGGTGTTATAGGTCCTAGGATGTTGTTCATTTCTCATATATTGTAAAAATTGTCAAAAGTGCAAAATTAGGTAGATGAAATGTCATTAAGGTGTTTTGTCAACACACTAATCAAAAGGTGGTTGAAAATAGTTGGTTTGGGTTGAAAATGTATAAATAAACCCTCCAAAACTCGAATTGGGGGTTGGAGACATTATTTTGGAAGTTAAATGAATGGCAACCTCAAGTTTGGTATGCATTTTCTGATTTTTACATTGTTACCAGATTGAAGTTGTGATTTGTACGGACTGGTATGGATTTAAATAATGGAGTATCATATATTGATGCAAAGATATCGGTTTCTAGTTTCCAATTCTTTTTGTCTCACTAAATTTTATTTAGTTTTGTGGAAGATATGAATATTTTGGTGAGACTGCCTATTATAACAATATTGTGCATAATTTATAGTTTGAAAAGTGTGATGGTACGGAATGTAAATTCTATATTTTGGATATAAAACTAATTGGATTTTGTTTCCATGTGAATCTACTTTCATTTGGTTCAAGTATCATCAAAATTTCATTAAGATTTGAATGAGTTATGAATATTTTTGTGAGGGCAGGTCTGAACCCTACCTAGGGTTTGTAGTTTTGGTAAAAATACAATAACTTTCATTTCAACTGTTGGATCTTCATAAGAATTTGAGGAAGAGTATATAACTATTTTTTATTCAATATCACTAGAGGGATTTGCTTCATTATTTGTTCTGTATAAGTTATTAATGACTTTTCATGGCAATAAATTGTGGGTTGCCATAGTTATGTTTCCAAATGTGATATACAATGTTTAATAACATGTGTTATAAAAAGATTGTTTTGGATCATTGTTGAAGGTTTTTGTGATGTGTTGTGAATCCTCCTAGCTCTGCATCAAATTGGTATCAGAGCCTAAAAAAGATATGGGCTGGTGAAGTTTGTTGGTTTTGTGTTGGTGTTTGTGGTTGTGTGTTGTGCAGGTTGAGGAAGAAACCTGATTGCCTAGGTGTGGCAAAGTAAAGTGGAAGCAAGGAGAGACTTTCTTGTGGAGATGGATTTGTTGAGAAGATTGGAAAGATATTTGCAGGCTGAGGATTCAAGAAAGAAGGAAAGAGAGGAAAAAGAGTTGAGAAAGAAGGAAAGAAAGAAAAGGATAAGGCAAGAGAAGATGGACAAAGAGATTGCTGAGTTGAAGGGAGAATTGAAAAGACTTGAAGAAGAGTTCCAAGAATCCATGATGAAGATGGAACAAATGATGAAACAAGATACAAGTTGGCATTTGACATTGAAAAGGAAGATGGTTTGGCCTATAAAGAAGATTATGAAGAAACAAAGAAAACAAAAGAAGACAGCAAATTCAGTCAAAGATGAAGAAGAAGATTTATGGGCACAATATGCAGCCATTGAAGAAGAATGGAATAGTAAGGTTGGTGATGGAAAAGTCAAACAAGAGAAAGAAGAACTCATCAAGGTAGAAGAAAGCAAGGAAATTGAGGTTGAAAGTGAATTGGTGTCAAGATTGGATAAGTTGGTTATGGGTGAAGAGGAATTTGAAGTACAAGAAGACAAGGAGGAGACCTCAAGGTCTCTATATTTTGTTTCTAATTTTTCTTTGGATTATGTATGTGCAGATTATGAAGGACAAAGTGAAGTGTTTGATGATATGATAGAGTTTTGGGACTTCCAAGTTGCAGGGATACTTGAAAGGAGAAGGCATAAGAATAAAAAAAGGAATAAAGGACAAAATTTGATTGAAAAAAAAAAGGACAAGGTGCAACCTAACTGGAAGACTAGGAAGAAGACAATTCAAAGGGGCTTGAATTCTTTTGCCCTCGAGAGTTTGGTGTAGGAGCACCTATTTGATCACATGCCTCCATGAGGTCATATTGAGTCATTTTTTCCATTTTGATGTTTTGATATTGTAATAAGCCCAAAAGGCCACCTTTGTGGTGTTATAGGTCCTAGGATGTTGTTCATTTCTCATATATTGTAAAAATTGTCAAAAGTGCAAAATTAGGTAGATGAAATGTCATTAAGGTGTTTTGTCAACACATTAATCAAAAGGTGGTTGAAAATAGTTGGTTTGGGTTGATAATGTATAAATAAACCCTCCAAAACTCGAATTGGGGGTTGGAGACATTATTTTGGAAGTTAAATGAATGGCAACCTCAAGTTTGGTATGCATTTTCTGATTTTTACATTGTTACCAGATTGAAATTGTGATTTGTATGGACTGGTATGGATTTAAATAATGGAGTATCATATATTGATGCAAAGATATCAGTTTCTAGTTTCCAATTATTTTTGTCTCACTAAATTTTATTTAGTTTTGTGGAAGATATGAATATTTTGGTGAGACTGCCTATTATAACAATATTGTGCATAATTTACAGTCTGAAAAGTGTGATGGTACGGAATGTAAATTCTATATTTTGGATATAAAACTAATTGGATTTTGTTTCCATGTGAATCTACTTTCATTTGGTTCAAGTATCATCAAAATTTCATTAATATTTGAATGAGTTATGAATATTTTTGTGAGGGCAGGTCTGAACCCTACCTAGGGTTTGCAATTTTGGTAAAAATACAATAACTTTCATTTCAACCGTTGGATCTTCATAATAATTTTAGAAAGAGTATATAACTATTTTTTATTCAATCTCACCAGAGGGATTGGATTCATTATTTGTTTTGTATAAGTTATTAATGAATTTTCATGGCAATAAATTGTGGGCTGCCATAGTTATGTTTCCAAATGTGATATACAATGTTTAATAACATGTGTTATAAAAAGATTGTTTTGGATCATTGTTGAAGGTTTGTGTGATGTGTTGTGAATCCTCCTAGCTCTGCATCAAATTGGTATCAGAGCCTAGAAAAGATATGGGCTGGTGAAGTTTGTTGGTTTTGTGTTGATGTTTGTGGTTGTGTGTTGTGCAGGTTGAGGAAGAAACCTGATTGCCTAGGTGTGGCAAAGTAAAGTGGAAGCAAGGAGAGACTTGCTTGTGGAGATGGATTTGTTGAGAAGATTGGAAAGATATTTGTAGGCTGAGGATTCAAGAAAGAAGGAAAGAGAGGAAAAAGAGTTGAGAAAGAAGGAAAGAAAGAAAAGGATAAGGCAAGAGAAGATGGACAAAGAGATTGCTGAGTTGAAGGGAGAATTGAAAAGACTTGAAGAAGAGTTCCAAGAATCCATGATGAAGATGGAACAAATGATGAAACAAGATACAAGTTGGCATTTGACATTGAAAAGGAAGATGGTTTGGCCTATAAAGAAGATTATGAAGAAACAAAGAAAACAAAAGAAGACAGCAAATTCAGTCAAAGATGAAGAAGAAGATTTATGGGCACAATATGCAGCCATTGAAGAAGAATGGAATAGTAAGGTTGGTGATGGAAAAGTCAAACAAGAGAAAGAAGAACTCATCAAGGTAGAAGAAAGCAAGGAAATTGAGGTTGAAAGTGAATTGGTGTCAAGATTGGATAAGTTGGTTATGGGTGAAGAGGAATTTGAAGTACAAGAAGACAAGGAGGAGACCTCAAGGTCTCTATATTTTGTTTCTAATTTTCCTTTGGATTATGTATGTGCAGATTATGAAGGACAAAGTGAAGTGTTTGATGATATGATAGAGTTTTGGGACTTCCAAGTTGCAAGGATACTTGAAAGGAGAAGGCATAAGAATAAAAAAAGGAATAAAGGACAAAATTTGATTGAAAAGAAAAAGGACAAGGTGCAACCTAACTGGAAGACTAGGAAGAAGACAATTCAAAGGGGCTTGAATTCTTTTGCCCTCGGGAGTTTGGTGCAGGAGCACCTATTTGATCACATGCTTCCATGAGGTCATATTGAGTCATTTTTTTCCATTTTGATGTTTTGATATTGTAATAAGCCCAAGAGGCCACCTTTGTGGTGTTATAGGTCCTAGGATGTTGTTCATTTCTCATATATTGTAAAAATTGTCAAAAGTGCAAAATTAGGTAGATGAAATGTCATTAAGGTGTTTTGTCAACACACTAATCAAAAGGTGGTTGAAAATAGTTGGTTTGGGTTGAAAATGTATAAATAAACCCTCCAAAACTCGAATTGGGGGTTGGAGACATTATTTTGGAAGTTAAATGAATGGCAACCTCAAGTTTGGTATGCATTTTCTGATTTTTACATTGTTACCAGATTGAAGTTGTGATTTGTATGGACTGGTATGGATTTAAATAATGGAGTATCATATATTTATGTAAAGATATCGGTTTCTAGTTTCCAATTCTTTTTGTCTCACTAAATTTTATTTAGTTTTGTGGAAGATATGAATATTTTGGTGAGACTGCCTATTATAACAATATTGTGCAGAATTTACAGTCTGAAAAGTGTGATGGTACGGAATGTAAATTCTATATTTTGGATATAAAACTAATTGGATTTTGTTTCCATGTGAATATACTTTCATTTGGTTCAAGTATCATTAAAATTTCATTAAGATTTGAATGAGTTATGAATATTTTTGTGAGGGCAAGTCTAAACCCTACCTAGGGTTTGCAGTTTTGGTAAAAATACAATAACTTTCATTTCAACCGTTGGATCTTCATAATAATTTGAGGAAGAGTATATAACTATTTTTTGTTCAATCTCACCAGAGGGATTGGCTTCATTATTTGTTTTGTATAAGTTATTAATGAATTTTCATGGCAATAAATTGTGGGCTGCCATAGTTATGTTTCCAAATGTGATATACAATGTTTAATAACATGTGTTATAAAAAGATTGTTTTGGATCATTGTTGAAGGTTTGTGTGATGTGTTGTGAATCCTCCTAGCTCTGCATCAAAAAGTTAGCCTAGGACCTAGATGTATAAGTTGGAAGGATTTTTTTATTATTTGTGATCTTATAAAAAGTGTTTAAACCCTCCTTTTACCCTCACTCATAAGTGAAAAAGAGAGGGTGGTTAGGTGGTTGTGTTGGTTATGGGAGGAAGTTATCTCTCCCTAATCTTTAAAAATCCTTCCTTATGGAGAGGAGAGGGTTACCTTGCTCATTTTTTTCTTTGCACTTTTGTGATCTTTGTTTTGGGAGTTATTGAGAGGAAGAAGAGGGAGAGATTGTTAGAAAGAGGAGGAGGCTATCCATCCAAGAATTGTTGGGATAATAGTGAATTGAGGTATTCCTCTTCTTGTTGTTTTACAATAAATTGTTAAGATTTTTTTAATAGGGTTTGATTTGAGGGTTTTGTTGTGATGTATTCTATTGTATGTGTTGTGTTGTTTTTCTTGAGCATTGGTTTTAGAGGATTTTCCCCCTCTTGTGAAGAGGAGTCTTTGGTCCTCCATGCATAGGGGTTCAAGTGGGTGTAGCTTCCACACATAGGGAATTTTCACTATTTGGGATATGAATATCCCTTGTGGGTAATGGCCATTACCAAGGTATGAGTACCCTTACATCTATGGGGATATGAGTATCCCATCTTTGTTGTTGGGAAGAATAAGGGTGTTGATATGGGTGTGTTTGATGTGGCATTGATGAGGTGTTGTGTTTGAGTTGGTGTGGAGTTGATCATGATGCTTATATATATGCTTCCACATGCTTGGTTGAGCCCCTACTCCCCCTAAGTGGTTTTCCCTTGTGGTAAACCAATGTGATAGAAATGTGTTTTGTGCTCTTGTGAATGGATTGATATGAGGGTTTGTTGTATAAGTGAAATGTTATTGTGGTACATGTTTTTGAGTTTTGAGTTGAGTTGTTTCTTGTGGCTAAGTGATTACCCTATGCTTGGGGGTGGGTTGTATCACAAACCTATGGTTGGAAGGAGAGCCCATCGGTATCTTATTATTTTTCCCATACTTGTTCTTTTCAGGTTTCTTATGGAGTTCTTGGGAGAGAAGAAATGTGTTGGGTTTCAAAAAGAGTCCTTATTTTGATTTGCATTTGTACTTCAAGACTATGAATCTTTATATAAGGGTTGTAAAAAAATTCTAGAGTGATTGACAAATTTGAGGTATTCCAAGTAGTTAAAATTGTGTTTTTATAAAGAAGGGGGTTCTTGTGTAAGGGCCTTTTTGTAATGTACCCTATTAATTTTCTTACATACATAACTTGACATTTGATATGAAAGGGAAATTTAAAAAAAAAGGGTTTTATTGGAATATCATATACTCTTGTGGAAATAGAAATAAACAAGTGACACAAGCGTCGAGTTCCTGCCGAGAGGTAAAAAGCATCTAGCTATGAGTTAGAAAAAGTAATAGATAGGAGATAGGAATATAAATGTATTAAATATAGCTAGGAAAGTTTGAAGTAATTTGCAATGGTGCATTAATGCGTGGAATGTTTAGGGTCCATGGGAAAAATGGTCCATAGAGACATGTGAACAGTTAACATGTGTTGATGGAGCATGCAAAATTGTATTTATGGGTACCATGTATACGTGGACTTTTTTATAGATATAGCAATGAATAATTGTTTTTTTTATGTGTGTATGTATACATTTGTGACAAGAAATATTCTTTATGATTTTAATCAGGATGGAAAAATGTATTATTATTTTGTTTAAATTATTAAATGCAAATAACCTGAAACATTTGTAACAATGCTTGAGGCATCTATGTATACATGTATCCATGTGTACATAATGCATAGAAGAGTGAAAAGCATCCTTGGCATCTGAACGAGTCTCTAAGCATGATGAGACTCAATTTGCATTTGCAGTATTAAATGAAAGAAAACAGGAGAAATAAACTACTTATGACCAATGCACAGTTTTTTAATTTTTTTTTTAATAAACCTTTTGCTCCATAAATTCATTAGTCATTTCAATTCGAACAAAGTTTTGATGCAAGGATATTTATAAAGCATCAAATATCATTTGCAACAATTTACAAAAACATGTGCGCAGGCACTAAAAAAAAATGCATTCTTTACATGACCCATATTTATATGCATGGTGAAACAAAGTTTACCATATCTCTTTTTTTGCTTCTATGTCTATTTGTAAATAAAATTATGTTTAGTGTAATGTTCTAAAACACATGTTACGCTAATTAATACAACTGAGTTATTTTAGTTTATCATATGACAATATGCAAGTGCTAGTAGAAACACTAGTGTTAGGTGGAACATTGATAGGGGTCGCTCATTTGAGTGTAAACTTTTCTAAGATTAATCAATCTTTTTTTTAATGTAGTATGAAGGTTACTTCTATATAAAGCTATTGATTTTATTATAAATAAGATTTTCATCTTGTTTATGTAATACAAAAATATTTTTTTGTGTATAGAACAATGTAATTATATTACAATAAATTCTTAGATGAATCACTAGAAAGCTATTGATTTTATTATAAATAAGATTTTAATCTTGTTTATGTAATATGAATAAATATTTGTGTATATTTATTAAACAAAAAGTAATTTGCAAAGATATAATAAAGAACCTTATTACTTGAGATAGAATGTAGCTAGACTAGAATAATTCACATGTTTATAGCACTTTGCATTCAAAATAAAATGTAATAATTTGACTTATTAAAATGTAATAAGCGAAATAAATATTACAATAAATTCTTAGATGAAACAATACAAAGGTGTTGATTTTATTATAAATAAGATTTTAAGCTTGTTTATGTAATACGAATAAATATTTTTGTGTATATATTTTAAACAAAAAATAATTTGGAAAGATATAAAGAAGCTTATTACGTAAGATAAAATGTAGCTACACTAAAATAATTCGCATGTTTATAGCACTTTATATGCAAATTATTGAGAGAGAAACATTTGTAACAATGCTTGAGGCATCTATGTATACATGTATGCATGTATACATGTATCGACGTGCACATAATGCATAGAAGAGTGAAAAGCATCCTTGGCATCTAAACGAGTCTGAAAGCATGATGAGACTCAACTTGCATTTGCAATATTAAATGAAAGAAAACATGAGAAATGAACTAGTTATTACGAATGCATATATCGAAGGAAAGCATAAAAATATGGATCCATGTAAACATTTTTGCATGCATCAATGTGTACATGTGCCCATGCAATTTGGTATGTAAACAAGAATCTATAGATGCCTGTGTGCATAAATTTAGAAATGTTAGAAACAATTTGCATTTGAAAGATATACAAAAAACATTTATGATAGAAACAAAAGAATAATACATTATTATTTTTTGAACAAGTGTATAAAGGATATGTAATGATGCATTTGAATGCATGGATACATGTAAATATTTGTTAAATCTATCTATACATTTTAGCCTCCAAGAAACTGTGATATGTGCCCTTAGTTATCTGTAATAAACGGGATTTAGAAAGAACGTTTTGAAAAGAAGTCTTGAATACAACTCTATGTTATGATAGTTATTTTCAAAGCCCTTAGTGTTTAATTGCATAGCCTTGATATTTTCTTCATTTTTTTCTTTGGTATGGTGTGAATTTTGTTGTGATGGATGAAGGTATATTTGAGCTATAGATAGATAAAGATATGTAAGGGTAGTAAAGAAGAATGAGCTATGTAAGTGCAACAAAGAGAAGGAATTGAGAGAATTATGAGATGCAAGTAAGGTATATGAATGCCTTATGAAAAGTATTTGATATGGGAGGCAAGGATATGTGAGACTGTATATGAGAATGAATGGAATGTAAATGGTATGACTGTATCATTTTTGAGTTGTACGCTTAAAATTAAATTCAAGATAAAAATTTGAATGAGTGAGTTGGATTGAAAGAAAAAAGGAATGCAACACATTGGTGTGATACAGTGCAAGCATATAAATGGATTTTAAAATGTATTTGATTTGAGAAGAAATGATTTGCAAGGGTGGAAATGGAAATGAGTGGATTCGATAGGGTATGAAGTGATCATTTCTTCAAAGAAAGGGTGGAAGAATGTCTATTTTGTTATTGGTTATGCTTTGTAAAATCATCATAGGGCTGAGTGTCTCAATACAAACACAGAAGAAAGACTGATGTCCCATTTCTCACTCTCCTTCGTACTAAACAAAGTGTTGAGATCCTTGAGCTTCCTCGAAATGTGACAAGAGAAGAATAGATATAAAAATATATTGATATTTAAGGATACAAGAGTTAAAAGAGAAAACAAAGCAAAAGTTGTTATGCATATACTATGAAAAGAATAAATATGTGGACTTTTTGATAGATATACCAGTGAATACTTGTATTTTTACTTGGGTGTATGTATACATTTGCAGTAATAAATGTCCTTTAAGATCTTATTCAGGAAGCAAAAAATACATATTATTATTTTGTTTGAATAATTAAATGCAAATAATCTTAAACATTTGTAACAATGCTTGAGCCATGCATGTATACATGTATCCAGGTGCACACAATGCATAGAAGAGTGAAAAGCATCCTTGACATTTGAACGAGAAATTTGAATGGAAAACACTAAAATTGATTAGAAATACAAATTTGTCAAAGCACAATGAGAGTCAACTTGCATTTGCAGTAGTAAACGAAAGAAAATAGGAAAAATAAACTATTTATCACCAATGCATATATTGAAGGAATGCATAAATATATGGATCCATGTAAACATTTATGCATGCATGGATGTATACATGTGTTCATGTAATTTGGTACATAAAGAAGAATCTATAAATGCCTGTGTGCATAAAGTTAGAAATGTCATAAACAATTTGCATTTGAAACATATACATTATTGTTTTTTGAACAGGTGTATAAAGGATATCTAATGATGCATTTGAATGCATGGATACATGTAAATATTTGTTAAATCTAATTACACATTTGAGGCTTTAAGAAACTGTCATACGCGCTTTTAGGGATCTGTAATAAACAAGATTTAGAAAAGATGTTTTGAAAAGAACTCTTGAATACAACTCTATGTTATGATTGTTATTTTTGAAGCCCTTAGTGTTTAATTGCATAACCTTGATATATTCTTCATCTTTTTCTTTGTTTGGTATGGTGTGAATTTTGTTGTGGTGGATGAAGGTATATTTGAGGTATAGATAGATAAAAATATGTGAGGGTAAAAAATAAGAATGAGTTATATGAGTGCAACAAAGAGAGGCAATTGAGAGAATGATGAGATGCAAGTAAGGTGTATGAATAAGTTATGAAAAGTATTTGATATGGGAGGCAAGGATATGTGAGAGTGGATATGAGAATGAATGGAATGTAAATGATATGAATTTATCATTTTTTAGTTATATGCTTAAAATTAAATGCAAGAAATAAAAATTTGAATGAGTGAGCTGGATTGAATGAAAAAATGAATGCAACACATTGGTATGATGCAAGGCAAGCATATAAATGGATTTTGAAATGTATTTGATTTGAGAAGAAAGGATGTGCAAGGGTGGAAATGGAAAGGAATGGAATCAATAGGGTATGAAGTGATTATTTCTTCCAACAAAGGGTGGAAGAATGTCTAGTTTGTTATTGGTTATGCTTTTTAAAATCATCATAGGGCTGAGTGGGTCAATATAAACATAGAAAAAAGATTCATGTCTCATTTCTCACTCTCCTTCGTACTGAACAAGGTGTTGAGATCCTTGAGCTTCCTCAAAATGTGACAAGAGAAGAATAGATATAAAAATATAATGATATTTAAGGATAGAGGAGTCAAAACAGAAGACAAAGTGGAAGTTGTTATGCATATACTATGAAAACAATAAATATGGAAGATCATGAACTGAAAATATGCAAATGTTGATGCGTTAGAGAACAATAAATGCATGGAGAGAGAAATACATAGATCTATTCACAGATATATGCATGGATGCATCAATAGACACATGTATATATAGAAAACAAAACTACATGGATAGATGGAGAAATGAATACATGTATACATGGATGCATGCATATTTGCATATAGATACAAATGCATATGTTACATGGAAAGATGTATTCATATACACATGCAAATATGAATGAAGGCATATATGCATAAATGCATGTATGGACAATATGCATGAATGTATGTCAACGTATAACTTTTAATTTTGTTATATTGGAAAATTAGCATTTATCTGTTTCTATTTATCATAATAGCTTTACAAATCATTATTGTTATAGAAAATCAGTGAAATGCGATTGCATAGACTGATTAAATAAATTTAAGCAAAGGCATAGCTTATAAAACTGGCGAGTAGAGGTACGTAATCCATGAGTGCAAATTAAATGCATTGAAATATCAGGAAAATGAAAACACATAGAGAGGTCAAAATAATTGAAGCAAATGCATTAAATGGCATCTGGCTGGTGGGGAAGGCACTGGAATGGCTTGGTGGCCATGGGTGGCCAACATACTTTGGCCATTTAATATAGATTTAAGCGAGTTATAATGCATCACAACTGCTTTGTGGACACTGTATTCTGTTGTACATGCTTGTGTTCTAAGGAAGAGTATTGTATATGCATGCACAAATGCATATGTGCATGTAGTACATGCACACATGCATAGATGGATGCATAGACACATGTATGCAGACAGAGATAGATATGTTACAGAGAGAGGTGTGCGGATACATGGATGTGTAGAAATATGCATATATGCATCTGCAGATGGGCAGAGACAAAGACAAATACATGGGTGCATGAGTCCATACATGCATATATACATGTATCCATGCAAGATATCAATAGATGCATATATACATGGATGTGTGCATGCAATTAATAGGTGCATATATGCATAAATCGATGTATACATGTAGCCATAGATACATCCATACATATATAGACAGATGCATGGAGAGATGGCGAGATATATGCATAAATCGATATATGCATGATTGCATCTAGGGATACATAGATACATAATGAAATGAAGAAAAAAGACACATTTATATATGCATATACAGAAGCATATAAAATTGAAATATGTTTAGCATATTGCAATCAATGAGTATTTAGACTGAACGCCTTGATAGTGGCATGCTAACTGTGTCATTGTTATCAAGTTTGTAGTGCTCATTTACCCTTGTAATAATGCATATGTAATTAATTAGGTAGCTGCTAATTAGTCTTTAAATACATAACAATTAAAAGAAAGAAATAATAATAATTATCGTTGTGCACATTTCAGCTATTAATCAAAGCTAATTAACAAAGTAGCAATGGAAAAGCATGTGCATGTTAATATGTTAGAGAGCATGTATTTGTGCATAAGTGTATAAGGATGCCATGAGTTGTGATTTCTACTTGCATGTAGTTGTATTAAACAATTAATAGTAAGTATAGAATGACCCCATTGGGTTGGGAATTGAAAGAAATAAAGGAAAGAAATAATTATAACTATCCTTTTGCAGATTTGACTTATTAATCAAAGCCAATTAACAAAGCAGCAGTGGAAAACCATGTACATGTTAATATGTTAGATAGTATGTATTTGTGCATAGGTGCATAAGGATGGTATGTATCTTTAGATTTTAGATTGCATAGGTAACATGTGCTTCATAGTCATCTAGTTAGGGTAATCTGATCACTTTGTGCATATTGGTATTTAATTCTAGAAGTTGATGTTTCAAAAGTTTTTTTTTTTAATTTGGAAAGTGATTACTTTGAGCGTTTCATTTTTGTTATTCTGCAGATCTGTGTAGTCACAGGAGATGTTGCTACAGAGTCAAGACCCAGAAACGAGCTACTTGATACATTTATCCATAGATACATGGATGTGGACATCTATCATGGTATCCATAAATGCGTAGATACATGTATCTATGAATAGATGTATCCATGTATACATCGACACATATATGGATAGATGCCTGTATGCATATGTACATAGAAGCACATATACATATATGCGTGGATGCATCTATAGGTAGAAGAATACATAGAAACATAGTTGGATGGATAGATAGATAGATGCACAGTTGGATACATAAATGCTTAAATATGCATGTATGGAAATATCCATGGATTGCATATGAAGTTGCATAGATACATATATCCATGGTTGCATGTATACATAGATGCATGTATTGCAGTGTACATGGATGCATGTATGTGTGTATCTCTGGGCAGGATGCATGGATGCATGTAAATAGAATAATTTTCTCAAATTCATAGCTATTGTCCTCATAGGCACATATGCAAAAAATGGAAGCATACAAAAGGAAAGTGAACTATTTGAAAAAAGTCGTGGAATAAAAGTGGATCCATGAAATGTGGTTCAAAGGGATTATGTAAAAACCCTTTTGTGTATTCTGTTGACTGCATGCGAGCCTTGTAAAGACTATATATCTTTAATTGTTGTAGAGTTGTGCCATAGAGAGAGCTTTAGAACCAATGTGATGGTAACCTGTGTTGTAATGAGAGGTTTGGAACAATGTAAACCTAAATTCTGCAATTGTAGCAAATTTTTTAAGAAAAGAGTACAGGGTGAGTTTCTAGAATGAACCTTTTTCTTTGTTTACAATTGCGAAATGCAAGTAGAGTTTCACAATGCTTTAAGGCATTCTTATAGTTTGATTATAAATTCATATTTTAAACTACTTTTAGTATTATCTATTCGAATTTCTTGTTGAAATGAGAAGGTTTCATCTACATTTGATAGGAATTATGTAGAAACCCTCTTGTCCATTTTACTTCATGCATGTGAGCCCTGTAAAGTTTGTATATTTTTTATTACTGCAAAGTGGTCCCATAAATAGAGCTTTGGAACCAAAATTATGTCAACGTGTGCGATAATGAGAGTTTTCTCCTTGAACCTTGTTATATATTCAAAGACTAATTAGCAATTCAAACAGTGTCCCCTTTAGTCAGATGCCATTCAATGCATTGAGTTTGCATCAATGAATTTTGTACCTTCAGCTACTAGTTTTAATCAAAGTATGCATATGGATTTAGAATCAAAAGCTCTTTCCTATGAACCCATTTTTAATTTGCTTATGCATTTTCCCAGAATGCTTTTAACCGGCAGCATTGGCCAATCACATTTCAGCATATAACATATTACTTATTTTTTTGTATAGTTTGGATTTGGAGAGCTATTTTTAATATTGGAAAATTAACATTTATCTATTTTTCTATTCATCTGAGTAACTTTATAAATCATTTTTGTTTTAAAAATTTGGGAACATGCGAATGCATAAATTGATTAAATAAATTTAAGCAAAGGCATAGTGTAAAAGTTGGCGGCTAGAGGTACATAATCCATGAATGCAGATTAAATGCATTAAAATATCATAAAAATGTGAGCGCAATGCATGAATGCAAATTAAATACATTAAATGGCATCTGGCTAGAGGTGAACGCATTGGAATGGCTTGGTGGCCATGCGTGGACAGGGTACTTTGGTCATTTAATATAGAGTTAAGCCACTTGCTATGCATCTCTATTACTTTGTGTGTGTTGTTTTTGTGTTCTGTAAGCCTGTGTTCTCTAAACCTAGACTCTGCAATTGCTTTGAGCTTTTTCGCTATGATGAAAGCATAAAGGATAAAGGAATTTTGTGAACTGTTATAGTTAATGTGCTCATAGGCACATATGCAAAATATGGAAGCATACACAAGGGAAGCAAATTGTTCAAAAAAACTCCTCAAAGAAATGTGGCCCCATGGAATGCAATAAGTGTTCATAATGGACACTTTGGTTTCCGCATGTTAACTTTGTCAAATAATGCAATTTGACATGAACAATGTTGAAGCCATGACATGAACAATAGAACTATTCAACACTGAACTCTATGCCTGTAATAATTATTGCAAAAGCTGTAAATGCCATAGATGAAATAATATGAATAAAATTTTAGTTTCTGCTTTTCTTGAAATGCAATGAAAAAACTGCTATAAAGGCATAACACAAGGTTGTGTAACATATTGCCACTCTTGTTTCTAATTTCTTTGGACATGAATGCTTTACACATTTGATTGCAATAGTAACATGTCTACGAAAATGGAACAATAGAGATCATAAATCAGTAGTTTTAAGTTTGAGTATATATGTATCTTAATACATATAAGCTCGATTTGGCATTTACGAAAACAACTGTTATCTACAGTGAAAGAGCTAATTAGTGTTCCTATATACGATATCCATAGAACAGAATAAATTGCTACAAGGCTAGAGTGGCACATCCATAAATGCATGGACGCATGTATACGCAATTGCATACAGGGATACGTAGAAGCTTAGATGAATACATGTATACATGAATATGTGCATATGTGCATATGGACATAGAGGCATATATACATTTAAATATGCATATATGCAGCGAAAGCAACAAATGGATTTCTCTATACAAGAATGTACTTTATACATTAGAATGCGTGATGGAAAAGTGACTATAAAGTATAATGCATAAAAGCAGTGTCGAGACTTGGTTGCATTAATAGCATAAAATGAAAAAAGCCAGAGGAAAATAACTATTTATTGCGTCAAGTAACTTGTTTATGGGTCTGGAGTGTGCAAGCATAACAACTTCTACTTAGTCACCATAAACTCTCAAAAACATAACAAACAGAGAGCAAATATTGGAAAAGCTAGAAATGACAGAATGCAAAAGGAAACATTTAAACTATATAGTTTGAATGGCATTATACATAGAGGGGTAATAATTATTGAACATATATGTTGGATGTACATAGAGAACCACTATCTTCGTAGGTGCAAAAAATAAAGCATTGATACGAAAGTATAATATTAAGATATATAGAAATAAATAAAGCATTGATCTGAATTTTGAATGTAATTATTATTTCTTAAGAATAATAGATGTCTCCTTAACTTCGTATAAATTCCATACAGTCAAGAGGAAGGTTTATATGGTTATTTGTCTAATTTACTATTGTATGCAATCGAAATAAAAAACTTGTATGCAAATCTGTTCTCAAGATTTCTATATGAATTCCTAGAAATGAAAAGAAAATAAAGTTTATGTTTAGTTGAAAATTCAGTATGCTAGTAAAGGAATATATGTTTGGTTGAAAATTCAGTATGCTAGTAAAGGAATAATGGGAACAGATTCTTATTAAATGAGCTTAGCTTTTACTTTTAAAAGGAGAAAATTATTCTCTCTACTTATTAATGCTTTAGACTTCACCAAAAAATTATTCATCCTTCTTGCATAAGAACCCAACGTGGGAATTTATACAAGAACTAGTGCCCTGAGCATTTTAAATGGTTATAATAAATTTCAAATAAAAAACCCAGACCTAAACTAAGACTAAGTTATCCCATAGTACAGCCAACAAAGGACCCAAAAACAACACAAGTAGTCTGCTCCAAAAATAATAAAATTATACAGACAAAAGTAACAGTATCAATAATCCAAATCAAAAAAATCTTAAGTTTATAACCCACAGCAAATTTGAACAATTTAAAAACTAACATTAATTATCCTTAATTTGAATTGAAGTAGTTTATAGAATGAAATAAAACTAATAATTCAAAAAAATATAGTCTAATCCAGCAAATGCATTAAAGAATCTGATGCAAATCCACTGTATTTAACTGGAAAATTGTCTTGGATATTAGCAGATGGAACTATTGTTTTCAATCAACTTGTAAAACAAAACTAATTTGCAACTGAGCAATATGGAAATTAAATAAAATATATGAAATTAATTATGTATTCAGTTAATAGTTAGAGAAAGTATTTATTCATGTTTTTTTTGCCAAAAGAACAAGAACATGTTAAATATATATTTGTGAAATAAAGTTAATTAAATGTAGGAATTACAATTAAAAAAATCAATTAAAAATTAATGGAGAATTTAGTAATAAATATTTAAGAAGAAATTGTAGTCAATTGAGTTAATGATTTATAAAGGCTTCCTTAAGTAGTAGAAAGTTTCTAATTTGAAACTCATTGATTACATGTAAAGTTTAATAACCAATTAATTAATATTAAAAGATATAATGTTACGAATATTGAATTTCAATTAAGAACTTTCCAAGTTGAGAAGTTTTATTAAAGCAAACTTTTGTCTTTTAATTCCGTGCAGAAATTGAACAATAGGTTAATATGTGAAATTTATTTAAAAAAAACTTAATAAAATTTTAATAATACATTGCAATAGTCAAGTTAGAAAAATAATCTCCCTTCAAAACAAATGGATGAAAGAATAGAGTCATTGAAAGTAAACTTAGTATTAGCAAATGAAACAAATTGAGTATATATAGAGAAGATAAAATCTATTGCTACGAGAGTACTTACATTTTAAATAAATTTTTAACCATAACATCCATTCAAAGATGTCGAGTTCATTTCATATAGGTTTCTAGAGAATTCTAGAGTTGAACTTGTTGGAAAAACAAACAAGAATGACTATCTCTACAATTTTGTGTTGTCATTGATGTCACCATGTTGTGACTGCAAGTCTAAGTCAATGCCTGATCCAGTATTTCGGTCCGGTATTTGAATCGGTATTTGAATTACACTCTCTGGTATTCTAGTCCACATTCCTCCGCAATTGACAATTACTATTTGCGGTTTTGGGAAATTGTTTATGGTTGTTGAAGGCATGCATGTTCAGAATATTATGTTCTTTGGTGCTCGTACAACATAATGGCATTAGCCTGTTGGTTGTTTTTTGCATTGAAGTCTATTCTTGGCTGACTTCTCGAGTTAATCGTGATACGGTGAATTAATTTTTCTATGCGGATATTTGTGCAACCTATCTTAGGATTATGCCGACATGATGTAGCGTGTTGGATGTTTGAATTGTTTTTTGGAAATATTTTATGAATGTTTGGAGCCGAAAGTTAGTATTTTTGGAAAATAAGAAGTGCATCTAATTAGGCCGACCTAATTGATGCTTGCGGATAGATCAGGTATATATATGTACATGTTGGATAGGTTTTAAAAGAGATGTAGAAGTCTGTGTATGTGTGAATAATGAAGCAGTAGTGAATGCAAAAGTGAGAAAAAATGATGAAGTGTGTTAAGTCAATTTATTGAGCATCACCAGAACTGCATCAACACTTGTTAGGTGCATTATTATCAGTTCATTTTGGCTATAAAGCCCAATTTTGTTTGTGAATCTTTTTGTAGGCAATGAGCCTCCCTTGTAAGTAGTGATTTTTTGTATCTGGACAGTGAGTCCTTTCAAGGCAGTGAGCCCTTGGTAGTGAGACTTTTATTTTCAATTTGAAACTACTTTGTATTGTGAGTTAATCCTCACTGTGGTTTTTCCACGTAAAAATCTAGTGTTTATTATGTTAATTTACTTTTTGTTATTTGTGATTCATGCAAGTATACTTAATAACATAATAGTGTGGCTGTGGAATTGACAAGTGTTGAAGTTTTAAGTTTTAATTATTGACAATTGATTCACCCCCCTCTCAGTTGTTCTACGCCTTTCTAACAATTAGTCTTAGAGATTTGGTTCCTTGGTGAAGAGCTTAACCACTTGAGGATGATCCTAATGGTTGATCAAATGGATGATAAAGAAGAAATCTGGACTGCACTTAAGGATCTTGAAAAAGTTGAAAATGAAAACATAAATCTGAAAGAGAATTTGGATGAAGCAAATTAATGTGTCTAGAAGTTGAAAGAACAACTAAAGAAATTCAAGGAAATACAAAGAGAAGTGAGTTAGCAGCTAAAACAAGAGATAATTGGACTGAAAGTGACAGTAGAAGAGAAGAAGAGAATTGAAGAATGTCTTAATGCAATGGTGCAGAACAAAACTAAAGAATGCTCTAAACTTGAACATGAGGTAATAAACTTGAGGATTGAAATGGAAAAGGAAAAACTCTATGAGTATAATTTCAAATCAAGCTCTGATAAGCTTGGAGAATTGCTTGTTGGACATAAATCAAGTAAAGACAAAGTTGGCTTGGGAAATGATGGAGGTGAAAGTTCTAAGGTCAATCAATTAATGACTCAAGACAAAGGGAAGCAAAAGAGAAATTCAAGGAATTTTGCAAGTAGACCACCTGTGAGACAACCTAATGCACAAAGGTATCTCTCTTTCAATGGTATTTGTTTTTCCTGTAATAAATATGGTCACAAGGCAACATAATGCAGGAGCAGGAAGAATCAATTTTCTGGTCCTTTCACTGGACAATATTTTGAATGTAAGAAGGTTGGACATAAAGCTAATGAATGTAGATCTCAGTGAGAATGATCATTAATTAATAGGGCTTATATTGGCCCAATAGTAGAATAGAATGATCCTTTATGCTATTGTTATACACATAACTCATTGGACATAGAAACAAATCAATGTAGAGTGAGAAGGTAATGGAGGAGTTGGAGTAATAAAAAAGTGTTTTCTCTTATAATTGCAATAAAGTTGGACATATTTCAAGGTTTTACTGAAGTAAGAAAGGAAAGAAGTAAAACTTTGATAGGAAGAATGATCGATAAAAGAGGTTGACAAAAAGAAATGAAGCGAGATGAATAAGATATGGAAGAAGAAAGAAGAAGAAAAACTCTTTGATGTCTATCTGTATCTGGTCTGAATGATTCCTTTGGGAATTAAGACCTGGAAACATGGCCTTAGGGGGCATTATTAAAATTATAAAAAAAACCACTGGAATGCATGACTTATGTCGGAGGAGTTGACAAGGTAAATGTGAGAATGAAAAATGAGTATTCAGAGGTTTTGGAAAAGGAACTGGAGGAAATCATGTTGGCGTGAAAATTTGCAGACCAAATTAGGGTTTTCTATGTTGGGAAGAATTTTTTTAGTAGCTTTTTGATGTTTGTCTCATTTAATGCATTTTAGGGTAAATTTGATGGTGTATAAGTTGAAATTTGTGAGTCTTCTTGATAAATTGAGCATTTTAAGAACTTGAAAGGTTCCCTAAAGCGATCTTGAAGTGAGCTTGAAGTAATTTTGAAGGAAATTCAAAGAAATTGTCATAGGTAATCTGGAATCTTTTCTTAGTTTACCAAAGGGGAAGAAGAAAAATGAAGAGTTTTCAATTAACAAATTTTAGAAAGCACATAAATGGACATAGAATCGAGTGTTGTCATTCCACTTAAGCTGAAAGGAGTTAAATTGGAAGAATTTGATCATAGAAAGATGAAAGAAGGAACTAGGGCTAAACAAAGATGAATTAAAGAGCATAAAAACCCTAGATATGGATTTGTAGGGAGAATTTCCATGGTTTACTAATAAAGAGTCTATTTTTTTCTTGTTGAATCATTTCAAGAATGGTAGTATTGTATTGGACAAACCCTACTTAATCTCGAAGAAAGTGATTGAAGCGATTACTGGCTTATATAGTATTGAGGATCTTCTTGGAAAGAATACTGTGAAATACAAAGATGTGGAGGAACTTATTGGAATTGAAATGATAAGAGCCTTGAAGCTCTATTGATAAACCTCTAGGGATTTGGTTGTAGGTATGTTCCTCTGGCTACAAAATCTATTTTAAAATCCATGAAGGTTTGACATACGTATTACCATTTTATATTGCACATATGATGGTTCAAGAGAAACCATCATGATTTGAATTTGATCTAATGGCAAGAATATTTTGAAAGTTTTGAATATGATGATTAAAGATTTACATCCCCTTTAGTTTGGATCTTTGCTTGTGTGCTTGGTGCTTTACTTTTTTATGTCCCTACTAGGAAAGGATAATGTTGTGTGGGATTCTAGTATTCCTATTGGGAAACAAGTCTATAGATACCTAGAAGCATTGGCAAATAATGTAAGTATGTGAAAATCATATTTCACATCCTTGAAAACAAATCTTTGCTCTGGTATATCAGCACTAAGTTAGTTTGAAATGGGTTCATCCTTTGATAAAAGAGAATTGGAAATTGTTATTGGTGATTCCCCTCTAGAATCAAAGAAAAGAAAAACTTTATAACTGAAGACATCATTGTCTTTTTGGAAGAGAAGGAGAAAGAATCTCTACCTAGATCTGAATCCTCTGATCCAAATGACATCTAGACTATGTCAAGATTAAAGGAAAAATGAAGAAGATTGGTGAGATATGGAATGCAACCTCTCCTATTGTCAGACTAAAAATTGATGACGCTTTAGTAGATTATTTACTTCAAAAAGGTATTGATGTATCAATTGTCTTTGGTTCCCTACTAGAAAGTTTAGTTGAGATTGTTGAAGAAAGAATGTTGCTTGAAGGTCCAAAAGGATGTAAGTTTGAAGCCGTGGTTGAAAAGAGATGTACCAAAGCTAAGCAAAGATTATCTGAACTTATCATGGAAATGAAGAAATGCATTAAAGGAATATCAGATATTTACAAATATTGCCTCCTACGGCCTGCAGTAGTAGATAATTTCAGAAGTAGAATTGAAGCAATTGAATCTGAAGTGAACGACATTGGAAGGAAATTTGATATCTTTGAAGACAAAGAAGGGAAAAAAAAGGTGAGAGTTAGTGAATTGCAAGTTGAACTAATTGTTGTACAAAGACAAAGAGATGATGTAGTGAAAACTTTTTGGCTCCTTAAGGAGATTGTTGAGGTCCAGTTAGACCATATTTTTGGAATACTTACTGATGCAGAAGAGTGTGAAAAGTAGTGTTCATATTGACCTCATCTTCTTTTACTTTGTTGGGCTTATTGGAAAGCATCTACAAAAGAATGGATTCAACTACATTTAACTAGAAGAAATTGTGTCCAGTTCTCAAGGAAAGATACAAGAAGGTGTTTCAGGTGAAGAGTGTCATTTTTACTTGAATCCCGAGTGTTCAATTTCTATTTTTTTGTTTGTTTTGGAGAAGAAGAAAATGAAGAGGAAAAGGAATCTGAACAAAATGAAGTTAATTGAATTGTTGTTTGAAATTTTTTGGATGGTTGGAAGTTTTTGAAGAATTGGAATCTTTTTGTAAATTTTGATGTCACCATGTTTACATCCTTTTTGGATGCCCTTTGCCATTGATGTCAAAGGGGGAGAGATTGGAGTGACTGGGGGAGAGTTTAGAGAGTTTGGAGAGATTGGAGAAGTTTTTTTGAATATTTATTTTTGGCACATGTTGCCATCAATGAAAAAGGGGGATATTGTTGGAAAAACAAAGAAGAATGACTATCTCTACAGTTTTGTGTTGTCATTGATGTCACCATGTTGTGATTGCAAGTCTAAGTCAATGCCTAATATGGTATTAGAACCAGTATTCGAGCTGCACTCTCTAGTATTCTAGTTTGCATTCCTCTATAGTTGATAGTTACTATTTTTTATTTTGGGAAATTGTTTATGGTTGTTGAGGCATGCATGTTCAGAATATTATGTTCTTTAGTGCTCGTACGACTTAATGACATTATCTTGTTGGTTGCTTTTTTCATTGAAGTCTATTCTTGGCTGACTTATTGGGTTAATCATGATACGATGAGTTAATTTTGCTATGCGGATATATGTGCGACCTATCTTAGGTCTATGCCAACATGATGTAGCATGTTGGATGTTTGAATTGTTTTTTGGAAATATTTTGTGAATGATTGGAGCCAATAGTATTTTTGGAAAATAAGAAGTCCATCTAATTAGGCCAATCTAATTGATGCTTGTGGATAGATCATGTATATATTTGTACATGTTGGACAAGCTTTAGAAGAGATGTATAAGTGTGTGTATGTGCGAACAATGAAGTAGTAGTGAATGCGAAAGTGAGCGAAAATGATGAAGTGTGTTAAGTCAATCTATTGAGCATCAACAAAACTGCATCAACACTTGTTAGGTGCATTGTTCTCAGTTCATTTTGGTTGTAAATCCCAATTTTGTTTTGTGAAATTTTTTGTAGGCAGTGAGCTTTTGTATCTAGATAGTGAGTCCTTTCAGGGAAGTGAGCCTTTTATTTTCAGTTTGAAACTAATTTATATTGTGAGTTAATCCTCACTGTGGTTTTCCCCTACTTAGGTTTTCCACATAAAAATATGGTGTTTATTGTGTTAATTTACTTTCTGTTATTTGTGTTTCATGCTTATACTTAATAATCAAATAGTGTGGTTGTGGAATTGAAAAGTGTTGAAGTTTTAAATTTTCATTTTTGACAACTGATTCACCCCCCTCTCAATTGTCCTACGCCTTTCTAACAAAAAAAATAAAATAATTGTAGTTTTCTTTAGTAACCTTTAGACTGCGAGCTATGATAACGGGGGATTTTGGAAGTGGTAGCTTTGATCAAGTCTAGAAATTAAACCATAATAGGAAATTTACCTTATAAAATTTAACAAGAATTAATAAGTAAACCCCAAGCTATAAATGTTAACTATTAGCATGACCTCCAAGAAATATTTATCCTATCGTTTAAGACTTGATAGCATCCGGTTAATTCATATGATATCAATGATAATGGAGTTGAGAATTTTTTTTCATTTACTCTTAATTTTGTTTTGAAGCATGTTTGTTTGGTGCAAAATTATTTACTATCTCAAAACCTTCATAATCAAGTTGTTTTTTGTGCAATAATATTTTTATCTTAAGCAAACTAAGAAAAAAAATGTAGGAAGGAAAAGGAAAACTGCTTTTTGTCAAGCTTGTCAAACTTAAAAGAGAGATCATTTCCTATACCTTAGGATACTTAGGCAATGTTTTAAAAACATCTCCAATTGAAACACTTAGACAAGAATGCAAACTAAGATAGTTTAAGCGATGTAATGACATTGTAAACTTGATGTCATTGATTATAGATTAAATTTAAAACTAGAATAACATTAGTAAGTTGGAAAAAATTGAAAGTTGTGTATGGTTTAATTTGGGAAAATTTTAGGGCATGATAGAACTACCACAAGAGATAGATGCTAGGGATCAATAGATCTTAAAATTGAAAGAAGAATTATTTTAGAGGTCTCAGGCTACAAATAGCCTTCCTATTATCCTTGAGATATATGTTTTGTGTTGGGAATGGATAAAGTGTTGGAATTTCTAATCTTGAGTAGTAATGGGCAAGTGCATTAAATGCACAGTCATATGAGATCCATTTTGGATCATTCCCCCCACTTGTTGTGTCTTACTTATATTGGCTAGTTAATGTTTTGTAAGAAAATTAATTATGATGGTTGAATTTGAATTTTGAGCAGTAGTTTTGGGAAAAGGAAAGAAAGGAAAAAAGCAAGAATAAATTGTTTTTGTTAAGATAGCATAGAAGAACAAGGAGGAATGTTCAACATAATAGAACAAAGGAGAAGAACCTACAACAAAAAAAGATATTGCATAGAGTGCAGAGGTACAATACTCTGGAATATTTGCAGGAGCACATAGAAAGCTCCAGTGTGCCAGAATTTGGGCAGTTTGTTGTATGAAGAATATATAAAACCTTAGCTTTGGCTTTTTCTATGTAATCATTTTGAATGCAATCCTTTTTATGTATAAATGAAATAGAAAATATATTATATCTCCTTGTCTTGTTGTCTCCTTTTTTGTGTGTGTGTTTACATCTTTGCCCACTTTAGTTGGGATCTTTTCCCAACAGATTGGTATCAAAGCCCTAAGTTTTTTGGACATTCAATTTTTAAATCCCTAGCTTTATTCCTAGGCGTGTAGTGGTAGAACCCTAGCTTCTGGGTTTTTAGGAAAGCCCTATTTTATTGGGCAGTGAAGGAAAGACCTAGATTTCTTCTGGGTATTTGTAGTTTCCACTATTTAGCACAATGGCTGGAGAAGATAATAGGAGTTGGCAACCACCACCTATGTTTGATGGTAAAAACTATGAAATCTGGGAAAAGAAAATGAAAACTATTTTAGTAGAAAATTATTTGTGGGAATTAGTAGCAATTAGGTTTATATATGTGACTAACCCAAATGCATTTACAACATTGAGCAATGCTCAAAAGAATCAGTTGAAGGAGACAAGAAAAAATGATGCTAAAGCCCTTAGTTTGATTGAGGCATCCTTGACAGAGGTTATTTTTCCTCAAATAGCAGTAGCTAGTTATGCAAAAGAAGTGTGGGAAATACTTCAAAATAGTTACAAGCATATTGACAAGTTGAGACTAGTGAAACTCTAGCTGCTAAGGAGAGAGTTTGAGACCTTGCAGATGAAGGACAATGAGTCCATTTTAGATTTTCATACGAGGGTTTCCACCTTGGTTAACTAGCTAAGGATAAATGAAGAATCAATGGAAGAGTAGAGGATTTTGGAGAAAATCCTTACAAGTTTACCCATAAAGTTTGATCCAATAGTGATTTCCATTGAAGAGGCAAATGGCCTCTCAAAAATGTTAGTTGATGAGTTAATGGGCTCACTTCAAATCCATGAGCAATGCCTAAATAGGTCTACAAATTCTTCCCAGGAGCAAGCTTTCAAATCTCAAGCCAATGTGAGAGGCAAGGGAAGAGGAAGAAATGGCAGAGGAAGAGGTCAAAGGGGAAGAGGAAGAAGAAACTCTAGAAGAGGAGGCTCAAATAGTCAAGAGGAGGCCAGCACCTCCCAATTAGACTTTCAAAACCCAAAGAAGAATAGCAACTCAAATCAGAGGAATGTGATAAGAGAAATGTGCAATGTTACTACTGTCACAAGTATGGTCACTATGCAAGTGAATGTAGGAAGAAACAACATGACCAGGGGTGTCAAAATGAAAATGTGGCAAATGAGAACAAGGCTGAAAATGAAAAATAGTCACAAAGTGTTTATTCCATGCAATCTTGCAAAACAGGGTAGTGTTGAAGTTTGGTATTTGGACAATGGTTGTAGCAACCACATGAGTGGTAACAAAATTTATTTTCCTCCATAGACAACATCATTAAGTCTGAAATCAAAATGGGGAACACTGAGAAGGTTCTAGTCATGGGCAAGGGCATAGTGTGCATGCAAACCAAGCATGGTGAAGAAATACAAATCTATGATGTCTTTTATGCCCTAGGCATGAAACACAATCTCTTGAGCATTGGAAAGATCGTTCAAAATGGTTATAAAGTCCTAATGGAGAAAGGGGAATGCATCATCTATGGCAAGGATGGAAGCAAGAAATTTATGGCAACGGTTCAAATGACAAAGAACTGGATGTTTCCCCTCAAAATGAAAATCCCAACACAATCAATAGACTTGCAGTAGTCAACCTTCAAAATAGTCATCCAAGACCCATCCAAGCTTTGGTATTTAAGGTATGGGCACCTAAGTTATTCTAGTTTACATCTTTTAGTTGGAAAAGATATGGTTAGAGGCCTACCAACAATCGTAGAGCCTGATGGAAAGTGTGAAGCATGCATCCTAGGTAAAAAAAAAGGCAACCCTTACAATCAGGGTATTCTATGAGAGAAAGAGCACCATTAGAGCTGGTGCATTCAGATTTGTGTGGTCCGATGAAGACCCTAACCCTAGGTGGAAATGTTTATTTCATGACATTCATAGATGATTATAGTAGAAAAATATGGGTGTATTTTTTGAAGAAAAAATCAGAAGCATTTGAGAAGTTCAAGGAGTTAATGCCTTGGCTAAAAAGTAAAATGGACACTATATCAAAGTCCTCAAAATGGATAGAGGGGGAGAGAACATCTCAAAAGATTTTATGGACTTTTGCAAGTCTCAAGGAATTCAAAAATAGCTCACATCCTGGTATACTCTACAACAAAATGGAGTAGCTGAAAGAAAGAATAGAACCATTATAGAGATGGAAGCAAGCAAGTTGAAGGAAAAAGGTTTGTCTAATGAATATTGAGGTGATGATGCAACAACAATAGTCTAAATTTTGAACATGTGCCCCTACAAAGGACGTTCATGATAGGATTCCACAAGAAGCATGGAAGAAATGCAAATGGAGTGTTGAGCATTTGAGAATATTTGGATGTGTGGCATATGCACTTGTGCCGAAAGAGAAAAGGAAGAAATTTGATGAAAATGGTGAAAAATGTATTTTCATAAGCTACAGTGAAGAATCCAAAGCCTATAGATTGTACAATCCCATCACTAAGAAAGTGGTGATTAGCAGGGATGTTGAATTCATTGAAAATGAGTCATGGGATGGAACAATGGATAGCAACACAGGTATTTATGTCACAATACCCTTTGAGGATGAAGAAGTTGCAGAAGGAAAATCCGCCAGAACTTTACACAAGGTAATAGTTCAGAAAATAGTAGCAACAACTCCAAAAAAATTTAGTAGAACAGTTGCTCTAGAAACTTTCAGTAGGGTAGTTGCTCTGAAAATTTACAACAATAGTCTTCTTCATCAGTCCAATAGTCAAGAAGCTCTAGAAATTCTGACCCTATGCTTGCATCATTGATCCCACAAAAGACTAGAAGCATGAGGGAAATTTATGGCAACACAAGGTATGATGATTTTGATGAGAATTTAGATTTTTCTTTGTTTTCCTATAGTGATCCAATGTATTTTGAAGAAGTCGTGAAAGAAGAAAAATAGTGTAAGGCCTTGGATGAAGATCTGGACGCTATAGAGAGAAATAAGACATGGGAGCTCACTGATTTACCTAAAGGGAAATTAGTCATTGGAGTTAAGTGGATCTATAAGACCAAATGTACTACTGATGGTAAGGTTGAGAGGCATAAAGCAAGACTAGTTGTTAAGGGATACAAACAACAACTCCTGAAAGAGACTATGATGAAACATATGCACCAGTAGCAAGGCTGGAAATAGTGTGGATAGTCCTAGCAATTGTAGTCCAACACAAATGGAAAGTATTTCAAATGGTCGTGAAATCAACCTTCTTGAATGGAGTGCTAAAAGAAGAGGTGTATGTGGAGCAGCCACCTAGCTACAAAGTCCCAAGGCAAGAAGACAAGGTCTATAGGCTTTAAAAAGATCTCTATGGGCTTAAACAAGCACCATAGGCATGGTACAACATAATTAATTTGTACCTTCTGAGCAATGGATTTAGAGAAAGGGGTAGTGAGCCCACACTCTACATCAAGGAAGCTAATGGTGAGATTCTCATTGTTGTTTTGTATGTAGATGATTTAATTTTCACATGGAATAGTAATCTTTTCATTGTTGATTTCAAAGAGGTAATGAAAAATGAGTTTGAAATGATAGACCTAGGTTTGCTAAAATATTTCCTAGGCATAGAGTTCCAACAAACAAAGCATGCCATATTTATTTCACAAAAAAATTATGCCAAACAAATCTTGAAGAGATTTAGAATGTTGGACAGCAAACCAGCCCCAACCCCAACAACTACATGTTTGAAATTAAGCAAAGAGGACAACAATAGTAATGTTAACCCAACCCTATACAAGAGCATGGTTAGAAGCCTCATGTATTTGACAACAACAAGACCTGATTTGATGTACATGGTAAGCTTGATTTCTAGGTTCATGGAGAAAACTAAGGACACACACTGGAAAGTAGGAAAAATAAATCTAAGGTATGTCAATGGCACGGAAAGCTATGACATCATGTATACCACCTCCAATGAGTTTCAGCTGGTTGGGTACACAGACAATGATTGGGAAGGAAATATAGATGAGAGGAAGAGCACATTAGGATATTTGTTCCACATGGGTTCAAGAGAAAAATCATGGGCATCAAAGAAGCAACCAATAGTTTCTCTCTCCACAACTGAAGCATAGTACATAGCAGCAAATGCAACATGTCAAGCTATTTTTCTTAGAAGAATCCTTGCAGATTTGAATGAGTAACAAGAAGATGGTACAACCATATTTTGTGAAAATGTGTCGTCTATTGCCTTGACTAAGAATCCCGTCTTTCATGGGCAAAACAATCGCATCAAAATCTGCTACCATTTCATAAGGGAGTTGGTGGAGCATGGAGAGATTAAACTTCAGTACTGCAGATCTGAACAGTAGCTTGCTGATATTTTCACAAAGGAATTGTCAAAAGACTCCTTTGAATGCCTAAGAGATAGGCTTGGTATGATGGAATGCTCTAGAACTTCAGTTTTGGAAACTTAGAAATGTGTCAGAAATCTAGGTAGGTCTAGGCAAGACAACTTTTGAACACAAAACAGGTGCAAACAGGTTTGCTCCAGAAACTTTGCTTTGGTGCTCTAGAAATTTTGCTTCAGAAATATTGTACTGGAAGTTTCGAAGAGTTATGAAAAACAAGCACATTTACGCTGGAAACTTTGCTTTGAAAATTTTTCTCTAGAAAATTTGAATGGTGATGAAAAATAAAATGGCTCAAGATTAAGGGGGGTGTTGGAGTTTTTTTATCTTGAGTAGCAATGAGCAAGTGCATTTAATGCATAGTCAGATGAGATCTATTTTGGATCATTCCCTCCATATTCTGTGTCTAACTTATGTTGGCTAGTTAATTTTTTGGCAACAAATTAATTGTGGTGGTTAAATTTAAATTTTGAGCCATAGTTTTGGGAAAAGGCAAGAAAGACAAAAAGAAAGAATAGAATATTTTTGTTAAGACAACATAGAAGAACAAGGAGGAATGTTCAGTAGAATAAAATAGAGGAGAAGAAGAATATGCAACAACATAAGATATTGCATAGAGTGCAGAGGTCTAGTGCTTTGGAATATTTGTAGCAGCACACAGAAAGCTCCGATGCATTGGAATCTAGGCAGTTTCTTGTATGAAGAATATACAGAGCGTTAGCTTTTATTTTTTGTATGTAATCATTTTGAATGTAATTCTTTTTGTGTATGAATGAAATAGAAAATATATTTTTCCTCCTTGTCTTGTTGTCTCCTTTGTTGTGTGTGTGTTTTCATATTTTCCGACTTTAGTTGGGATCTTGTCTCAACATAAAGGACATAGATTCAAACCTACAACAGGCACTTTGATTTATTGTTGATTCAAAATCACTGACCATGGAGGTAATTGGTGTTGTGAATCAAGTGCTCTCTTTTGTTTCAATGAATGTTATAGAATCATTGTTTCTAGTAGAAAAATTATATAGTGCAAGTGACGAGATGCTTTAGAAAGTAGGCATAAATGAAAAACAATAGATAGCTATGAAAATAAATCAATTATTGAGCTATAACAAAGCTGAGTTGAAGTGCCAAGCACATTTGGGTGACTTGCAAAAGGTGGTGCATACCACAATTGGGACTACCAATTCAAAAAACTTATAGTGGGTACACACCAATATGATGTTGTATATTTTAGAGGTATGAGTGAATTTCCCAATGCCTTTGAGGTGGAAGCTATCCTGCGAACACTTGTTGAGTTAGAGTACCAAATGTGAGTTGTGTTGTAAAGTTTATATAATTGAACTTGATCATTGGAATTATCAATTTAGACAAAGTATTTCAGACTTTGAAAAGGAAAGAACAACCTTTTGAAGGTGAATGGGCATCTCTGCAACACTCTCTTGAGAAGATGTAATTTTGAGGCATGCACATATTGTGGATTTTTTCTTTCTAATTTGGGATTTGAACCAGATTTTTTGGTTCTTACCTTTGCAAGAATTTTGTAGTAGACAATGTTTGAAGCTTTAATAGACTTTATACTGCATTCTAGTTTATTGGATGGATTTATCTTTTTCATATTTTTTGGTAACTATGATTTTTCTTGAAAGCTTCCATGTGGCAATCAAGTGGTCATTTGTTATAAAGAAAGTCTCAACAACATTGAGAAACAATGCCAAGAAGCCATGTGGCAACTTGGCATATTATTTGATTTAGTAAGGTTTTGAGGTTCTCAAAAAAGATAATATCTAAATTTATAATTTGTTTGCAATACTTAAGAGACACCATCATCTAATTTAAATACTTTTAAGTAATACTTTTGTTTATGCAAAACTTCGTAAAGTAAAACATACTGTCGATGTGAGGATACCGGTTATGGGCCAAATTACGCTTGATCCATGAAAAATCGAAGCATAATTAAGCAATCAATACTCGAATTTCAACAAGATAAATCAATCAAAATTGAAATTAAACATTTTATCAAAAAACCTAACATGATAATCTTATGAAAGCTTTAAAGAAAATATCTACTCTAATCCATTGAAATTTATCTTGTTGTGGAATTGGTGTCACATTGATGTGGACTGACGACCCTTTCTTGATCCCGTGATAGTGAGCTTGTTTCAGTCGATTCTATGGAAGAGAATCGATAAAACCATGATGTTTGATGTATGAAAAACCTAAATTATGCACAAAATGAACATGATGTAAGCTAAGTTACCATGATTTTATGCTATAAATGATCTAATTATGCAATTGCTAAGCTAATTTAAGCTAAAAATGAGCTAAAAGATGAAAACCCTAATCTTTTTACAAACTAAGATGGATGCATGGAAGCCATAAATGGATGTTCCAAGCTATTATGCAACTAAAACAAACTGAAAATAAGCTAAATGTATGCAAATTGAGAGTATGGGTGTGAGTAAATTCAACATGACTTTGCAATAAAATATGGATCCATTTGTCTCCAAATAGTGATATATTTATAGGAGAGCAAATGAGGAATGAATGGTTGAGATCAAAAAGGTTAATCAACAGTTCAAAATGAAAGAGATGAGAGGCATGGATCATGGATTCTCATCAATGGATTAGAATGCAAGATGAAGATTAATCAAAGGCTCACAATTACCTTAAACAAACACACTTCTAACCTGCTCACACAAGTCAAAGGTAACTTGCCAAAGAGGTAAGAGGGTTTAGCTTGTTAAAAAAGCCAAGTGAGTTGATTGAAGGAGAGGGAATATTCCTCAGAATATTCCATTTGGATGAGGAAAAAGAGGATTTTACAAATTAAAAAAAAGTTTAAATTATGCAAAAAGGATAAAGAATATTCCATGGGAATATTCCCTTTGATTAGAGGAATAAGTAGTTTAACTGCTAATTAAACAAGGTTTAATTTACACAATTAGGGAATTAGAAAAATTAAATGATATTTATTAAATGAGATGATTTAATAAATAGGGGAGGGTTGAAATGATATTTAATTAAATAGGATAGGGTTATTTAATTAAATAAGATGACTTAGGAAATTAAATTAAATATTTTGATCTATTCAATTTAATGAAGTGTTAGTGCGAAAAGAGATGAATTAACCTAATTTAATTAATTAGGACAAATAGACGAAAATGATGTAATTAATTAATTAGCTAGGCTAATTGAATCAATTA
>VDFB02086081.1:171156876-171188105 GCA_007258455.2 Sequoia sempervirens | reverse complement strand
GAAGTCCTAGTGACTTTGATGAGTCTCGCCGATGTTAAAGAATCTTTGGGGTAACTTAATGATTTCAGGGATATGTCTCGGTGATAAGCTCTTGTCTTGCCGACTATTCTTCAGAGTTCATTATGACTTAATCTCATCCGTATAATGTCATACCAAAAGCTATGAGTTTGGGCAACAACGATACATGTGGAGATCGTTAGCGTGAGGTCCTGGTGAGATCGATATGTTATGCTGACAGAATGTTTTCTTCAGAGTGACTTGTGACATCAGTATGAAGTCTCATTGAAGCTCGATACTCTTGCTGAATGAAATACTCATGTCTATATGACTTTGCTATAACCTTTGATGTCTCGCTATGATCTCCTAGCGAAAGCGATAGGTCAGGGCCACTGCATGATGACTCGATGTATCTCTTGAAGCTTGATAGAATATCCTAGCGACTACAATGACTCTTGGCGACATCGATATGAAGCATATGTGGCATCGGCGAGACACTGTTAGTGTCTCACTAAGATGCCAGTGCATTACGAATTCTGTTGATCGTCTGACTGTCATATGTGGAATCTCGTGGACGAATAGAAGAAGCCGAAAGTGAACCGTTAGTAGTTGGTTCATTGTGACAGTTCTGTGAGAAATCTTGACAGTCAGGGAACACCATGGATATAGTTAGAAGTTGCAGACGCTTGGGGGTTGGATAGTGGTTCGATCAACAGTGAAGTGTGAAGAGTACAAACTGTATCAGTAAAGGAATTAAAATTTGTAAAGGCTATAACTTGGGTGTTTCTGTTTGAAGAATGTACATGGTGAATGCTGCTATATAATGACACCAGAAAGATAAGTCTGGAAGTTGTATGTAATCTTCATTACTATAATACAAAGTGATTTCTCTTGGTGTGGTGGGTTTTTCTCCTGTAAGGGTTTTCCCACGTATATCTGGTGTTCATGTGTGTTTGTCAAATACTCTGTTTCTATAATCTATTTCATAGTGCATATTAACTTGACTGTAACTATAAATTTTAAAGTGTATTTGCTTTCTTTCCTGAGGTATTGGCGTTAGGAGAATTGTTTTCCGCATCTAATTTTCCTTACAGATATTCCTAGCATGATTTATCATGGACTTGCTACAACAATAGCCAACTTTGATCCTTTCAAAGAGGTATGCAACAGATTACAACAATATAGATTGGTTATTCTAAGCATCTTTTATAGTTTGCATTACCATCTCATCATATTTTGTGTCATTTAGAATAATATAGATTGGTTATTCTAAGCTACCTTGATGGTTTGTACAGGTGCTTGTCAATGTAGAACATGAACATTACCTATTGTTAAGGAAGACCTGTGGCCCTAATGCCTCTAATAGAAATTTGAAAAATTTTAAATTCTCAAATTGGAAACAATGTAAAATGGTCATAATTGTGTATGGGCATAATCTATACCCAGTGATGTTTTTTGAAATATGGGTCAAATGTCTGGCATTGTATAAAGGGTATGTTTAAAATGTAAAGGGGCATGTATTTTGGAAACTCATACGTTTTGTAAAGGGGTCTATTTTTGTACTTAATTGAGCTACAAACAAAGGTTTTCTTCCTGGTTCTTTCCTATCAGTATGCTCGTTTGACTAGGTTTTGTAATATTTCCCATTTATATATAATAAATTATAGTGGCTTGCAAATTTTTCTCCTCAAACCCAATTATTTAATTCACAAGGGTGACCTCATAGTCACAAACCTATTCCCTTTCATTTTCAAATTCAAAATTGAAACTTTTCGCTAAGTGGTGTCATTCACCCACTTTGAGTTGACTAAACACATGTTTGGCATAATTTGATGATATACGCTAGCATTAATAACATACAATATATTCATTATAATCATGAAAAAATTCATTTATCTTATAGCATTGGAGCAATTAATAGTGATACATTTTGATTCAATCTAATAAAAAATGAGTAACAAATTTCTAAATACCACCAAGTCCCTAGATATTCAAGAGTAGATGCAAAGATAAACATTCATACCCTTATAAGCCCTTAATTATCCAATACCCCTATCAACCCTTAATTATGTTAGGTTGATTGTGTTTGATTGATTGGATTTTATACATCCTTGTACCTCATTGATACATTGGGAGAAGTGGATCATCTTTCCATAATGTAATGCTTGGGAGTTACATTGGGAGAAGTGGATCATCTTTCCATAATGTTATGGGTTCCTACTGAGTTGATATGTTCATGGTGGAGGGCTATATTGAGTGCTATCATAATTACACGTTGGGGGGGTTAGTGGTTTTAAACTATCAAGAGTGAAAGGCGTGGAGAATTGGGTTTTGAAATAAAATGAAGAGTTAAAGGTCCAAAAATGGTGGTTTTTTTCACTTCAAAATAGAGTATTTACCCTAGGGTTTGCAAAAATATTTGAGATACTAGAAGTTTCTTTGTTTTCTAAGCATATTTGGGCCTAAATAAATGTTTCTAAGGTGGTGGAAAATTCTGAAAGGTTGGGGAAGTGCTACATCCAATAAACCCTCAAGAATTACACTAAAAACAAGGGTTTTTTAACTTGACAGTTACAGGTCCGTACAAATGGAATCCAATTGTGGAATCTTTGTTTTGTTGGAAATTTATTTGCTGCCCCAAGGTTTTAGAGGTTTGTGTGGTGTTTGAAGGTATGTTGCTTTTCATTTTTGGGCTAATTGAGTAGCCTATTCAAGGGTGAATGTATAGGAAGTCAACGCTAGTCCAAAGGAGTCTATGTTGTTTCTCATATATGTTGTGTAACTTGGATATGGGTGTTTGAATTAGTCATGTGTTCATCTGGTGTTTTGGAAAATTGTGGAGTAATTGGACAAAAACTAGTTTCTCACTATTACAAGGGTTTAAGGGGGTTAAAGAGGGAAATGTGTAAGCATCACAGTCTTCAAGAAATAGACCTTCAAAGATTGCTTCCTTTTAGCACTTTGGACTCTTAAGGGAAATCGTCAGTCCAATGTAGCTCGGAGTGATTCAGTGTATTTGGGTGCAAGAGAGGACCATCTCTAGCGTAAACGTACCCATCCAGACGTGTTGGAACAACTCGTTTGGTCGTACGAGCTACGGAGTGAAAGTTGCACCACTTTGCAATTTTACACTACTTGCATCTGGCAACTTTTCCCTCCACTGAAAAGTCATCACCACAGGAAAATGCCTCTGAGATAGCAAAAACCAAGAAAGGTTTTTGTAGATGGTCCCAACACAATCCCATAGCTTCAGATGGAGAGTTTTTAAGCATCACGGTCTCTGAGAAATAGACCTTCAAAGATTGCTTCCTTTTAGCACTTTGGACTCTTAAGGGAAATCGCCGGTCCAATGTAGCTCAGAGTGATTCAACATATTTGGGTGCAAGAGAGGACCATCCCTAGCGTAAACGTACCCATCCGGACATGTTGGAACAGTTCGTTTGGTTGTACTAGCTATGGAGTGAAAGTTGCACCACTTTGCAACTTTGCACTGCTTGCATTTGGCAACTTTTCCCTCCACTGAAAAGTCATCACCATAGGAAAATGCCTCCAAGATAGCAAAGAATGAGAGAGGTTTTTGTAGATGGTCCCAAAAAAATCCCATAGCCTTTGACAGAGAGTCTGTAAACATCATGGTCTCTGAGAAATTGACCTTCAAAGATTCCTGCCTTTTAGCAATTTGGACTCTTAAGGGAAATCGCCGGTCCAATGTAGCTCAGAGTGATTCGGCGTATTTGGGTGCAAGAGAGGACCATCCCTAGTGTAAACTTACCCATCCAGATGTTTTGGAACAGACAATTTGGTTGTACGAGCTACGGAGTGAAAGTTGCACCACTTTGCAACTTTACACTACTTGCATCTGACAACGTTTCCCTCCACTGAAAAGTCATCACCACAGGAAAACGCCTTCGAGATAGCAAAAATCAAGAGAGGTTTTTGTAGATGGTCCTAACAGTATCCCATAGCCTCAGACGAAGATTCTGTAAGCATCACAGTCTCTGAGAAATAGACTACTTTGGACTCTTGGAAAATCATCGGTCTAATGTAGCTCAGAGTGATTCGGCGTATTTGGGTGCAAGAGAGGACCATACCTAGCATAAATGTACCCATCTAGACGTGTTGGAATAGTTCGTTTCGTCGTACGAGCTATGGAGTGAAAGTTGCACCACTTTGCAACTTTACACTGCTTGCATCTAGCAACTTTTCCCTCCACTGAAAAGTCATCACCACAGGAAAACGCCTCCGAGATAGCAAAAACCAAGAGAGGTTTTTGTAGATGGTCCCAATGCGATCCCATAGCCTTAGACGAAGAGTTTTTAAGCATCATGGTCTCCAAGAAATAGACCTTCAAAGATTGCTGCCTTTTAGCACTTTGGACTCTTAAGGGAAATCATCAGTCCAATGTAGCTCATAGTGATTCGGTGTATTTGGGTGCAAGAGAGGACCATCCTTACTGTAAACGTACCCATCCGAATGTGTTGGAATAGTTCGTTTGTTCGTACGAGCTGCGGAGTGAAAGTTGCACCACTTTGCAACTTTACATCAAAGTAGACCGACAACTTTTTCTCCATCAAAGTTGTCACCATAGGAAAATCTCCCTTCAGATAGGCAAAACTCGAGAGGTTTTGTAGATGGTCTAACACTTAATTCCATAACCTTGTGACAGAGTTCAGAAGACCACGTCTCGTATGAAATAGACCTTCAAAGATTGCTACCTTTTAGCACTTTGGACTCTTAAGGAAATCACACCCAATGTAGCTTGGAGTGATTCGGGCCAGGATATTTGGGTGCAAGAGAGACCATCCCCATGACGCATCCACTGGATGTGTTGGAACAGCCCATTTGGTCATACGAAATGCGGGAGTGAAAGTTGCACCACTTTTACAACTTTACACTGCTTGCATCTGACAACTTTTCCCTCCAATTAAAAGTCATCACCACAGAAAAATGCATCTGAGATAGCAAAAACCGAGAGAGGTTTTTATAGATGGTCCCAACACAATCCCATAGCCTCAAACAGAGAGTCTATAAGCATCATGGTCTTCGAGAAATAGACCTTCAAAGATTGCTACCTTTAGCACTTTGAACTCTTAAGGAAATCGCGGTCCAATGTAGCTCAGAGTGATTCGACGTATTTGGGTGCAAGAGAGGACCATCCCTAGCGTAAACGTACCCATCTGGACATGTTGGAAAAGTTTGCTTGGTTGTACGAGCTGCGGAGTGAAAGTTGCACCACTTTGCAACTTTACACTGCTTGCATCTAGTCAAGTGTTCTCATCCTATGACATAAGTCTTGAATTGCTTTAATCAGTTCTGAAAAGTCATGACCTCTTGATTGGGAGGATTGTAACTCCCCCATTTATTCAGACAACCAGATGTATGTCTGTTGACAATATCAAATAAAACCTCTAAGCCAGGGTCTGCTAGTGTAGGGAGAAGCAATGCATGAAATTTTCTTTTTGATTTGGGCTAAATGTGATTAGGACAGGCCCTAACAGGGTTGTATCAAAGCCAAAGAGAGATATATGTTGAGGAAGAAAATAGAGAAATTATAGTGAAAATGTGCATTAGCATGTCTCATTTTATTTATAGAAGAAAGTACAATGCACAACAATCAAGCAAAAGCTAAAATCCATCTATGAAATAAATTACTCACTATCAAAACTAACCTTCAAATTAAAGAAGAATTTAAGAAGCTATATTTTCATATAACTTCTTCAAATGTATTTAAATTATTGTACAAGGAACATAAAATATTAGAGATGCACTTTCCAAGCAATGTTGTTTTCCTATCGGTTTATGTAAAACATAATTATTGTGGGGATTCTACTTAAGATTCAATTAATCAAGGAAATCAGAAATGTTTTGGAGTTTTGTTCTACCAATGCAATTATTTTCTATACTAGCCATTATGGAGAAGAGGTTTATACAAATTTTCTTTGTGAAAAATACATTGTGATTAAATTATTTGTTTAAAAGTTATGTCTTGCTTTTTATTTTCTAAAAGAATCCATATTTAGATGGTGTTGCAGTCAAATAAACATCTATTTTTCACAGAGCTCACAACTTTTAATAGTATTATTTTCCTAGATTTCTAGGTCAAAGTGCATGATGATGTCATTTCATGCCTGCAAATAATTGAATCTTCTAGTCAACAAATGGTCACAACATCTTGGGATGGAATGATTAAAATATGGAACATTGATGAAGGCAGAGGTAGTTGGGCAACAACTTTTGGCTCATCTAAGAAGACACAAAGTTCCAATAAGTATATGAAGAATGGTCATATGATATATTATTAGTATTCATATGGGAGTCTAGCCATATTAATTTTTTGAAAAAGGTGAATTTATGTTATATAAAAAAATTGATGGTTACAAATGGACCACCAAATTTACTAAGGCATGGGAAAGTTGACAAAGAAGAAAATCAGATGGTGTAGGGTTAATCAAATGAGTATCTAGTTGTTACTTATGCAATGTGAAATAATGCTTTGAGTTTGAAAGATGTGCAATGCAATGTAATTAGCAATATGAATATAAACTACATAATATTTAACCATTCTTTTTATGCTATTTTACATTGATATTTAACCATTGCTTCAAAGAGTTTAATCATGCACATGAGGAGGAAACTAAATTTTGATTGTCAACTTCTATATATATCAAATTATCCAATAATCAAGTGTATGTCCATATACAAAAATGGCATCAACGCCAACTCAAACAAAGTTTTACAATATGTGGCATATGCCATCTCAATATCTATTCAAAATTTACATGCCAAAATGTCTATCTCATCCTAAACTACTAGTGGATCATCAAAATGGAGCCTCTTTGAAGCACTCATTGGCTCTGAAGGTAGCTACACAAGAAAAAGTCAAACTACAATTGAGATTAGTTATACTATATAATTTAAAATTGAATAATTAACATAAAAATCAATACACATTGAATTATAATTGAACTCTAAAATTGAAATATTGATTACCTGAAATATTCATCTCTTTGAAGGGTCAGGAGTCCTAGAATATACCCCTCTCAAAGAACTAACCAAACCAACTTTTGTAATGCCAATCTATATATGTGAACAAAAACATGAAATTGATCCAAGTTAGCATAGAATTGTTAGTAATAAGAACATATTTACCAAGCACAAAATAAAATAAACACATACCTCTTTAGGTTGATGTTTCTTTGTATCTCCTTGAGGTGTTTCAACACCTCCTCCTTCAGGCATTCAAATACCTACTCCTTCGGGTGTTGTGGCACTTATCAACAATGATGTATAGCTCACAACCGCCTGTACATAAAAATGACAAGTACATATGAAATTACAAATCTATGTCAATGTATGCATAATCAATAAAAGATATTATAAATTTTAATTCAATCAAATTTGAGTTCAATTACCTTTCCCTTATCCAACATTGTGTCTCCATAGTTTGGAGAGCATCGCACCTCGCTCGCACTATGTGTTTGCTACAAGCAGAGAGTAAGATAAACATATAAGTTAATATATAATTTCACTATTGACAATTCAAATGACAAGCAAATATACAGTAAAAAAATGTAAATGAGTGAGTGAGAAAATACATACTGCGTGCATGTCAAGGCAAAATGAAATGGCCCTAAGGGTGCTATCAGTCACTTGTGTGAGCTCCTCCTCAGACATTAACTGTTAAATAGACCATGTAAATAAATATTAGTACTTGATACTATCTCTTATTAATATTCATTTTTAAAAAAATGCAAGTTATAAATTTACACCTTAAATGTTGCCTGTGTAACTACTCCAATGTCCACCTCTCTAGCAGGAGAGGACTCTGTAGGGTGTACTCCACTCCCCTACATGAGATCTGCTATAATCTCCACATCCTGGATGTCCTAATCAGAAGTGTCTTTTGGATGCTTAGGGGGTTGTACAATAGGACCCAAACATATTTGCTTGCACGTATTGCAAATATGTGGCACACAAATATGTGGACTCGAGGAGGATGATGCAACAACACTGGATCCATCACCAAGATCACCAGACTGTGGCTGAGCTATTGAAGAAGCATGGGAAACCAAAAGACCACTCAAAGAGTGAATGGCCTGGATAGTTTGTGTGGCTGCATCCTTCATAATATCTAGATGTTGTATTGGAGGTGGCGGAGGAAGTGGAGGACGGGGAACATGTGGGCGCCTAACTACTCTAGCTACCCCTGGCCTATCATGAGGCATACCTCTACCAACGCCCTGAAAGGGTTTCATGTCAAAGAAATTGACATGATGCCCTAACAAAAAATCAGCATATAATTTTTTAATAAAGTAAAAAGGTACATCAAGATTATTGTTGGGTGGTTTATCAAAAACCATACACCAACAATCCCAAAATGTATCTACTATGCCCCTATGCATGCACCATTTTATAGAAAGTTTTGGCTTGTTAACATTAACTGGCAAACCAGTGTTGGGGTTAATAAATAAAGAGGCTATTTGGGATTTTGATATTTGGAGATCTTTCAAATCATCATAAGAAATTCCACGTGCATAATATTGCCTCATGGTTTCTCGCCATGAATGAAATGCATTATGTTGGGTGGAGAGGGTTTCTACATTTGTAATTATTCTTGTCAATGTGGTTGACATACGGGATAATCGAGGGATTTTCCTATAAACATCACAAATTCCCCTCAATTGCTCCAATTTTTCATGAATTAACTCTTCAATTGATGGGTGCGGAGGTGGTGGAGCATTTGGCATTTCGGCATTTTGATTCTCAGCTGGTGGATTTTCATTTTCAACTGGTGGAATTTGTGCATTTTCATTCTTAGTAGCTATAATGCCTGATTAAAGTTAAAAAATAATTAATCTAAAATTAGACAGTATAAATGAAACACTATTTTAAAATCAAAATCCATTAAATTTTTTTATTTTTTTATCAAAATCTATTTTGAACTCAATTGTTTCATAAAAATTCAATCAAAAACCCTATTTTGAAAAAAAATCCACAAAAAACATTCATTTTTTTTATCAAAATCCATTCTCAATTCAATTTTTTCATAAAAATTCAATCAAAAACCCTATTGTGAAAAAAAATCCACAAAAAACATTCATTTTTTTATCAAAATCTATTCTAAACTCAATTTTTTCACAAAAACTCAATCAAAAACCCTATTTTAAAAAAAAATCAACAAAAACCCATATAAAATTATTCAAATCTAAATCAAAATTGAATAAAATCAAATCAAAATAAAAAAACTTACCTTTCCAAATTGAATTTAGCCTATATCGGATATCCGTTATGCAAAGAATGGATGCACTATGCACCCGCAGGTTCTTCTCAACCGAATGACTTCAAAAAAGCAATAGAAGTTTTTAATATATGCTTTTTACAAATCGGATATCCAATTTGGATTGGATATCCGATTTGTAAAAGTAGGTTTGGTGTTTGGTATGGTGACACCTGAGCCTACAAAAAGTCAACATGTTCTTTTCACATTTTTTTGGTCGATGAAAGATGTGTTTTTTTCCTCATTGCCACTTTTTGGCCCACCATTAACTTGCACATACCCTTACATTTAATTTACTTTACCTTATTTTAGTTCTATTATTCTCGATTACTTTCTTGCATCTTAGAGTTCTTAGCAATCAGGGTAGAAGTAGTTGCATTGTGTTCTTTATGAAATTCTTAGTTTTTAGTCCATACAGGACAACAACATGACTCTGGGACTTCAGCGCACCATGTTGTAGTCCAAACTTTGCGCTTTTGTCCTTTGGTTGAAAACTTGTCAGTTTACAATCTAGAAAACCTTTGTGACCTACTCATTCTAATTCTAAAACTCTCGCTTTTTTCTTTAAGGTAGTTTAGTGTAATTCGTTCTTTGGGAATCTCTTGAGAACAAAGAGACTCATGAGCAACAATTCCCCCTTCTCTACAGCAACTCAACCCATTTTTCTTGACAACCCACACATATATTGTATGTATATGTTCCATGGTTGAAAGTGTCATATCATGCATGTTATAGCAAGAAGTCTTCATGCAGTTTCCCATAACTAACTCCATTGACTTATTTAAACCCTTCTTTTTGACAAATTTTTGGTAGTTCTTTTGGGAATTTTAGTACATGCTTTCATAGTACTGACTATCTCCTTACTCTCAAAATAATAAACTTCATAAACAAATGTGCAAGTTGGTAGATTGTGGACCAAATTCTACCAAACATAATCAATTAGTACTTAAGAATTCATGTTCATGTGAATTTGGATGAATTATGGTATGGCTGAGAAAAAGTTAAAGATGATATGTAATTAAGTGCATGCTTTATTTGATGGACTTTGCTTGGAAGGAAGCATACAAGGAAGAGAATGCACATTTTGATGAACTTTTTTTGGTTATTACATCCAGCCTGAAATTGCTTACAAGAAACTTGTAAGATTGGAAAGAGAGAATATAGTATATGCACTACAAAGGATGAACTTTAAGGGACATTACAAAATAATTTTTCATATGACTACAAGTTGTGGCATTTAGGCTGTTAATTTCTTATAAATTCACATAATAGAATAAAGACAATTTATCTATCTAATTTAAAACAATTAATACATTGGGTTATCTAACAACTAATAACAACGGAAGCAAAAATTAAAAAAATCCAATCACAGATACACAATAACACAAAATTACCTAGGAAACCCCAGTGTGGGGAAAAATCTGCAAATGTTGGATCTTCTATTTATCCTAACAAAAAAAATTCCTTTCAAAAATACAATACAAATTTGCTACAACAATCTTACATATAAAGCCTCAGCTATTTTAAATCGTGCAAGAAAAGATACTTTCCTTACATTACTCAACTTTAAATGACATATAAAATCGCTCTCGATCTTATCTCAACTTCCCAAACCCAAAACATTCTATTAATGCAATAAAAATTATGATGTTGCTAAAAATACAACTCGAATTGCTTTAAAGCATATCCAACTCAAGTTTCTTTAAAAAAACTTCACACTCCACCTTTCGAGCTACTAAAAATCAACACTCCCTCTTAGTGATGAAGGTGTTCTACACAACACCCAACTTATACTTGAAGAATTCAAACTTACTCTTCATCAAGGCCTTGGTGAGGATATATGCTATATGTTCATCTATAGGAATGTATTGGAGCTTCATTGTCCCCTTCTCCACACAATCTCTGATGAAGTGGTATTTGACCTCATTGTCCTCTGACTTGTCATGAAACATAGTATTTTCAAAGAGTTTGATACAACTCTGATTATCACAGTAAATGGTTGTAGGACCTAGCTCCTTATCAAAGAGACCAACTAGAAGTTTTTGAAGCCAGTAACCTCACATGTAGGGGTGAAGCCACAATAGTGGTTTACAATCGAAGTGAGGAAGGAAAACTTACAGAAAATGAATGCATGGAAAAAATATTGATTTTAGAGGTTCGTACGAACATACTAGTTCGACCGAACCCATTAGGGGTTCACTAGAACCTGGGTTCGAGTGAACCCTTTGAATGCTTTCCTACCAAAAATGCCAACAAAAACCCTTATAAAAGTGGGGTTCGAATGAACCATGGTTTAAATGAACCCTGGTTCGAGCGAACTCCTAGGGGTTTGCTCAAACCCCTAGGGGTTCATTCAAACCCCCCTTATTCCTCATCCCTCCTCTGAGACACAAAAAATCCCTAAATTTTGGCACTTCGGAGCTTGGGTTGATGATGAAAATGGAGGAATATTCACAAACCCAACTGGAATCAGGTAGTCCTTAGAACAAGCTATCCAACGAATATAATCTTAATATGTTTTGGTTTTATTATGTATTTTTTTTTTTTAATTTTATTAAACATAGGTTTTTCATTGAAAATGAAGGTCTATGTTTTGTACATGTGGAAAAATAGAAGATTATAAAAAAATTGAAAATATGAGTGCACCAAATATTGAAGTCCTTGATCCAACAAAAAAAAGAAGAATTTCGATATATACAAAAAAATTTATGTGTTATACGGTCGCGCTATGTCTGAATTGTAATTGGTTTGACTTCAAAACTTGATTAAAGAAAAAATATTCAATAAAAAATTGTCTAAGCAAGTGGAAGCACTAGATATTGGAGTTACGAATCTGAATTCGAAAGAATTAGAATTTTATCCTTCATGGAAAAAAAATTATACGTTATATGGTCTGCGTCACTTTTTAAAAATGTTGTTTTTTGAAAAAACCAGTTTTCATGGGAGATGGAAAAAGAAGTGTAAACTGATTCCAAAAATTTTGAAAAAAATATTTTTAGAATCTACAGAAAAAATGTGATGAGACTCTAGTTTGCATTATCTTCAAATTCTTCACATTTTAGCCGTTGTAGCTGCCCAAATGTGAAGATTTAGTTAAAAATAATAATTTCAGTGTCTAGTTTGGAAAAAAATTGTAAACCACTATTGTGGGATCACCCATAGCCATACTAGTTGCTATATACTTAGCCTCCTTAGAACTCAAAGCAACTAAATTGTGTTTCCTATTGTACCAAGAGATTGCTCTTGATCCCAAACTGAAACTGCACCTTGAAGTTCTCTTCCGGTCAACTATCTTGCCTGCCCAATCTACATCGATAAACCCCTCAAGCTTCACTCCATCTTGCTGAACATACTTCAACCCATAATCAATTATTCCTCGAAGATACCACAAAACATGCTTTGAAGCTATCTAGTGCACACATTTAGGTTCCACCATAAACTGACTAAGAAAGTTCACTACAAAACAAATGTCTGGTTTGGTGTTGACCATATACAAAAAAGATCCTATCAACTATTTGTATAAAGTCGAGTCCACTACCTCTGATCTAGAAGCATCAATCTTCTTCTAGTTGGTCACAAGTGGTGTGGACATGGGCTTACAGTTCTCCATCCTAAATCACTTCAAGATATCAAGTACAAGTACTTCCCTTGTCCAAGAAAGATTTCTCCCTCTTTCTACCACAACTCTAATCCCATAAAGTAGTGCATCAACCCCAAGTCCTTCATCTCAAACTCTCCTACAAGATCTTGCTTATAGTGTGCAATGAGCTCCTCTGACCCTATGGGGAACAAGTCATCAACATACAACACCACTATGAGAAGTTCGTCCTTCACCTGAACATAGTATAGGTTTGGTTCTGCCTCACTCTTGATGAAGCCCACACTTTTCAAGTAACTATTAATACATGAATACCATGCCTTGGGAGATTGCTTGAGCCCATACAATGCTCTTCCCAACCTGAATGCATGAGAATCCCTCCCATGTGCTTCAAATCCTTTTGGTTGTTCTATGTAAATCTCTTTCGCAATCACTCTATTGAGGAAGGCCATCTTTACATCCATTTGGTGAATTCTCCAACCCATTTGCTACTACAAAAATGATAGCTCTTATGGATGAGTACCTAGCTATTGGAGTGAAAGTCTTGTCATAATCGATCTCTTCCTTCTAAAAAAACCCCTTAGGCACAAACCAGGCTTTGAAATTTTCCACACTACCATCTGCAACATGCTTAATCTTAAAAAACCATCTCGAGCCCACCACAAAATTACCTTCTAGTCGTGGTACTACTTCCCACACACTATTCTTCATGATGGAAGAATACTCTTCCACCATAACATCCCGCCATACTTGGTGTTGGGATGCCTCTTGGAAGTTGGAAGGCTCTACTTCAATTAATTCACTCATAAGTTCCACATACTCAGAATAACGTTTAGGAGCCTTTCTCTATTTGAATGAATCCTGTGGATCCCCAACAAATTCCTAGGCCTCTCTTAGTTACTGCTCAGCCTCTCTATTTCTCCTCTTCTTGGTAATAGGAATCTAAGGCTGAGGAATTATTTCTTCCTCCTTCTAATTAGTTTGCTCGGCTTGCTTTCTCTATTCTCTTGCTTGCATGACTGAAGTTTGAGGAATTTGTGTTGCCTCAACTGTGGGTGATTTCTCCTCCTCATTCATCAAGTTGTTATACTTTTGAAGAGCCATCTCTTCCTCAAACTTCACATCTTTGTGAACAATAGTTTTCTCGAGGCTAGGAATGTAAACCTGATAGGCTTTAAAAGTTTTGCTATACCAAACAAGGATACCCTTCTCTACAATAGGTTCGAATTTGGTGAACTCTTCTCCTTCTCCATAGGAATGTGACAATACATAACGCATCCAAAGATGTGAATGCACCTGAAATCTAGTTTCTTACCAGTGAACGCCTCTTTTGGAGTCAATTTTCCCAACACTTTATGAGGGCTCCTATTTTGCAAATATAGAGCTCTATTGCAAGCTTCTACCCATAAGAACCAAGGAAAATCCTAGTCATGAAGCATGGCCTTGACTGCTCTAACTATAGCCCTATTTTTTTGTTCAACAACCCCATTTTTCTGAGGGTTGTATGGAACTATCAACACTTTCTTGATACCTTCCTGAGCACAAAAATATTTGAAGGAATTTGAGGTATACTCGCCTCCATTATCAAACCTCAGTATCTTGATCTTCCTCCTAGTTTGGTTCTCCTCGAGAGCCTTAATGTAATGCCCCGTCTAAATAACCTAAAAATGTTGCAAATGTGTTAAAAGGTGTCATAATTTTTTTTTAAAGTATTAATATTCAGTTAATTAATTGCATACATTCTTAGGTTAAGCGACGTTACACTACTTTGACTTTTCCATAAGTGACTTAAGTATTTCACATTGCACATATAAATTAATAACATAAACATAAGCATTGCATAACAATAAATTTTCCATTCAAGATAATATAAAATACAAACTTGTTTCATACATTGTATTTGATAGGATATACAATACTCATCCATCTGATGAGGTAGTTCAAATAATAGTTACATTTACAATTACATTGTTCACCTCTTATACAATTGAGGGATGTTTTCAAATATAAGTTTACATTATACAATGTTGAAATAAACATAGATCCAAGTGCGAGCTCTCCATCCATGAAGCTCTCAATGCCATGAACAAATTGGGGACCCAACGGAGTAAGGCGCACGTTCCACCCAACCATGTGGTACCCGTAGGTCCACCCCCCATGCTAGGAGATAGTAATAAGGTTACCTAGACCTAATCTACTATCCCTAGACACTAGTACAAAATAGACTATTGGTTACATTGCTTCTAGGTGGAGTGTCATCACAATGATGCAAAGGTTACCCTGGTGTTTCTTCCTAGGTTTCGGCCCTCAATCCTTGGGTTACCCTGGTAACCTCTTACGAAACCCGGCCCCTATTGCATACTGTTGCGGAATCGAATGTCTCTTAAGGAAACGAGACACCGATTTGCCATTCTAGGCCTTCTCAACTTATACTCATGACTGAAGTAGCTCAAGAGTCATAAGAGAGGTATAAGCATCTTGTTAAATGTTTTATTCTAACTACTATGTCATTTAGTTGTCACTGACTTAGTTAACTATTTGTAAGTTACCCTGACACCACTTTGTGTGTCGGCCCTTACAAATAGCCACTCCCCTAAACATAACATGGGAATCTAAGTTTTCTGACTAAGGTTTATGAAGTGTACAAACAACCCAAATCAATATAAAAGTTCAATCATGGTAAAACGAACAACAATCAATGTTCATAACACAAGTGTCAAACCACCAAATGAAACCATGTACACAACCTTAGTTAACACAAAATATTTAACTTATCAATAACTAATCCCATTAAACCGTTGGTCTAGAAGACTTATTCATTATAGACTTTTCCCGTTATGCCCAATACAAGAAAAATTAAAACAGTTTAAAGCAAATGCTTGTCTATCATTTGGATATACTAAATCCATATATAAGAGTTTGAATACATCATATTTATAAATCGTTTTAATAAAAAATCTATTTGAATATGATAAATGTAATAGTTTTCTTTTAATTCACTTTTCTAATTTTCACAAATTTTCATATGATCATTTTCTATACTTTCACAATTTTAATTTTCTCATGAAATTATAAAATATCAAAATTATCTTTCTAATTTAATAACTTCACAAACTTAACAAATATCTATATATAAACATATAATAATATGTAAATATATAAATATTACCATAAAAATACCATACTTAATTGCAACAAATACATTTATATATATATATATTTATACATATATATATATATATTTATGCATATATATATATATTTATATATATATATATATTTATATATATATATATATATATATAAATATAAAATCTGAATTATAAAATTTATCATTTAAATACTTGCATGAAATTTTGATTTAAAAAAAAAGTAACAAAGTTTTACCCGGCCGCGACAAGGGTTTAGCAGGCGGCGGCCAAAGCCGAGCCGCTTTGTGCAAGGGCGGAGGCGGTGGGAGTTCCTCCCACCGTCGCCTCCCTTAGGGGCGGCGGCTGTGGGAGCGGCCGCAGCCACCTCCCACTATCACCTCCCTTATGGGCGGCGACTATGGGGAAAACCCCCATGGCCCCCCCTCAAAAATAATAAAAACCTCTTTTAAAATTTAAATACAGTCTTCATAAAATAAAACGAAAATCCATTTATATTTAAAATTTAAATCTCTGCGAATTTTAATAGTAATAACCTTAATTAAAAATAAAATAAAACCAAGACTTCAAACTGGTAAATTCGTCCGTACGGTGGCGAATATTAAACAAACATTCATTTAAAAATGTAAATATCCATATATATACACAAATTTTCCAGTTCATCTGGAAAATTTACAGTAGGAAATTTAAATAACCTTCTACAGGGTTCACAAATGAAATCACACACAGACTTTTGCTTCATATCCAAAATTATTCTTTGTTTTCACAATTTCACAGAGTTTTGAAATAAGATAACAAAAAGATTCTTTACTATCACAACTAAAATTCTTCACAGATCCATTCCACGGATTGAATAAAAATTTACCAAATTCTCAAGATAAACATAGGAAAATACAAAGCATATCTTTTCTCTTTTTTTAAAGAAAGAACAAACACAACAAGAAAAATACCTGTAGGAAAATTGCTCTTGCCTGTAGCACAGAATCCCAAAATCTTCTTTAAAGAAATCCCCAATTTTCAAGATAGAGTTTTTCCAACCACCGAGAATCCTCAAGGGATCTCCCACAAATATACAACCAGAGAGATAACAATTTCTAAGAAGTAAGGATTTTACACACAGAATTTTATTTTTTGCAAAAGCTTTTGATAATTTCCCCGTGAGGAAATTGAACATCCTCTGTGAAATTTTCCCGATCCAATATTACCTCCATGAAATTTTTCAACAACCTCATTAAAGCAATGACACACTTGTCGAGAAGTGGTTACCAAAATATCTTCTCCACTTCTCGGCAATTTGCCAATTACAATTTTGCATGCAAGTTGATTAATTTATTTTAATTTAAATTTTACAACCACAATACAAATCTCATGCATGTATTTTAATATAAATTTACAATTTCATAATTTATTTAATTTTCAATATAACTATTTACTCACTTAATATTTTAATTTAACTAATTAATTTATTTAATTAAATAAATTTGATCTTTTATAATCAAATCATTTAACCAAATAAACTAATTAATTAATTAAATAACCAAGCAAGTAATTTCTTTAACATATAAAATTAATTTAAATAACAATAATTTAATACACAATAATCTAACATTAAAATTAACCAAATTTACTTTTCAAACGATATATCCAAACAAAAAATAACAATACAACCTATGACTCAAAACTGAAAACAGACAATGTACTAAAACTAGGGTTAAGGCTAGACTAGGGTAAACTAGACTACTATCTCCCGATCAACGTATCCGTTGAGTCTTGACACGCTCAGACCTGATTACACAGGTGGAGTCGGTGTCATGTACCTACAAATCCTGCAACCAAGCAAATAACATACATACAAATATATATATGTATAAAGTATTAAACATACACACCGTGCGGAGAAAATCACAGATATCACAGGGCACTCGCAAGTGAGTGATGCGATTATGTTCTCCACACCAATACACTTCACAGCAAACTGATGAAATAAATGTTGTTAGTCCATCATAAGCATGTACATAGCAATAAAAAATTGAAAATAACATCTACACTAAATCATATCATGTCTGAAAACAATAATCATCAAACAAAGTATCATCATGTCACAGAATAATCCACTATCACTCAAAACCAGCGATCACAATATCTAAACAAAACATCATAGGTCTAATAGTATGAAAGCGTAGCAACAGAAAGCATAAGCATGAACGGAGGGGTACTACAGAGAGTGCAGCTTCAATACCAGATCAGGCACTGACTTTGACTTGCAGTCACAACATGGGGACATCATTGACAACACAAAATTGTAGAGATAGTCATTCTTCTTTGTATTTCCAACAATATCCCCCTTTTTCATTGATGGGAACATGTGCCAAAAAGAAATATTCAAAAAAACTTCTCCAATCTCTCCAAACTCTCTAAACTCTCCCCCAATCACTCCAATCTCTCCCCCTTTGACATCAATGGAAAAGGGTAGCCAAAAAGGATGTAAACATGGTGAGATCAAAATTTACAAAAAGATTCCAATTCTTCAAAAACTTCCAACTATCCAAAAAATTTCAAACAACAATTCAATTAACTTCATTTTGTTCAGATTCCTTTTCCTTTTCCTCTTCCTTTTCTTCTTCTCCAAAACAAACAAAAAAATAGAAATTGAACACTTGGGATTCAAGTAAAAATGACACTTTTCACCTAAAACACCTTCTTGTATCTTTCCTTGAGAACTAGACATAGTTTCTTCTAGTTAAATGTAGTTGAATCCATTCTTTTGTAGATTCTTTCCAATAAGCCCAACAAAGTAAAAGAAGATGAGGTCAATATGAACACTATTTTTCACACTCTTTTGCATCAGTAAGTATTCCAAAAATATGGTCTAACTAGACCTCAACAATCTCCTTAGGGAGCCATAAGGTTTTCACCACATCTCTTTGTCTTTGTACAACAATTAGTTCAACTTGCAATTCACCAACTCTCAACCTTTTTTTCCCTTCTTTGTCTTCAAAGATATCAAAGTTCCTTCCAATGTCGTTCACTTCAGATTCAATTGCTTCAAATCTACTTCTGAAATTATCTACTACAGCAGGCTGCCGGAGGCAATAGTTGTAAATATCTAATATTCCTTTAATGCATTTCTTCATTTCCATGATAAGTTTAGATAATCTTCGCTTAGCTTTGGTACATCTCTTTTCAACCAAGGCTTCAAACTTACATCCTTTTGGACCTTCAACCAACATTCTTTCTTCAATAATCTCAACTAAACTTTCTGGTAGGGAACCAAAGACAATTGATACATCAATACCTTTTCAAAGTAAATAATCTACTAAAGCATCATCAATTTTTAGTCTGACAATAAGAGAGGCTGCATTCCATATCTCACCAATCTTCTTCATTTTTCCTTTAATCTTGACATAGTCTAGCTGTCATTTGGATCAGAGGATTCAGATCTAGGTAGAGATTCTTTCTCCTTCTCTTCCGAAAAGACAATGATGTCTTTAGTTATAAAGTTTTTCTTTTCTTTGATTCTAAAGGGGAATCACCAATAAAAGCTTCCAGTTCTCTTTTATCGGAGGATGAACCCACTTCAAATTGACTTAGTTCTAACATACTAGAGCAAAGATTTGTTTTCAAGGATGTGAAATATGATTTTCACATACTTACATTATCTGCCAATGCTTCCAGGTATCTATAGACTTGTTTCCCAATAGGAATACCAGAATCCCACACAACATTATCCTTTCCCGGTAGGAAAATAAAAAATTAAAACACCAAGCACACAAGAAAAGATCCAAACCAAAAGGGATAACCCTCAATCACTAACATTCAAACACTTTCATAAAGATTCTCAAGCAATAGACCACACAAATCAAACTGCCTATTCTCCTTAACCATCATATGTGCAATATAAATGGTAATAGCCGATGTCGAACCTTCATGATTTTTAAAATAGATTTTGTAAGAAACACCATACACAACATAACTTACAGCCAAATCCTTGAGAGAGTTTATCAACAGAGCTCGAGGGTCTTTACTAATTCCAATCATTTGCTCCACATCTTTGTACTTCATAGTTTTCTTTCCAAGAAGATCCCCAATACTGCATAAGCCAATAATCACTTCAATCACTTCCTTCGAGATTAAGTAGGGTTTTTCCAATACAATACTACTGTTATTGAAATGATTCAACAAAAAAAAAACTCTTTATCAACAAACCACATAAATTCTCCCCACAAATCCATACCTAGGGTTTTATGTTTTGTAATTCATTTTCCTTCAGCCTTAGTTCCATTTCTTTCATCTTTCTATGATAAAATTCTTCTAATTCAACTCCTTTCAACTTCAGAGGGATGACACTACTCGATTCTCTATCCATTTTCATGCTTTCTTGAATTCGTTAATCGAAACCTATTCATTTTTCTTCTTCCCCTTTTTGTAAACTGGAAAAGATTCCAAATTACCTGTGACAATTTCGTCAAATTCCCTTCAGAATTACTTCAAGCTCGCTTCAAGATCGCTCCAGGGAACCTTTCAAGTTCTTTGAATGCTCAATTAATTAAGAAGACTCACAAATTTCAACTTATACACCATCAAATTTACCCTAAAACACATTAAATGAGACAAACATCAAAAAGTTGCTAGAAACATTCTTCTCAACACAAATAACCCTAATTCAGTGTACAAATCATCATGACAACATGTTTTCTTTTGGTTCTTTTTCCAAAACCTCTGATTCTGCATTCCTCACATTTCACCCTCGTGCCAACCTTTGACATGTCATTTACCCAGGGGGTTTTTATAATTTTCTGATAATTCCCCCCCTAAGACCATGGTAGGTCTAATTCCCAGAGGAATCATCCGTATTGGATGAGGGCACAAACACATCAGTAGCTTCAAGTTTTTCTTCTTCTTTCTTCTTCCATATCTTATTCATCTCTTGCTTCATTTCTTCTTTGTCAACCTTCTTTACCGGATCATTCTTCTCTACCAAAGTGGAATTCTTTCCTTTCTTACTTCTAAAAACCTTTGAAATATGTCCAATTTTATTGCAATTATAATAGACAACACTTTTTTGATTACTATGACCTCCATTACCTCTCGACCTACATTGATTTGCTCTATGTCCAAATTTTTTATAGGTATAACAGTAGCCATTAAAGGATCAATTCATTCTACCTTCATTAAATATGTTCCTCATTACCTGAATGATCATTCTCACCTAAGATCTGCATTCATTAGCTTTATGTCCAACCTTCTTACATTCAAAATATTGTCCAGTGAAAGGACCAGAAAATTGATTCTTCCTGCTCCTGCATTATGTTGCCTTGTGACCATATTTATTACAGGAAAAACAAATACCATTGAAAGAGAGATACCTTTGTGCATTAGGTTGTCTCACAGGTGGTCTACTTGCAAAATTCCTTGAATTTCTCTTTTGCTTCCCTTTGTCTTGAGTCATTAATTGATTGACCTTAGAACTTTCACCTCCATCATTTCCCAAGCCAACTTTGTCTTTACTTGATTTATGTCCAACAAGCAATTCTCCAAGCTTATCAGAGCTTGATTTGAAATTATACTCATAGAAACATTTAATCTCTTTAAGCGATATCGGCAGCCCATGATGAGCGGAAATTAGACCATTATTAAGATTTCATCTTTATCATTAATTTTACCCATTTGAGCGACAGACCCTTTTATTTTACCTTTGAGAAATGACCCGGATATTAATTTATTTATCCAATTCGATGAGAATCTTAAGATCTCGGTAGCCTATAGATGACATCCATTTGATCAACCATTAGGATCATCCTCAAGTGGTTAAGCTCTTCACCAAGGAACCAAATCTCTAAGACTAATTGTTAGAAAGGCGTAGAACAACTGAGAGGGGGGTGAATCAATTGTCAATAATTAAAACTTAAAACTTCAACACTTGTCAATTCCACAGCCACACTATTATGTTATTAAGTATACTTGCATGAATCACAAATAACAAAAAGTAAATTAACATAATAAACACTAGATTTTTACGTGGAAAAACCACAGTGAGGATTAACTCACAATACAAAGTAGTTTCAAATTGAAAATAAAAGTCTCACTACCAAGGGCTCACTGCCTTGAAAGGACTCACTGTCCAGATACAAAAAATCACTACTTACAAGGGAGGCTCATTGCCTACAAAAAGATTCACAAACAAAATTGGGCTTTATAGCCAAAATGAACTGATAATAATGCACCTAACAAGTGTTGATGCAGTTCTGGTGATGCTCAATAAATTGACTTAACACACTTCATCATTTTTTCTCACTTTTGCATTCACTACTGCTTCATTATTCACACATACACAGACTTCTACATCTCTTTTAAAACCTATCCAACATGTACATATATATACCTGATCTATCCGCAAGCATCAATTAGGTCGGCCTAATTAGATGCACTTCTTATTTTCCAAAAATACTAACTTTCGGCTCCAAACATTCATAAAATATTTCCAAAAAACAATTCAAACATCCAACACGCTACATCATGTCGGCATAATCCTAAGATAGGTTGCACAAATATCCGCATAGAAAAATTAATTCACCGTATCACGATTAACTCGAGAAGTCAGCCAAGAATAGACTTCAATGCAAAAAACAACCAACAGGCTAATGCCATTATGTTGTACGAGCACCAAAGAACATAATATTCTGAACATGCATGCCTTCAACAACCATAAACAATTTCCCAAAACCGCAAATAGTAATTGTCAATTGCGGAGGAATGTGGACTAGAATACCAGAGAGTGTAATTCAAATACCGATTCAAATACCGGACCGAAATACTGGATCAGGCATTGACTTAGACTTGCAGTCACAACATGGTGACATCAATGACAACACAAAATTGTAGAGATAGTCATTCTTGTTTGTTTTTCCAACAAGTTCAACTCTAGAATTCTCTAGAAACCTATATGAAATGAACTCGACATCTTTGAATGGATGTTATGGTTAAAAATTTATTTAAAATGTAAGTACTCTCGTAGCAATAGATTTTATCTTCTCTATATATACTCAATTTGTTTCATTTGCTAATACTAAGTTTACTTTCAATGACTCTATTCTTTCATCCATTTGTTTTGAAGGGAGATTATTTTTCTAACTTGACTATTGCAATGTATTATTAAAATTTTATTAAGTTTTTTTTAAATAAATTTCACATATTAACCTATTGTTCAATTTCTGCACGGAATTAAAAGACAAAAGTTTGCTTTAATAAAACTTCTCAACTTGGAAAGTTCTTAATTGAAATTCAATATTCGTAACATTATATCTTTTAATATTAATTAATTGGTTATTAAACTTTACATGTAATCAATGAGTTTCAAATTAGAAACTTTCTACTACTTAAGGAAGCCTTTATAAATCATTAACTCAATTGACTACAATTTCTTCTTAAATATTTATTACTAAATTCTCCATTAATTTTTAATTGATTTTTTTAATTGTAATTCCTACATTTAATTAACTTTATTTCACAAATATATATTTAACATGTTCTTGTTCTTTTGGCAAAAAAAACATGAATAAATACTTTCTCTAACTATTAACTGAATACATAATTAATTTCATATATTTTATTTAATTTCCATATTGCTCAGTTGCAAATTAGTTTTGTTTTACAAGTTGATTGAAAACAATAGTTCCATCTGCTAATATCCAAGACAATTTTCCAGTTAAATACAGTGGATTTGCATCAGATTCTTTAATGCATTTGCTGGATTAGACTATATTTTTTTGAATTATTAGTTTTATTTCATTCTATAAACTACTTCAATTCAAATTAAGGATAATTAATGTTAGTTTTTAAATTGTTCAAATTTGCTGTGGGTTATAAACTTAAGATTTTTTTGATTTGGATTATTGATACTGTTACTTTTGTCTGTATAATTTTATTATTTTTGGAGCAGACTACTTGTGTTGTTTTTGGGTCCTTTGTTGGCTGTACTATGGGATAACTTAGTCTTAGTTTAGGTCTGGGTTTTTTATTTGAAATTTATTATAACCATTTAAAATGCTCAGGGCACTAGTTCTTGTATAAATTCCCACGTTGGGTTCTTATGCAAGAAGGATGAATAATTTTTTGGTGAAGTCTAAAGCATTAATAAGTAGAGAGAATAATTTTCTCCTTTTAAAAGTAAAAGCTAAGCTCATTTAATAAGAATCTGTTCCCATTATTCCTTTACTAGCATACTGAATTTTCAACCAAACATATATTCCTTTACTAGCATACTGAATTTTCAACTAAACATAAACTTTATTTTCTTTTCATTTCTAGGAATTCATATAGAAATCTTGAGAACAGATTTGCATACAAGTTTTTTATTTCGATTGCATACAATAGTAAATTAGACAAATAACCATATAAACCTTCCTCTTGACTGTATGGAATTTATACGAAGTTAAGGAGACATCTATTATTCTTAAGAAATAATAATTACATTCAAAATTCAGATCAATGCTTTATTTATTTCTATATATCTTAATATTATACTTTCGTATCAATGCTTTATTTTTTGCACCTACGAAGATAGTGGTTCTCTATGTACATCCAACATATATGTTCAATAATTATTACCCCTCTATGTATAATGCCATTCAAACTATATAGTTTAAATGTTTCCTTTTGCATTCTGTCATTTCTAGCTTTTCCAATATTTGCTCTCTGTTTGTTATGTTTTTGAGAGTTTATGGTGACTAAGTAGAAGTTGTTATGCTTGCACACTCCAGACCCATAAACAAGTTACTTGACGCAATAAATAGTTATTTTCCTCTGGCTTTTTTCATTTTATGCTATTAATGCAACCAAGTCTCGACACTGCTTTTATGCATTATACTTTATAGTCACTTTTCCATCACGCATTCTAATGTATAAAGTACATTCTTGTATAGAGAAATCCATTTGTTGCTTTCGCTGCATATATGCATATTTAAATGTATATATGCCTCTATGTCCATATGCACATATGCACATATTCATGTATACATGTATTCATCTAAGCTTCTACGTATCCCTGTATGCAATTGCGTATACATGCGTCCATGCATTTATGGATGTGCCACTCTAGCCTTGTAGCAATTTATTCTGTTCTATGGATATCGTATATAGGAACACTAATTAGCTCTTTCACTGTAGATAACAGTTGTTTTCGTAAATGCCAAATCGAGCTTATATGTATTAAGATACATATATACTCAAACTTAAAACTACTGATTTATGATCTCTATTGTTCCATTTTCGTAGACATGTTACTATTGCAATCAAATGTGTAAAGCATTCATGTCCAAAGAAATTAGAAACAAGAGTGGCAATATGTTACACAACCTTGTGTTATGCCTTTATAGCAGTTTTTTCATTGCATTTCAAGAAAAGCAGAAACTAAAATTTTATTCATATTATTTCATCTATGGCATTTACAGCTTTTGCAATAATTATTACAGGCATAGAGTTCAGTGTTGAATAGTTCTATTGTTCATGTCATGGCTTCAACATTGTTCATGTCAAATTGCATTATTTGACAAAGTTAACATGCGGAAACCAAAGTGTCCATTATGAACACTTATTGCATTCCATGGGGCCACATTTCTTTGAGGAGTTTTTTTGAACAATTTGCTTCCCTTGTGTATGCTTCCATATTTTGCATATGTGCCTATGAGCACATTAACTATAACAGTTCACAAAATTCCTTTATCCTTTATGCTTTCATCATAGCGAAAAAGCTCAAAGCAATTGCAGAGTCTAGGTTTAGAGAACACAGGCTTACAGAACACAAAAACAACACACACAAAGTAATAGAGATGCATAGCAAGTGGCTTAACTCTATATTAAATGACCAAAGTACCCTGTCCACGCATGGCCACCAAGCCATTCCAATGCGTTCACCTCTAGCCAGATGCCATTTAATGTATTTAATTTGCATTCATGCATTGCGCTCACATTTTTATGATATTTTAATGCATTTAATCTGCATTCATGGATTATGTACCTCTAGCCGCCAACTTTTACACTATGCCTTTGCTTAAATTTATTTAATCAATTTATGCATTCGCATGTTCCCAAATTTTTAAAACAAAAATGATTTATAAAGTTACTCAGATGAATAGAAAAATAGATAAATGTTAATTTTCCAATATTAAAAATAGCTCTCCAAATCCAAACTATACAAAAAAATAAGTAATATGTTATATGCTGAAATGTGATATTAAAAATAGCTCTCCAAATCCAAACTATACAAAAAAATAAGTAATATGTTATATGCTGAAATGTGATTGGCCAATGCTGCCGGTTAAAAGCATTCTGGGAAAATGCATAAGCAAATTAAAAATGGGTTCATAGGAAAGAGCTTTTGATTCTAAATCCATATGCATACTTTGATTAAAACTAGTAGCTGAAGGTACAAAATTCATTGATGCAAACTCAATGCATTGAATGGCATCTGACTAAAGGGGACACTGTTTGAATTGCTAATTAGTCTTTGAATATATAACAAGGTTCAAGGAGAAAACTCTCATTATCGCACACGTTGACATAATTTTGGTTCCAAAGCTCTATTTATGGGACCACTTTGCAGTAATAAAAAATATACAAACTTTACAGGGCTCACATGCATGAAGTAAAATGGACAAGAGGGTTTCTACATAATTCCTATCAAATGTAGATGAAACCTTCTCATTTCAACAAGAAATTCGAATAGATAATACTAAAAGTAGTTTAAAATATGAATTTATAATCAAACTATAAGAATGCCTTAAAGCATTGTGAAACTCTACTTGCATTTCGCAATTGTAAACAAAGAAAAAGGTTCATTCTAGAAACTCACCCTGTACTCTTTTCTTAAAAAATTTGCTACAATTGCAGAATTTAGGTTTACATTGTTCCAAACCTCTCATTACAACACAGGTTACCATCACATTGGTTCTAAAGCTCTCTCTATGGCACAACTCTACAACAATTAAAGATATATAGTCTTTACAAGGCTCGCATGCAGTCAACAGAATACACAAAAGGGTTTTTACATAATCCCTTTGAACCACATTTCATGGATCCACTTTTATTCCACGACTTTTTTCAAATAGTTCACTTTCCTTTTGTATGCTTCCATTTTTTGCATATGTGCCTATGAGGACAATAGCTATGAATTTGAGAAAATTATTCTATTTACATGCATCCATGCATCCTGCCCAGAGATACACACATACATGCATCCATGTACACTGCAATACATGCATCTATGTATACATGCAACCATGGATATATGTATCTATGCAACTTCATATGCAATCCATGGATATTTCCATACATGCATATTTAAGCATTTATGTATCCAACTGTGCATCTATCTATCTATCCATCCAACTATGTTTCTATGTATTCTTCTACCTATAGATGCATCCACGCATATATGTATATGTGCTTCTATGTACATATGCATACAGGCATCTATCCATATATGTGTCGATGTATACATGGATACATCTATTCATAGATACATGTATCTACGCATTTATGGATACCATGATAGATGTCCACATCCATGTATCTATGGATAAATGTATCAAGTAGCTCGTTTCTGGGTCTTGACTCTGTAGCAACATCTCCTGTGACTACACAGATCTGCAGAATAACAAAAATGAAACGCTCAAAGTAATCACTTTCCAAATTAAAAAAAAAAACTTTTGAAACATCAACTTCTAGAATTAAATACCAATATGCACAAAGTGATCAGATTACCCTAACTAGATGACTATGAAGCACATGTTACCTATGCAATCTAAAATCTAAAGATACATACCATCCTTATGCACCTATGCACAAATACATACTATCTAACATATTAACATGTACATGGTTTTCCACTGCTGCTTTGTTAATTGGCTTTGATTAATAAGTCAAATCTGCAAAAGGATAGTTATAATTATTTCTTTCCTTTATTTCTTTCAATTCCCAACCCAATGGGGTCATTCTATACTTACTATTAATTGTTTAATACAACTACATGCAAGTAGAAATCACAACTCATGGCATCCTTATACACTTATGCACAAATACATGCTCTCTAACATATTAACATGCACATGCTTTTCCATTGCTACTTTGTTAATTAGCTTTGATTAATAGCTGAAATGTGCACAACGATAATTATTATTATTTCTTTCTTTTAATTGTTATGTATTTAAAGACTAATTAGCAGCTACCTAATTAATTACATATGCATTATTACAAGGGTAAATGAGCACTACAAACTTGATAACAATGACACAGTTAGCATGCCACTATCAAGGCGTTCAGTCTAAATACTCATTGATTGCAATATGCTAAACATATTTCAATTTTATATGCTTCTGTATATGCATATATAAATGTGTCTTTTTTCTTCATTTCATTATGTATCTATGTATCCCTAGATGCAATCATGCATATATCGATTTATGCATATATCTCGCCATCTCTCCATGCATCTGTCTATATATGTATGGATGTATCTATGGCTACATGTATACATCGATTTATGCATATATGCACCTATTAATTGCATGCACACATCCATGTATATATGCATCTATTGATATCTTGCATGGATACATGTATATATGCATGTATGGACTCATGCACCCATGTATTTGTCTTTGTCTCTGCCCATCTGCAGATGCATATATGCATATTTCTACACATCCATGTATCCGCACACCTCTCTCTGTAACATATCTATCTCTGTCTGCATACATGTGTCTATGCATCCATCTATGCATGTGTGCATGTACTACATGCACATATGCATTTGTGCATGCATATACAATACTCTTCCTTAGAACACAAGCATGTACAACAGAATACAGTGTCCACAAAGCAGTTGTGATGCATTATAACTCGCTTAAATCTATATTAAATGGCCAAAGTATGTTGGCCACCCATGGCCACCAAGCCATTCCAGTGCCTTCCCCACCAGCCAGATGCCATTTAATGCATTTGCTTCAATTATTTTGACCTCTCTATGTGTTTTCATTTTCCTGATATTTCAATGCATTTAATTTGCACTCATGGATTACGTACCTCTACTCGCCAGTTTTATAAGCTATGCCTTTGCTTAAATTTATTTAATCAGTCTATGCAATCGCATTTCACTGATTTTCTATAACAATAATGATTTGTAAAGCTATTATGATAAATAGAAACAGATAAATGCTAATTTTCCAATATAACAAAATTAAAAGTTATACGTTGACATACATTCATGCATATTGTCCATACATGCATTTATGCATATATGCCTTCATTCATATTTGCATGTGTATATGAATACATCTTTCCATGTAACATATGCATTTGTATCTATATGCAAATATGCATGCATCCATGTATACATGTATTCATTTCTCCATCTATCCATGTAGTTTTGTTTTCTATATATACATGTGTCTATTGATGCATCCATGCATATATCTGTGAATAGATCTATGTATTTCTCTCTCCATGCATTTATTGTTCTCTAACGCATCAACATTTGCATATTTTCAGTTCATGATCTTCCATATTTATTGTTTTCATAGTATATGCATAACAACTTCCACTTTGTCTTCTGTTTTGACTCCTCTATCCTTAAATATCATTATATTTTTATATCTATTCTTCTCTTGTCACATTTTGAGGAAGCTCAAGGATCTCAACACCTTGTTCAGTACGAAGGAGAGTGAGAAATGAGACATGAATCTTTTTTCTATGTTTATATTGACCCACTCAGCCCTATGATGATTTTAAAAAGCATAACCAATAACAAACTAGACATTCTTCCACCCTTTGTTGGAAGAAATAATCACTTCATACCCTATTGATTCCATTCCTTTCCATTTCCACCCTTGCACATCCTTTCTTCTCAAATCAAATACATTTCAAAATCCATTTATATGCTTGCCTTGCATCATACCAATGTGTTGCATTCATTTTTTCATTCAATCCAGCTCACTCATTCAAATTTTTATTTCTTGCATTTAATTTTAAGCATATAACTAAAAAATGATAAATTCATATCATTTACATTCCATTCATTCTCATATCCACTCTCACATATCCTTGCCTCCCATATCAAATACTTTTCATAACTTATTCATACACCTTACTTGCATCTCATCATTCTCTCAATTGCCTCTCTTTGTTGCACTCATATAACTCATTCTTATTTTTTACCCTCACATATTTTTATCTATCTATACCTCAAATATACCTTCATCCACCACAACAAAATTCACACCATACCAAACAAAGAAAAAGATGAAGAATATATCAAGGTTATGCAATTAAACACTAAGGGCTTCAAAAATAACAATCATAACATAGAGTTGTATTCAAGAGTTCTTTTCAAAACATCTTTTCTAAATCTTGTTTATTACAGATCCCTAAAAGCGCGTATGACAGTTTCTTAAAGCCTCAAATGTGTAATTAGATTTAACAAATATTTACATGTATCCATGCATTCAAATGCATCATTAGATATCCTTTATACACCTGTTCAAAAAACAATAATGTATATGTTTCAAATGCAAATTGTTTATGACATTTCTAACTTTATGCACACAGGCATTTATAGATTCTTCTTTATGTACCAAATTACATGAACACATGTATACATCCATGCATGCATAAATGTTTACATGGATCCATATATTTATGCATTCCTTCAATATATGCATTGGTGATAAATAGTTTATTTTTCCTATTTTCTTTCGTTTACTACTGCAAATGCAAGTTGACTCTCATTGTGCTTTGACAAATTTGTATTTCTAATCAATTTTAGTGTTTTCCATTCAAATTTCTCGTTCAAATGTCAAGGATGCTTTTCACTCTTCTATGCATTGTGTGCACCTGGATACATGTATACATGCATGGCTCAAGCATTGTTACAAATGTTTAAGATTATTTGCATTTAATTATTCAAACAAAATAATAATATGTATTTTTTGCTTCCTGAATAAGATCTTAAAGGACATTTATTACTGCAAATGTATACATACACCCAAGTAAAAATACAAGTATTCACTGGTATATCTATCAAAAAGTCCACATATTTATTCTTTTCATAGTATATGCATAACAACTTTTGCTTTGTTTTCTCTTTTAACTCTTGTATCCTTAAATATCAATATATTTTTATATCTATTCTTCTCTTGTCACATTTCGAGGAAGC